>OV121126.1:8800771-9400771 GCA_921293315.2 Nemurella pictetii
ACTCTGCCAGCAAACATCTCACCAGGCTGTAGGATGCAGGACACTCTGCCAGCAAACATATCACCAGGTTGTAGGATGCAGGACACTCTGCCAGCAAACATCTCACCAGGCTGTAGGATGCAGGACACTCTGCCAGCAAACATCTCACCAGGCTGTAGGATGCAGGATACCCTGCCAGCAACCATGTCACCAGGCTGTAGGATGCAGGAAACTCTCAGCAAATCGGGCAATCGGGCATCTTCAAAGATGTAATTTTAAATTTCAGCTGTCAGTTGATACTTAAGGTTGGGCATCGAGCGATGTTTACAGAGATATTTCAAGGGTTGTAGCATAGAGTAAAGAGACACGAAGTGTGTGTTAAACTTTTTGCCAGCTCCGATGAGTAATGCTATAGCAGATGGCGCTGCTTCGAAACGAACTCTCTGAAATGTCTGGACTTCTTGACCGACGTACCTGAGGCACAGGCCACTTTGTTTAAGACGGGCTCAAGTTGATCAGGCATAGGATCAGGCATAGGAGCAGATTATCGACATCTTAAAGAGATATAAAAAGTAAAAATGTATATATATTTTTCGGAGTATATCGACTACCTAAATAATTGTCTCTTGTCTTTGTAAAACATGTGACTACCGCTAACAGATCAGTTGCATGGCGCACCCTCCAACACCACAAATCATTCATAAAGCGAATGAATCATATCATCAAATCATCAAATTGATGTACCCATTTTTCCATTGGGACTCCCGAACGTTTTAACGCGTACACACTCCAGATGGCCTCTTATCTCTCACAAGAAAGTTGGGACGAGCAACCCCTCTCTCTCTCCCTCTGAGATTGCATCATCAATGAGATGGATATTTAATATCTTTGACGACAACTCTATGGTTGTAGTTCTGTAGAAGTCCAAAAAATTCCAGATCCTAAGCGCATGTAGGTAGGGGTACGGTACGCTACGGTACAGCCGCCAAGGAAGTACATTAGAAGGATGTAAACTTAAAATTTGGCTCATAGAGATCGTTTAGTATGAGAGCGTGCTACGAGCGAGGGAGGCCGCACGTCAGCACGTCAGCCGCACGTGCTGCTCGCTACTTGCTGCTTGCTGCTTGCTGATTGCTGATTGCTGATTGCTGCTTGCTGATTGCTGCTACCTGCTAGCTGCTTGCTGCTCGCTGCTCGCTGCTTGCAGCTTGCTGTTACCGATAGATCGGGGGCAGGCAGCAAGAGGTAGAACACCGAGCAAGTCAGTCGCTCTCCGACCGTCTGTGTGAAAGGTTGACAGCCGGCATCGCACCTCCACCTGTCAACACTGCTGAATGCTTCTGCAGACAATCAACTGTGATAGCTAAACTTCCACGCTTGTTTCCGCGAGCATCCGGACATTTACCGATCAAACGAACTGTTTTGATAGCCTCCGACACAGTTTACGTCCACTTTAATGGGACTTAACATAATAACTTCCTCAGTGTCTCAGAGTTAAATAACGTTTAAAGCGTGTCTAGTTCATGACAAAACATTTTCGAACGAATGTTTTAAGGCTGTGTAATCGTTTGACGGTGATAAAAGAACAGTTTGAGCTGTGAACTCTGATGACGGGCCAGAGCAGGTAGAAGAAGGTGTGATATAACATTTCGCGAATGCAATATAAAGGAAACGTAATTCTCTTCCAAAAGATTCTAAGCTGACGGCAGTGAAATACCGATTGGATACAACAAATACTCACGAGCAAGATCATCGAATTTGACAGGTGAGTCATGTTGCATTCACTTCGAATAATCGATCAATGTGAAATTAATTTTGACGTTAAAAGCTGATTTTCTTAGCGGGTGTCTGACTGCGTCACGTTGCTTGAATGGAATCGGTGTATCGCCTCTGCTTATTTAACCAAGGAAGACAGGGAAATCACAAGCCAACTGGCTTTTCTTAGCGGGTGTCTGACCGCGTCACGTTGCTTGAATGGAATCGGTGTATTGACTCTGCTTATTCAACCAAGGAAGACAGGGAAATCACAAGCCAACTGGCTTTTCTTAGCGGGTGTCTGACTGCGTCACGTTGCTTGAATGGAATCGGTGTATTGACTCTGCTTATTCAACCAAGGAAGACAGGGAAATCACAAGCCAACTGGCTTTTCTTAGCGGGTGTCTGACCGCGTCACGTTGCTTGAATGGAATCGGTGTATTGACTCTGCTTATTCAACCAAGGAAGACAGGGAAATCACAAGCCAACTGGCTTTTCTTAGCGGGTGTCTGACTGCGTCACGTTGCTTGAATGGAATCGGTGTATCGCCTCTGCTTATTTAACCAAGGAAGACAGGGAAATCACAAGCCAACTGGCTTTTCTTAGCGGGTGTCTGACTGCGTCACGTTGCTTGAATGGAATCGGTGTATTGACTCTGCTTATTCAACCAAGGAAGACTGGGAAATCACAAGCCAACTGCAGGCTTTTCTTAGCGGGTGTCTGACCGCGTCACGTTGCTTGAATGGAATCGGTGTATTGACTGCTTATTCAACCAAGGAAGACAGGGAAATCACAAGCCAACTGGCTTTTCTTAGCGGGTGTCTGACCGTGTCACGTTTCTTAAAGGGAACAGATTTTAAACGATCGTATTAACTTTGGCGCTCACAATTCATTATCAGGATTCCCGAGAATTTAGGTCAAATATCGAAAGCAAAAATTATCCACGCGATAAGTAACGGCATGCAATTTGATTTAGTTTTGGGGCAATAAAGAAAGAAGTCAAATCGGTTGTCACTGACGTAATTACCATTATGCTCAGCTTACATAATTATTAATTCCCTAATTATCATTGAAAACAAAAGGTCAGTTTGACAGATATGACAGGTGTACAATACCTCAGCACTTTTAATTAGCTCGGCTAATTAATCTGTCTCTCGAGTGCAGTGCATCGAATCAAGAGCAGCGATCAAGAAAACTGCAAATGATTCTTTTTTCTCGCGGTATTCGCTGCTTGATATGTTGCGGTAGAACTTGTTGCAAACATAGTGTCATTAAGTCATTAAAAGACAACTGATAACACGGCGACTATCATTTGTAACGCGTTCTATTGTTTGATTAACAAGCAGATTACACGAAATGTTTTTCTAAACAACCTTATATCTGTCAAAAGCCGGCGCAAAGCTTGCCGCGCGACTGCAAATCCTAACGGATTTTTTCGATTAACTCTTTCAGTTTCCCACTAAACGTTTGATCGTGTTGTGGATGAGCGTTGTTTGAATTATGCTGATTGGACAATCTTCAAGGTTCAACAGGTTGAGTCAGAATTGTTTTTGTGGGAAAAACTGTAAAACTTTTAAAAAGCAACAGAAACCCGTCCTTTTGAAGAGAAGTATTTTACAACAATCGTGAATCAATCATTTGAACAATTATTTTCTGATAGTGCAGTCGTCAAGTGCGAAGGCTTAAGATTCCTGAAACGTTGTCTTCATATTTATACAATGGCAAGGAATCTAGAGGGAGGAAGGAGATTAAGAAATATATATGCATTTCTTGGGAAAGTTGGAACTAAATGTCCTTAAAATAGTAGACCATCTATGTTAAGGAAAAAAGAAGGATTTCTGAAAATTATGTTTGGCAAATCAGTTGAACAAATTGGCCAGTAGATCGCGAAAAGCACGAAAAAATCACAATTTAACCCAGCACGGCATGGTTGAAGATTCGTATCGCTCGCTTCGCTTCACTCGTTTAGCTTATCAATCAATCTTAAAAGTTGTTTTGATTTCCACTGAAACCGTTTTTAATTAAATTGCTAAAGATATATTCGTAAGCATCGCTCGATGCTCAACCTCAAGTAGCAGTTGAATTTAAAAAACATTGCAGATCATAACAGATTTCCTTTTTACTTAAACATCACCCCGATCCGCCAGGTTCGCAACCAGCGCTTTGTCGCGCGATTCCACCGAGAGATTCCTGCATTCCACAGCCTGGTGGGATGTTTAACTCAACAAGCAGCCAACCCTGACGCCGTGTCCTGTTTCCAGCGCCATGTCTAACCCTGGCTACGGCGATGACGTCATCAACAAAGAGAAGGCGGTGGGACTCGATGGCGTCACCGCCGCCGGGAAGAAACCAGCCAAGGCGGTGGACGAGGTTCCAGAACGCGCCGCGTGGGGCAGCCCCGTCGAGTTCATCCTCTCGTGTCTCAACTACGCCGTGGGATTAGGCAACGTGTGGCGCTTCCCCTACCTCGTCTACAGAAACGGAGGGGGTGGGTAAAACTGCACACTGCACACTGTACACTGTACACTGCACACTGTACACTGCGCACTGCACACTGCACACTGCTCACTGTACACTGCACACTGATCACTGTACACTGCACACTGCTCACTGTACACTGTACACTGCACACTGCACACTGCGCACTGCACACTGCACACTGCTCACTGTACACTGCACACTGATCACTGTACACTGCACACTGCTCACTGTACACTGTACACTGCACACTGCACACTGCACACTGCTCACTGTACACTGTACACTGCACACTGCACACTGCTCACTGTACACTGTACACTGCACACTGCTCACTGCACTCTGCTCACTGCACACTGCACACTGCACACTGCACTCTGCTCACTGCACACTGCACACTGTACACAGCACACTGCACACTGTACACTGTACACCGCACACTGCACACAGCACCCTATCTAGTGTTAAGTTTAACCAGGGAAATTTCTTACTCAAAAAATTACAGTGATTTACATTTCACCAACTCATGAAACAAAATCAGTAAGGCGCCATTTTAAAATGTCAAAATTAAACACTACGCCAGATCGTCTATCCTTTTTTTTTTAGCTATTTCCATTGCTTCAAGCTTTTTACTAGAAACTTTTGCTATACAAACTTTTGATACTAAAACAGTTAGGAATTAAGGTAAATCGGTCTCTGTAAATATTTTTGGCATCAAGTTGGTAATCGTGTTTACTACTAGCGCCGAGCGGACAAACTTCTTCATAAATTACACGGACTTAGCGTTGTTGGTGAGAACATTTCAAACTTCTTTACCCTACAGAACCAGGCATCACTAGACAATATTGTACAATTTCAACAACGTTCCGAACCGTCCCGCTGCTCGATGTGTCATCGAAAGCTTGGGCACTTCGTGTGTTGGCCGTGGGCTAACGCGCGTGTCTGTGTCTTTCAGGAGCCTTCCTGATTCCGTACATCATCATGCTGTTCACGATGGGGCTGCCCATCTTCTTCCTGGAGCTGATCGTCGGCCAGTACTCCGGCGTCGGGCCGAACACCGCCTTCATGCGCATGGCTCCCATCTTCCACGGTAAGTCCACCCACCCCGTATACCTCATGCTGGCATCGTACTACCAAAGAGTGAGCACTCAGTATACTATCATGCACCTTGCACCGGTCACAAAGCATCTTGCACCATTGAACCTTGTACATTGTACCATGTATTATGTACCAAACATCCCACCAGGCTTTACGAGGCAGGAAACTTTGCCAGTAAACATTTCACCAGGCTGTAGGATGCGGGACACGCTGCCAGCGAACATCTCACCAGGCTGTAGGATGCAGGACACTCTGCCAGCAAACATCTCACCAGGCTCTAGGATGCAGGACACTCTGCCAGCAAACATCTCACCAGGCTGTAGGATGCGGGAAACTCTGCCAGAAACATCTCACCAGGCCGTAGAATGCAGGACACGCTGCCAGCAAACATCTCACCAGGTTGTAGGATGCAGGACACTCTGCCAGCAAATATCTCACCAGGCTGTAGGATGCAGGACACTCTGCCAGCAAACATCTCACTAGCCTGCAGGATGCAGGACACTCTGCCAGCAAACATCTCACCAGGCTGTAGAATGCAGGACACTCTGCCATCAAACATGTCACTAGGCTGAAGGATGCAGGACACTCTGCCAGCAAACATCTCTCCAGGCTGTAGGATGCAGGACACTCTGCCAGCAAACATCTCACCAGGCTGTAGGATGCAGGACACTCTGCCAGCAAACATCTCACCAGGCTGTAGAATGCAGGACACTCTGCCATCAAACATCTCACTAGGCTGTAGTATGCAGGACACTCTGCCAGCAAACATCTCTCCAGGCTGTAGGATGCAGGACACTCTGCCAGCAAACATCTCACCAGGCTGTAGAATGCAGGACACGTCTGCCAGCAAACATCTCACCAGGCTGTAGGATGCAGGACACTCTGCTAAAACATCTCACCAGGCTGTAGGATGCAGGACACTCTGCTAAAACATCTCGCCAGGCTGTAGGATGCAGGACACTCTGCCAGCAAACATCTCACCAGGCTGTAGGATGCAGGACACTCTGCTAAAACATCTCACCAGGCTGTAGGATGCAGGACACTCTGCTAAAACATCTCACCAGGCTGTAGGATGCAGAACACTCTGCTAAAAGCGATACAGAATCGTAAGCGCCGCCTAGTCGGCTTAGTTAGTAAATTTAACCACATACTAAAGCTAGGCGAGTGTGGCAAATCCGTGGTGTAATTAAGTTGACTTTCCGATAATAGTGGTCTTATGCACTCTTCTGATTATATTATTATAATGTTTCGGTGATGGTTTCCAGAGCCGTTGGTAGTCGGGGTTCTGATGGGATGAGTTTGGTGGTTCTGAGAAGGACCAGTCTTCTCGACGTTTCGGCAGCGCACGGTCTGCCATCTTCAGGAGTACATTTTTAAAATGTCGTGTCTGCTTAAAAACGCAAAGTAATTATTTCATTTGAAATGGCTACTTCTTAGTGATTAGCTCGAAGTATATGAGGTATTTAATTGACTTTGAATCAACCCTATTAACTTGGGCTGCTGTCAACAATGTTGACAAGTTATGTCAAGTTATGTTGATAGAATCTACCAGCAGATATGAATGCTTTAGAGGAAATAGTAGAGTTCAAAGCGCAGCGGTCAATGCATCGCTGTGCTGCAGCTTGATGCTTGCTGCTGCCAAAATACACAGAGCAATCACTGGCAGATGGCTAAAGTTGGTTACCAGAGCAGATTACCTGTCATGACCTCGCATCAGAATGCAACCACTTTATGAATCTCACACATCCGTCTGTGATGTCAACCTCAGCTCGTGTTGCTGTCATTATGCAGCAGGATGTTGAAGATAATAACTCGCTTCGTTCCACGCTCTTTGTGCAAATAACAAACCTGACGCGGAAACTGCAACAATCACGTGCTCAACCAATTTGTTGCCATTAGTTACATGGTTAATTTATTTTTTTGTTATTATCATTGTTGTTGTCACTTAAAACTGAACCTTAGTCACACAGACACGTTCAACATTTGTTTGTGAAGTGGTGGGCCTGATCCTCGCTCATTAATAATTCATTTCTCACATTCATATTTTTTACAATTGACTTTCACTAATTGATGATCGTAGCGAGTGATGTGAATCCTCAATTACACTGACAGGTAAAAAAAATGTCGGGTGTTTCTTTTTTATAAGTCAACTTCTCCTCGCTCAAGGGCCAAACTACTTAACAAATCTTTAAAAAAAATTCAGAATGAATGCGTCTTTCATTAGCATACATACTCGGCATATTAATTTTAAAACTTTCCTTGTAAATTTTTTTTACGAAAATTTTCAGTTCTTTCAAATCCCATTTCTCATCCTAGCTAGGGGCGAAGCAGTTAAATATATTAACTTTAAATTTAATTGATTTATGCAAAGCACTTTTCATGAAAACGCCACTTACACGCTTTTTTACGCTTTTTCACAGTTTTTCCACTGTTACAATTTTGGTTAAATCTTCATGAAATTTGTGCATATCAGTGGATAGCTCTCATCAATACGCTTGTTTCATATCTGCTTGTCTTTTCCTTAGAAATTGAAATCGAAAGAGCTATAAAGGATTTAGTTGTGCGGTAAATTAACATGGTGATTTCTAATAAATTAATCCCTACGTTTTAAAATGTTTTGACCTCAAAAATCTGAAAATAATTTTAAATCAGAATAATTTCAATTACCAGTCATCCACAATGGAATTAAAAAATGAAGGTGAGCGAAGCCGCGGTTAATTTTAATCCAGACTCAAACATAAAATAAGACCCATCTGAAATACGAATTTAGAGCATTCGTGAATCACAAACACTAAGAATCCATCGAATATAGCTCCTTTTTTTCCTGCGAGCGACTCCATGAAGCCATGACTGAATCGATGCTATAATCTGATGAATGAAATTAGCGAGCAAAACGAGTTTTACGCATGACCTCTGACGGAGAAGCCGCGTGTGAGAGCGAGAGAGAGAAAGAGAGAGAGAGAGAGACGAGGAGAGACAGCAGCAGCAACAAGTATCCTACCTTGTCCTAGATCAGTGTCGGCTTCTGCAAACACTCGACTTGTCTCAAGCGCGCATGACCAGTTCGAGGGTTTGAAGTTAAGCAACATCGTGCTGTTGGATGGGTGATCATCATGGATATGAACAGTTCTGTTCGGGAGAGAGGTCGGAGGGTTTGAAGTCAGGCAACATCGTGCTGTTGGATGGGTGACCATCATGCACATGATCAGTTCGGTTCGGGAGAGAGGTTGAAGGGTTTGAAGTTAGTACAACAACTTCACTCGCCTTGCTTATCAACCTCTTGACAGCGCGGATTAGCGGAGGAATCCTGTCGTTCGAGTTGTACCGGCCTTCGGAAGGGACGTAAAGCCGGTGGTCCCCTCGGTGCTTTTCGACAGGAGTAGGCTACGTGCCGGTACCGGGTTTCCCCTCCTCCCTTCTAGGCTAGGTTAGGTTCATCATCACCCTTTCGTTCACCGACGCCGTTAGACCACTACTATAGGGCCAGTTGTCAAAACAGTGCGTCGTTAAACACCAGTAATCAATCAGCTAATCAATTTTCCTCAAGAATAACTCATTCCGCTCAGATTTGTAGTCATTCATACCAATCTGATGCCGAGGACGCGTGCATTTCAACAAGTCACTTTATTTGGTTAGCGAAGTGAATCAACAATTTCACTTCCGTTGCATCAGTGTTTTCTTTTGTTCGCGCTCTGCCAAAAGACAAACAAGATTTTAATACAATTTTCAAAATGAAATGGTTATTTTTCAACTACGATTAGTCCGTACTTTTCACTGACAGCTTATATCATTTATTAGTTTATGCAAAAAATTTCAGTATTTTCTAATCATGTTTCTGACTCTATAGAGACCTAACATTTTCATAAAGGTCAAAGTAACTTCCCAGAAATCGTAGAATTTTAATACCAGACGATTGTGTGAAAATTTAATTGCTGTGTGGTTCAAATATCTCTTACAAAAGGCTCGTTTTTACAGCTCTCAACGTTTCAAACAAAATTGATTCTAGCTCATACCTATTAAATCTTGATGATTACTTAGTCAACATCAGTAGCGGCTCGTGGCGGTTGTTTTGGGAGGGTCTGCTAAAAAATATATAGTTTACAATGCATGTATCCCCCCCCCCCCCCTTCAAATAAACGAAAATTCGTCTAATTGTTTTTATGGCAATATTTTGGTTTAATGTTAGTGTTCGGAAGGAACAGAGGTGACGATACCATGGCGGGCCGTGGAGCGTTATCGCTCCAGCTAGTTAATTCGTCGGCCGGGGACTCCCGGTCGGAGACACCCAATTGAGCTGCATTGAGCTGCCTTGCGAGCAGCCCGAAGATTCGTTATAGCATCGCGCAACAAGCAGATAGAGTGTGACCTTGGCAAACTTCGTAGCTCCGCGAGTCTCCCGGCTTTACCGTATAGAATGGTATAGCTAGCGCGGGCTGCATTCGCTCCAGCCCGCGCGCTTGCTCGTGTGAAGTGTGCTGCTGCCATGGCGCGCGGCATTCCGCTCGCTATTCAATTGCAACGCCGCGCGTTCCGTAGCAAATACCGCTGATTCAATACAATTAAATACTAAATAGTAAATATTTTTATGGTTTAAATGTATGTATGAAACGTCTAGAAAATAAATATGTAAATGTAATAAATATTATATTTAAAAATTAAATTCCATGAAAAAATATTAAGAAAGATATTATTTGATGTTGTTACACCGGAAAGCTAGGGAGGGCTGCAGCCCTGCAGACCTCCCTCACGAGCCGCCCCTGGTCAACATCATTAAAACAACGAGATTAAAACATGCCTCCGCAAAGCTCTGGTATTTTGAAACTATGTCGTGCGAATTTTGTTTTATGAGCGAAGGTGGGACGTAAATGTCGGACGTTTTTAAAGCTTGACCTTAACATGTGCCGACTTTTCGATGGTAGCATTCATGATAGCACGATCAGCAAGATAGAGCAGAAGCAGAAGCAGCAGCAGCAGCAGCCGCAAGCAGCAGCCGCAAGCAGCAAGCAGCAGAAGCAGCAGCCGCAAGCAGCAAGCAGCAGAAGCAGCAGCCGCAAGCAGCAAGCAGCAGAAGCAGCAGCCGCAAGCAGCAAGCAGCAGAAGCAGCAGCCGCAAGCAGCAAGCAGCAGAAGCAGCAGCCGCAAGCAGCAAGCAGCAGAAGCAGCAGCCGCAAGCAGCAGAAGCAGCAGCAGCAGCAGCAGCAGCAGCAGCAGCAGCCGCAAGCAGCAAGCAGCAGTAGCAGCAGAAGCAGCAGCAGCAGCAGCAGCAGCAGCAGCAGCAGCAGCAGCAGCAGCAGCAGCAGCAGCAGCAGCCGCAAGCAGCAAGCAGCAGCAGCAGCAAGCAGCAGCAGCAGCAGCAGCAGCAGCAGCAGCAGCAGCCGCAAGCAGCAAGCAGCAGCAGAAGCAGCAGCAGCAAGCAGCAGCAGCAGCAAGCAGCAGCAGCAGCAGCAGCAGCAGCAGCAGCAGCAGCAGCAGCAGCAGCGTGGGCGGGCACGCAGCTAGCAGCTGGCAGAGGAAGGTCGCTGGCCTCCACGATTTAGGTTTCTGGACCAAGTCGACGCTCGACGCACTGCGCACTGCGCGCCGAGTCATAGGAAATATTTAAAACAATTGATGATAAAAAAAATGGAAAAAATGTATTTTCACCGAGGAAATTTTGAACAAAAACGCTCTCTGGCGTTGGTTGTATTCATTATTCTTCCGGGGCGAAATGACTAAGACTGTGATAAGATATCTCTTAAGTATAAGGCGACGAATAATTTCTAAGACCACGTCTGCGATTTTTATGTAGCGATAACGGCGTGTTTATGACGCTTTTTTAGTGGTTTTTTACCCCCTTTTTATCAAATCCGACTGACACCCATTAAACCTGGAAGATTGACGCATATTTCATGAAGCTCATCCAAACGCAAAATCTTAGTATTAAAATAAATTTACTCTCAAAACCCTTCTATGTGGAGATTATCAGTTTAACTGAGCTCAGATACAAAAACGGGACAAGTTTCTCTTTTTTTCACTTTTCTCTCGACTTTTGCTGGGAGCTTCCTCGAGGGTTTGAAAGCTGCTGAGTTCGACGGAAAGTTTGTAATATTTGCAAGTGATGCCTTGAGGAAATTAAATTGCCACGATTTTGAGAAGTCACAGGAGAAATGACAGAAATTGTTGGCAATCGATTCCATGCGTGATCCAAGCTAAAAACAAGTGAGGACTTGCTCGAACAAAACTGGTTTTATCAATAAATATTATGATTTATACTATGTAGAGAACAAACTATATTTTTCACCAAGCCAGCATTGCCATTTATCATTTGCGTATACTCAAATAATAACACTTCTTCGTGGAACTATTGTGAAGTAATTTAAAATTATACAATAGCTGATGGAACAGTGTAATAGTTTGAATATAATACTATAAGTCGCCCTTTGGTAATGGTATCATCATCATCACGGATTTGGTTCGGTCTATTATTAATAACAACAACAGCTAGTCTGGATTTTGGAGAACGTTGGATTAGCCCCAGCTCTCGTGTAAAGCTAACGGGACCCTTGATGGGTAAACATGGAATTCCATCGATGTGATCTGCACATGCGCTATTTGTGCCGGGGTTTAATTATACACTGACACTGGCTGATAAACAATCGGCAAATTCCAATCAACCCATTCTGCAGTACGGCAGCAATCATGGGTTCAATTCAATCTCTTGTTTTCAAAATCCATTCCAAAATAATATCCGTACCGGGAGTCTAAACTGGATCAGTTAAGCATTACCATATTGTGCTACACAAACAACCGACTTCAAGAATGGATATTAAGGTTTTTTCAATTGTTTGGCTCCACGGAGATGGAAGCAGGGCTAACAATGAACATAAAAGGTGGTGAATCTAGTGGTGCTATACTGCACCACAATAATATATTTCATCCAATTGATAAAAGTCCGTCACGCCATCTTAAGGGTTTTGTAAAATATGCATCGCCAGTCCGTCGCGTCGGCAGCCCGTTCGTCGTGCAGACGTCGACTCTGTGCCACGCAAAGCAACACAACGCTGCAATCCGTCGTGTGCATCGCCAGTCCGTCGCGTCGGCAGCCCGTTCGTCGTGCAGACGTCGACTCTGTGCCACGCAAAGCAACACAACGCTGCAATCCGTCGTGTGCATCGCCAGTCCGTCGCGTCGGCAGCCCGTTCGTCGTGCAGACGTCGACTCTGAGCGCAAAGCAACACAACGCTGTGCAATCCGTCGTGTGCATCGACAGTCCGTCGCGTTGGCAGCCCGTTCGTCGTGCAGACGTCGACTCTGAGCGCAAAGCAACACAACGCTGTGCAATCCGTCGGACTGCTCCACAACTCACAAGTAAAGGAGTGGTCGAGCCATCCTTGACTTGTTGCCGTCACCTGCTCAATTTGCAACAATTGGCGGCTGATATTGCGACATTGCTCGCAGAGAATCGCAGAAACATAGCTAGCGATGCCAAGACTGTTCGCATATTCTATGTGATCAAGGCCTCAATGACGTATTTCTCCCGAGAAATCAAAACCAGGAGAGAATAGAATGAAATTATCTTCGCTAATTACGTCACCATGCGCCGTGATTGGTGGAAACAAAGACATCGCGTCGGTTGGTTGCATTTTGCACAAAACAACCGACTGTTTTTAAATTACTCGACGGTTAGGATGTTGTTATAGCACGTAGGGGTCGTTATCCACCCAAGCGAAGTCTCTTATTTCTTCTAAATGATGTTTTATTTATTTATTTGTTAGTTTAGTTTTCTTATGTGTGCGTACTCTATGATAGATCAAACGACTGAACGAATGTCGATAAGCTAACCATGATACCTTGGAAATCTCCCAACCGAGACTCTGTATAGCAGCACTAATCTATTAATCGATTCATCGCAAAGTTTTAGAGATCGTGAAGGTGTCCGTCAATTCCCCCTTGGTATATATATATATATATATATATATATATATATATATTTCATGGTGTAAATTCTCGTAGCCCATTTGATTATTAAAAGACATATTAGCGGTTAATGCTACGAATAAAACTTTTATTCACAAAGCCAACGTTTCGCTAGGCCTCCGCCTTGCTTCTTCAGGGCAAAATAATTAACTGTTTAAAACAATGTTTTTTTTCATAAACAAAAAGGAAGTTGAAAACAATAAATATAAAAATCCTGCCACATGGTATCAAAATTATTACAAACATGGAAAAACATAACAAAACAAAGAAAGCTTGAAAGTCAGGGAGGATGGATTTGGACTTTCTTCATGGATCTTGTTATTCTTTTGAAAAGTGGAGATGGTGGAAGAGTTCTGTGGGTTGAGGGTTGTCTTGGGAGGTCTTGGGAAGTCTTGGGAAGTCGGGATGAAGCGATGGTCGGGTCGTTAGTTGAGGTGATGGTAAGTTTTTTGATGATAGGGGCCCATGCTTGAGGAAGTCGTTCTGCATCGAGTTGTTTATTCAGACATTCGGGGCGAACTGAAATCTCTATTGCTTCACGGATAAGTCGAGTTTTTAGTGTGTCAATTTTAGTAATGAGATGCATGTTATCAAAATTGATAGCATGCATCTCATCACTGACGTGTTGTGCTAGGGCAGAGGTTTTAGTACCGTTTTTGACAGCCAGCTTATGCTCTTGTAGGCGTTGGGAGCAGTTTCTTCCCGTTTGTCCTATGTATGTTTTGTTACAGTTTTTGCATGGTACTTCGTATACTCCCCAGCCTTCTAGATGGATGGAGTCTTTACTGTCTCTTAGTAGACTCCCCAGTTTCTTGTCGGTGTCAAAGATGGTCTTGATGTTTTCTTCTCTGAGGAGTCTACTAATCCGATCAGTCGTGCCACAAACATATGGTAAAAAAGCTCGGCGGATGGTCGCTGATGGAAACTCTTGCGTTTCGATACTTTCTTGGGTATTCATTTGATTATTTTCTTTATTCTTGTTTTCTTCCTTTCAGAAATTAAAGCGTCACAGGCATCTAGGTTAGAACCTCACACAATGTAACTTATACTTCATCTTCGTAATATATATATATATATATATATATATATATATATACGAAGATGAAGTATAAGTTACATTACGGATATATATATATATATATATATACGAAGATGAAGTATAAGTTACATTGTGTGAGGTTCTACCTAGATGCCTGTGACGCTTTAATTTCTAACCAAATCACCTAGGTGGTGCTGATGAATCCGTCGCCAGCTCAACAGAGTTTCCAGAACTAAACAGCAAAGTACAATGTTTGGTATACTTGGTGTACATGGAAAATGGTAAATTTTTACACGTAAGATATTTGCTGCTGCCTCTACTGCTGCTGCTGCTGCTGCTGCTGCTGCTGCTGCTGCTGCTGCTGCTGCTGCCTCTACTGCTGCTGCTGCTGCTGCTGCTGCTGCTGCTGCTGCTGCTGCTGCTGCTGCTGCTGCTACTGCTGCTACTGCTGCTGCTGCTGCTGCTGCTGCTGCTGCTGTTGCTGCTGCTGCTGCTGCTGCTGCTGCTGCTGCTGCTGCTGCTGCTGCTGCTGCTGCTGCTGCTGCTGCTGCTGCTGCTGCCTCTACTGCTGCTGCTGCTGCTGCTGCTGCTGCTGCTGCTGCTGCTGCTGCTGCCTCTACTGCTGCTGCTGCTGCTGCTGCTGCTGCTGCTGCTGCTGCTGCTGCTGCTGCTGCTGCTGCTGCTGCTGCTGCTGCTGCTGCTGCTGCTGCTGCTGCTGCTGTTGATGACATGTCACCTGCAGGTCTCGGCTACTGCGCGTTGGCCGTCATCACGATGATCACCATCTACTACCAAGTGATCGTCGCCTGGACCATCTTCTACACTTACGAGTCGTTCGCGGCCGAGCTGGGCTGGGGCAAGTGCGACCACGACTACAACACTGAGTGTGAGTAGCAAGTGTCATGTTTCATTGTGCCTTCAATACACCTATTCCACTCAATCAAAATTCTATATGACGTCATGATACCCACTCGCTAAAGCCCCTTTTACACGGGAGAAGTTTTCAACCAAGTCTGGTGCAGAAGTCTTCCATAGAAGACTTGTGCACACAAGTTCGACACAAGACTTGGGCGACCATTTACATGGGACAGGTTTTCTTGGTCGGACTTTTGTTTACAGTCAGTTCAGCCTCCCAACAATTGTTATCAATATGAGTGATTCTGATTGGTCAGTTTGACACAAGACTAGTGTCAAAATAGAACATGCTCTAATTGAAAAACTTCCGCAAAAGTCTTGTCTCGACGACTTGTCCCGACTCATGCCAAACACGTTTTGAGACAAGTTTCTGTCTACACGGCCAAAGTCTTCTTCTGCAGGAGACTTCTGCACCAGACTTGGTTGAAAACTTCTCCCGTGTAAAACAGGCTAAAAGCTAGGTAGAGAAATTCGGGTTTTGATTTCCCCATCTTCCTTTGTTATTTAGCGGGGGTTTTTCATTTTTTAACTGATAGTACGTCCAGTAGGTATCTGAAGTCATATTTCTCGGAGTGTAAAAGGTCTGTCCACCTGCAGAAAGGGGTGTTCTCTTATATATATATATATATGGGGGCTTCCACCAGAAACACTGATTTCTCAAGTGTTTGTTTGTTTATCAACATGCTCTACACACCAAACGCCAGAACTGAATTTGCTGCAAATAAATAGGGATTCTTTGGAATCTTTTCACTGAATTTTCACGCGTTTCTCATTTAAATCGGTTGAAAAGTTTTAACGTAAATCAGTCTCTACAAAATTTGTGACTGTTTCAAAATCACGTTTTCCTATCTAGAGCCCAAACTACTTGATATAATTTAACTCAACTTTCCAGATCTATTAAACCTCACATTTTTACATTTGTTCTAAATATTACTTGAAAGTTTCCTTAAAATTTTGCCTTCATGCCCTTTTCATGGCGATTCTTAGCTTTTATACAGTCTACTAGGGGCTCTGCCCCTGCGGCCTCCGGCCGCCAACCCCCCCGGCGTGCTTTGGGGCTTCGCCCCAAAGCACCATCTGCACGGGGCCCCCTTGCAGGGGGCTTCGCCCCCTGTAGGTTTTATTTGTTTCTCGTGTTGCTTTGTTGTTCGGTGATAGTATTTGACCATTCTGCCACGCTTACCTAACACTTTGTGTTTATCTACATATAATCAATGCTCAAACGTGGACTTATTGGTACTGCTGATGAAGGCTAAATATTTTCGTAAATCGGGTACACAGACGTCCACCATAATGACGTCCACCATCAATTTGATGATCCAAGAAAAGAGAGTTTTCATGTGTTGCCACACGCCCTGCTTGTGGGTAGGTCCTTTACCCACAAACCGACCCAACCTTGTTGTATGTTTCCGTTTACCTTTCCTGCCTTTTTTTTTTTTTTTTTGGCACTCCCCCTTTCTCCCCCCCCCCCCCCCCCACCACTAATCCTACCTTTCCTGATCCCCCCCCCCCCCAACTTCCCAACCTTCCTCTGCGTATGGCCCTCTTGCAGGGTGCTTCGCCCCCTGTAGGTTTTATTTTTTGCTTTTGTTGATTTTTTTTTCGGTTGTTGGTCTTTGACCCTTCTGCCACGCTTACCTAACACTTTGTTAATATAACTTATAACTTATAACTTATAACTTATTGGTAATACTGTTGATGGCTATATATTGTCATTACTCTGGTACACGGGCGTCCACCATCAGTTGTTGATCCGAGAAAAGCGAGTGGTGTGGTGTCGCCGTAGCAAAACAAAACAAAATGCATATGCCCAGCAAGGAATGTTTTATTATCCTAATACCTCAATTTACACACATTTACAATTTTAATTTTAATGATTTTAATTGCATGAAGGCCCTCCTTCATTATTTCTGTCTCTGCTTGTGTTGTCCACCAATAGCCGGATGTTGGGCCTGGTTAATCTACACGGTGTTCCTTCAAGTGTTAGCGCGACGTTGTTGACATGCGCATTCGTACGATGGTCTGTACGTTTTGCACTTTGCGCTTTGCCAGGAGCCCCTCCCCGCTCCCGGCTGCATGACAGACCTCCTTCATTTTCTCTGTCCCTGCTTGTGTTGTCCACCAATAGCCGGATGTTGGGCCTGGTTAATCTACGTGGTATTCCTTCAAATGTTAGCGCGACGTTGTTGACATGCGCATTCGTACGATGGTCTGTACGTTTTGCGCTTTGCGCTTTGCCAGGAGCCCCTCCCCGCTCCCGGCTGCATGACAGGCCTCCTTCGTTTACCCTGTCCCTGCTTGTGTTGTGCACCATAAGCCTGTTGGTAAGCCTGGTTTACCAACACTGTCCCCCGATGCGCAACTCTTTGCATAGAAGGCATATCCTTGTTGTTGTTCGTTTTGTCACGTTTGGTTTTGCTGTCGTATTTGTAGTTTCTCGATCTTGTATTGTTCTGGTTCGAGCGTGTGTTCCGGGAGCACGTTCTTGCAGAACATATCACTCAGCATCCTCAGGTCTTTGTGCAAAGCCAGACACGCCTTTCCGTCTGGACTCGCGTATCCATGTTGGTTTCTCGCGTGGGAGTCAAACAGCCAGTACGTCCCATCGACCGTTCTGCCAATGGCCACCGACACAGACACCGCTGTTAGGATCCCGGAGGCCGCACCCGCGAGAAACGTGCTTAGTCCTGTGTGTAGGTCGGGCCAGGCGTTGTGGCGAGCGATGTTTTGCGGCCAGATCAGACCGGAAACAGCAGTGTCGGCGTTTTCTTGTTTGTTTATCCATGTGTTCACTCCCGCGACGGATATGTAGTCGTGTAGTTCCTGTACCGTGAGGTATTGCTCGTCCCGTGGCAGATTTCGCGCACTGAGGGTGTACAGTGCATCGCCGGAATCGAGAATTCTGTCCAGTGTGTCTTTTTGCCATGTTGATGGACACTTGTTGTTTGCTAAGGCGATAGCGCAGGCAGCCATTGCCGTGCATTGCCTTCCTGCGTTGACAAACTTTCTGGCAGCATCCCCCTGGTGCCACGAACCACGCACGATTCTGATGTTCGATTCGTTCCAGTCGCTTGTGTCCATCTGTTCGTCGTCTTCGTTCAATGCTCCAGCATCTGCGACAGTTAGCTTGCTGAGTGTCCGCTCGATACCCTCGTCGTCAGCCTCTCGTGGGTCACTGAGACGACCACCTTGCGAGTTTGGGGCCGCTGTTGACTTTTGCGGGGCATGGCTTTCTAGCACCTCTTTGTACACGATGTTCTTTGTAAAAGTGGTGTTGCATGACTTGATCAGCTTGCCCTGCGCCTCGTTGCTGGTGACTGCTAGGAACACTGAGTCGAGGGACCGAGCTCTTGACAGCGCCACGTAGAGCTGGCCGTGTCCGAACACTGGTTTTTCGAGGTTCACTCCCACGCGTCTCAAAGACTGTCCCTGGGCCTTGTTAATCGTCATGGCGAATGCCAGACGAATCGGGAATTGGCGCCTGATCATCGTGATCGGCAGGCCTGCGTCTGAGGGCGTGAGGTTCACTCTGCAGAGAAAAGTCCTGTTTCCTGCGCATCGTCCTCCGATGATCCGACAGTCGATCACGTGCTCGTAGAGTGCAACCACGCTTAGCCGGGTGCCGTTGCACAGGCCGGCTCGTACGTTCACGTTCCTCATGAGCATCACGACTGCGTGCACTTTCAGGCGCAGCTTGTGCGGCGGCATCCCAGACGGCGTCAGCGAGTTCAGGTACTCGACTGGGTAGTCGTTGGTCAGAGCGTCGCCATCCTCGCCTTCGCCGACGTCCACTGAGTCAGCGCTGCAGTATTCGTGCACGTCGCCTTCGAGTCGCTCGAGAACAGTGTCGTTGATGTTTAACGACTCCGTGTTCTTCGGGCAGAGGATTGCGTGATCCTGCATCGCGGCCATCTCGGCAGCACTGATGCTTTTGCCGAAGACGGCGTCCATGACGCAGTCGACGACGCACTGGTCGGGCAGGGCGATTGTGTCTTCTGGCAGGTGGTGGTCGTTCGTTAGTTCGCAGTTTCCGACGCGCAGCAGCCACTCCACGAACTCGTCCTCTCCTTCGTTGGCGCGCATGTTCGCGCGCAGTTCGAGCGTGCGGAACAGGGCCCAATGTGTGCTGCGTTTAATGCACTGTTCGACGATGGTCGTTCGGTTGCCGTTGCGGACGACCGGAAGGCACTGGCGAAAGTCACCTCCAATGACGATCACCTTTCCGCCAAACGGTCGGTCATCGTTTGTCACGTCACGCAACGTGCGCTCGATCGCGTTCAGGGCCAGCACAGGCGCCATGGGCCCTTCGTCCAAGATGACCACCTTGGCCGCCCGCAGCGCAGCACCCTCGGCGGAGTTGGGCTTCACGCCGGACGTGCTGTTCTCCACGATCGGGACAGGCAGTCTGAATCGAGAATGGCAGGTTCTGTAACGAGTTACATGTTTTCGATACGAACAGTATCGAAAACCAGTTTAGAACATTCGAGTAGCCAAAACTACCTGGGTCGGGACCCTTCTGGAATATTCGAGGAGCTTGGATAATTCTAGAAGGTGTCACTTATATAAAGGAGGGACAGGCGGTATGAGCGAGTCAGTCTGGATATAGCTTTTGAAGTGTAACGAACAAGTGTATTTGTAGAGTGAAGAATAAATAAGTTTAAATAGAGAGCACGGTTTTAGTTATTTTACCTGGGAATAAATAACTTGGCGCCCAAACCCACAGCGTTATAATTTGGCGTTTAGCGGAAGCGTTACAAATTGGCGCCCAACGTGGGGCAAACGGTTGAAATTCGTGGTGAAGATGGAAATTAACAGGCTGTCGAAGGATGAGTTGACCTACGAACTAAGTATTCGCGGGATCACCGAAGTCGCCACAGTTGAAGAAATGCGTAAGTCCTTCCGACAGTTGCTGAAGCTAGAACGTGAAGGGAAATTAGTCATGCCTTCGATCGTTATGGAAGTCAAAGGAGAGATCAGGAGTTGCGAAGAGAAACTGGTGGAAATAGAATCGTTGCTTCTTACTTTCAAAGGAGGCCGACTAGATCCAGTTTATAAATTAATCGACAGTAAGTTGACGCATGTGCTTGGAAGGGCCGAGAGAATTCAAGCCTTGGAGTCATCGGATATGACGTCCCGGTCGACCATCTTACGCAAGGTTCTATCATTATACAACCAACTTAATTCTTCGGCCGAGGGAGCAATGGACGAGTCCGACGAGGAAGCAAGTCCTGAGCTTCCCGATGTTCATGAAGGATTCGAGAAATTCATTTCTAAAGCGGAAGGCGGTCGTATCAAGGAGACTCCTGTCAAAAACGATAAGACTATTCATCATTCGGTAATTCGACATCAGACGCCTGTGTGCCAATGGAACCTTCGTTTCTCGGGAGACGAAAATAGTCTTAGTGTCCACGAATTTCTTGAAAGAGTTGAAGAATTAAAGACTGCCAGGAATGTGGACGACGAAGATCTTTGGAGATCGGCGATTGACCTCCTGGAAGGAAGTGCCCTTATGTGGTTCCGCACCGTGAGAAGGCAGTTTAATTCGTGGGATCACTTTGTCGTAGGCCTTAAAGAGGAGTTCCTTCCGGTGGATTATGAAGAGAAGCTCTGGGAGGAAATTAAAAGGAGAACACAAGGATCTGGGGAGAAAGTGGGTCAGTACGTACGCACCATGCTATGCCTGTTTGCGAGGCTACCCAACCCGGTAACAGAGCAATCAAAACTCAGGATTCTAAAGAGAAACGTCTTACCATATTTGATCGAAGCACTCAGCTGTTTGGAGTTTGAATCTGTGGATGAATTTTCAAAGATTTGTAAGAAATTGGAACTAGGAAAGATCCAAGCAGAGCAATATCGACCCCCACCAACAGATAGCCGGTCCTTGTTGGAACCCGATCTGGCATACCAAGGTAGAAGACATGCAATCGCAGGTGCTAACTCGACCAACATGAGTAAGATCACGAACCACGGGAGGGCTATAGAAGCCAGAAAACAATACGACATCCCTCAAGAAAAAGCAAGGAAAACCTTCTGCTACGGCTGTGGGGCGGTGGGCGTTATCCGCCGATCCTGCAAAAATTGCAATAATTCGGAAAACGAGAGGGGAGAAAATTTGCGATAGGTCCTCGGCAATTTTCTCCGACCAGAGAAGAGGACGCATTACAAGAATTGACGGGAGGAGAGATGCAACTAGACCAATTACTCTTTATGGGAAAAGATGCAAGAGCTTACCTTTTCGTGAAGATTATGGGGATTCATTTAAAGGGTTTATTGGATAGTGGCGCCAATCGCACCGTGATTGGAGGTGAAGGATGGAGGTTTATCTCCCAATTAGGGTTGAAGCGGAGCATGGAGAAAGTAAACACGTTCATCACTGTGGCGAGCGGACAGCGATGCGCAGTCGATTTTGTCGTCTATATCCCATTCGAACTAGAAGACCGCCTCCGAGTGATACCTGTGTTGGTGGTGAAGAGCTTACCGATCATCCTAACCCTGGGCATAGATTTTTGGAAGATTATGGGTATCATTCCGAATGTAACCACTGCGACCTGGACCTTTACGAACCCGAATGTGGAACAAGATGACTACAACACTGTGGATTCCATAGAAGAAAAGTCAATCCGCGAAGAAGAAAGAATGAAACTCGCCGAAATAACAACGCGATACTTGGCGAAGATGTCCGAGAATTTGGGATGTCACAGGTCGATCGAGCACAGGATTGATACAGGCAACGCTTCGCCAATAAAACAACGGTATTATCCAGTTTCTCCGGTAGTACTGCGGTCAATCCACAATGAACTGGATAATATGATCAAGCTAGGAGTAGTGGTAAAATCAAAGAGTCCATGGTCGTCGCCTATGCTTTTAATCAAGAAAAAAGACGGTTCCTACCGATTTGTGGTGGACTTTCGCAAAGTCAACGCTGTTACCGTCAAAGATGCATATCCGATACCTTATGTGTCTTCTATTTTGGATCGCCTGCGAGAAGCGAGATATCTTTCATCTTTGGACTTGAAGAGTGCCTATTGGCAAGTGCCTCTAGAGAAAGATAGTCAAGAAAAAACCGCGTTTACGGTGCAAGGAAGAGGACTGTTCCAATTTACCCGGATGCCTTTCGGCCTACATAACAGTGCGGCGACTTGGCAACGACTGATCGATCAAGTTTTAGGTCACGACTTGGAACCGTATGTCTTTGTTTACCTTGACGACATCATTATAGCCACGTCTACCTTTGAGAAACACACGGAAGTCCTCGAAGAAGTTCTCCGGAGGTTAAGGGCGGCGAACCTTACGATCAATAGAGAAAAGTGTGAAATTGGAAGAAAGGAGTTAAGATATCTCGGCTATGTGGTGGATCAGTACGGTCTGCACGTCGACCCTGAGAAGATCAGCGCTATCTTGGACTATCCTGCACCTAAGTCAAGCAAGCAGGTAAAGCGTTTTGTGGGAATGGTGTCGTGGTATAAGCGTTTTATACCTTCATTCGCCATCCTCATGTCCCCACTTCATAATTTGACACGCAAGAACGTCCAATGGAACTGGACTACAGAGGCCGAAGAAGCTTTCAGACAAGTCAAAGAAAAGTTAGTTACGCCTCCTATACTCACTTGCCCGGATTTTGATCGTCCTTTTTCGGTACAAACGGATGCATCCGCCTATGGTATCGGGAGTGTGCTATCTCAAGAATTTGAAGATGGAGAGAAAGTGATCGCTTATTATAGCCGGTCTTTGACGAAAGAAGAGAGGAATTACTCGCCGACCGAACGGGAGTGTTTGGCCGTCATTTGGGCTATTGAGAAGATGCGCCCTTACCTGGAGGGTAGCCGTTTCTCGGTAATTACCGATCACCATTCTTTATTGTGGTTAAACAATTTAAAGGATCCCACTGGAAGACTAGCCCGCTGGGCTATCAGGTTGCAACAATTCGATTTTGACATCAAGCATAGGAAAGGTAGTGAACATGTTGTGCCGGATGCTTTGTCGAGAGCGATAAGCCCTGTCCTCGACCTCATCACCGTCCACGAGCAAGTAGCGGATAAATGGTGGAACAAGATGAAGTCAAGAGTCACCGGAAATCCTCAGAGTTTCCCGGATTGGAGGGTGGAAAATTATAATCTATATAAGAAGGTCAACGATAATTCTCAGCTTGACATGGGATTAGGGAGCAATTGGAAAATTGTCATCCCAAAAGATCTGAGGAACAAAGTGTTACACGAATCCCATGACGCCGAAACCTCAGGGCATCTCGGTATTTTTAAAACCTGGAAAAGAATTGCCGAATGTTATTATTGGCCAGCCATGAAGAGTGATGTTCGCAAGTACATAGGGAAATGCCACGTTTGCGCCCAGTATAAAGTGGAACAATGCAAGCCCGCCGGATTAATGGGACACCGACGGATGGTTTCAAGGCCATGGCAAATGATTTCGTCCGATTTAATGGGCCCGTTCCCTCGGTCTTCAAAGAACAACAAGTACTTATTAGTTGTATCAGATTTCTTTACCAAGTTCACATTGCTGTTCCCGCTGAGAGAAGCTAGGACTGCTACGATTTTGAGACGCCTCGAGGACCAAGTTTTCCTGATATATGGGGCTCCGCAATATCTACAGTGTGACAATGGCCCACAATATACGAGCTCTACCTTCAAGGCCTTTATGAAGAAGTTCGACACGAAGATCATTTATAATCCCAGTTACCACCCACAAGTTAACCCAACTGAACGGGTAAATCGGGTTATTAAAACTATGATCGGGAGTTATATCCGAAACAAGCATAACCAATGGGATAAACACATCCACGAAGTTGGGTACGCGATAAGATCAGCCAAGCACCAAAGTACTGGTTGCACCCCGAATCTCTTAAACTTCGGACGCGAGATTAATCTATCTGGGAAGTTCCACGGTGATGCTGATACGGTACCCGAAAATGCCCCTATAGAAGTCGGGAATCGCCAAAACTTGATCGAAAGACATAGAAGATTAGAAGAATTGTACGAGGAAGTCCGACTCCGACTCAAGAAAGCATACGATGCCAACCAAAAGGTGTACAACCTACGACGACGCCACAGGGAATTCGAAGTCGGAGAAGAAGTTTGGAAGAGGAATTTTGCACAGTCTAACGCAGCTAATAAGTTCACCGCGAGTTTAGCGCCGAAATACACCGGCCCTTTTGTGGTCAGGAAAAAGAGGTCCCCGTTGGTCTATGAACTGGTCGATCAACAGGGTAAGCCAATTGGTAACTGGCATACCAAAGATTTGAAGCCGGTACAAAAAGTCGAAACCGAAGATGACTGCGACATCGCCCAAGAAGAGGACTTTTCAGAAAATGAGTCAGAAGTTGAATAGTTTATTTTTGTATTACATTAATGGTATTTTGTATTTTTGTTAAGATAGGGGGTAATGTAACGAGTTACATGTTTTCGATACGAACAGTATCGAAAACCAGTTTAGAACATTCGAGTAGCCAAAACTACCTGGGTCGGGACCCTTCTGGAATATTCGAGGAGCTTGGATAATTCTAGAAGGTGTCACTTATATAAAGGAGGGACAGGCGGTATGAGCGAGTCAGTCTGGATATAGCTTTTGAAGTGTAACGAACAAGTGTATTTGTAGAGTGAAGAATAAATAAGTTTAAATAGAGAGCACGGTTTTAGTTATTTTACCTGGGAATAAATAACTTGGCGCCCAAACCCACAGCGTTATAATTTGGCGTTTAGCGGAAGCGTTACAGTTCTCCCACCCTTCAACAGCGTTGCAGCAATGCCAGTCCACGCGACGGCCACGGCTCGTTCGCCTCTGGCTCGCAGCGCGCTGATCAGGGTGTTGTAGATGAAGGTCTTTCCACTGCCTCCCGGCCCGTCAAGGTAGAAACACCTCTGCTCGGTCTTCGGGTCATCGATTGCTGCCATCACCGTTTCGAATGCCACGCGCTGTCTATCGTTGAGCAGTTTCAAGTTTCCCTCGGCCTCTTCCCTTTCGGCGGCCCGATCGAACTGCTCGTCGACAGCAACGATGACCGGCAGTCGGGGCGCGGGCAAACCGAGTTCGATGTTCGTCAATCGGTGCAGGGCGAGTACGGACTGGATGGCGTTCAGTGCCATCTGTTCTGACTCGACGGGGTCGTGGTCACGGGCGAAGTCTTCGCAGAAATCTTCCTTGAAGCGCTCCCAGAGTGACAGCGGGCTAATCGGCTGGCAGAACGCGCAAATCACTGCAAACAGTTGCCGCAGTTCGTTTGGCATTTGCACTGCAACAGCCTCCTCGAGACACCTCTGCCACTCGTCGTCGTCCATGAGCAGGTTGCGCGCGATGGCAGCCTCCTTGAAGGTGCCGTACACAACGCCGTGGTGCGTGCGCACGTCTTCGAAGGACGTCGCGCCTGTCACGTGCAACAGGAGCAGACGCAGGTGGTATCGCTCGATCTGGCGCGGCGACACGGAGTACATGCGGGCGATGATGGTGTTCGCCCCTCGCTTGCGCGGTGCCCACGTGCGATTGAACACGTAGTGGTACGGGATGTCGGTGTACTTGTGTTGGCGTGCTGTTGGGTTGTTCCGATTCAGGTCGAACCACGCTGTCAGTGTTGTCAGTGCAGTGCTGCCGCGTTCTGCTGCAGCTACTTCGTCTCCGGGCCGAAACGTGACTGTGTGTTCTCCCTCGAGGTGGATCGCGAGTCGGATGATGCTGTGCGATTTATCGTGCATTGCAAATCCTAAAATGCGCTACACTGCCTCTTGGGGGCTGACATAGCGCGAGTCGATGTAGTTCGACACTTCGTCCCATACCAACACGGGCTTGGCCCCTTGCGCCGGACGCTCGCCATGTTCACACTCGGCGGGAACAGAGACGCGCAGCTCCACCCTGGCACAGTCGTGGCCCTTGTAGACGTACTTGCACAGGTACTTGACTGTCTTCGCCGAGCCACAGTGCACCACGTTCAGGTGGCAGTCGTACTTCGAGCTCAAGTACTTGTTGTAAGGCACAATGTCCCGGTTGTCGACCACTTTTCCTGTCGGAGTCATGTACATCCGTCCGTTGTCTCTCCGGCGATAGACGGTGAAGCCCCCTTCGTTCACCACAGTCTCCTCTGTGAACAACTTTGGGAACTTCTTCTTGCATTGCCCGTCCTCCATGCACACTGAGCGTGGGTTCCGCGCGCCGCACGGGCCGTGAATCATTGACGACACGATGGTCTTTTGTAGTCTCTCCTCGGTCACCGGGTCAGGCAACTCGGCGCAGATGAGTGCGTCGATCTGCTCTGGTGTGCGGATCTTGTCCTCGTAGCGCAGGATGACCAGGATGTGGGCGTGGGGTAGTCCTCGTTTCTGGAACTCGACCACGTGGAAGTGCGCCAGGGGCACGCCCATCACGTGCTTCGTCGTGATGTCGGCCATCAGTTCTTTGAGTTTCATTTGGAAAACTCGTGCGGTGAGATCGGGTCGGTCCTCCGCCCTTTCATACGCCGCGAGGTTGTCCTGTATTTCTGGCCACTTCGGGTTGCACGTCATCGTCACGAAGAGATCTGGCTTGCCAAACTTTGTCACGATGCTCATAGCGTCTTGGTACAGTTGTTGGCAATGTCTGGGACTGCCAATGAAGCTGGATGGCAGTATCACCATTTTGCCAACGTCGTATCCCTGCCGCTCGGCCCTGTGCTCGATGTGGTCCATAAGGCCGCGATACAGCTCGGCACGCAGTGTTTTTTGGTTCTTGATGATGAATTCAAGTCGGTTGCCCTCCACCTTGATGTACGCGTCTACCATGAACTGCTGCGTCAGCTTGCCGGCGTGCAGCACGGGGTTGAAGGCGCCGGCGCGCTCCTGGAGTCTGTAGCTGTAATACTCCATCAGCGTGATGACGTTGTGCGCGGATTGTTTGGTGTGCGGCATGTCTCTTTGGAAGCCGGCTTCGCCACGCGGAAACAGCAGGGCGTAGCTCAGTGGGTCCGTGGATGGCGACAGGACGGACAGCTGTTCGAAGTAGCCGCTTCGCGTGTGGATGCGAATGTCGCGGCCGAGCGTAGGCATTCCACCGTCTACGCTCTGGTACACCACAGCCACTTCGAGCGCTGTCGGGTGCTCGAAGGTTCGACGCTTGTCTTCGACGACGCGCAGCTCTACTCTCGTGTCTGGTCGACCCTCGGCCGTGGCACGGACGCGCTCCTCAGCCTCCACCTGCCCCAGGGTCTTGAGCCCTTGGGCGAAAGGGTTTACTTCGCGAATCATCGCGTCCAGCTCGTGCAGCAGGTCGGGCAGCAGCTTCGTGTTTTCGCGCCTGTCGACTCGATGTGTCTGCGCTTGCTCGGCGTCGAGGAAGTACAGGTGTGAGTAGAGCGGCTTCTCCACCCCTTGGCCCATGTGCGCTATCCTGTGCTGAATGTTTCCGTGAACACGGAAACAATACGTGCCACGGCCCTTCGGTATTTCGGTCTTGGCACCGACCGACGCGAAGGAGAGCGAACTGTTGTAAGACCGGATGTTCTCACGGAAGTTCCTCGAGTGGTAGTGGCCTCCCGTGAGCAGTTCGAACATGAAGCCGGGGTACGGGAGCAGTGGCTCGAGCTTGACGTTGCCCCTGTGGCAACATGTCGCGAACTGGCGGTTGTTTGTCTTCCAGCCGGCGGGCCTTTCCCCTTTGTAGTGCAGAGCGCTGCACTCGTCGCACACTTCGTTTTGGTTCCCGCTGTAATGCTGCAAGACGTCAGCCACATCTTGCCTTGCGGCCTCCAAGTGCGTGGGTGCCAGGTCCACCGGCGCGAGGTCGGGCTCCATCGCTTCATCCTCGGTTAGCTGGTGTTGTTCGCGTTCTGCCTCTTCGGCACGATCGCTGGCTTCCTCCTCGGCGCGCTGGGTGGCTTCCGCTTCAGCTGCCGCCAGCCGGTCCCCTGCCTCGGCGTCGCGACGTCGCCGCGCTCGCTCCCGCAGGCTAGCTAGGCGCTCGGCATGCTCGGCTGCAGTCGCGTCCTCTCGCAGTGTCCGATCGTGAGCGGCCGTCTTGGCCAGGCGCGCTGTCCGCTGGGCCTCAGTCTCGGTCTCCATGCGCTGTCGCTTGTAGCTTGCCGACTGGTCCAGCCGCTGGAGTCGCTGTTCCTCGAGCTCTTCCTCCCTGCGGCGGCGCTCTGCTTCGGCCCTCTGTGCGAGACGCTCGACATGCTCGGCCTCGGTCTCGGTCTCCATGCGCTGTCGCTTGTAGCTTGCCGACTGGTCCAGCCGTTGGAGTCGCTGTTCCTCGAGCTCTTCCTCCCTGCGGCGGCGCTCTGCTTCGGCCCTCTGAGCCTGACGCTCGACATGCTGTGTCTCGGTCTCGGTCTCCCTGCGATGGCGCTCTTGATTTGTCCACTGGGCCAGCCGCTGGAGTCGCTGGTCTTCGAGCTCTTCCTCCCTGCGGCGGCGCACTGTTTCCGCCTTCAAAGCCAGGCGGTCGACGCGCTGTGCCTCGGTCTCGGCTTCTCTGCGCTGGCGATCGTAGCCAGCCATTCGCGCGAGGCGAGCACGGCGTTCGTCCGCGGACTCGCTCGCTCTACGCAGACGCGCCTGCTCTGCCACGACAGCGAGGCGCTGGCGGCGTTGTCTGTCTGGCTCGTCGTCCGGGCGTTGGCCACAGGCATTGTCCGGTCTCTTCTCGGCGTGCGCCTGGTGTACCGAGACATCGTGCGAAATAGAAGTAATATAGGGGATGACGCTCACAGATTCGGCCGCGGGTCGTCCTTCGAGGGGGTCGACGTCGGGCTCGGCAAGGGGCGGCAAAGCGAGCGTTGTCGACGGCGCAGTGGCATTTAGCTCTCCTGTCGCGTGCTTGGCAGCTCGCTTGGCCCGTGCCCTGTCGGCCGCTGCCTTCTTCGTTTCTTCGTCGCTCGTCCGCGTTCGTTTGGCCTGGGTCAGGCGAGCACGTTTTTTTGCCGGCATCTGTAGTTGTATGATGTGTTTCCAGTATATATCAGTATACAGCTATATTATATACTTTCTTAAGGGAAAAACTCGATTTCAAACACTATAAGATTCCTAGTGGAAAAGTCGCGGAAAAACTCACAGTAAAACTCGTTGGAAATCTCGCAGAAAAATTTGCTGAAAAAAAAAATCAACTTCACAGTGCGATTAATTTTGTAACTATAGATACATTTAGTCGCGCATTGTTGCCAATTGTTGCCTCCAGAGGCGTTGAATTGCTTCGAATTGTGTTTCGACATTTGGCGAATTTCATCGCTATGGAAATTATTTTGCGCCTGTATTTTCCTTCATGCCTGCATTATTGCCTCCAGAGGCGATGACTTTCGGCCGAGTGAAATGGCGTGTGTTTTTCGTTGTTTTTTACATCAATCCGCGCTCAAATCGCTTCGCGAGTGTTGCAGAGCTCAAGTCCCAAGTAGTAGGAACTTAACGCGACATTGTACAAACGTTTTCATTGCGTTTTCGCAATTTCGCTGGCGATTTACGCGGTGCAAGTTACATGGTCACATGGCCACATCGCCACATCCCCACATCCCCACATAGCCACATCCATGAGTACAATAGTATCGTGGCAACGGGAAATAGGGATTTTATATAAGGTGGATTCTTCCTTAAAACTTTTTTGGCTTAACCTATTATGACAAAAAATGCAAAACACCCCAGAAATAGCAATAAAATAGATTGCGAAAGTATGCCGAAGTTATCACCACTGTGTTATCACTGTTTAACTTGAAGAAGCAGTTTTCATTTAAACTGATCGTAGCAAAGATAAGTCTTAGCTGCTCGCTGCTTGCTGCTCGCTGCTTGCTGCTTGCTGCTCGCTGCTTGCTGCTCGCTGCTCGCTGCTTGCTGCTTGCTGCTCGCTGCTCGCTGCTCGCTGCTTGCTGCTCGCTGCTTGCTGCTTGCTGCTTGCTGCTTGCTGCTTGCTGCTTGCTGCTTGCTGCTTGCTGCTCGCTGCTTGCTGCTCGCTGCTTGCTGCTTGCTGCTTGCTGCTTGCTGCTTGCTGCTTGCTGCTTGCTGCTTGCTGCTTGCTGCTTGCTGCCTTCTGCTTGCTGCCTTCTGGTTTCAGCTTGCTGCATGATACTTTTTGCTTGAAACTTGATGATTGATACTTCATTCTTGTTTCTTGCTGCTTCTATATTGATGAATGACGCTTGATCCTTGTTACTTTTTGATTGATACTCGTTACTTGTTGCTGCCGTGGAGCAGTCTGCTTCAGCCAGTTGGGCAACCAGCGGTGCCAGGAATCAGTGGACCCGGAAGACAGCGCCACCTTCGTGACGTTCTACAACAACGCCTGCCTGCGGTTGGAGGAACTGTGCGCAGACAACGGGCTGGAGGTCGCCTCGCAGGTCGAGTGCCAAGATCCCGAGAACGGCACCCTCACCAACATCCGGTTCCTCGTCAAGCGCGTGCTCTCCTCGGAGGAGTACTACAAGTAAGGCCGGAGTACCTTATTATCAGCCTCTTTCTCACGGTCACACGGTCACCCGTGCCCAGGGCCTGGGTCCTCTGGCTGAAGAGGGTCACTCACAACCAACTTATCTCTAGCCCTTCATGTAAGCTTAAACTTAATGAAAATGCGCACGTCCTAAGCAACTGACGTGGCCGTAATAAATAAACCAAGAAGGTTGCCACTTAACCAGTGCTATTCGAGAAGCGGACTTTTTTTTTCTGAAATCTCCTCAAAATCAGTTACTACAGTTGGCTTCTGGAGCAGAAGAAATAATAATTTTAGAAAATCACGCAACAAACTAAAAAAACTCGAGCGAGCGAATGGCTAGGGCTGCAGGTTGCCAACATTTTCAGAAAATCTAATTGACTGGGTTTTGAATGCCAAGTTCCATCAACTTATCTTTTCCCGACGTTTCGCAAAGCTAAATTCGAAGCTAACTCATGCTTAGATTGATGATAAAGCAGCCAGTACAGCCTTTCAAAACATCGGGAAAAGTTTACATTTGGGACTGAGCATTTAATAATCAATTAAATAGTTTTTCTGCCAACTAACAGGCTAAGATTACGAATAGACATGAGTCTTCTCCATCCTCTTAGGCAAGGTTAGGTTCATCATCGCCCTTTCATTCATCGACGCCATAGGACCAGTGCCAAAGGACCAGTTGTCAAAACAGTGCGTCGTTAAACACCAGTATATAAATATTTAGGAAAACTATTTGACTAGTTATTGAATACTAAGTCCCAAACTCAAACTTTCCCCAAAGTTTCGCATAGTGTGAATTACTAATTCAGTAATTATTGAAATTAGTGTAAAGACCGTGTTGCCGTGTCCCTCAGCGACTACGCGATGGGCATCAACGGCGCCACCTGGACAGATTGGGGCATCTTGAGGTGGGAGATGGTCGTCTGCCTGTTCATCGCCTGGGTCATCTGCTACCTGTGCGTCATCAAGGGCGTGGCCTCGATGGGCAAGGTCGTCTACTTCACCTCGGTCTTCCCCTACTTCGTGCTCACCGCCTTGTTGATCAGAGGTTCGTAGGAGCTAATATATTCATTTCAAGAAACGCACAAACGAGGTTTTTGTATCTACGAAAACGTACAAACGAGATGATTACCGTACGAGTGCTGCCGGCCTATCTTTGGACTGTGCTTCGTGCAGGGGCTACGCTGCCCGGGGCCTACGAGGGAATCGTGTACTACATCACGCCACAGTGGGAGTATCTGCTCAACGCCAGCGTCTGGGGGGACGCCGCCAGTCAGACGTTCTACGCGCTTGGCATCGGCTGCGGCTCGCTCGTCACGCTGGCCTCGTACAACAAGTTCGACAACAATTGTCACAGGTGGGTTCACGTCACGTGACACCTGTCACACCAAGACGCTAGTTGATAAAAAATTTAAAGAGATTTCCTCCATTTTGCGGTTTATTTTTTTGTATCTCCATTTAAATCCGTTTTACTGAGTCCATATTAATAATGTATAGATAGTTGTGTTGAAAAACTGGAGAAGGGTTCACGAAAAATATTTTCCGATGTATTTTTCTTATTGTTGATGCCACAAAATTTGGTGATTTTACTCATTTTCAGACCACTGTACAACAATATAATCAATTAAAGCGATATAAACATAATCGAAGTGTCTTGGTCTGTCAAACTTCACCGAGCCTGAGGAAGGCTGTCCCAAATCTAGTCTTCGTATTTCTCGATTGTTTTTTGATGAGCCAAGACTGTCTGTTCATGAACCTAGTCCATCTTAGCACGAGGTCAACCCCCCGCCGAAGCTAACAAACCTCCCCACCGTCCCGCAGAGACGCGCTGTTCGTGGGTCTGGTTAACATGTTCACATCGGTCTACGCGGGCTTCGCGATCTTCGCCATCCTCGGCTTCCTGGCGCACGAGCTGGACGTGCCGGTCAACGAGGTGGTCCAAGACGGCCCCGGCCTCGCGTTCATCGCCTACCCGGAGGCTGTCAACATGATGCCGCTGCCGCAGCTCTGGGCCGTCTTCTTCTTCCTCATGCTCTTCATACTCGGCCTCGGCAGCCAGGTGGGTTTCTTAGGCGGCGGGCGGCGGGCGTTGGACAGTTTATATTAAACATTGGATATTAAGCATTGGACCCTGGCCATTGGACATTGGAAGTTGGACATTTTACATTGGATATTGGATATTGGACATTGGATATTGGGCGTTGGAAATTTTACATTAAAGATTGGATATTGGATATTGCACACTGAACATCAGGCATTGGCCCTGGCCATTGAACATTGGAGAATGGACATTGTACATTGAATATTGGACATTGGACATTGTATATTGGGCGTTGGACATTGGAAATTGGACATTGGACACTGGGCATTGTAGATTGGACAAAGGATCTCGGTCAACCTCCATGGAGTGCACCAAATCAATAGACTAGCTATCGATTCCACAGTAATATTGTTTTTAAATTTGACTATCTAGTCAAACTCTAGAGTTGAGTTGTTGTTTTTTGAATTTGACCAGAGTTGAGTTGTTGTTTTTTAAAACATTGATGTTGTCGACGTCGGCGGACAGTTCGGCGGCGTGGAGGCGATCTGCACGGCCATCATCGACCACTGGCCGTGGCTGCGCACGTACAACTTCCTGGTAACCGCCGCCGCCTGCACGTTCTGCTTCGTCATGGCGCTGCCCATGTGCTGCGAGGGCGGCGTCTTCCTCTTCACGCTCATGGACTGGAACACAGCCTCTTGGTCCATCCTCTTCATCGGCTTCCTAGAGCTAGCGCTCTGCGCGTGGGTCTTCGGTGAGTGCCGCGGCGGCGTAGCTTTACAGTCGCTACGAACCAAGTCCAGGCAACCTACGATTTCACCCGATACCTCCCATTGCGCCCTCTATGATAATGATAAACAAGGGTGAAAAGAAAGGACGGACCGACCTGATTCCGCGCGACGCACTGGCCAATAATCAGGGGAGTTGACTGAACATATCATGAAAAAATTAGCTTGACATGAGTCATGTCCGGTTTTGGTCGTCCAAAAAAGCAGTAGATTCCCTGGGAGTCAACCCACCTTGCCTGAGTTAAGCATTACTATTCGTGTCAAACGAATAACCGAGTGTGCGATGGATTTATGTTGAAAGGCTTCATTATGATAGAAAAACAGGACTGGATGAACATAGAAGTCGCTGCACGCTGCTTGCTGCTGGCTGCTTGCTGCTTGCTGCTTGCTGCTTGCTGCTTATTGCTTTTTGCTTCCTGCTTTTTGCTTCCTGCTGCGCTGCTTGCTGCTGGCTGCTTGCTGCTGGCTGCTTGCTGCTGGCTGCTTGCTGCTGGCTGCTTGCTGCTTGCTGCTTATTGCTTTTTGCTTCCTGCTTTTTGCTTCCTGCTGCGCTGCTTGCTGCTGGCTGCTTGCTGCTGGCTGCTGGCTGCTTGCTGCTGGCTGCTTGCTGCTGGCTGCTTGCTGCTGGCTGCTTGCTGCTGGCTGCTTGCTGCTAACTGCTTGCTGCTGGCTGCTTGCTGCTGGCTGCTTGCTGCTGGCTGCTTGCTGCTGGCTGCTTGCTGCTGGCTGCTTGCTGCTGGCTGCTTGCTGCTGGCTGCTTGCTGCTGGCTGCTTGCTGCTGGCTGCTTGCTGCTGGCTGCTTGCTGCTGGCTGCTTGCTGCTGGCTGCTTGCTGCTGGCTGCTTGCTGCTAACTGCTTGCTGCTGGCTGCTTGCTGCTTGCTGCTTGCTGCTTGCTGCTTGCTGCTTGCTGCTGACTTTTGACTGCTGACTGCCAACTTTTTGTCCCAGGGATGAACAAGTTCTTGGAGATGATCAAGGAGATGAAGATGGACCTTCCCAGCTTCGCGCTGCGCTATTGGTGGCTCATGTGGATCGCTGTCTCGCAACTCTTCCTAGTGGTAAGACACGGCATCTTGGTCGCATGAAACTTCGTGACAGCTGTCACCTCTAGCAATGCTGGATATGCAGGAATCACATCTAACATCTCACCAGGCTGTAGGATCAACCTCTGCCAGCAAACATCTCACCAGGCTGTAGGATGCAGGAAACTCTGCCAGCAAACATCTCACCAGGCTGTAGGATGCAGGACACTCTGCCAGCAAACATCTTACCAGGCTGTAGGATGCAGGACACTCTGCCAGCAAACATCTCACCAGGCTGTAGGATGCAGGAAACTCTGCCAGCAAACATCTCACCAGGCTGTAGGATGCAGGACACTCTGCCAGCAAACATCTCACCAGGCTGTATAGGATCTACCTCTGCCAGCAAACATCTCACCAGGCTGTAGGATGCAGGAAACTCTGCCAGCAAACATCTCACCAGGCTGTAGGATCAACCTCTGCCAGCAAACATCTCACCAGGCTGTAGGATGCAGGAAACTCTGCCAGCAAACATCTCACCAGGCTGTAGGATGCAGGACACTCTGCCAGCAAACATCTTACCAGGCTGTAGGATGCAGGACACTCTGCCAGCAAACATCTCACCAGGCTGTAGGATGCAGGAAACTCTGCCAGCAAACATCTCACCAGGCTGTAGGATGCAGGACACTCTGCCAGAAAACATCTCACCAGGCTGTATAGGATCTACCTCTGCCAGCAAACATCTCACCAGGCTGTAGGATGCAGGAAACTCTGCCAGCAAACATCTCACCAGGCTGTAGGATGCAGGACACTCTGCCAGCAAACATCTCACCAGGCTGTAGAAAGAAGTAGTTCTTTTAATAAAGATGGTTCTCATATGAAAAATACTAACGAGTTTCTCACTTAAACGTACTAACGAGGTATTTCTCACTACAAACGTACAAACGAGTTTGCTGTTAATAGATACGTGTAGTAGGTATTAGTGGCCATGCCTTCGCCCTACAACGCTGTGTCTGCTTGCGTCCTGAAGGGCATCGTGATCTTCACGTTCATCGACTACACGCCTGCGTCGTACGGCACGACCGAGTTCCCGCCGTGGGTCGACGCGCTGGGCTGGCTCATCGCCAGCGCCTCTTTGGTTCCGCTTCCGGTGCTGGGCGCCTACCAGCTGCTCAAGAACAGCCGGGAACAGGTAAAGGGTCAATGCCCGTGCCAGCCTTATCTTTGTACATTGACGGGACCGGGACCTGACAGTAGTGCGACACGGATCACATTGCAGACAATATTTTTGATGAGCGTAACGAGCTTGGCGAGTGAAGCGAAACCTTCAATTTCACTTTCCTCCTAAAAAAATCCGAAAATGGTTTATTTTTGTTTACTTGTTTTGTTTTTTCTTTTTTTGCGTGTTGGTTCGCACGCTTCCGGCCAAACGTCAAAACGGATTAAGATGAAAATTTCGTTTACCTTCGTTTTCTCAGAGCATAGATCTGCCACGTTTTTGAAGCGATTTGGAACAGTAAATTTTATGTTATTAAGTTTGTACGAACTTTTTCAGTTTTTCCCAAACACGTTTTTCACTCTGGAGGCCAAAAATCTGAATATAATTCGACGAAACTTTTTAGATATGTTGACCCTCAAGATTCAATGGTCGTGTAAATAATTATTATCAAAGAATATTATTTAATTAAGCCTATTTCCTCGCAATTCCGTTGCTATAAACCAGCGCCATCTTGTCTCCATGACGCATGACGCATGACGCGACCCCCCCGGACCTGTTGCAGAGCGGCTGGCGCGCGCTGTTCCGTCCCAAGGCCAACTGGGGCCCGCAAAGGAGCGGCGCCCCGGCGGCCATCTTGCGGCCATCCGCTCCGGAGGCGGAGCAGATCTTCGACAACGTGGCGTTCGAAAACGAGGAGGACGTCGACGTGGCCAAGATGCACGCGCAAGCGCGATACAACGCGGGTTTCGAGAACGACGAGATTATCGACGACATCTTCAAGCAGGTCAACGACTCCTACTAGTCGCGCTTCAACGTCGGTTCTGCGGCTCCAAGGTTGTTTTCTGGACCTAACAAGCCGTTTGCTCCACTTCAAGATCGTTTTCTTGACTCCATTGTAATTCCAGGCTTCAAGGTCGTTTGTACAACCTCAGCCCTTGCCCACAATATAACCAAATATCTCACCAGGCTCAGGAAGAAAAAAGGAAACTCTGCTCAAAGAGCAATTGTGGAGCTGGTGATGGAATCTTCGACGACGCCTAGGCGGCTTGGTGAGGAATGAAAGCGCCGCAGCTATCATTAAAAGCAATATTACGAGGGCTTTGTTTGGCACTAATGCTCAATCAGTTGACAGGTTAAAGAGTATCTTTGCAGCTGGTAACTGCAATTGTTTATTTTAACTTCAATCCTGTCCACAAGGTTTGCCACCAGCGCTGTGTCGCACGATTTTGCCAAGAGTGTCCTGCATCCTACAGCCTGGTGAGATGTTTGCTTGTACGTTGCCATAGCCAGATGTTGAGCTTGATTTGCCAATCATTGTAGTTCTGCACTTTCGGCATTCCAGCAAGCTGAAGTATGTTATGTATTTGATTGGTAATTGCTGTACGCTGCAGCAAAAGCAGGGCTAAACTTTAAAAGATAGGTTTCTCTGTGAGTTTGTTAAAGATTTTGCTGAATCATTGCTTGTGATAACTAACGTGTTGAGATGAGGCTAAACGGGTCGTTAAGAGTTAACATTTTTTTGTGAAATTTGAGGCTGATGGAGAATTTCGCGATGGCAATTCACCGCTGATGACAAATCAATTATAAGGCGACAAAACGCATTTAATTTTAGTGATTTAAAAGAAGAAGTTTGGCCAGTTTTTGGTTCTATATCATTGGTGATAGAATACTTGATCGCCAAATTTAAGCACGTTTTATGCTTCGACAATAACATCCAAATATTGGACACTAATTTCTAAACCTGATAGGTTTAACATAATTTATGATTGTAAATATGTGATATTTACGCGAACATTTATTCGTCAAACGTTGTGTTGACAGACTTCACTTTTTAAATGGCAAGAGCAATGCTTTACTTTAATTGATGATACATGTTTTAATTGTTGATCGACTGATTTTCCCAATTGCAAAATTGCAATCAACCTAATAAGTCGATTCGTTTAATACAGGGACCTACGTATCAAAAGTATTTTGATCAATATTTTGTACATTGTTTAAGTTTAGTTACCAGTCCCCGAATTCAAGTGAACTAAATAAATTAAGTTCATTAAGACACATTCGTAAACTAAATGTGTAAGTGTTTAATTCCGCGCAGCTGTCTGTACCAGGTCAAGCAGACAAGCTAAGACAGAGTATGAAATGCCCTCCTGAAAACAGTGCAAAATAAAGATCCCGGCAAGTCATCGATCCATCCTCACCTACCGTCTCTCCGGCCAGCGTCGCAGCGGCTGCGTCTGAAGATTGATGCGCGCGCATTGGGAGAGTGGAACTGACCATGAGGTGGCCAGTGGCCATCGGGGCCCTAATACAGGTCGTCCACTGAGCTCTTGGCTAATCCAATTATCGTGGCACGCCTGACGTTCCTCCTCTCTGGCTGGTCAAGCGTTGCAAGACACATTTACGGACTTAATTGATCGATTCGCGGTCGTTCGACAGCGACAGTAGTGCCGTTGGTGTCTCCCCTGCAACCTCCGTCTCCGTGATGGCTTCTTTCTTAAGCACGTTGTCTTCATTTGTAAGCGCCCTTCCTGAAACAAATAAAAGCTTAGCTCAGTGGATACACAGAGATTCAAGATGAATTTGTGATTTTCACTCTCGTGAAACACAGCTGATGAAAATTTCCATGTCAGCGTCGTCTTCCCGGGCGTCCTTAGTTGCAGTTGCAGCCCCGTCAGACTCGCGGTTGCCGAGATAAGAAACCTCACGTCAAAACAAATCCAGCCACGACCGCCTCCTTCGGTGTATCAGCGTTATGGACGCACGGATTTCGCAATATTCGCTCTCATTTCTTTCTATACCGTTTCTCTGAGAACCGATCGGTTTTTGGCACGTGGTTCACAAAAGTGTCACGATAGGTGCTTGCTTTTCAGTTTTTTACTTTCTCTTTGTTAACATCTCGTAATTTTAACTTTAAAAAATGTGTGATTTTCTCGATTTTACTTACAGGAACACACAAATTTTTCGAAAAATATAAAAAGCACGCGCCTATCTAAACGCAATTCGGTCCTTTTTTCCGAATTTGATTATCTTTAAAATTGGCCTCAGGAGAAAGAATTTCGTAGACCTCGGTAAACAGCATCTTTCGATAGATTTTGGCAAAAATGATGTGCTAGTAGTTCACGATAAATGTGAATGTGATAGGAGCGCTAGCGTCGATATTCTGTCTACCTGTGTCATGAAGTCTACGGTTATCTCTTAATAGCCCCGGCTCTCAGATCTGTCTCTGTGATAACAGAACCCTGGCTATCAGAAGCCTGCGGAAACGAACCTGAGCATCGCGCGTTGAAATACATATTTCATTGGTAAACTAATTGGTGTTGTTTGTGAGCTGAGATTGAATATGGCTTTGAAATCTGAAAGCTAGTTAGAATTAGCTAGCACTCAAAGACTGAAGAAGAGAAAAAGATATAGTCGCTGGACCCAAAATGACCGACCTTTTTTCAAACCTAGAACTTTATTCTATGCTAGAACGCTGCTAGTCTTGGCTGTTAAGGCCTCGTGGTTGATAAAACCGACGGAAAATTCTATGCGACATTTCATGCATAGCACTCTTAAGTGAGCACGCTGCTAGGCTCGATGCTAGATGAGCTTCACCCTCAGCTTGCTGAAGGGTTAGCTTCACCCCCACCTCGCTGCTAGACTAGGTTAGCTTCACCCTTAGCTCGCTGCTAGGCTAGGTTAGCTTCACCCTTAGCTAGCTGCTAGGTTCGCTTCACCCTCAGCTCGCTGCTAGGTTAGCTTCATCCACAACTCGCTGCTAGGCTAGGTTAGCTTCACCCTCAGCTCGCGGAAGGGTTAGCTTCACCCCCAGCTCGTTGCTAGGCTATAGGTTAGCTTCACACTCAGCTCGCTGCTAGGTTAGCTTCACCCTCAGCTCGCTGCTAGGCTAGGTTAGCTTCACCCTCAGCTCGCTGCTAGGTTAGCTTCATCCACAGCTCGCTGCTAGGCTAGGTTAGCTTCACCCTCAGCTCGCTGAAGGGTTAGCTTCACCCCCAGCTCGCTGCTAGGCTAGGTTAGCTTCACCCCCAGCTCTCTGCTAGGCTCGATGCTAGATGAGCTTCACCCCCAGCTCGCTGCTAGGCTAGGTTAGCTTCACCCTCAGCTCTCTGCTAGGCTCGATGCTAGATGAGCTTCACCTCGCTCGCTGCTAGGCTAGGTTAGCTTCACCCTCAGATCGCTGCTAGGCTAGGTTAAATGCCTCAGCTCGCTGCTAGGCTAGGTTAGCTTCATCCCCAGCTCGCTGCTAGGCTAGGCTAGGTTCATCATCTATTCAGTCTGCCATTCATCAGCCCCGTCCAAGATGTAAATATAATGCTATTCAACTAGAATGAAATGTTAGGTTACACGAATACTTTTTACGTACCGTAGGATCGATGTGAATGATACGTATCCCTCGATACAGCTTCCCATTTGATCACTAGTTGCTTCAATCACTCTCCTAGTTTCTGCCTTGAGACAGAGCACTGAGTTCAGAGGAAGACAAGACAAGACTGAGCGATGCAACACGTTGAGGTACGCGAACAGCTGGAGAAGAGCTGACACTTGTCTGCACAGATGCTGGTTTAGTCCAAGGTATGTATAAACCCTGTCAAAATCAGGATGTCGATCTTAACTCCTTTTCGCTCTGTTTTTAGCAGAGATTTCTCTGATCCTGTTCCATGTGAACACACCGGCAACATGATGGCAAACTTGGCCCACAGCGATCCTGCGGCCATTGAGCATGGAGTTCTCAATCGTGTGACAGGAGAAACACATGGTTCACTCCATCGATGCCAAGTTGCAGTGATGAAAACATTGCAAGGCAGCAGGTATATATCCACGTTTTTTTTAAAACTTGTAACAACTTTATACCAAAAAATTCTTTCATGTGCCAAATACGATAAAATCAATACAATATCGTTCAAGGAACTAGGAGCCTGACAAACTAAAAGCAATTCGGTGGATGGCATTTTTATAATATCAATTTATTTTTCTTCAACAAGATTAACTTATACTTCACTTCCCAACTTTGATACGATACAGAGTAGAAAATAAACAAAAGACACGAAAAGAACGATTCACTTTTCTAAAGTATAACTTCTGTGGGCCGATAACTTTAACTTTAATAATATTTACAAAACACCAATATTCAGAGCTCAGAACGACGCCATGACAAGCGATTGCGATGAATTCCATTCGGGACCAAGGCAAGGTACCGACTTTAACAAGACATTTGGCAATTTTAGTGTCTGTAATAGACCTTGTCCACTCAAGGAAAGATGACGTCATTTACCTACTAAGAAAAGCCACTTGGATCGAGGTTTCCCTACCTTCCTTGGTTATTGCAGAGCCACCTTTTTAACCAAAGACAATAGTCAAATCAAAACCCAAGTGGCTCTGCTTAGTGGGTATCTGACATGATATTCGGTGAATGGAACTTTTCTATCGAGTCGTAGATTTCCTTTGAACGCTAAATCTCACCCAGCCTTGCGCTAACAAATACCTCCCGCTTTCTAGATCCTTCTAGATCCTTCAAGATCCGCCAGAAGCAACCAAGCTGGCGATCCTTCGCAACTAACAATGTAAAAACTATAAACATTTAACCGGCAAAATCTGAAGCAAAACCAACTTTGAGATGAGAGAATTAACTTTACAAGCTTGACGCACGCAGCATTTACTTATCCAGTCATCAAGTAGGTAAGAAGCGATCGCAAAATACCTGCAGAGCTCGACATTGCACTAGCCGTGATAAATTAATGCTCGGGAAGCAAGGAATAACTCGTTTAATGGCAACTTGAAGGTAATGGAAGCAATTCGGAAAATGCATGCATCTTTCGATCAAGAAAGCAAGAAGCCGTTAATGACACGAGGTATTCCATGCCTTATTCCGGCCTAACGTATCCAACTCTTGGCGCTCCTAAAGTCGCTTCTCTCGATAAGTCGTGCTCTCTTCTACCCAACTCGTCCGGCAGACGGAAAGCCAAGCGATTACAGAAACCCGCACAAATATATTTATATAAACGAATGTACATCAACGGAAACAACTGAACGTAACCCGATACCAACACGGCAGTGTTGGCAAGGCGTAAATAATACGTCCGCCTTGAATTCAATCGCCAAACTAACCAGAAACTCGGCTAATGACCCGTCGCGTCGGCGACGCTGAACTGTTCTGCGCAATAAAAGTTAACCGTAACTAAAAGTACAGCCGAAAGAAATCCAACGAACCTATTTGAACGCGTTCGGCTTTCCTGCGTCTGTATTCCTGGTGAAGATAGATGTACTTTGGCTGCAGAAGCAGTCGAAACTCCGCGGGGAAACTCCTGTTCTTGATATTGACGTGAACGTCGAATCAGCGTTTTTCTGGGCATCGTTGACAGAGATTTAGGCAATGACGACACTGGCAGGACCGAGCCTAGCAGTGAGCAAGAAGCTCGTAACGTGCTGTTTTGTAAGACCATCGACAAATAACTAAAGATCTCGGCATACTCATCAAGGAATTTAAATTTGTGACCATACAAGTTCATTGCTAACTTTCTTGTTTACAAAGCTGTTAAGACAAACTTGGCAGCTCTCATATCAAAAATGTAAGTCTATTTCCAAGCCAATAAGATCACAAGCAGCTTGTCTTAGAATTCAATCGGTCGACAGATGTTGACCCTCAATTTCATTCGTGATTTTCCTTCAGCATTGATCTGAAAAAACCACAGCGTTTAGCACCGCTTAAACGTGAAGTTAGCGTTAAGTTAACGGTAGGTGACTTCTGTTGTGAATTATCTTACGCCAACATGGCAAGTTTTGATTTGAAGTTGACTGCAAAGTTAAAGGCCAGACCTTGCCCACGCCGGTGACATCACTGGCACCAAACCCGATTCACGTAACGTGAATCAAACAACCCCGAAGTGGGGACTCTGGGCGGAGCGTCAATCATCGTCGTTGGATCGTGTTCTCATAGCGTTGTTCCCGGCGGCGACGGCGCAAGTGGGGTTACGTCGAACTAGCTGAGCAGCGCGCGGATCTCCTTGTGCATGTGGCAGAGGAAGTCAACGTAGGAGGCCGAGCTGTCGATGCCGCGGTCTTCCACCAGGAAGTGCTTCAGCACCAGCTCCATCTTGTCCCGTTGTCGCACCAGAGTCAGCTGCGGCCAACACAAAGCACAATTAACAATACATTCGTTAGAATAGAATCACACATGGCTCAATGCCGCAACGGGTCGAGGTAGGATACGGTTAGGCTTTGCGAGCGTTGGGCTGTGGCGTTCTCCAATCAGAACCTGAGTTCGAAGCGTTGCAAGCTTTAGGCTCTGGCGTTCTCCAATCAGATACTGAGTTTGGAGCGTTGCGAGCTTTGCGCTGTGGCGTTCTCCAATCAGAGCCTGAGTTTGGAGCTTTGCGAGCTATGAGCTGTGGCGTCCTCCAATCAGATACTGAGTTCAGACAGCATTGCAAGCTTTGCGCTGTGGCTTTCTCCAATTAAAGCCCGAGTTTGGAGCATTGCAAGCTTTGCGCTGTGGGTTCTCCAATCAGGGTCTGATTTTGGAGCTTTGCTCTATGGCATTCTCTAATCAGAGCCTGAGTTTGGATTGACTAGAGACTAGAGACTAGAGACTAGAGACTAGAGACTAGAGACTGGAGACTGGAGACTGGAGACTAGCGACTAGCGACTAGCGACTAGCGACTAGCGACTAGCGACTAGGGACTATGTACTGACCCGCATCGCGCGATGTCTCTCCGTGCGAACGGCGTCCAGCAGGCGTCGTGTTCGGAGCGAGACAGGGTTGTCCAAGACGGGCAGGGCGGTCCGGTCGATGTCGATCTGCGCCGCCGAGTTGACGGCGAACACGTCCTGGACCCAGTCCGCCGGCACGGCCAGCCCGATCCACACGAACATGTGGATGCCGTTCTCTGCAACCACCCGTCCGCGTCAGTCAGACATAACCGCAAATGCTCGCTGCATGGACGGTTGTACACATTGGTTGATGAGCCGAGCAAAATCTTCAATTACACTAACTCCAAAAAAAAAACTGATAGCTGGATAATAAACTGGATTATTACTTAAGACTCACGTCTTTTCTTTTCCTAATCTTAGCACGTTAGTTTTCAGAAAAAAACCGTGAAACTAAGCATTGAATGCTAAGTCTCAAGACTCAAACTTTTCCCGACGTTTCGCGAAGCTGTGCTGCCTGCTTTATCAACGGTCTAAATCTCGAGTGCCAAATCCCAAAAGATCAAAAGAAAAGAACCAACAATAACCTAGGCCTCCTAAGAGATCCCTGGATGTCTGGGTGACGTCAGAGTTCCCATACTAACACATTGTGTGGTCACAGGCCAGATCTGTATCAGCGTTTCTTTAAAGAAATACAATAAATGTCAGCCTGAGTAAATTGTGCCTGGAGTAGAGTCTGTTTTGGAATGCAGTTGACCTATCCTGTTAATTTCTAGCATTAACTTCCCAACCCAATTTATGTATTTGAATTTTGAATCATCTTTTGTCCAATCCATTTAAAATACGAGTCAACACATATTGACAAACATAAGATTCATTGACCTCGAGGCACAGAAAACTCATAGACATACTAAACCGTCTTGCGCGTGTCTCACCCAGCAAGTATGCGCCGTCGTCGCGCAACTTCTCCGCCGAGCAGCGCACCTGCGCGGGCAACAGGTCCGCCTCTTCCGGCAAGTCGATGAGCGGCAGCAGCCGCGGGTAGAAGAAGGCCACCGTCGACGGCACGTCCATCGTGGTCACCGCTTGCATCACAAACGAGCGGTCGTCCAGGGACATCTCGGAGCCTGCCCGACGCGGAAACAACAGCCGTTGACTTGAATACTCTCGGCGCATGATGTTTGAAGTGCAAAATTAGCTTATGACCGTGTTAAGTCCCTTTTACACGGTCACATGTTTCGTCAAACCCTTGTACAGCAGTCTTGTATACACCCGCCTATGACCGTGTTAAGCCCCTTTTACACGATCATATGTTAGGTCAAACCCTTGTACAGCAGTCTTGTATACAACCGCCTATGGCTGTGTTAAGCCCCTTTTACACAGTCACATGTTTGGTTGAACCCTTGTACAGCTGTCTTGTATACACCCGCCTATGACCGTGTTAAGCCCCTTTTACACGGTCACATGTTTTGTCAAACCCTTGTACAGCTGTCTTGTATACAACCGCCTATGACCGTGTTAAGCCCCTTTTACACAGTCACATGTTTGGTTGAACCCTTGTACAGCTGTCTTGTATACACCCGCCTATGACCGTGTTAAGCCCCTTTTACACGGTCACATGTTTTGTCAAACCCTTGTACAGCAGTCTTGTACACAACCGCATATAGCCGTGTAAACAGTCCATTGTATGGCAGTCCATCACACGAAAGTCTTGTATGGCAGACTTCCCCAAAGTTTTTTCGGCTAGCCTAGGCACTATTTCCATCACATCTTGTATGCAATGCAATGTATGCAATGCAGCCAATCAGAGAAGTCATATCTCAACACTTGTCTGTGACGATATGCAGTGCAAAATTTGAAATGATGGGCCACTTTTCGTTTTTTTTTAATGAGTTGACAACTATTTCCCAGCCTACCCAAACTCTCACGCAAAAAAATCAGACACAAACTAAATATTCTTGTTCAAATGTCTTTTTAACCATATTTTTCCTTCCACTAGAAAAAGACCTAGAAAACTTCGGTTTTTTCCCCCCAAAAATCGCATTTTCCGCAAGAGCTCGGTTACTTTCCACGTTAAGAACCTTGTTAGAACAAACCTCCGGCGACGGCGTCACTCTTGAGCACGCAGTTGACGTAGAGGGGGAGGAGCTTCATGCACTCCGGCAGGATGAGCTGGCCCGCGGACGACGGTGAAGCGCAGTGTTTGCGGTACGAAGCCAGCATCTGTGCGCATCGCGCTACCAGCGCCTCCTTGATCGCCTTAGGTGTCGACTCCAAGACTCGCGCCACCGCTGTCGGGGAAAACAACGCACGAGTTGGGTTAGGTTGGAGACGACGTAAATTAACTAGCCTTGCTGGAAGGTATCCCAACCTAGCCTTGCTTGAACCTAGCCTTGCTCAAAGGTATCCCAATCTAGCCTTGCTTGAAGGTATCCCAAGCTTGCCTTGCTAGAAGGTATCTCAACTTAGCCTTGCTGGTATGTATCCCACATCCTAGCCTTGCTTGAAGGTATCCCAACCTAGCCTTGCTGGAATGTATCCCAAGCTAGCCTTGCTCGAAGGTATCCCACATCCTAGCCTTGCTTGAAGGTATCCCATGCTAGCCTTGCTTGAAGGTATCCCAACCTAGCCTTGCTTGAAGGTATCCCATGCTAGCCTTGCTTGAAGGTATCCCAACCTAGCCTTGCTTGAAGGTATCCCATGCTAGCCTTGCTTGAAGGTATCCCAACCTAGCCTTGCTCAAAGGTATGCCAACCTAGCCTTGCTGGAAGGTTCACCCTAACCATGCTTGAGGGTATCCCAACCTTTTAACCAGATTATCTGATTCCCGCCTTTGATTTGGGCTGGTATTTCCTAACGATTTATCCCTCTAAAGTCTGTCAAGCAGCTTCTGCAGTTAACGACATGGCAAACGTAACGAAAGCAACGAACCCAGAGAATGCAACAAACACAGGTAACCCAAGAAACCCTAAAAATGCAGCGTACGCGAGGACTCACTCTGCTTGGCGAAGAAGTTGACGATTGTGTCAAGGTCGCAGCTTCGGTACAAGTCTGCCATCTGCGAGCAGGTCTTGAGGCTGAGGTTGAGGATGCGCAGCCGCCGCTGACCGCTGACCGACGTGTAGAGCAGCGCCACTTGGACGTAGACGCCGTCCTCTTCGGTGAGCTTGTCGTCGTGCTTGATCTCCAGCGCAATCGCCTGCAATCAACGAGCCAGCGTTAGCCTCGGCGTTTCACCACGAAAATCACAGTACGCCTCTCAACAATCTGGGAAACTTACTTCTTTAGCACTCGCGTCTTTTCCCAATCTTAGCACGTTGATTTTCAGAAAAACTTTTTAACTGGGTATTGAATGCTAAGTACCAAACTCAAACTTTTTCCCGACGTTTTGCAAAGCCGTGCTGCCTGCTTTATCAACGGTCTAAACTCGTATTCCCATTAGCAACGAATCAAAACAAAAGGAAATCTAGGAAACTGATGGCGCTCAAAACTTTAAAGGGTGCCAGTCGAGATAATTCAAAAATAAAAAAACAAGCGAGTGTCTCTTACGAAGCGCTTGTCGCTTGTCACCGAGTGCTTGTCACTTGTCGCAGGACAGACCCACCTTGTCGCAGTCGATGCTGCCGAGTTCGAGGTCGGTCGTGTTCTGCATGAAGAAGTGGCCGAAGAAGTCGGTGGGCCGAACGCCCGTCGACGTGCGCACGCGCATGATGGCGTCGAAGCCAATCGGCCGAGACACGTCGTGCTTCACGTCCTCCACCAGCCGGTCTCCGTCAAGGTCAGCCTGTCAATCACACGGCCGCGTTAAGCAACGAAACAGCATCGAGTGGGTCACCCACAACGCATTTCTCATGGTGTGGTATCATTGATTTGTTATTTATCAGAAGTACATTGATAAAATTGATAGCAAAAAGGTATTTCCTGGCAGAGTTTCCTGCATCCTACAGCCAGGTGAGATGTTTGCTGGCAGTGCATCCTACAGCCTGGTGAGATGTTTGCTGGTAGAGTGTCCTGCATCCTACAGCCTGGTGAGATGTTTGCTGGCAGAGTGTCCTGCATCCTACAGCCTGGTGAGATGTTTGCTGGCAGAGTGTCCTGCATCCTACAGCCTGGTGAGATGTTTGCTGGCAGAGTGTCCTGCATCCAACAGCCTGGTGAGATGTTTGCTGGCAGAGTGTCCTGCATCCTACAGCCTGGTGAGATGTTTGCTGGCAGAGTGTCCTGCATCCTACAGCCTGGTGAGATGTTTGCTGGCAGAGTGTCCTGCATCCTACAGCCTGGTGAGATGTTTGCTGGCAGAGTGTCCTGCATCCTACAGCCTGGTGAATGCTGGGCCACCTGGTCTTACCTGGAAGTATGTGTACTTGAAAACCTCGCCGCCGCTCAGCCGACAGACTTGGCCCAAGGTCGCGACGTCGATGTACGAGTTGTTGAAGATGAACAGGTCGACGCTGCAGCCGGCAGCCACGCATTCCTGGCCGAGGTTGTTGTAGGCGTTGCTTTGCGGGACTGAAGGACAAGGAAACAACGTCATATCTCCGGAACCAAGCAGGGCTAGGTTGGGATACCTTCGAGCAAGGCTAGGTTGGGATTCCTTCGAGCAATGCTAGGTTGGGATACCTTCTAGCAAGGCTAGGTTGGGATACCTTCGAGCAAGGCTAGGTTGTGATACCTTCCAGCAAGGCTAGGTTGGGATACCTTCGAGCAAGGCTAGGTTGGGATACCTTTGAGCAATGCTAGGTTGGGATACCTTTGAGCAATGCTAGGTTGGGATTCCTTCGAGCAATGCTAGGTTGGGATACCTTCAAGCAATGCTAGGTTGGGATACCTTCAAGCAAGGCTAGGTTGGGATACCTTTGAGCAAGGCTAGGTTGGGATACCTTCTAGCAAGGCTAGGTTGGGATACCTTCAAGCAAGGCTAGGTCGGGATACCTTCGAGCAAGGCAATGTTGGATGCCTTCGAGCAAGGCTAGGTTGGAATGCCTTCGAGCAAGGCTAGGTTGGTATGCACAACACTACATTTAGCAGCCTGATGCTACCTTCAGGCAGGGCTAGGTTGGGATACTCTGGGCAGACGTGGGCTAGTTAGGTATCCTAGCAACAGGAAGCGTGAAGGCAACTCACCGAGAACGGTCTTCTCCTTGTCCGTGCCGAGCAGCTTGCGGTCGTCTCGGTTTTTCAGTTTCCCCGGCGCCTCGGCTATCGGCAGCGACGAGTGGAAGACCAGCAGCTTCCCCGCGCACTCGGACGCCTGTAAAAGTGCCGCCACGTTAACCTCTAACCGCACATTCGCTGAAAACTAAGCAAGCAGCTACGCAGAAACTTTTGAGGTGATACACCTTTTCTATTCACTCATTTTCACATTCAGATATTTTCTACCCTCATTAGGATGAGGCAGAATTGATGCGTAGCGAGATTTTCAATCCTCGACAATCAACTAACACTGTTAATCAACTGTAACACGATTTAATTAACTACCTACTTAACATTTTGAGAAATACTCATATTCGATACGATTACTTATTTCAATACGATTCAGTAACCAACTAACCTTAATTTCAACAACTGCTACAATTGAGTTATTGTAAAATGCTACGCTCGTTACGCTCATCAATTAACATCGCAGGTAGAAATTTATACATGGGCACGCGGATACCTCGGAAGATTCTTGCCAAGAAGCCATCATGCACAAAAATCATTTCCAACTTCTAACCATCAACTTAGTTACTAATAATAAGGGATGCCGGCGGTTATCCCGTTAACTGAGTCGGTTACGGTTACGGCATTGTCCGGATACAATTTAACTAGGTATCCAGATAATAAAAAAACTATGTTTTTGACATGTAGAGTAGCGCGCAGACATGGCTTCTCCTCCACCCAAGCGGCTGGCAGGAGCAAGCAGAAGCGTCTGCTGCATATCCCCCCCCCCCCCCTACACTCAGCAACTGCCCCTCAACTGTCTTCATCTTAACCAGAGTCAAGTGAGTCATCATGGCTGCATGTAGGAAAACCTCGCGGTCGTGGGACAAATGATCTAATTGTTTCATTGCACTTTCTGTGTAGGTTGTAGGCAGTATAGGGCGCACCCTGCCTTGCCTCTCCACTCCCTTTTTTTTTGATGTTTAGCGGTATTTTTACCATGCGGATAATATCCGGATACCGTGGACGGTTATCCGGTTACGGTTTTACTAACCAAAGGCATCCCTACTCACAATCAACTACGTGGATGTTATAGATCCAAGTGGTAGTAACCTTGAGAGCTTCGAGACCGGCCTGGATGGCTGGCGCCAGCAGCGTCTCCGTCTCGCGCGTGTCGGCGAACATGGCGGGGATGTCGGCCATCAGGCTGTCGATCACCAGCTCCGCCTCGGCGGGGTCCTCCAGGAAGCCGTCGAGCAGCGGCATGAACATGTCGGCCACGTCGCCCACCACCATCATCTGCGCCTGCGCCAGGCACCGCTGGAAACAACACGGCATTAACCCCGCTTCACGGCATCGACATGTCTGACATAGTATCGACTACACAGTCGGTTGCGGAACCAGTTATCTATTAAAGGAAAAATGAAAAAAACCCATTTACCAAACACAATATTACTTTATAAACCACTTCTGTTCACAATCGTACGACTCTTCTAAAATACACTTTAAGAGCTACCTCCAGCCATCTTTCTATAGGCTAAACCTTCTAGAAACATCTCGACTCCTCGAATGATCCCGAAGTGTCCCAGCTATCTAAGGTTACTAGAACGATCAAACTGGTTTTCAATACTATCTGTATAATATGCAATGCAGCGAGTAAAGTGAATTTATAAACACGCTGAATCCGAATTATACATAGAATGTGTATATTTACATTCTTTATACACAATCTATGTATAAATCAGGTTTAATGTCTATTTAAATGAGAGTATGAAAAATTAGACACGGCCTACAAGAGAGCCAATAAAATTCTTCTGGCAAACTTGTATACTTTTGAATTTTTGTGCGTTTGATCTCTTACTGCAAAAAAATGTGAAGGGTCGGATTTTACACAATTGTCAACCCTACACGATCTGACGGCCTTAAATGAATTGTTTGACATTCGTAGTCACGAGCCAGGTGTTTACCTTGATGTTGTAGAAGTGCACGGAGCTGTTGTAGGTGATGAAGCCGACCTTCATCACCGACTTGTCTGCCCCTAGTTCGCGCGGCAGCTCGCGCAAGATCTCCTTCATGCGCGCACACAGCAGGTTCACCAGGCCCGACTTGACGTTGTTGTACGAGACGTCGATCAGGAAGACAAACGCCGGCGGCTTCGGCGGCACGTTGTTCTGAAACCGGCCGAGCGATCCGCGTTAGCAACCAGACAACCATTCAATTTCAACTCTTTTACCGCACTATTTATTATTTTACCAAGTTTAATCTTGCTGAATCCTTCCAGCAGATGTTGTGAAATTGTATTGCTTGTTTGTGAAATTTCAGAGAGTGGCGTTTACTTGTGCCGTTTTCAAGAATCTTGAACAGATTGTTACCATGCAGAATGACTTTTACATAAAGTACGTAATATCTTATTATGACTCTAAGGTCTCTAGCAATTTTCAGCGCAGACAATTCAAATGAGCAATATGACAAAACTCTAGCATGATTTGGTTGTACTTGTGTTGGTTAAGCAGGCAGTTGGTACAATCCTGTTCTGTAAACGTTCTTTCACAACTAATTACCCATGCTCATCAGAGCGTACACAAAAATCTTAGAAACTTAAGCCTTACATACCATACTCAAAATGTTTGGCCCAGCCAAACATTTTGTCGTATGTCGAAGTTTAACCCAAGGGAGAACCAATAAGATTCCTACTCTCTACCACCTGCTGGATTTCGATAGTTAGACGAGCCAAGTGGCGGTGGATTTTTGTTTCAAGTCGGCTGTCAGCCTATATTTTCTCGTGTGGCATCCCACGAGACATAGTTTGTGATTTAAATTAAACAGCTTTGTGTTAAGCAAGAGAAACAATCTGACAAAAAGAAATTTTTACGTAGGAAGTCAGACTGGCTTATTTCTTCCGAGGGAATCAGTTGTTTTGAATGCTTTGTGTTGGTCACTTTCAGGAACATGTTTACTGTTTTATTGTGTTTGTCCTGTTTCTCACCCTGCAGTAGTCGGTGGTCGCTACAAACTCGAAGCAGCCGAGCGCAAGTTCCGGCCGGTCGTAGCGATCGACTCTCTGTCCCGTGTGGTCCAGATGCTGGAAGTACTCGGCAGGCACTGCAACGTCAAGGTCACACAACAAGTTAGCATCACATAGCAGCCTGAAAACACACGGCGTAGAGCAAAGCCCCCTCGATATTACGTAAGATGAGGTAAGTAACATTGCGTTAGCTGTACCTAGATGGCTGTGCTGCTTTCATTACTAGCCAAGCCGCCTAGGAAGCGCTGACAATTCTGTCGTCAGCTCAACAATGCAGAGTGTCCTACATCCTACAGCCTGGTGAGATGTTTGCTGGCAGAGTGTCCTGCATCCTACAGCCTGGTGAGATGTTTGCTGGCAGAGTGTCCTGCATCCTACAGCCTGGTGAGATGTTTGCTGGCAGAGTGTCCTGCATCCTACAGCCTGGTGAGATGTTTGCTGGCAGAGTGTCCTGCATCCTACAGCCTGGTGAGATGTTTGCTGGCAGAGTGTCCTGCATCCTACAGCCTGGTGAGATGTTTGCTGGCAGAGTGTCCTGCATCCTACAGCCTGGTGAGATGTTTGCTGGCAGAGTGTCCTGCATCCCACAGCCTGGTGAGATGTTTGCTGGCAGAGTGTCCTGCATCCTACAGCCTGGTGAGATGTTTGCTGGCAGAGTGTCCTGCATCCTACAGCCTGGTGAGATGTTTGCTGGCAGAGTGTCCTGCATCCTACAGCCTGGTGAGATGTTTGCTGGCAGAGTGTCCTGCATCCTACAGCCTGGTGAGATGTTTGCTGGCAGAGTGTCCTGCATCCTACAGCCTGGTGAGATGTTTGCTGGCAGAGTGTCCTGCATCCTACAGCCTGGTGAGATGTGAGGTTCGGCATCATAGGAAAGGCACTTTACCTTCGGTGGTGGCTTTGCAGAAGAGGCAGTGGAAGCGTCTCCCGCCGTCGACGAACTGCATGAACGGACACATGTAGGCCTTGCAGCGCAGACAACGGACGGGACCCAGGGGACCCATGTCCACGACCGCAGGTTCGTACTCGCCCTCGGCAACCATTGCTAGCGGCGAGACGACCAGGCCAAAAGGCACCGCCGTCTGCGAGGACATAAACACAGCACTTTTACTATCGGAAACTTAATATCGATTCCGAAATTTGTATCCGTTCCGTACATGCAACGAGTATTTACATTTAGGTTCGAATCACACAGCGGCGGCACTGTTGTGTTGATAATAAAACACAACTTCCGATGATACTTTACCCGATTATTATAATGACAGATACAGAATGAGTGAAGCTCAATAAATCACGAATCGACCGAGTCGACTTAGGAACTCAAATGACACAAATACTCGGAAACAATTCTCGTAGCAACGATACTCTCTCCCTGGGGACCCGGATGCTTGCTGTCCCTGGCAACTTCCCGGGGAAGCAGCTTCACACAGTAGGTACGATGTTCACGAGTGAAGCGGGAGCTCAATCCGACCCCGTTGCAAAAACACTCCCTTGATTATTAACGAGAAAAGATCCTATCCAAATTTACGGGAGCCTAACCCAGGTCTTTCAACTTGCCGGGGTTAAACGCCAAGTGCTGGTGGCTCGCCGTAAGTAAACAATTGCAGTCACCGGTGTTTCCAGCACGCAGTGTTACGTGAGATGGCATAAGTATAACGTTGTTCTAAGTTGTACGTAGATGGCAAAATGGTTTCCTGCATTCTACATCTTGGTGAGATATTTGTTGTTACCTGCTTCATTGTGTGAAGCAAGGTTATGATGTGCATCGTGCAAAGCGTGGTTATGTTACCTGCTTCATCATGTCGACCGTGGCAGGCACGTTGTACATGGTGCTCCGCATGAAACGCGGCCCGCAGTTCCCCTGGTCCTGCGTCGTGAAGCTGGTGGTCGCGATGGGCGGAACCAGGCCCTTCTGATTCGTGACAAACACGCCGCTGCGGTTTCGCTGGTCGTCTTGCATCACCTGGATCTGCGGTCGACGGACAGAAGGACAAGCCGTCATCGTTTGTCTTCGCACGCTTTAGAAGGACAAGCCGTCAGCGTTTGTCTTCGCACGCTTTACGGGAACTAGGGATGCCTTCGGCTAGTGAAACCGTAACCGGATAACTGTCCACAGTACTCGGATATTATCCGGGTAGTAAAAAAAACCGCAGAGAAGCCAAAAAAAAACGAGAATGGAGGGGCAAGGTGGGGTGTGCCCTATACTACCTACAACCTACACAGACAGTGCAATGAAACAATCAGATTATTTTTCCCACATTCTGGTCTATTCTCCTTACAAAAATTAATGAGCAAAAGGCCCATTCCACTCAGAGAAAAATGACGTCAGATACCCACAGAACGTACTACCAGACTGTAAAATAATATTTATTAGCTCTGCTAAATAAAAGAGAAAGACAGGGAAATTGCAACCCGAATTTCTCTACCTGGCTGTAACGAGTGGGTATCAGACGTCATTTTGATAGAGTTTTGATCGCATGGAATAGGTATGAGCCGGCATGAGTCGGCATGAGCCGGACATGAGATCGAAGTCCTGTCGTTCACCGATCCTGAGAAACAACAAAGCAAAGCATCCTCACCGGACTGGGCATCTGGTCGGGATCGAGCCGTCGCGACTGCTGCTGCTGCTGCTGCTGTCCCGCCCCCGGATATCCGCCGGTCGGCTGCGCATAGCCTCCTCCCGGGAAGCCAGGCTGGACAGGGTACCCGCCCGGGCCCATCTGACCCGGCATTTGCCCCGGCATCTGACCAGGCATTTGCCCAGGCATTTGCCCCGGCATTTGCCCCGGCATTTGCCCCGGCATTTGCCCCGGCATCTGCCCCGGCATCTGCCCGGAGAGTTGAGAGGGCATTTGCGACGGCGGATACCCCATCGGCGGCCTGAGGGGAGGCTGGCCGGTCTGCTGGATCGGTTGCGACATCTGGCCGCCGGGGGGCCCCGTCTGCGGGCCTGGCGGACGCATTTGGGGTCCAGGAGGACCCATTTGCTGTCCGGGATGGCCAATTTGCGAGCCTGGAGGACCCATTTGTTGTCCGGGATGGCTCAATTGCGGTCCTGGAGGCCCCATTTGCTGTCCAGGATGGCCAATTTGCGAGCCTGGGGGACCCATTTGCTGTCCGGGATGGCCAATTTGCGAGCCTGGAGGACCCATTTGCTGTCCGGGATGACCAATTTGCGAGCCTGGGGGACCCATTTGCTGTCCAGGATGGCCAATTTGCGAGCCTGGAGGACCCATTTGCGAGCCCGGAGGACCCATTTGCTGTCCGGGATGGCTCGATTGCGAGCCCGGAGGTCCCATTTGTTGTCCAGGTCCAATTTGCTGGCCAGGAGGCCCCATGTGCGATCCAGGAGGCCCCATTTGCGGCCCCGGCTGGCCCGCGAGTGGCCTAGGCGGTCCCATTTGCTGTCCGGGCGGTCCCATCGCCGGGGGCACGGCCTGGCCCGGCATCGGACCGGGCGGCCTGCTCTGCCCGAAGTTTTGACCGGTTGGCGGCGGCGGCTGGTGTCCGGTCGAGCTGGGTGGTCCAAACTGTCCGTGTTGGGGAGGTGCTTGGCCGTGAGGAGGCGGGGCTTGGTGTTGGAGCTGGCCGTTGGGCGGCGCGGGCTGCTGCTGCTGCTGCGGAGGGAACTGCGGCACCGAGCCGTTCGTGTAGCCGCCCTGATGCGGTTGCGGTTGCGGCGGGAATCCCGGCTTCGGGGGGCCCGCAAAGCTCGGCTGGCGGAAGAAGAACAGGCGGTAGACTTGCAGTCGATGTAGCACGAGATCATGCCGAAAATAATATCAACATTTCTAGAGCTACGAAATGAAAATAAATGCGGGAGTTGAATTACTATTTTAGTGATCATTTGAATGAAACGTTCCCATATTGATGGCAACAACAACAACACTGGTGATTGCTGGCATTAGGCAAGGCACATAGTAATGCCAACAATCATAGCAGCGTAGCAACGCTTCGATGCCCTTTGATAGTGTGAGCTTCGAGCTTCGATACCCCCGTGACAGAGATGGCTGTAACTTTTAACACCTAGCCTTGATTGCACGAGAGATGGATGTGATAAGAAATTATGCTAAACTGACAACCAACTGTGGAATTGATATTAAGTTTATTTGAGTTGTTGGTCTCCATGGAGATAGAAACAGGACTATAAATGAACATAGAAGCTGGTGAATCTAGTGACGCTATGCTGCAATCACACGCCAACAACTCGACTAACCCCGATTATAACGTGGCTCCATGGAGATAGAAACAGGACTATAAATGAACATAGAAGCTGGTGAATCTAGTGACGCTATGCTGCAATCACACACCAACAACTCGACTAACCCCGATTATAACGTGGCTCCATGGAGATAGAAACAGGACTATAAATGAACATAGAAGCTGGTGAATCTAGTGACGCTATGCTGCAATCACACGCCAACAACTCGACTAACCCCGATTATAACGTGGCTCCATGGAGATAGAAACAGGACTATAAATGAACATAGAAGCTGGTGAATCTAGTGACGCTATGCTGCAATCACACACCAACAACTCGACTAACCCCGATTATAACGTGGCTCCATGGAGATAGAAACAGGACTATAAATGAACATAGAAGCTGGTGAATCTAGTGACGCTATGCTGCAATCACACACCAACAACTCGACTAACCCCGATTATAACGTGGCTCCATGGAGATAGAAACAGGACTGTGAATGAACATAGAAGGTGGTGAATCTAGTGACGCTATGCTGCAATCACACACCAACAACTCGACTTACCCATATTATAACATTGGGTACGCTTTTATTAGTGTGAATTTAATCCTAAATGCAAATACACATTGCATGTAACGGTAGACAATGACAGAAATACTCACTTGTGTCTGTGGTCGCTGTTGTTGTGGCGGTCCGCCCAAGTTCATGCCGGCCAGCTGGTTTGAGAGGTTAAGTTGCCCGCCGCCACCGCCGCCACCGCCGCCGCCAGCGTAGTGTTGCTGGTGGTCACCGTTCATCGCGGCCGGGCTTCGTTGGGCGCCGGGCGGCAGCCCGTAGTTCCCGGGAGTCCCGGCGGGGGAGGGCCTGCCGTCCGGCGGCGGGAAGTTCCCTCCCGGCGGCGCGCCGTAGCCTCCGTACGCCGCCGATTGTTGCACGTATTGCGGGTTCATGATCGGCCACCACTTTCTGCAAAACAACGTCCCGATTTAGAACATGGTAACCTCTCGCCACGCTGGATTACTGCAGTCGGTGAATGAAAGGGTGGTGAAGAACCTAACCTATTCTGATGATGCTATTCTGTGGTAGCTTCGATTGCTCTGAGCTCTGCAATAAAGTATTGAAAGATTGGTCATTGCACTGTTTTCACAACTGGCCTTTTTTGCACTGGTCTGATGGCATCGGTGAATGAAAGTGTGATGATGAACCTAACCTAGCCTAGAAGGGAGGAGGGGAAACCTGGTGCCGGCACGTAGCCTACTCCTGTCGAAAAACACCGAGGGAACCACCGGCCTTACGTCCCTTCCGAAGGAAGATACACCTTGAACAACAGGATTCCTCCACTATTGACAAGCAGGTTGTCAAGCAAGGCAAGTGAAGTTGCACTAACTGCAAACCCTCCGACCTCTCTCCCGAACAGAACTGATAATGTGCATGACGGTCACCAATCAAACAGCACGATGTTGCTTAACTTCAAACCCTCCAACCTCTCTCCCGAACAGAACTGATCATGTGCATGACGGACGGACCACGCTGGAGGAAATCGTGAGACAAAGCGCTGGTGGTGAACCTGGTGGACCGGGGTGAAGTTAATCAAAACAAGTGCAGTCATCAGTTGCAAAGATACTCTTTTATCTGTCAACTTTCCGTTGACACTTAAGATTGAGAATTATTGCAACACAAAGTTTCTCAATATTGCATAAGATGACATAGGTAAAGTTGTTTGAAAGTTGAAAATGCTTAGGCAGCGCCAACAATTCTGTGGCCATGTCAACAATGCTATGTCGTCAGTCTCCAATATTTTACAGACTTTATAAAGAGAGTTTGTAAGGTAAAAGAAAAAGTTTGGCAAAAAAATAAAATCAAAAAAGAAAACTCTTTTAACAACAATTGATTAGGTATGATTTAAAAGCCAAGTTAGAATTCAATACTATAAAAAAAGAACCAGAGCCCATCTTTAGATATCTTAAGACATCAAAAGTCAATGAACACTTTTTAAACACTCTCTCTAGTCCTCCTACATACTACCTAGCCAACCCATATTTTTTTATCAAATACCTAGCCTCACGGACTGCTTGAAAAAGCCTGACGCATGGCTCTTCAAATACATTGGGAAATTGTCATTGGAAAGCTTAGCACAATTTCAAAACCTCTTCAACCTAGTTTAGTACTTAATAAGTTTAGCACAATTAGTTTCAGAACTGTGAGATCAACAAATCTCTTGGCATTGCTGGTAGTGTGTTCAGCGGAAATGTTTTTCCAGATGGGGATTTGAACCCTGGTCTTAACCAAACTGGTAAGCTGCTCAAGCTGGATCAGGACGAATCCCAGGAATCTCCGAATGTGCACAAAGTTCGATTCGTAATTTAAGTTATGATAGAGCAATTGGCAAGGATTTTAAGGATTCTTGTAAAAGTGCTTTGACCCTAATTTTGATGGATGACATGACAGCTTCAAGTTTATGTCGATTTGAGCAAAAACTACGCGACACACTGAAAAATAAATCACAGCGGCAAGTATGCAGGCGTGATGTGGATCTTATCGAGTACTTACTGCGAGAATTCGTGAGCAAGAATTAATTATTTTGTTAGAAAACCATCGCTGTTTACTTGACAAGACTTGACCAGCTGGTTTTGCCACGTAAGGCTACACGGCGCAAGCGCGTATGATATCCACGTCAGATTGCCTGCCGTCGCCTCTCAGGCGTCGTGAAGGAGACGTCGCACTGCACAGTGGCATCGCTGCAAGTAGCTGCAGCAATAACAAAAAAACATATTTAATTCCAAAATGTACAATTGTATTAAATCATATGATATTATTTACATATTAAGTTATAACCTGAAACACATTTGTTTGTTTTTAAGCCTAGACTAATACTATTTTTTGGTGATTTTTGTGTGTGACAATTTTTATCGGACCCCAGAAATTAAACCCAATTGAACGCATTGTCATTTTTGCTACTGTTTAATACGGTAATGCAAATCATAGCACTAGACATGACTAGACCATGATGATCACTTACTCGGTAAAACAAACGAACGTTAGGTTAGGTTAGGTAGGTGAGTTTAGGTATAATATGACTCATTACAATGTCTGGTGAACATTTTAGGAAGGTCTTTTAATTTTTATTTCTATGTGAGAGTGAACTGCCTTTTAGATCGGGAACAACTTACAAAGTGATGAAATGGCTTTAAGTAATTTTCCGTCTAAAGAAAATCCGGATGTTCAAAGTCAAGGACTCAGCGGCCTAGGAATCATAGATCCGCAGGAGCGTCTGAAAGTTCTTTCCGACTACGGAAACACTGTAGAAATTGACAACAGTATTCCTCCAAGAAGGTAAATAACTGCAGACAATTCATTAAATTTTTCATCAAACATTTTTAAATTGTAAAAACATGTCATATCTTGATTGGATAATTGAATTAGGATGATAGGATGATTCAAATTTGACAGTTTTTGTTCAAAGTCTTATGAATCATTGCTTTTGCGTGTGTTTACCAGAAAACGAGAAACAAACACACGTAAATTAACGTTTCTTACAACTTACGAGTTACGACTAGCAAACATATTATGTTTCTATTTTGTTACACAGATACTATCGCTCGGGATTAGAAATGGTGAGAATGGCAAATGTTTACCTGGAAGAAGGAAGCTTAGAGAATGCGTTCATTCTCTACATGAAGTTCATGACGTAAGTAGAGTAGTAGATACCTAACTAACTTAACGTGTAATTCTGCACAACATTTTTGCAATGAGCTGGTAGAAAAATGCAGTTAATTGCTAATTTACTACTTTAAAGACAAAAATGTATGTTTTAAGTCTGGCTTTGCCAGCGAATTGAGCTGTGGCTTTACTAACGCTGGGTTGCTAACATCGGAGCGTTGCGCTGTGGCTTTACTAGCGCCGGGTTTCTTACAGTGGAGCGTTGCGCTGTGGCTTTACTAGCGCTTTACAACCCTCCTGACGGACATCGATAGCTTCAAGCCGACTGCTCGCCTTTAGCGCTCAGCCTCATCCACAGCAAGCTCTGAATGATTTTAATGCTGGATTTTTTGCGAGGACAGGTTGTTCCTGGAGAAGATCCGATCGCATCCGGGCTACACAAACGTTTCTGTGACGGACCGGGCTGTCAACGCTGCCAAGCTGCGCGAAGTTTTGCCGAAGGCGGAGCTGCTCAAGCAGCGGCTGCTCGTTCAGTATCACCAAGAGCACCAGCAGCATATCAAGGAGGAGGTCTGTCATCTTGATTATTGTTTTATTACTAGCCTATGCAAACACCCATGTAATCGCGATGTGAATGAACGTAATATTTACTCTCACTCACAAAAACTGAAAAATTTCGTAAAAACTTATAATTATAATAATAGGTAATCAAACTTATACTATTTAAATTTATAGCGTCACTAGATTCACTTCCTTCATGGATGGATACATGCTGGATACTTGGTTTCCTCCTGATAATAATAACAAACCTTGACAGTAGATGATGCACCATCTAGAAAGAGCTCCTGCTAAGATTACATCATCGGAATTGTATTATTGTGTTTCTGCTAAAAAGCTGGCGTGCTTTTCAGAAAAACCATTCAACTAAGTAATGAATAAGTCCCAAAACTCAAACTTTTCCCGACGTTTTGCAAAGCTATGCTGCCTGCTCAATCAAGGGACTAAAGTTTAATTGTTTTTCTGAAAACTAACGTGCTAAGGGCAGGTTTTTCAGTGGTCTGTTAAGAAGTTAACGATCCGTTAACGGCCTGTTAAGGCCTCTGATTGGCCGCTGCAAGGGTTAACAGACCGTTAATTTCTTAACGGACCACTGAAAAACCGGCCCTTAGATTAGGGAAAGACACAAGCGTTAAGAAAGTAAGAACGACGTGCCGTCTGATTGGCTGCAGAAGCTGCGCGAGGAGAAGCGGGAGCGCGAGCGTCGGGTGCGCGAAACGGACGAGGTGGGCGGAGCCAAGCCAGCCGAGGCCCCCGCCCCCGTCGTCGGCTACCCCTCCACCGTCGGGTGAGCCAATCGGAGACCAGATTTACTGTCACAGCGAAAAAAAACGTGCCATTTCCCCAGATTTACCGTTTTGTAATACACCTTCCATTCAATCAAAATTCTGTCAAGTTTGACGTCATGATACCACTCGCTAAAGCCAGGCAGAGCAATCCGGGTTGTGATTTCCCTGTCTTCCTTTGCTGTTTAGCTGAGCTAATTAATTTTTTTTGTCCAAACTGGAGGTGTGTCCAGTGGGTATCTGACGTCACTTTTCTCTGAGTGTAAACGGTCTATTGGAAAATGAAAGAGTTAGTGAATAGGGTCCCTGGAATACTCTTGCTTAAATCACAAAATACCATTTTTTTTTTTACCCATCTACATCCGTTTAGAGAAGTTAGCACTAGCACTAGCACCAGCACAAGTTGTTTATGAGTTTTCTGATTGATTACCGGTGTTCAACGACGCACTGTTTTGACAACTGGCCCTATGGCGCTGGTCTAACGGCGTCGGTGAATGAAAAAGCGATGATGAACCTAACCTAGCCTAGCCTACCCGGTGCCGGCACGTAGCCTACTCCTGTCAAAAAGCACCGAGCATGATGTACTCAGCACGATGTTGCCTAACTTCCGCTATCTCTACGCATGATGGTCGCCCATCCAACAGCCGACTCGGTGCGATGTGTCTGACCATGTGCCTGTCTGCCCGCGATGCAGCCGAACCAGCTCGGTTTCGTTCTACGCGAAGGTCGGGCCGAGGGACGTGATGCTGCCAGCCGCCGCCATGAAGGTGTTCCTGAGACTCGCCAAGCCAAACACCGACCGGAACATCGAAACGTGCGGCATCCTGGCGGGAATCCTCGTGAGACAATCGCTCTAAAACCACTGCAGTTCAAGCGTAGTTATGCTCTTAATACATCCGAGTTTATACAGAGATATGCTCTTAATATATCCGAGTTTACAAAAACAATTACGTTGTAGCTCCAGCAGCCTGGCTCATACCGTTCAACAATCAGCTTGTGATAATTCACGTCCTATTTAGTTTTTCCGAAAAACTAGCTTGCTGCGATTCGGTAAACACACGAGTCTTCAGAAATTAATAATTCAAATGCAACTATGTATTGTTAATTAGAAACCAAATATCATGGAAATTGTATCCGTGCCCGGATTCAAACCCTAATCTTTCACCTTGCCGGTACGGAGCAATATCTGGTTATGCGGCCAACAAACTGTGGGATGGATTTTGGGTTTATTTGAGTTGTTGGGCTCCATGGAGATAGAAACAGGACTATGAATGAACATAGAAGGCGGAGAATATAGTGACGCTATGCTGCAATCACACACCAACAACTCGACTGACCCCGATTATAACGTGGCTCCATGGAGATAGAAACAGGACTATGAATGAACATAGAAGGCGGAGAATATAGTGACGCTTTGCTACAATCACACACCAACAACTCGACTTACCCCGATTAGTATCCATTTGAAAGTCGGTTGTCCGTGCGGCATGGCAAGTAATGCTTAACCCCGGAAAGGTTGAAAGACCCAGGTTCAACACGTATATTTTATTTCTAATAATAACATCTAGGTAATGTGTATGATGAATAATTGCTGTTAGGTTTGAAGCAAGCTGGATCTGTCAACAGAATCACGACCAGCTAGTGATAACGCATGTGCTCGTACCCGAACAAAGCGGCACTCCCGACTCTTGCGTCACGTCCAACGAAGAAGATGTCTTCGCGTTCCAAGACGAACACAGCCTCATTACCCTCGGCTGGATACACGTAAGTCCATTCAACAAACATCTCACCAGGCTGTAGGATGCAGGACACTCTGCCAGCAAATATCTCACCAGGCTGTAGGATGCAGGACACTCTGCCAGCAAATCTCACCTGGCTATAGGATGCAGGACACTCTGCCAGCAAACATCTCACCAGGCTGTAGGATGCAGGACACTCTGCCAGCAAACATCTCACCAGGCTGTAGGATGCAGGACACTCTGCCAGCAAACATCTCACCAGGCTGTAGGATGCAGGACACTGCCAGCAAACATTGCACCAGGCTGTAGGATGCAGGTAACTCTGCCAGCAAACATCTCACCAGGCTTTAGGAAGCAGGACACTCTGCCAGCAAACATCTCACCAGGCTGTAGGATGCAGGACACTCTGCCAGCTAATATCTCACCAGGCTTTAGGATGCAGGACACTCTGCCAGCAAACATCTCACCAGGCTTTAGGAAGCAGGACACTCTGCAGCAAACATCTCACCACCCTTACAGAAAAATAAGGTAGTAAACTAGTCGTGAAAGAGTCGTTCTGATCGCAAACAAGTCGTTTTGTGATAGTCAGGTAGTATTCGAGTCGCTAAAAGGTAGTTTGTTGTTGTGAAGACGTCTAACAGTCGTGAAACGGTCGCAAAAAGATCGCTTATGAGATGTCAGAGACGACCGAATTACGATGCACTGAAAAGGGTCGTGAAACGGTCGCTAAAAGGTAGTTTTGAAGACGTCGGAAGCAATCGAAATGCGATGCAAACACAAGAGACGTTAAACAGTCGCAAAGCAATAGTTTTTAAGACGTCAGAGACTATCGAATTGCGACGCGTTAAAAAGGGTCGTGAAACGGTCGCTAAACGATAGTTTTCAAGACGTCGGAGGCGATCGAAATGCGATGCAAACATAAGAGACGTTAAACAGTCGCAAAGCAATCGTTTTTAAAACGTCAGAGACTATCGAATTACGATGCCAAAAGAGTGACATCAAACGCTGGTTATTCGAACGTTTATGAGACTTATTTGAATCTTCGAAATTTAATTTAATAAATTAAGTACCGTCGGCAAACAACCCAGCAAACACACCCCACGGGCACTGTGGGATTCGTGGGTGGTGCGGGGTAAGCGGGAGGTAATCTGTGCGTTTCCCGTGCGGAAGCCTGGAATCGCCCTCCCCCCCCCAATTCCCGTGCGGGAGCCGCATGGTAGCCACATAGTCGCAACCCCGCACTATGCAAAATCCCTGTCCCACACACTGCCCACAACATGCCCACATCCCTGTCCCACCCACTGCCCACATTGCACCCGCATTGCACCCCCGCTCAGCCCGCACTGAACCCGCAAACTCCCCACACGACAAACGTATGCCGCAGTGAACGACCTCGATATTATTCTTCAAATCAAACTAATAATTTCTTTCTACCAATGTTGAGGATTTTATACAGCAAGATTAATCAATATCTCTGTCATTTCAAACAGATTTCAAACCAACACTTGACTGACAAGAAAACACTATGTTACCCGCAAATAAACATGCCTATGATCAAAACATTTGCCTCGTATCTCACGCATTTTTCGTCCTAGAGACATGACTCAAAGTGTGTGTTTCATGAAAAATTTATGTGAACGCGACTAATTTTAATAACATTTCAATCGGACACATTGACCACTTATCGCAATCATTTCGGCTGGCCGGAAAGGAAGGGTCAGCATCTGGTTTTAAATCCTTACAAAATTCTATTGTATTCGATTTCCATACAGTTCTCGGTCTCAGCCTCCACAACCCTCACACCCCAAAGCGACCGCATGGCAGGGAAAATTCTACAGGTCTTGCTTTCAGCAAAGGCTTGAGCACGCGATGAGCACGCTGCTCTGATTGGTGGGATGTCAGATCTAGCGCGCTCATATTTCAAACTCTGCTTTTCATAATTTTGGCTTTGACTGGAGAATATGATACAGTTCTTTAGACTATTGGAAAATTTAATAGATCGAGGAAAATTAAAATTTAATGGTAAAATTGTGGAAGGGAACTTGATAAATGTGAAAGTGCGACCTATATCATTACAATGTAAAAGGCTGACTTACTGTTAAATGGTAATACAACATGTCAAGAACATTATTAAGTCAAATTTTTTCCTCAAATTTATTTTTCTAAAATACGAGTCCGTGTTAGGGGACTAAGATGTCTTTTTGAGTCAACTTGAGACATGTTATGATTTTGACCGGTGCCCATACGTCTTGTAATCTTCGGTTGCACAATAAGAGACAACAAAAACCTGTGCGACCACCAAACACGAGATAACATTATTACATCATAATATATAATATGTCGCCAAATTGTCATTTTAAAGACTTCATTTGGACATCTTTGAGAAATCGCTTCTTTTACTAAAATGAATTGCATGACACTCGTAAATGTGTAATTTTCGGGGTGGATTTTCGCGAAGTGTTTGATAAATGTATAAATTTGACTATATTATAATCAATTGTAATGAATTGAAATAGGGGATTACTAATTGTTCTCATCAAGTTACACCCCACGTCAAATTTCGGTAAATTTTTTTGGGAAAAGCTTTGTTTCTTTTTTAAAAGCTCTGCTATGAAGCAGAATTGCAAATAGAGCTCTAGTTGATTAACCAGCACCATCAAATATTCCTACATGATGAAATTTTGGGTCATTACATATGAGTTCCAAAAAATCCAATTTGCTATTGGCCATATTTTTAGCCAGCTCATAATCGACTTGCTAGAGTTGTTCACATTTGCCGAGATGTAAATTACGGGCCTGATTTATACGGACCCTTCATGCGAACCGGGCTTAGAGGTTTTGTGATGGTTACTGGTTCATATATATTATTTTCCATAATGAACACAGCTGTATAATTGTTATATAAAGATGTGGACATCTCTTATCGTTTTCACGATCGAGTATTCAGCTCGACTACACAATTCTGATGGGTATTAACTCTTGTAAATATTATTTATAATTATTTCATGGGCGTTGCAGCCCAACGGGAAAAACGAAAAACATTGCCACTGAAATTGTGTGTTTTTTTTCAGATCATACAGTTTTGTGACCAATAAGTCGAGATTTTTTTTTTCAAATTCCATTTCGATTGTCATCCAATTTAAAATCCTAATGTGTGGTTCATACGTCGAGCGTCCTTTTAGTTTTAACGTCTTTTTGATTTCGGCCTCCAGCAACTATTTATAGTAAAAATCACATTGATAAGAAGCGTAGTTCGTTTTTGTTTTGTTTCTACTGTTAAAATCGCTACTAACGTCATCTCTTTGCTAGGAGTTTGTCTAACATTTCCTTTGCGCACACGCTCACAATTTTCACCGACAATATTTTGTCGAAGATCTCGAATACCATGTGTTAAAATTTCAACCCAACGCGCTCCACCATTCTTCAGAAAGGTTTCGGAGAGGCAACATGCAGGAGTGGCTGCAGGTAGTGAATACAGTTTCAAGAAGTCTAGCTTCAAGAATCAATCATGGACCAGCAAATGGAAAAGGTGAGATTTTTTTAAAATTACATTAATATAGAAATAGTAATATTTTATGTAGATGCAATATTAATTGTCAACTACCCCGCATGACCGATCCCTTGTGACACAGACAACTGCCAGACAAGTCCAGGCAAGATTTTACATGTGAAAACGTGGAAAAGAAGTTGGAAGGACGATATTTTTTTATAAGCTGGAGAAGCTTTGGATTTATCTGTGAATGTTCGGACATTTCCGAACGAATACATTTACCATTATAAAAGTGAACACGTCACAATCTCATTTATCTCAATTAATTTTCAGTCATCTTCAGCATTTTACTATCTTCGAATGAAAATTAATTGTGCTTATAAATTTGTGTTCTTCCACCACAGATTGAGCGTAACCGAGATCAGATGTGTGGGTGAACCTGAACCGCGTTGGTGTACGCGGCTGGGGAGCAAACTCTCATCAGAAATTATGACAATTTCCCAGCTGGCCACGATGTCGACGGCCGGCCAGGGCCTCAACGCTGCTATCCCCAGGCGGAAGCCGCAAGCATCTACCGTGAGTTTGAAATCCACTTTTCTAGGAAGTTACAGATTGTGTCAAGCGTCCACCAAATCGTGATTCAGTCAGGGTATTCATACAAGCTCAAATCAAAAATTACAATTTTTTTGATTTTTGTGTGAAGTAATTTGTTTGGTCGATCTCACTGTCGATACTTGTCTTCGGCTATGGAATGTATGAACAAGACGGAAACTTGTACCGACACCTGCAGGTGGTAGGGTTGAATGGCCGTCAGAATGTCGGGGTTGGGAACTTGGGTCCACTATTGTTATCGCATTGTGTGCAGACCTTGCGGTTTACTATAACGGGACAAATAGCCGCCTGGGTGATGTGCTAATTCCCAAGTAACGTGGGATTTCAATCGAGCAAATCTTGCCTCCTAAATATCTTCAGATAATTAATTCTTGATGGACATCAGAACTTCATCATAGACAAATAAATTATCAACATTATGACATTTCTAGTTTCCGTCGAGCCGGCGGCGGCACCCCCACCATACCACCAATAATCTACCTGATTTCTAATCGGTGCTATCCTTCGTTGTTTCAGAATTCGTCAACAAGAACATGACAGCCGCCGGCCTCTCCACGAAGGCGTTTAAAGAGACAATCAACAGGAATTGTGTGAAGGCGCGCGGACGACGGGCAAGTCGGTCCACAGCATCGAGGAGACTGTCACCACGAATATGCCATCGCCGAAAGATGAGACACAGATGTAAATTTACAACCCAAAAAATAAATGCTTTCAAACTCTATATACTGGTTAATAAAATAATATACCCTACAATATTTACCAATGCCAACTCCCCTTCCCGACTAGCTATCTGAGATATTTATATGCTAATTTTGTAGAAAATATTATTTGTGGGTCCGATTTACGATCTAAAGGCGATCGAAATACGACTCAAAAACGATTCAAATACGTCTGTTTAGTCACCTTTTAACTACCTTTTGGCGAGCTTTGGACGACTGCTTTGCGATCGAAAGACGACTCAAAAACGATTCAAATACGTATGTTTTGTCATCTTTTAACTACCTTTTCGCAAGCTTTGGACGGCTGTTTTGCGATCGAAAGACGACTCAAAAACGATTCAAATACGTCCGTTTTGTGATCTTTCAACAACCTTTTTACGAGCTGTTGACGACTGGTTTGCGATCGAAATACGCACCTTTTGTCATCCTTTTACTACCTTTTGGTCGGCTCTATTCATTGACGATCTGTTTGCGATCTAAAGACGACCCAAAGACGACTCAAAAGCGATCGAGGGAGATCGTAAAAGGGTAGTTTTTAGATCGCAAAAGGATCATATTTTTCAGATTCCAGACTCTTTTACGACGTAAAAACGACCTTTCAAAACGGTCACTTTTAAATAGTCTGAGACGACTTAAAAACGTCCTGTTTTTTCTGTAAGGGCAGGCTGTAGGATGCAGGACACTCTGCCAGCTAATATCTCACCAGGCTTTAGGATGCAGGACACTCTGCCAGCAAACATCTCACCAGGCTTTAGGATGCAGAAAACTCTGCCAGCAAACATCTCACCAGGCTTTAGGATGCAGGACACTCTGCCAGCAAACATCTCACCAGGCTTTAGGATGCAGGAAACTCTGCCAGCAAACGTCTCACCAGGCTTTAGGATGCAGGACACTCTGCCAGCTAATATCTCACCAGGCTTTAGGATGCAGGACACTCTGCCAGCAAACATCTCACCAGGCTTTAGGATGCAGGAAACTCTGCCAGCAAACGTCTCACCAGGCTTTAGGATGCAGGACACTCTGCCAGCTAATATCTCACCAGGCTTTAGGATGCAGGACACTCTGCCAGCAAACATCTCACCAGGCTTTAGGATGCAGGAAACTCTGCCAGCAAACGTCTCATCAGGCTTTAGAATTCAGGACTGTTTTTTGACTTTGCAGACGCACCCCACGCAGACAGCGTTCCTGAGCAGCGTCGACCTTCACACGCACTGTTCGTACCAGCTGATGATGCCGGAGGCGCTGGCTGTTGTATGCGCGCCAAAGTTCAACACGTGAGCAGATTACATCATTGAGTAATAACTAATATAGCTCAATAATTATCAAGCCTTGATGATTACATCCTACTGGGGCATTTTGCATTATTTTTGATGATTTCCATTCTGATTGAGAAATGGGATTTTTGTTATGTAAAAATCAATTACGAAGAAATTTTTTTGATATAACCTCTTGCAATGGCTTCTCTTTAAGATTTATTGGGTGTATTATAAAGTTTTGTCTGCCTTGATTACGAAAAAACTCTAAAAACATCAAAAAAGCGTCATAAAGTGCCATTTTTGAAGAAAAAAAGTTCAAAATACTTTAATTGAAATAGAATGCAGTCTCCAATTCAGTGGGAATGCATATCTTGAATATTTTGCTGAATTCCCCTCATAAGTTTTGCTGCCCCAGAGTGAGAAACGTGATGTCGAGACACTGACATGTGCTGACATCTTGTCACAAAATCTGTTTGACAAAGAAAACTTTTTGGCCAATCTGCTCCATAAATTTGGCATGTCCAAGGTCATAGATTTGTAAGGTTTTGATATATTTAGGCAAAAGTCTCTCATTCAAACAGCCATGTCTGCCTCACATCTACTATCAGAAACAAAATATCCATTCCATAGATCAATTCGTTTCTAATAGTTAATAAAAATTAAAAATACTAAATAGTAATCTTCTTTTTTACTGTCCCATAAATAAGGGTCATTTTCCCAACATATTAAGGCCTCTCTCTTAAACGTAGCCAATCCTGTCGCTGATAACTGTGTGTCTCCTCCTTCTTCATCGTCGTCGTCTAGAGTATTATATATTATCGTCCATCATAGAATTACTATCTAGCGTAAATGCAACCCGGCGTGAATCGTGATGCTGCCAACTTAGCCGAGTGTGTGTTTGTTGGCAGCAATGAATGCTACACGTTGACGCGGAACCACGGCCTGCCGTTGATTGCGCAGTGCCGCCAACTCGGCTTCCACCCCCACCCCGCGGAACCCCCGCTATTCACCGTGAGTACCTCCCCTCAAATCCCTGCAATTTTTTTTGATATTTTATTGCTAATTTAATGAATATCTATCATTGATGCAACAAATAATTTCATGTATGTTCAAATCAACTCTCATCAAAGAATCTATTTTATAATGCCTATTACTTGCCTGAAATGCCTGATGCTTGAAAGCAAAATAAAGTCCTCCAAATCTGATTTTCTGTCACCATGACCACATTTGAAAAAGATATAAAATTGGCTATGAAATCTTGGCATAAGCCCCTTGACCAAACACTTAAAAGCTCCAGGGTCATCAAACAGATTGTACAATCACTCAGGTATTTCTTGCATTTTGCCAACTCTGTAACCAGTTGGCAATTAACAGCATATCAATTCTATCAAAATGATGTCATGATACCCACTCGCTAAAGCCAGGTAAAGCATTTCACGTTGTGCTTTCCTTATCTTCCTTTGCTATTTAGCAGAGATAATTAATATTTTTGCCTAACAGGTAGCACATCCATTGGGTATCTGACGTCTTTTTCCTCTCAATGGAATAGGTGTATTGCTGACTATCAAATATCAGTAGTTGAATTTTGAGTCTCAATGGTGACTATCGATTGTCGATTTTCGAGTGCAACCTGTTGTTGCAGCGCGCCGAGCACGCGAGAATCGACGCCGACGCCAACGTCGTGTTGGTAGACCTGCGCAAGTCGGGGTAAAGGACGCGCGAATCGGGCGAATAAGTCCCGAAAGAACTGACTGGGATTTCACATCCAGTTGGATTCAAGTTGACTGTGATTCCTGTCTAAAATTGGCCATCTGTTGTAACAACAGCAAATATCTCACCAGGCTGTAGAATGCAGCACACGCTGCCAGCAAACATCTCACCATGCTGTAGGATGCAGGAAACTCTGCCAGCACACATCTCACCAGGCTGTAGGATGCAGGACACTCTGCCAGCAAACATCTCACCAGGCTGTAGGATGCAGGAAACTCTGCCAGCACACATCTCACCAGGCTGTAGGATGCAGGACACTCTGCCAGCAAACATCTCACCAGGCTGTAGGATGCAGGACACTCTGCCAGCAAACATCTCACCATGCTGTAGGATGCAGGACACTCTGCCAGCAAACATCTCACCAGGCTGTAGGATGCAGGACACTCTGCCAGCAAACATCTCACCAGGCTGTAGGATGCAGGACACTCTGCCAGCAAACATCTCACCATGCTGTAGGATGCAGGACACTCTGCCAGCAAACATCTCACCATGCTGTAGGATGCAGGACACTCTGCCAGCAAACATCTCACCAGGCTGTAGGATGCAGGACACTCTGCCAGCAAACATCTCACCAGGCTGTAGGATGCAGGACACTCTGCCAGCAAACATCTCACCATTCTGTAAGATGCAGGACACTCTGCAAGCAAACATCTCATCAGGCAGTAGGATGTAGGACACTGGATATTTTTTGGCAGAGTTTCCTGCATTTCCTGCATTCAGCCTGGTGAGATATTTGCTGGCAGAGTTTTCTGCATTCTACAGCCTGTTGAGACATTTGATATTGCTAATATTTTTTAATTGTGTGTTTTGCAGCTGCCTAAACATGGAATACCTCCTGGCCATAAGTTCAGTTCCCAAAGCAACAGACCTGAAACCGCTTCCTAATTCATCTTAATCATTACGCTAATAATCACGCTTTTCTATGATGGAAACATTTCTTCTTTTCAAACAAGATGTTCCCACTGTGCTGATAAATATCCGTCGGTGTGAACTGATTGAATCTGTCAATTTCTTCTCGTTGCTTGAGTTTGAGCCGTTACCCTCAATTCAATAACTTAAGCAGCTTCTAATTCTGCGTCTTTAAGACACGCACTGCTTTTGTTTCGAAATAAATCTGGGAGGCGAGAGCAGAAATTGACCCAAAGCTGTAGAATGCACCTATTCCATTCAATCAAAATTCAATCAAAAAGAAGTCATGATACCCACTCGCTAAAGCCAGGCAGAGCAATTCGGGTTGTGATTTCCCTATCTTTTTTTTTTATTTAGCAGAGCTAATTAATATTTATTTCCAAACCGGTAGTATGTCCAGTGGGTATCTGATGGCATTTTTCTCTGGGTGGAATAGGTTTATTAGAAACTGGAAATGTTTGTGAATATTTTCCTTATCATCGCTATCTGTTACTGGTGTTCAGTGATGTACACTGCTTAGAGGATTTCGTAACAAAGACCTTGAAACATAATAATTCTCACCCATTGAAAAGTTCCCGAATGCAAAGGAGTCGTATCAACCTTGCCTTGCATCAACGTTGATTGAATGCCGATTGGACTTGGTTCGATACCAGACACAGACAGATTGGTTAGAAGCTGCTGAATGCAAGCCGATCGGAGAACAAGAGACCGAACGGTGGCACGCTGATCGTGAGAGCTTGACGCTAGCCAACGCACGCCTTATCGACAGACTGCTTCACTTGGCTGTGTCCTAACTGTTCCCAATCTTACTTCTTACTGTCTTAACAATCGTGTCTTTTCCTAATCTTAGCATGTTAGTTTTCAGAAAGACTGTTTAACTGGGTAAGGGATGCTAAGTCCCAAACACCATCTTTTCCTGACGTATCGCAAAGCTGCGCTGCCTGCTTTATCAACGGTCTAAATCTCGAGAGCCTATAACCTATAACCAACAAATAGAAACAAAAGAACCAACTTAAACCTAACCCTCCTAAAAATGTGAGTTTAGACTTAGCATTCAACACCCAGTTAGAAAATCTTAGTTTTTATTTCTTTCACAGACTGTCTCTGTTGTCTATTGTTCTAAAGCCCCTTTTACACGGTCAAATCTTACGTCAAACCCTTGTACAGCAGTCTGTGACATAAACATTGTACAAGGTTTTGTTTGATGGATTTTATGGAGAATTTGACGACCTTTTACACAGCACAAATAATCAATGTATGAAAAACAAATGAGCTTGATTGTTGATCTACTTTCATGAGACATCAGATCAGACATGTTATCGATATGTTTCGATGAATTTTAACTTAAAAATTAATACGATCGTTGACAGTGATGTCGAAGATATTAAGATAAGTTAAAATACTGTTAAGATAATTTAAAATACAGACGTCACACAATCTCCGATCTCTGATTGGCTGCATGGATGTGTTGGAAATAGCGTATACCCTATAAAAGCCCGAAAAAAATATGGGGAAGTCAGCCAAATAAGGCTTTAGTGTGACGGACTGCAATACAATGGACTGTTTACACGGTCATAGGCGGTTGTATACAAGACTGCTGTACAAGGGTTTGACAAAACATGTGACCGTGTAAAAGGGGCTTAACACGGTCATAGGCGGCTGTATAGACTGCTGTACAAGGGTTTGACGAAACATGTGACCGTGTAAAAGGGGCTTAACACGGTCATAGGCGGTTGTATACAAGACTGCTGTACAAGGGTTTGACGAAACATATGACCGTGTAAAAGGGGCTTAACACGGTCATAGGTGGTTGTATACAAGACTGCTGTACAAGGGTTTGACAAAACATGTGACCGTGTAAAAGGGGCTTAACACGGTCATAGGCGGTTGTATACAAGACTGCTGTACAAGGGTTTGACGAAACATATGACCGTGTAAAAGGGGCTTAACACGGTCATAGATGGTTGCATACAAGACTGCTGTACAAGGGTTTGACAAAACATGTGACCGTGTAAAAGGGGCTTAACATGGTCATATCATAAGCAGTTGTATGCAAGACTGCTGTACAAGGGTTTGACCAAACATGTGATTGTGTACAAGGAGAGTAATGTAGCACTTTTTAAAAACTTGCCATTTTTTAAGGAAAATTCGGTTCTGCGGAGAATAATTTTTATTTGGGTCGACTAAATCTCGTAAGGATTTTCGATCACTAATTATCATTTCTTATTTCTTAAAAGTCAACTGCACGAAGGAAAACTTATAAATGCATCAAGGGTTTGGGAGATTGCTCGTAGGCCAGCTTGTTATGCCTTTGTAACTTTAGCCTTAGATATATGTATGAAGTGAACTGTAGTAATTAGTCCGTTATTAGTCACTCGTGAAATCGATACTTGTTTACTGCAAGCAGCTGCTTACTGTATCTGATGTGTATATTTTGAGAGATGTTGATATTTATATTTGTTAGCTTAGGTAGGTACTGCACACAGCTATCATATTGAAAATACAAGCAGTGCTTAGTTTATTATTAGAAAATATCCATTTCAAAATTTGTACCTGTGCCGGTATGGCTACAACATAATTGGAATAGATATTACTGTTCTGATCACTATTATCTAGTGTAAATGCATTGTATGCATTGTAAATGCGTTGCATTGTGCGTTGTAAGGTTCGAATTAACACAAGGATGATGGTAGGTAGGTAGGATGATCAGTTCAACGGTACCTATTTGGTAAAGATACAGTTTCCAATAAATTGATGGCTGCTTTTAGATCAGATTTGCAAGGCTTCAATGTTAAAATAGCTATACTAGGCTATGCAAACACTCATATAATCGTTTTGTGGATGAGCGTAATATTTACGCTCGCCCACAACGCGATTATATTGCGTGTGTGCATAGTCTAGAGGCTTATATGATCAATTTAATATGTTCGGCGTTAATTTAGCAGCTTTCTCAATGACATTCGTTACCTGGAAATATCATGATATAGTCATAAAAAAATATTTAAATTTTTCAAAACGTAAAGATCGATTTAATGAAAAAATATTTATTTGATTTGCTTGAAATTAACACAGTTTCTTCTATTTACGATTTATAATGCACACAGTAAATTTTGTTAAGATCGGTTGAAGATAAAGTTGCTTAAGTTTCAAAAAACTGTAAAAACGCTTAAAAAGTGACATAAAAGTGCCGTTTTCAAGAAAAGTGCTAAACATACAACAGTAAAAATTTTACACAAACATTGAATCGTGAGGGTCAACATGTCCAGAGAGTTTCGTCAAATTATATTCATATTCTTGGCCTCCAGAGTGCAAAACGTGTTTTGGAAAAACTGATAAATTTCGTAAAAACTTAATAATATAAAATTTACTGGTCCGAATTGCTTCAAAAACGTGGCGGATCTAAGTTCAGAGAAAACGAAGGTTCACAGAAATTATCATCAAAATCCATTTTGGCGTTTGGCCTGTAGAGCGCAAACAATCGCACAAAAAATAAAATAAAATAACATTCCGGATTTTTTTAGCAGTAAAGTGTAATTGAAGATTTCGCTTCACTTGTTACGCTCATCAATTATATTAGTTCCCGTCGTTCCAAATCCGTTTAATCCACGCTTTAGACTTTTGAAATGAAAAATGCTATGCTATTTATTAATATTACTAACAACTGAAAGACCAAACACAATTTCTGTCTTGTAGTAAAAAACAACAACAATCAAACAAAATTAAAAAAAAAAATGCTTATACTTTTTGAGCTTTTTTCAAGGCTGTTGTCATGCCCATGTAGTATGAGTAGGCCAGGTTTAGAATCTGGAAGAAGAAATTTACAAGCTTCACAATTATATACATATATATATATATATATATATATATATATATATATATATATATATTCACAATTATATACACGGACAAGCAACTTTCGAGTGAATATTAAGTTTATTTGAGTTGTTGGCCTCCATGGAGATAGAAAAACAGGACTATGAATGAACATAGAAGATGCTGAATCTAGTGACGCTATGCTGCAATCACACACCAACAACTCGACTAACCCCGATTATAACGTGGCTCCATGGAGATAGAAACAGGACTATGAATGAACATAGAAGGCGTTGAATCTAGTGACGCTATGCTGCAATCACACGCCAACAACTCGACTAACCCCGATTATAACGTGGCTCCACGGAGATAGAAACAGGAGTATGAATGAACATAGAAGCCGGTGAATCTAGTGACGCTATGCTGCAATCACACGCCAACAACTCGACTAACCCCGATTATAACGTGGCTCCACGGAGATAGAAACAGGAGTATGAATGAACATAGAAGCCGGTGAATCTAGAGACGCTATGCTGCAATCACACGCCAACAACTCGACTACGACTTTGGCTTTGCTTTTATTGAAAATCTTACTAGGATCCTATTAGATGTAGATTATGCAGGCAATGAATAATTGCAGTTTGGTTTAAATTAACTTTATTTCAAAGCTTCATCAATTCTGGCACTTAATGGTTGTTCAACCGTCATCGTTCAAATGACTCTTATCGTGATTAAATTCAGCATTTCCTAAGCATTGGCATTGGCTAACATCTTTGTGATAAGTGATAACTGATAAGGATAACAATGTGCGTGAGCATGGCGGCAGCTGGTGGAAACGTTAACGTACGGCTAGGAAGGTCTCCCGAGAGAGCGGCACGAATTTGGCCGCTGTGACGTGCAGGGGCTGGTTGCTACGCGCCATGATGACCCGCATGGAACGTTTGAAGCTCTCCGATTGGTCCAACCAGTCGCAGAAGTACACAGCATCGCGGACCAGGTCACTCTTTCCAAGATTAGATTCAATTAATTAATATATGTAGCGCAATGCGATATGTTACAAATTTTTTGATGACCCTAACGAGCGAAGCTAATCTTCAATAGACGTATTCCACTCTGAAGAAAATGACGTCAGATACCAACTGGACGTACTACCAGTTGGGAAAAAAATATTAATTAGCTCTGCTAAATAACAAAGGAAGATAGGGTTAAATCACAACCCGAATTGCTCTACCTGGCTTTAGCGAGTGGGTATCATGACGTCATTTTGATAGAATTTTGATTGAATGGAATACGTGTGTAAAGGCTGGTTCACAATCAACTTAGCAATAGACATAACTTAAAATTAGCAGTAACTTAAAAGTTAGACATGGTCAAACATTATGTTTCAGTCATGTCTAAGTTAAGTTCTTATGTTTGTTGTAGACAGTCTAATGGAGATCCATATGTCAAACTTTTAACTTACTGCTTATTTTAAGTTATGTCTATTGCTAAGTTGATTGTGAACCAGCCTTTACACTTTACTGCTGAAACAAATGAACGCCTCAACCGATTCTGATGAAATTTTATGGATACGTGTTTGTTTTCTCTCAACTTAGACCCTGTACTATTTTCTGCGCATTCCATTAACAACTTTATCCAAAAAGTTTGGGCCATTAAGAATTAAATAACCCAATTAAATAGTTTCGCTGAAAACTAACCTGCTAAGATTACGAAAAGACGCAAGTCCTGAGAAGGAAATGAATCTGTTACCTGTTCGGTTACTATGTCGGCCAGGTAACAGGTGACCCCCAGCTCGACGACGTTGAACATGACGAGCAGCAGCGCAACCAGCAACGTTTCCACCATCGAAGTCGACGCAAACATATCCTAGGCGCAATCGGTACAGGACAGGAGCGACGATGAGATCACACGTTTTAAAATCCCGCTGTAGGCTTTCAAAGCAGGCTGGCATCCATTTACCCCAAAATAAATCTTCCCCAAAGGCACACTGCCCCAAAAAAAACTTCCCAAATAAAATCTGCCCCAAAAACAAACTGCCCCAAATCACTATTTGGCTCAGACTGTACTAAGCCAGTGGTGGGGAACAACAATGGGATCCACAAGGTGGTGATTGTTGCGTCATAGCAAGCTACTACACAAGAAAAATATATCAGCTGCCAATTGTTCTACAATACAAATAAAGAATGGATATCAGTGTTCCTCGGCGCCGACCTCTGACATGTGTTCCCTGCCTGATAAACTACCGGAAATACACAGAGGCGTTACACAGTCAATTCTCTGACGACGCCGTTAAAAGCATCAATCCTCTTTCTTTCTTTGTACCGTAGAAAAAAGCAGCTGATGTATTTTACTTGTGTAGTAGCTTGCTGTGACGCGTCATTCACCTCCTTGTGGATCCCATTGTTGTTCCCCACCACTAGCTTAGTACTGTCTGAGCCAAATAATATTTTGGGGAAGATTTTAATTCGGGAGGTTTTTTTTTGGGGCAGTGTGACTTTGGGGAAGATTTATTTTGGGGCAATTGGAGCACTCCCTTCAAGGCACATTGATACAAATGGGCATTTCCATGCCAAACCAACTAAGCCGCTGAAATGACCAGTTTTAAAGTCAGTGAAAAACATCTATATGCAAAGAGTAGGTCTAGGAAGGATTAAAACCATTTTTGAAAAAAATTTACTGCGCACCGTTCGTGCGCAGGAGCCTGTGCAAGTAGCGCTGTTTTGAGCGCTATTTCACGCATTCCGACACGTTTTGGCTCGTAGCGCCTAAACCGCTTAAGTTACAGAGCTGAAAAAAATGTTTTTGGAAAGCTGAGAATACTTACTTTCATATAATTATCAAAAACATTGACCAAATAAAAAAACTACCCTTAACCTAGAAGCATCCCTTAAAATGAAAAAAAGTCAAATTGCTCATATTTTAATCTTGACCAATTTTTTACAGAATGTAGATAACAGATTGATTTGACTTCCCTACAAGTTTCGTGGTGGTATTCCCAGTAGTTTGCCCGTTAAAAATTATTTAATCACGTTGTTGTGATTTTTAACATGACTTTCATTAAAGGCGTGCAATGTAACAACAGAAGAGGCTTGGCATTTAGCATTGTTCATTCACCGATTTCAACAAAATTTTACCAGAGTGTTCCTAAGAGTTGTATAAAGCACTCCAGAAAGTTCCAAGTTGGTATTCCAAAGGGTTTGGTTTGAAAAAATTGCGCTGCAGTTTTTATACGCGCGCGTTTGGCAATACTTTGAGAGGATCGCTGAACGTACCAAAAGAAAGTCTTGAAAATCATCACTGTTCATTCCCCGACTACAATAATATTTATCAGAATGTGTCCAACAGTAGGATGAAGCGGTCAAGATAAATTTTGAGATGGGGTTTGAAATACCTCGCAAGGAAAAATAAATTCTTGATTTTTTTGTATGACCTGACGGGGCGATGGAGCAATGCCATGTGTCCTATTATGGAAAAAAAGTTCTGTTAGAAACAACCCTTTAGCATGTGTTTGGTTAATGGTTTGTTACATCGGTCAGGTAAAACATGAACACGTGCTGTCGGCATCGTTTCGCGGTATGCGGTTATCAGCCAATTAAGTCGTGCCTTTGCACTTTGTCCCAATCTTCGAAAAAAGTTTTTTTTTCAGTTGACGCCACGCGTAAGACATATTGTCACTTTGATGGCTCTTATTACTTTGATGCGGAATGTGTTAAGGGTTCATATTTTGCAGGTTTTTAGGCTTCAAACTTTTTGGCATATTCGGCTGGGGGTAAAATGTAGGTAGGAACATAGACGTAAGTTAGTATCATCGAGGCAGTCTCTCATCCACCATGTGTTCGATAGGAGCGTTTCTATAGGCAATAAGTTTTCTGTGTAAATAGTGTTGATAGCGAATTGAAAAATGTTTTGGCGTTTTCTAGTGACGACCAGTATAGAATTAAACAACGTGTGACGTGTGAAACCATTACCAGCGTGTGTAATTATCATGACTCCAAATTTCTTCATCGCTTTGCATTGAAAGAAAAATCGTGTTGTGATCCCTTTTACAGCCATTCAAAACCAGCCACATAGAATTCAATTGAGAAATAAGTATCGATTTCCAAAAGAGGTTCCTTGAAGTATTTCTTCTAGCACCGGGAAAGAAGCTGTGCGGCTTGTGCAGAAATCTATTCCCCAAAAAATTGAAGGCACTTGAACAGGTTGACATGCCCACCCCATCACTTGCCTCTGGCGACTTGTAAGCCCTGCCAGACAATTCAGTGAATGTCATTAATGAACAATTGGCGGAGATTGGCTCTTCTGCTCTCAACCCCAGGAAAATGCTGCGCAAAGATTATGATAAGACAAAGTGCAGACAGGCAGGTGTCATGCAGTGGAAATATTTTCCCGATGTGAGAATCACATGACCATCCGCCTCAAGTGAACACTGGCAACTTCGGCAGATAATTTACGAAAAGCATCCACTCTTCGCAAAAAGATCTACTAAATAAATGAAATTATTCGTGCAAATTCGTTCTGAAGTTAAAAAAATTCTTTCGTTCACCCAAAGTATTAATAATACCATTTTGGAACTTTCTGGGCAGCTTCACGCACCTGTAAGACACACTCTGGTAAAAAAATCATGAAATCGAGGAATGAACAGTGTTGAATACTAAGATTTCATGTTACACTAAGTTCAGCGCTTATCTCACAGTCGCCATACGCGCGCATGTACAAATTTTAATGAAAATTTTTTGAAACCAAACCACTTAAAATACCAATGTGGAATTTTATGGCGAGCTTTATGCTATATTGTTAAACACACGCTTATAAAAAAAATTCGTAATCGGGGAATGAACAGTGATGATTTTCAAGACTTTCTTTTGGTACGTTCAGCGATCCTCTCAAAGTATTGCCAAACGCGCGCGTATAAAAACTGCAGCGCAATTTTTTCAAACCAAACCCTTTGGAATACCAACTTGGAACTTTCTGGAGTGCTTTATACAACTCTTAGGAACACTCTGGTAAAATTTTGTTGAAATCGGTGAATGAACAATGCTAAATGCCAAGCCTCTTCTGTTGTTACATTGCACGCCTTTAATGAAAGTCATGTTAAAAATCACAACAACGTGATTAAATAATTTTTAACGGGCAAACTACTGGGAATACCACCACGAAACTTGTAGGGAAGTCAAATCAATCTGTTATCTACATTCTGTAAAAAATTGGTCAAGATTAAAATATGAGCAATTCGACTTTTTTTCATTTTAAGGGATGCTTCTAGGTTAAGGGTAGTTTTTTTATTTGGTCAATGTTTTTGATAATTATATGAAAGTAAATATTCTCAGCTTTCCAAAAACATTTTTTTCAGCTCTGTAACTTAAGCGGTTTAGGCGCTACGAGCCAAAACGTGTCGGAATGCGTGAAATAGCGCTCAAAACAGCGCTACTTGCACAGGCTCCTGCGCACGAACGGTGCGCAGTAAATTTTTTTCAAAAATGGTTTTAATCCTTCCTAGACCTACTCTTTGCATATAGATGTTTTTCACTGACTTTAAAACTGGTCATTTCAGAAATTGAGAATTTTTAGTTGACTTGAAGTGGATTCACCCAAATACCTTTCCTTGGACGTCAACGTCCTTGGATCTCATTGCTGACGCTAGGAAACTGATGCCAGCAACCAACGTAGCCACCGTGCTGACCAGCTGGTAGATCAGGATCGGACCCACCGTTGCCTCCACTTCTCTGACCAACCTGTGCGGGATTTTTAACAGATTAAACGAGTTATCGCTTTCAGACGAGCTTAAAGCTAAAGCCATTGGTTTGTTTTACGAGGGGATTGGGTCTGGATCGAATTCTGAACACTAATAATATAAAGATTGATTGATTGATTATCGGTGTTTAACGACGCACTGTTTTGACAACTGGCCTACTCCTGTCAAAAAGCACCGAGGGGACCACCGTACAACAACTCAAACAACAGAATTCCTCCGCTAATCCATGCTGTCTAGTTTGACAAGCAAGGCGAGTGAACTGCTGTACATAACTTCAAACCCTTCAACCTTTCTCCCAAACAGAACTGATCATGTGCATGATGGTCACCCATCAAATACATGACTCAGCGCGATGTAGCTTAACTTCGGTGATCTCACGAGAACCAGTGTTTCCAACGTTGCCAAACCGTCGGCTTAATAATTTAAGGGAAAGGCACGAGTCTGAAAAATCTAGCATCCGTAAAAAGCTTTTGCTCCTGCACTCACCGCATGCATTTGCGATAGTGGTCCACGCAGCGTACCAGCCGACGATGCATCTCCTTGCCGACCTCCTTCTCGAAGGCGGCGACCCGTTGGACGGACAAGACTTCCAACGCTCGCTCGGAGCTCGGCGTCAAGCAGCAACGTCTCTCCCACTCGTGCCGCTTCTCCCGCACCCAGCGCATCGTGACCGTCGTGGTCGCGTCCTCCTTCATCCGTAGCAGGTCGCGTCTTAGCAGCCGCAGCTGGCCGATGCCTTGCAACATGGTGGTACCCAGGAAGCCGTCGGCAAACATTGTCATCGGCACCGACAGAAATGTTCTGATCGCGCTGTACGCCGTCATGATCTCGAACGTCGGCGACTGATACAGGTCGAGTGGGAACCAGAATCTGGAATTGACGCTCGGTTCGGATTCGGAATTTTGCGTTGTGATGCGATACGCCAATTCCACTCGATCAAAATGACGTCATGATACCCACTTTTCAAAGCCATTCGGATTGTGATTGCCCCATCTTTGTTGGTTAATACACCAATTCCATTCAATCAAAATTCTATCGAAATGACGCCATGATACCCACTCGCTAAAAACAGGTAGAGCGATTCAGATTTATATTTCCCTATCCTCCTTTGTTATTTAGCAGAGCTAATAAATATGTTTTTCCAAACTGGTAGTACGTCCAGTGGGTATCTGACGTCACTCTTCTCCGAGTGAAATATGTTCTTAATGATTGTTACCGATACCTATAGAAATACCTCCGGTAGGCCACCATGTGTGGGATTTGAGAGATGTACATGAGATAGAACAAGAGTACGGAGCTGGTAGTGACACAGAAAAAGAGGTTGGTCCACGCCTGTGTGGACGCCGCGATCCGTTGCTTCTCTCGGCTCCGGCTGGCGGACTCGTCTTGGATGCTCCATCGGCGGATGCTGGACGTGAGTCTCTTGAAGCGGTCCGCCCGGAAGTAGAAGCAGCCGCCCTGCGAAACAAGTTCCGTTATCTCCCGCGCGGGCGATGATCAGGTTCATCCCTTCAACGATGGACGAAGGGAAATCAGGTTGGTTTCAAGAGCCGTTGGTAGATGTTGTTGATGTTTTCTCGGATTTGCTCGTATCGGTTGTATAGATTGGTGGTCAGAAAGTTTTTCTGCAGTTCTTGGTAACAAACAATGTTATATTTTCCATGATTGATCAATTCCATCTCTACTGAGAATAAGGCTAGGTGCAAAGTCAGAGCCATCTCTGTGACGGGGACGTCGAATACACTTGCACAAGTTGCCCGTGTAGAACTCGTAGCATTACGAGTCCCTTCTTCGCTTTCTCTCCCGAGAGAGCCCTTTCCTCACCCAGCGAAGCAGGAATCTTGTGTGGCCGGATAGCTCAGTGGTCAGAGCAACCGCCCGGCAAGCGGAATGTCCCGGCTTTCTATCCCGGTTCGGACGCACATTTATCCTGCTTAGCTGACCCACCAACCTACTGGCATAAGCTTCCACCAGTGAAAACAAATTTCTCATAAAATCTTTTGGTTAAAATCTTTAGTGAATATGATATCTCTATGAGAAAAGTCAGCATGGCTCTTATACTTTATACTATACTATGATATCAGCAATTGGAACATTTGCAAACATGAGATCGCTATGTTGCAATGCCACCTGACAATCTGAAATGATTATCGATTGTACTAAAACACAGATCGTATGAAATCATATCAAAGTTTATTGCATCTGACAATCCCATGTGGTTTGAAAATGAAGAGGTGAACCAGTCAAGGGATTTTTGTTAAATGTTGAGGAAATGAAAAAAAAGCGCGACGAAGTTTTGTATCAGCAGCTTGAAATGTTGAACTAAAAATGGTTATAAACGGAGGTTTTCAGGGCCCATGTTGATGGTTGAAGTGGTTTCACGGTGGCTGCTCTGTACGACTTGGTTGCAGGTGGTCCTGCAAAGGACCATCGACTAAAAATTAAACCATTTAACTAAAAATGCTTGCAAAATGTGAACGGAGAAATTGGGACTTTCCTTATTTTTCACACATCGACAGACCTTCCTTGTTGTCCCTCTAAAAAGAGTTCATATTGTAGCCGACAGCACGAATGCGGATGTCGAATTTAAGGACAACTACGCAGCTGACTAATCTTTAACCAAAAGTGGACGTAAACTGGTTAAAATACACACGACAGCTCTTGAACGGCGTGTCGTCGTTCAGTTTCCATACCTTGACGAACGCCATGGCCTCCACGAAGACGAAGCCGATGGTCTTGAAAAGCTCTACCACGTCGTCTGTGTAGATCGCTTGGAGCGGGAGGGTGAACGTGCTGACCAGGGCACTCAGCAGCACGAAGTACGTGCTCAGCTTCAGACACTTGTCCAGGAGCGTTGGCTTGGCGTTGCTGGCTGGAGGCCAAAGTCCTGCAGACACATCGGCACTCGCGTTTCTTACCGGTCTCATCTCATTCACTTAACATGTCGAAGGAAATGGAAAATATACGCTTCAGAAAGTAAAGGAAGGGAAGAATCTAAAAGGTTTACATGTATATATATACCGATCTTAGGATAAGAAATTTTTAATTTTTGACTGAAAGCAAATACCTATCTTCAATTAAAAACATGGGAAAATTTGTCGAAATCATCGAAATAGCATTGTTGCAATTACGTTATCTTAGGTAATATCGAGGGGGCTTTGCTTGCCACTGATGCTCAATCTCAAGCGTCAACTGACAGCTGACATACAAAAGAGGAGTATAATTATCGTTAACACTTCGGGAACGTCTTCATATAATTGGTGAGGTTTCTGCCCGATTTCCGCCGAAATTCAGTCGATATGACGTGGCACGTCTGGCCATCGAGTATTTTGATTTTGGCCAGGCCAGATACTCACCCGCGCAATACAGCGCCGCAATGTTCAAATCGTAGTCGCGGTTATCACGGATCGTCTTCACTAGCCAAGACATGACGTGTTTCGTGAGCATGAGGCTTGAATCGGCACTGATTGTTCACTCGATAGCAAACCTCGACCAACGCTAATAGAGCTACTGTGATGTTTGTATGGGTTGACTCGCTGCACTGTGTATTCTAGCTCGCTTCATCGTTTGCTTCGGCTTCAAAGCCTGCTATATAATGCAGAGAATAAGTATACGCCTCGGTTCTTTCTAAAACACACCAAAGCAGTAAGATATTCATGTAGGTATGCATGAATGATGGTCGGTTTTCATTTCCGATGTCGTCGACGTACAGAATTATTGATTTTTGTAAGAAGTTGCTCAAATAAATTGAGTCTGACTTTCAATTTTCTACCCTCGATAAGTATGGTGCATAAAAAATTAGAGTATAATATTGTATTATAAAAATAACAGAAATAAGTATAGTATTATAATCCCGTAAAATCCATAGTAGTATAGTAGTAAGATCCCGTAGTAGTAAGATAGTAAATAGTAATAGAAGAAATAGCAATAGTAAAAGTAGTAGTAGTAAAATCCCGTAGTATAATCCGTAAAATTCCGAAAAAAAAAAGTTGGAAAAGTGAGCAGCCAGCCAGCCAGACAGTCACGAAAAGTTGAACGCTACCAAAAAGGGATTTTATATAAAATTAATATATAACTAGGCTATGCGAACACTCATATAATCGTGTTGTGGACGAGCGTAATACTTACGCTCACCCTCAACGCGATTATATTGTGTGTGCGCATAGCATAGAGGCTTTTATGATCAATTTAACATGTCCAGTGATAATTAAGCAGCTCTCTCAATGACATTCGTTACTACCTGAAAATATCATCATGTAGTCGTCGTGAATTTGAATATTTCCAAACGTAAAAATCGATTTAATGAAAAAATATTCAGAATTGATTTGGTTCAAATTAACACAGTATCGTCTTTTTGCGATTTTTTATGCACACAGTAAATTTTGTGAACATCGGTTGAAGATAAAGTTGCTTTAGTTGCAAAAAACTGAAAAAATGCTAAAAAATCGCAAAAAAACGCCATTACAGCGCCATTTTAAAGAAAAGAGCTTAACATACAACAATGAAATTCTTACACAAACATAAAATCGTTAGAACCAACAGATCCTGAAAGTTTCGTCAAATTATATTCAGATGCTTGGCCCCTAGAGTGCAAAACGTATTTCGGAAAAACTGAAAATTTTCGTTAAAACTTAACTTAAAATTTACTCTTGCGAATTGCTTCAAAAACGTGGCAGATCTAAGTTCAGAGAAAACGAAGGTCCATTTAAATTATATTTTCATCAAAATCGGGTTTGGCGTTTGGCCTGTAGAGCGCGAACAAACACACAAAAAACAAACTCACAAAAAAAAAACATTCCGGATTTTTTTAGCAGTAAATGTGTAATTGAAGATTTCGCTTCACTCGCTACGCTCGTTACGCTCATGAATAAAGTATACGCTAATCACCTTATATAATGTCCGTCAAATGGTTGCTCCGGGTTTCCATTGTTGACGCTGGCAAAATCGAAAATCCCTTTTATGAGAAATCCACACACTCTCCCCGACCTGTCTACGTCTAGAATTGAAAAGAAGAAAATTCCGCTCGTGATAGGCCATGTTTCCGCGCGATCAAACGAATATTTCCATTCGAAAACTCGATCGAAACTTTCGCGACCCAGCCTAGACAGCTACGCCAAGTGCAACGTGCACTCACCGAACTTACAATTTACACGAAATAACAATAAATACACATTCAATTTGGTACGCACATGCATTACTAACAATTTGGAGATGTATTTCATCGATTCTGTGCGATTTGTTGTGCGAAAACTTGATAAGAACATTTCTGACATTTCGTCAATGACAGCTAGCCAATTATGAATTAGAAGGGCTCAAAACTCAAACCGGCACTGACTACCAGGATACATGTTTTCACTGGGGCTGTTCCAGAGTTGATGGATTGAATTAAATCAAAAGAATTTGAATTAAATCAAAATAATTTGCCCTATGGGCATAGGTACTGTTTTATTTACTAAGACCACGTAGTTTTGCCCTATGGGCATAGGTATGCCTTGGGCATAGTGTTTTGCCCTATGGGCTTATAGGTTATGCCCTATGGGCATAGGGTTATGCCTTATGGGCATAGGGTTTACCTTACGGGCATAGGGTTTTGCCCTATGGGCTTATAGGTTATGCCTTATGGGCATAGGGTTATGCCTTATGGGCATATGGTTTGCCTTACGGGCATAGGGTTTTGCCCTATGGGAATAGGGGTTTGCCTTATGGGCATAGTGTTTGCCTTATGGGCATATAGGTTTGCCTTATGGGCATAGGGTTTGCCTTATGGGCATAGGGTTTGCCTTATGGGCATATAAATTTGCCTTATGGGCATAGGGTTTGCCTTATAGGCATAAAGGTATGCCTTATGGGCCGAGGGGTTTTCCTTATGGGCATAGGGTTTGCCTTATGGGCATAAAGGTTTGCCTTATGGGCAAAGGGGTTTGCCTTATGGCTATAGGGTTTGCCTTATGGGCATAAAGGTATGCCTTATGGGCCTAGGGGTTTGCCTTATGGGCCTAGGGGTTTGCCTTATGGGCCTTGGGGTTTGCCTTATGGGCATAGGGGTTTGCCTTATGGGCATATAGGTTTGCCTTATGGGCATAAAGGTATGCCTTATGGGCCTAGGGGTTTGCCTTATGGGCATATAGGTTTGCATTATGGGCTAAGGGTATGCCTTATGGTCTAAGGGTATGCCTTATGGGCATAGGGTATGCCTTATGGGCTAAGGGTTTGCCTTATGGGCATAAAGGTATGCCTTATGGGCCTAGGGGTTTGCCTTATGGGCATATAGGTTTGCATTATGGGCTAAGGGTATGCCTTATGGTCTAAGGGTATGCCTTATGGGCATAGGGTATTCCTTATGGGCTTAGGGTATGCCTTATGGGCATAGGGTTTGCCTTATGGGCTAAGGGTTTGCCTTATGAGCCAAGGGTATGCCTTATGGGCTAAGGGTATGCCTTATGGGCTAAGGGTATGCCTTATGGGCTAAGGGTATGCCTTATGGGCATAGGGTTTGCCTTATGGGCCTAGGGGTTTGCCTTATGGGCATAGGGTTTGCCTTATGGGCATAGGGTTTGCCTAATGGGCTAAGGGTATGCCTTATGGGCCTAGGGGTTTGCCTTATGGGCATAGGGTTTGCCTTATGGTCATAGGGTTTGCCTAATGGGCTAAGGGTATGCTTTATGGGCCTAGGGGTTTGCCTTATGGGCATAGGGTTTGCCTTATGGGCATAGGGGTTTGCCTTATGGGCAAAGGGTTTGCCTTATGGGCATAGGGTTTGCCTTATGGGCATAGGGTTTGCCTTATGGGCATAGGGTTTTCCTTATGGGCTAAGGGTATGCCCTATGGGCAAATGGTTCGCTTTATGGGAAAAAGTGTTCGCCTTATGGACTTATAATTTAATGAAAAAAAAAAAAAAAAATTCAAAGTATAAGACGTAAACACATAGTGCCGTAGGCACGGGCTCCGCTGCTAGTTATATATATAGCATATTTAAATATTGTCTTTTTAGTATAACACTTTTTAATAGGTACAATTTGTACCACAAATGGACATAATCTCCTAAAATCAAGTTTTTTGACAGGAAAATCAAGAATCAGGAAAATTTCAGTCTTACATGAAAATTAAAAAGTTCTTGAAACGCTGTTCACATAGGGGTGGTAAAATTGAACCCTCGCCGCTATAAACACGTTAATTTGGCAGAAAAACTGCAAACGTTTTTATGTTAACCAAATCGCCAAAAATCATGTTTTTAAATTTTTAAATTTTCAGTTTTTAATACATTTATAATTATTTCTTTACACTTACCCCGTACCCGCATAAAGTACAGTGCCTAAATGGTGAAATCGTGGTCGTGGTTTACCCTGATTTTCTTCAGTATAGCAAGGACATAACATAAAGATGACATCAGACCTACTATAATATGCTTTGAAAAGCCCAGTATATTTATGGAAATTACTTGGACGAGCCTCTCCTATATATGCCCACTTCAATTATTTATTTTTTTACTCATTTGATGACATAATAATACAGTATTTTTTGGGTTGCCTGATACTAGGAACTGCGAAACAAAAGCGATCAATGTTTCACTTTCTCTGAATCGATTTTCGTGGGCAACGTCAGAAACTTTGAATAGAACACATTCAAAAATGACTTCCAGGTGCATTGTTGTAATTTAGGCGTCGATGCATGGACTAAATTTTGTCTTATCTCTGGAAAAGGCAGTTCTGAAAAATTTCTCTTTCTGCCCGACGGCTATATAAAAGGCAGAGACAAGGGTTACGTCAATGACAGCAATTACCCTGCCCTCCATTCAATTTAAAAACAACCCACGACGCTCAGCGCTAGTAGTTTCTGCCAATAATTAAATATGTATACATCTTTGATGAAATTTCAAACCGATTTGAACGAATTGACATCGAAAATAACACTAACCTCAGCACAATAACCTCGCTTTACATCACCTTAACGAACGTCTCTTCAATTACACTTCCCGCTAAAAATATCTGTATCTTTTGTTTTTGTTTTTCTGACTGTTTGCGCTCTACAGGCCAAAAAACTGAACGGATTTTTATGAAATTTTCAAAATATCTACGCTTGCTTTCAACTAAGACCCTGTACTATTTTCAGCTCATTTCACTTGCAACTTTTCTTTTAAATTAATTTTTGCGAAAAATTGTAGTTTTTGAACATCACGTTTCTCACTCTAGAAGCCAGGCATATGAATATCATTTGACTAAACTTTCTAGATATGTTGACCCTCACGATTTCATGTTTGCTTGTTTGCTTGCTTTTTTGTCGTACTTCTCTTGAAAATTGCGCTTTTATTACGCTTTTTAAGCGTTTTCGCAGTTTTTTGCAACTAAAGCAACTTTATCTTCAACTGATGTTGACAAATTTTTCTGTGTGCGTTAAACATCTTAACAATAATATACTGTATTATTTTGAGGCATATCAATTGAATGGTTTTTCTTTAAATCGACTTTTTCGTTTTAAAATATTCGAAAAATTTCTCGACCACTCAAGAAAGCTGCTAAATTAACGCCGAACATTTTAAAATGACCATATAAGCCTCTCGACTGTGTGCAAATGCAATATAATAAGATAGGGATATCACAACCCGAATTTCTCTACCTGGCTTTAGCAAGTAGGTAGGTATCATCACTTCATTTTAATAAAATTTTGATTGAATGGAATAGGTGTATTCTGCACAATTGGGTAAGTTTCGGAATTATTTCCTACACTTTCTAAGGAAACAAGCCGTGAATCCGAAGAACTAAGTGGAAGGAAATCAACATTTTTCCTTCCTGACATCTCTGAAAGTACAAGTGACAGCTGCAAGTTTGTTTGTTTACGTTCGGCCTGGAGCCTTATTCACTAACTTTCCGCTCAAAGCCGCGGCTTTCGAAGCCGGTGACTTTAGACACTATCCGAAAGCCGCCGGCTTTCAAAGCCGCGCTATCTGGTATTCACTAAGCACACGGCTTTGGGCAAAGCGGCATTCGATAAATGGCGGGCGGAAGTTCGGCGTCAGAGTCGAATGTCACAAAAATGACACGGGAATTCAAATGTCTTAAAACACAAATTAACACAAAAACACAAAAGATGACGACGGTTGCCGACCAAAATTCGATTTCATTGGTTCAAAACAGTAGCAAAATAGATAATAAGCATTTATTATCTTTGAAATAATTGATATAGCCATTAAATTGTACGCATAATCAAAATATCAAGTTACCAATTACCTAACCTAATAAACATAATGGCACTTGTCATACACAATGGCTCCCACCAAGAGTGTTCAAGTGAGTGAGAGGCAGCAAGAAATTCTCCTTGAGTACATGGTTAACCACACAGAATTTGCTGCCGGCAAATTTTGTGGTGTTGCCGGGAGGGAAAAGTCCGTCACCATGTGGGCCCAAATAAGTGCCCAACTAAACGCTGAAGGCGGTGGGTGTACCAAGGATGCCGCAAAGTGGAAGGAGGTATGCATCGAGTACTGATATCTCTTTCAATTATAGTATGTTGTATTTAGTCAGACCAACAGTTGTAATCAATCTATACTTACCCCGTGACAGGCCTGGGCAAGCTGGAAGCGGCATGTAAAGGCCAAGGCGGCGAAAATCCGTGTTTACGAGAGAGGTACGGGAGGCGGCGGACCTTTGCCATCAAAACTAACAACACTAGAGGAGCGGTTGGTGGATTTAATTGGAGAGGATGTCGTGTACGGGCTGGCAGGGACTCCTGTGTTCGGAGTAAATAACGTAGAGGTATGTACATGTTTAGGAATATTTATTATTGTTCGGACCCAATGTGAAGATACAAATTGAAAATTTGAAAATTACTTACAGCTCCCGACCGCAGCTAGCAGCCAAACGGAAATGGCATTTCACGTAGAGGTACGTACTTGTTTACGAATATTTATTATTGTTCGGACCCAATGTGACGAAACAAATTGAAAACATGCAAATTACTTACAGGATGAAGATGATATGTATATCTTAGATTACGATCTGGAAGTGGAGGTGATCGAGGCTCCTGTCCCTGCTGAGGCTGGTAGGTTTGATGTAGTAAACTAAACAAAACAAAATATAAGCATAATATACACATAGTAACAGTTAAATTAATTAAAATAATATGCTTTCAGTCCAATTGTCAAACCCCGAAACCAATGTTGCTGCCAGAAGGAAGAGATCTGCAGTGGATTTAGGTGAGTGCTTATCTACCCACAGCTGAAATTCAATAACTTGACATAGAAATCATTAGAAATGCCTGTACTAACATGTTTTTGTGCAATTATACCAAAAATGCAAAAGCTTCCTAGTGAAAGTGTTCTGATTCGGATGACACATTTACCTATCTAGACAAGGGTGCTTCGACCTCGGCCACTCCTCCTCCGAAGCGTTCGCGAGCTGAGGACACGGCATACGCGACAACGGCAGCAAAGTTTGTCGAGCTAGAGAGGACGAAGCAGGAGGTTGCTGAAAGAACTCAGCAGACCCTTCAAGAGTTTGTCCCCTTGATGACTCGGTGGACGGTTGCTGCTGAGCTCATCTCGGAGAGTTCAAAGGAATCCTCCGATGCTGCCACAGTAACCGCCGATTCATTGAACGGAGTTATTGCTGCGGCCCTGGCAACGGCCGCTACTGCGGAACGCAACTCTGCAGCTGCGGAGAGGCGAGCCGACGCTGCGGAGAGGAAGATCGAGGCAGCCGAGAGGAGAGCGGAAGCTGCAGAAAAGAGGGCAGAAGCAGCCGAGAGGAGGGCCGAAGCAGCCGAAAACAGACGAAAATAAAATTATTAAACACGATTTGTTTGATTGCATGATTTTTAAGCGTTGCGTGCTCGCCACAGCCTCTCAACCAGTGCATTTCGCACGGCCCGTGCTGGACCCAGGACGTCAGCTAGTAAATCGGCTGGAGGCAGCACATCTCCAGCTTCTAACAGCCTTTCTTGGGCCAGTTCCACGGCTTGCAGTGGCTCCGGGTTGGGCAGTCTCAGGTCCAGCGCCAAGTTGTGCAATGCGGCACAACTGTTAATAATTAATGCTGCCGTCTGGTGGCTGTAGTGCAGGGTGCGGTGTTGAAGGAGACAGCGGAACCGAGCCTTCAGCAGCCCGAAGCATCGCTCCACACAGCACCGTGTCCGGCAGTGAACGTTGGTGAAGTGAGCCTCCGGGGTTCCGGGCAGCGTGTTTAGTATAGGCAAAACCAGCCACGGCTCGCTGGCATAGCCGGAGTCTCCTGAAAAGACAGTGATTCGATAACCATCTCGCATCAAGTGAAATTTGAAGATCTTGCTTCATTCGTAGGTATAATGACAAGTGATGACTTACCCAAAAGATACTCGTTTCTCTCATTTGCCGCAAAGCGCTCTACAAGTTTTTGTTTCACGGCGCAGTTCCGCCAGATGTGCGCATCCCCAGTGCAACCTGGGTAGGATGCATCGATGCTGAGGATGCGCATATCATAGTTGCAAATCTATGAAAGGAAAAATATATAGGTACATAGAAAGCTTTTGAATGAATAATATCACTTTCTCTAAAGACAAAGGTATCAGTAACACATGTAGCACTTACAGCCTGTACATTTATGGTCGGGCTTCCCTTCCTATTGATGTACGCCTGCTCATTTACCACAGGCCGCACAATGGAGATATGAGTGCAGTCGATTGCACCGATCACTCCCGGAAATCCTGTGGCGTCAAAAAACCTGTAATAGTAAGCACATAGGTAGTAAGGATTGTACACCTTGTTGATAAGAGCATACCACCGCTTTGAAAAATGCTTTTGTACCAACCGTTGCAACCTGGGTGCCACTCGAGCATTCAAAGCAGCCACTACCTCGTGGATGCTGCGACTCGTGGAAGTCTGGCTAATTCCCAGGCTCATGTCATTCCCCACTGCCGCCTGGTACGAACCAGTGGCGAAAAAGCGGAGAGCTGCTAGCACCTGTAAAGCGATAATTTGACGTTTAGATGTTAACTCACATTGCCAAGGTACAGAGCATTACGACAACAGTCTTGGCAAACCTTTGTCTCGACGCTTATGGCACTTTGCCTTACTGGCCGAGGCATGTCCCCTCGAATATCCTCAATGAGGGTGCGAACAGCGTACTGCGGGAGCCGATACAATTTGACGAAGGCTGTTTCAGACATATCGTCAAAAAGTTCAATACTCCTTCGCAAGGTACGCCGCCGCACCCTCATTCTTTGTCGAAGTTCATGCTGCTCTTCGCCAGCTAATCGAAGAGCCTCCAAATAGTTCCAGCCATCCATCTACCAAGAAATATATGTCTAGTTAATGCATTATGATTAATTCGTGTGTGTCACTTCATTTCAAACATATTTTCACAATAATAGGTAGGCCTAAATGTAGTTGATTAACCTCTCAAATTTTAACAACATAATTAATGTTATTAATCCTTCATCCTTATGAAAATATACTTCTTTGAACGTTGCGTGATACATACATATCACACTTGAGAACATAGTATCGGCAGCAAGAGAGTGTAGAGAATGGTAATTACCTTAAAATTGGTACGAAGTCGCAGTGTAAGTTGGAAAATGTCACTTAAACAACACTCACATAACCCTAAAATGTCCAAATACGCGGCCAGAAACCTGCGGCTTTGAAAGCCGCTAGCGGCTTTCAAAGCCGCCATATTCGAACGCAAAAATAGTTACTGAATACCGACCTCTCGTGGCTTTGGGAGCGGCTTTCAATGCCGCGGCTTTGGAACGAAAGCCGCCATTCTAAAAGTTAGTGAATAGGGCTCCTGCTGGCGTCACCATGACAACGGTCAGGCTGGGACAGCATCTGTCAAAACAAGGACCATGATCTCATCTGTTAATTCACCGAACGACGCAACTGCAATTGTTTAACGAGCATCGCGCTGAGGCAACCCCATCTCGTCGCCATGGCGACCGCGACGTGGCCTTGACAATACTAACCTAGATCGCTTGACAGCCGAAGAGAGCCACGCATAGGGAGAGAGTGGCCAACTCAGCTAACACTTCCAAGGCTTCTCGGACGCTTACTGAATTCGCGTTGTGGACATGCGTCATTTAATCGACGCGGATATATGCTATACGGGCATAATTCAACACTGTGTGCAAAAAAGCCGCTAGTATATCATACAGTACTTTTGAAAAAAAAAAATATATATGCAAGAATCGATTTATAATAAAACTATTCGTTCGATTATCTTTAAAAACATACAATGGATTAAAATTATTTATACACCTTTTATATTATCGCAGCATCAGTGAAAATCTACGTGATTTATTTGCATAAAACTGTAAAAACCTCAAGTTTTCTGTTGAGCCTTTAACATTTTAACGGTCCTTTAATGTGTTAAAACCACGGCCACTGCCAGTGAGAAACCCAGATATTGGGTTAAAAGACAGACAAATTATGTGCAAGCCACGAAAAATTGGGCCTAAAAATTCCAAAAAACGTCATAAGCACGCAATAAAAAAAAAGCGCTTGACATAATACGATTCACATTTAACGACAAAGGCAGTGTATCCAGATAACTGTATCTGGAAACTTTTGAAGATTTGATCAAGTTATTTCATCGTCATCGATTAGATGAACTCATCCACAACGCAAATATCATAAGCGTTTGCGAAGCCCTAGTTCTGTTGGATGCCGGCAGTTGGCCACTCTTCGTGCTAGGCGGCTCGCTGTGGCCAGTCTGTCATTTGACCCCGTGGGTGGTTAGAGAGTGATAGAGGGGGGGGGGGGGGGGGTGACAGAGTGAATGTCAACTGGTGGCGGTCAGTGAGTGCCTGGTGCTCCAACCAATCACATCTCCGTGTGTCGCTGACCGATTCGCTGCCGAAATCAAGGTGGGTCCTGCCCCCCTTCAAACATCTCACCAGGCTGTAGGATGCAGGACACTCTGCCAGCATATATCTCACCAGGCTGTAGGATGCAGGACACTCTGCCAGCAAACATCTCACCAGGCTGTAGAATGCAGGACACTCTGCCAGCAAACATCTCACCAGGCTGTAGGATGCAGGAAACTCTGCCAGCAAACATCTCACCAGGCTGTAGAATGCAGGACACTCTGCCAGCAAACATCTCATCAGGCTGTAGGATGCAGGAAACTCTGCCAGCAAACATCTCACCAGGCTCTAGGATGCAGGACACTCTGCCAGCAAACATCTCACCAGGCTGTAGGATGCAGGACACTCTGCCAGCAAGCATCTCACCATACTCAATCTCAGGGGTTGACAGACTACATGCAGTTTCGCCAGCCAGCTTGTTTGGCCTTGCGATGATGATGTCACGCATGTGGGCGGAGCGAGCTAAACAGGAAGTGCAGGTGAAATGGGTATATTGATGCCGCGAAACGGGTGCAATTAGACACTGGGGTCATGCATGACCCGGGCCCGGTGGCGTCACCACTCAGGCACGCCACGAATTAAGTTTCGGGTTTCGGTATGAAAAAAACAACACAGCATCAGGTCGAGCTTTGTTGTTGTTGCGGCTGATACTTTAGATGGTTGCACATGAAGTTGCTAATGGACGTCAAGGCAAAACCTGTAAAGCTGTCTGCATGCAATCATGATATCAATAACTATAATATGTATATACTATCTTTCTGTACACCAAGTCTTTTATCTCTAGAATCGATTTCAAGTAAACAAAGCCAGCATCCACCGCATTATGTTCAAAATATAAACAAAAAATATTTAGAATCGATAAAAATAATAATGCAAATATCAACGTGCGATTTCAAACAAATTAAAGGAACAGTTTTCGATCGACTTTGTTTCTTCAATCGGTGTACAGGGTTGAAGTTATAAATTAAATAAGTGCAGTAATCACTTCGATCACTATATACTTCCTGAAAATATATTCTTTTCTAGTTTACAATTGAGATTGACACGAATTCCGACCCGACCCGGTCCGATTCTTTGCTACATTGTATCCCGAAAGTCCAAAAGCCTGAAATTTACCGACATTGTTCGAGATAGCACGAAACGCTATGTAGTACATTGGCCTTAAATGGCATTGTTGAGCAGACGATAGAATTTAGAAAATCTCTTCTAGTGGATTTAAACGATTTTGAATTTTCAAGAATGTCACCAAATCACTCTCAGCTTTGGCAAAGGCGGTTTTTGTGATCTTGTTGGGAAAATATGACCGAGCCTGTGCAACAAATGCCATGTATGTGAAACAATTGCAACGAAAATTGAATTGTTGCAAAAAGTTTCCGCCCGGGATCGAACCGGGGACCTTCTACGTGTTAGGCAGACGTGATAACCACTACACCACGGAAACGATATAAACTCAGTTATAAAAGTCTTTTACCAGCCATGTACAGCTTCCACTACCTTCTAGCAAACACCTCACCAGGCTGTAAAACACAGAATAGAACATGGGAACCTAATTACTTCAACCTCAAGTGTCAACCGAGAGTTGACACTTGAAAGAGAATCATTGCTGTCGATAATTGCACTTTTTTACTTTAACTTCACGCCGATCCGAAAGGTTCGCCACAAGCGCCTTGTCGCCCGATTTCGCCGAGATTTTCCTACATTCCTACATTCCTACATTCCTACATTCCTACATTCCTACATTCCTACATTACTCACGAGTAAATCCTGGCGTCCACCGTTTTTTCCGAGCGACCAGCTTGCCCTAAGAGATACCACTCTGACTAGACTACTTACTCAATGATTCCACAGCCTAGCAACTGCAAGAGATATAACAAGCATTAGCAGAAGCAAACTGCAGCTACAGTATAGCTGCTTACAGTAGCTGTAAGCAGGAGCTTACAAAAATACATGCGACAAATATGCACTTTATTGTTAACTGTCAGATATAAACTTGAGATATAGTTAATCCAAGGAAGACCCTCAATATTATTTTTATTTGGCCGAGTTATTCAGTGGCTCTTCTTAAAGGTCCGTTAATAAGAGATTTCCATGGCCAAAGTCAATGAGCTGCCTTGAGAATGTTTTAACAATAATTAACAAGTCACAGAAATGCCGGACCATAGACCTAAGTAAATGTTATTTTTTATATATATGGCTGACTAGCTGGTACCCAGCTAGGCCCTGCGGGCAGCTTCTATGCCCCTAGGGCAAATATATGCCCATAGGGCAAAGATATGCCCATAGGGCAAAGATATGCCCATAGGGCAAAGATATGCCCATATGGCAAAAATATGCCCATAGGGCAAAGCTATGCCCATAGGGCAAATATATGCCCCTAGGGCAAAGGTATGCCCATAGGGTAAAGATATGCCCATAGGGCAAAGATATGCCCATAGGGCAAAATGCTGCCAAAATAATATATCAATATGCCCATAGGGCAAAACCCTATGCCCAGAAGGCAAAACCCTATGCCCATAAGGCAAAACAATATGCCCATAGGGCAAAACCCTATGCCAATAAGGCAAAACCCTATGCCCCCAAGGCAAAACAATATGCCCATAGGGCAAAACCCTATGCCCATAAGGCAAAACGATATGCCCATAGGGCAAAATGCTGTCAAATTATATGTCAATATGCCCATAGGGCAAAACCCTATGCCAATAAGGCAAAACAATATGCCTATAGGGCAAAACCCTATGCCAATAAGGCAAAACCCTATGCCCATAGGGCAAAACCCTATGCCCATAGGGCAAAAAGATATGCCCATAGGGCAAAACGCTCCAAAAATGATATGTCAATATGCCCTTAGGGCAAAACTCTATGCCAATAAGGCATAAATATGCCCATAGGGCATAGAAAAACATGCAAAACAACATCAATATGCCCATAGGGCAAAAAATATGCCCATAGGGCAAAATGCGCGTGCGTGGCAAGAGTTTTAGTGACGCAATGTGTCTTTATTGCATGAAATTGTAAACTACTGTGTACTTGTTGAATTCCAGTGCCATAGTGATATTTTCCATTTTTATAGTGGATGCATTTTGGCCGGCCGTCGGTTGCATTTGTTTTTTTTTAAGCCTAGACGAAATTTGAATTCTTCAAAATTAAATAAGAAAAAGGTCACAGATCTCGCTCAAAAGCGAAAAATAATTTGGGAAGAGAATAACAAAGGTTTTGAAAGAAACCCCACTAATTTTCGTCCATTTTTCACCGTTTCTATAAAAGATTAATGGAAGACATAGCCAGATACCCGGATAGGTACAAAAACAGTTGAAAATCAACCCTCTTGTAAATTATATAAGGTTGACTAGCAGCGGAGACCCGTGCCTCCGGCACTATGTGGTTACTCCTTATACTTTTTTTTAAATTAATTTTTTTTTTTTTTAGTTCATATGATGGCATGTTTCCCCCTCAGGAAAATCCTATGCCATAAGGCAAAACCTATGCCCATAAGGCATAACTATGCCCCTGGGGCAAAAAATATGCCCATAAGGCATGTATATGCCCATAGGGCAAAGCTATACCCATAGGGCAAAACGCTGCCAAAATTATATGTCAATATGCCCATAAGGCAAAACCCTATGCCCCTAGGGCAAAGATATGCCCCGAGGGCAAAAAAATATGCCCATAGGGCATGTATATGCCCATAGGGCAAAGCTATGCCCGTAGGGCAAAAAGCTGCAGTATTTTATGTCAATATGCCCATGAGGCATAACCCTATTCCCATAAGGCATAATCCCTATGCCCATAAGGCATAACTATGCCCATAAGGCATAACTATGCCCCTAGGGCAAAAAATATGCCCATAGGGCAAAATGCCGCCCAATTCACATGTCAATATGCCCATAGGGCAAAACCCTATGCCAATAAGGCAAAACCCTATGCCCATAAGGCAAAACGATATGCCCATAGGGCAAAATTCTGGCAAAATTATATGCCAATATGCCCATAGGGCAAAACCCTATGCCAATAAGGCAAAACGATATGCCCATAGGGCAAAATTCTGGCAAAATTATATGTCAATATGCCCATAGGGCAAAACCCTATGCCAATAAGGCATAAATATGCCCATAGGGCATATATTATCATGCAAAACAACATTAATATGCCCATGGGGCAAATTAAATGCCCATAGGGCATAATGCGCGTGCGTGGCAAGAGTTTTAGTGACGCAATGTGTCTTTATTGCATGAAATCGTAAACTACTGTATACTTGTTGAATTCCAGTGCCAAAGTGATATTTTCCATTTTTATAGTGGATGCATTTTGGCCGGCCGTCGTTTGCATTTGTTTTTTTTTCAGCCTAGACGAAATCAGATTTCTTTAAAATTAAATAAGAAAAAAGTCACAGATCTCGCTCAAAAACGAAAAATAATTTGGGAAGAGAATAATAAAGGTTTTGAAAAAAACCCCATTAATTTTCGTCCATTTTTCACCGTTTCTATAAAAGATTTATGGAAGACAACCCCAGATACCCAGAAACTCGGATACGTACAAAAACAGTTGAAAATCAACCCTCTTGTAAGTTATATAAGGTTGACTAGCTGGTACCCAGCTAGGCCCTGCGGGCAGCTTCTATGCCCCTAGGGCAAAAATATGCCCATAGGGCATGTTTATGCCCATAAGGCAAAGATATGCCCATAGGGCAAAGATATGCCCCGAGGGCAAAAAATATGCCCATAGGGCATGTATATGCCCATAGGGCAAAATGCTTTAGTATTTTATTTGAATATGCCCATAAGGCATAACCCTATGCCCATAAGGCATAACTATGCCCCTTGGGCAAAGATATGCCCATAAGGCATGTATATGCCCATAGGGCAAAGCTATGCCCATAGGGCTAAATGCTGCCAAAATAATATGCCAATATGCCCATAGGGCAAAACCCTATGCCCATAAGGCAAAACCCTATGCCCATAAGGCAAAACCCTATGCCCATAGGGCAAAATTCTGGCAAAATTACATGTCAGTATGCCCATAGGGCAAAACCCTATGCCAATAAGGCATAAATATGCCCATAGGGCATACAAAAACATGCAAAACAACATCAATATGCCCATAGGGCAAACAATATGCCCATAGGGCAAAACCCTATGCCAATTAGGCATAAATATGCCCATAGGGCATACAAAAACATGCAAAACAACATCAATATGCCCATAGGGCAAACAATATGCCCATAGGGCAAAATGCGCGTGCGTGGCAAGAGTTTTAGTGACGCAATGTGTCTTTATTGCATGAAATTGTAAACTACTGTGTACTTGTTGAATTCCAGTGCCATAGTGATATTTTCCATTTTTATAGTGGATGCATTTTGGCCGGCCGTCGGTTGCATTTGTTTTTTTTTCAGCCTAGACGAAATCAGATTTCTTTAAAATTAAATAAGAAAAAGGTCACAGATCACGCTCAAAAACGAAAAATAATTTGGGAAGAGAATAAGAAAGGTTTTGAAAAAAACCCCATTAATTTTTGTCCATTTTTCACCGTTTCTATAAAAGATTTATGGAAGACAACCCCAGATACCCAGAAACTCGGATACGTACAAAAACAGCTGAAAATCAACCCTCTTGTAAGTTATATAAGGTTGATGGTTGTTCCTAACCAAGCCAATAGGCAGCGCGACAATCCAGTGATATTCGACAGCTTGGAACACGACATTGTTTTGTTTTGTAAAAGTGATTGTTATCCAAGATTGTCAATCTGTCAAGATTATTGTCAATCTTTCCGTTTCTTTGCAGGTAGCAGAGATGTCGTCCTTTCATCTCGGAATAGTGCTACTAGCGGCGATAGTCGCAAGTGAGTCTCCCTCTCCTTCTTTCTCTCTCTTTTATTGGGGAATACAAGATCATAATGTCTTGAGGTAAGTAAGCTAGCCGAACGTTGCAATGTGGCAAAATCATGGCGCTAGTAAATCCACAGAGCAACGCTCCACAGTAAACAACCCGGAGCTAGGAAAGCCACATCGCAACTCTCCACTGTAAACAACCCGGCGCTAGTAAAGCCACAGCGCAACGCTCCACTGTAAGCAACCCGGCGCTAGTAAAGCCACAGTACAACGCTCCACTGTTAACAACCCGGCGCTAGTAAAGCCACAGTACAACGCTCCACTGTAAGCAACCCGGCGCTAGTAAAGCCACAGCGCAACGCTCCACTGTTAACAACCCGGCGCTAGTAAAGCCACAGTACAACGCTCCACTGTTAACAACCCGGCGCTAGTAAAGCCACAGTACAACGCTCCACTGTAAACAACCCGGCGCTGGTAAAGCCACAGCGCAACGCTCCATTGTAAACAACCCGGCGCTAGCAAAGCCACAGCGCAACGCTCCACAGTAAACAACCCGGCGCTGGTAAAGCCACAGCGCAACGCTCCACTGTAAACAACCCGGCGCTATAGTAAAGCCACAGGGCATCGCTCCACTGTAAGCAACCCGGCGCTAGTAAAGCCACAGCGCAACGCTCCACTGTAAACAACCCGGCGCTAGTAAAGCCACAGAGCAACGCTCCACCATGCTGACCTTTGTGACCCTTATGACCCTTGTGTCCCTTGTGACTCTTGTGATCCTTGCAGCGGACGTGCACGGCTTCCTGGACGAACTGGGACGTAACAAGGCGACCTTCCTGACGGCCAGCGTCGGCGGTCACGTGATCTTCAACTGCCCCATCGACTTCCCGCACGACCTGGTCATCCCCTTCAGCCTCAACTGGAACAAGGAGGTAGGTTCTTCAGAAGGTAGGACCTTCAGGAGGTAGGACCTGCTTACTTTTTATAACAGTTATGTTGGTGTGTTTATTGTGAGTTTGCAAAGCCCTAGGGTAATGATGTGAAAAAACAGATTATTATCGTAAGATATAATCGTGGTCAGAGCAACCGCCCGGCAAGCGGAAGGTCCCGGGTTCGTATCCCGGTTCGGACGCACATTTTTCCTGCTCAGCTTACCCACCATCAATAATTTCCTACTGGCGTAAGCTTCCAGTATTAACACCGATTTCTCTACCACTCTTTGCTCGATGATCCGCACCAATCGGTCTTTTCGTTAATTCGATCGTTTTTCCGACCCACGCGAAATTTACAACTGGAAATGACGCGTGGTTGATTGGATTGATTGGATTGATTGATTTGTAAATCGCTGGGCAATCGTCAAGCCGACGAACGCTAGCGACGCAACAGCAGGCCAGTTGAGCAGGCGCCGAGTTAAGCAACTTTGTCGGTCACCCACCATTCCCCTCTGTACTTCGCTCCTCTCCTCTCCTCTCCACTCTCTGGGTCCAGCGGTGATGCGTGCAGCATCAAGTGGCCGTGAGGCTCATAGACATCTCACTCAGACTCCAAACAAGCTGCTTTAGCCACCCGTAATGAAGCACGTAGCAACATTTCAACAAACAACTCTTATCTCTGCTAATTACTAATAGATTGAAGTCTTATGACCGATATTGTTAATAATATTATAGTTTTAGACAGAGAGTTTGACCGATAATTTGCAACACAAGTGATTTTGGTGTAAGAAGTAAAACAAAAAATGTAAAATTACAAAAAGTTTCCGCCCGGGATCGAACCGGGGACCTTCTGCGTGTTAGGCAGACGTGATAACCACTACACCACGGAAACGAGATGGACCTAGAATAGCTTTCACTGCCTCGCAGAACACATCTCACTAGGCTGGAAGACACAGATGCTCATTTTCTAGCGTCAACTAAAAGTTGAAAGATAAAAGAGAATTTCTTCTGGATGATCAAACTTGCTTACTTTAACTTTAGCCCGGTAGATATGCCCTACATTCTACGGCTTAGCAAGAGCCTGCATTAATAGCCCCAGGCTTCAGTAAATCGTGGGGTCATGTTCAGGTGAAAAGGTGCAAAAGTTTCCGCCCGGGATCGAACCGAGGACCTTCTGCGTGTTAGGCAGACGTGATAACCACTACTCCACGGAAACAACATGTAAACGTCATGTCTTTTAGCAGCCACGAAGAGCTTCACTACCTTCTAGCAAACATCTCACCATTCTGATAAAACGAAGAACATGGGAACATAATTACTTCAAAGTGTAAGTCTTTTAGTATAGCAGCCAGGAAGAGGGTAATATTACCCAGTTAGGTAAATAGTTTCTTCTCAAAACTAACCTACTAAGGTTAGAAAAAAGACGTGAGTCTTAAGAAGGTAATAAGAATATTTATTCCTGCACTTGTTTAATTTAACTTCACCCCGGCCCGCCAAGTTCGCCACCAGCGCTTTCCCGCGTTTGATTTCGCCAAGAATTTCGTACATTCTACAGCCTAGCAAGAAGCAAGAGATCTTTGGTCAAACAATGTTAACAGAAGCATAGCGCACTCAAAACACAGCTTCCTAAATCGTCGGGGCCCTTTCAGTTGAGAAATTTTAAAAATCAATACCCTGCAGTTTAATAGATTTCCATCAGAGTTTGAGTTTGGATGACTATCATTGTGTGACGTTAGCTTCCTTGTCCTTCCGTGACTCTGGACTAGTCGTGCAGAATGTCGATGGCTTGGTTTGTTCAAGCCGGCACTAGTGCTAATGCTGATGCTAATTCTAAAGCTGCAGGACAGGCTGGCAAATGTAACATGCCAGCCAACCATTATCTTCCACTTGGCGGCTGCAATCTTCCCGTCAATCACTCGACATCAGATTAGCACGGAGCAGCGGCGTTGCCACATTTAGTAGCAGATTTTATTTATATTTGTTTATTTTATATTAATTGCTTCATTGATTGCAATTGCCAATCGCTTGAAAAACGTGTCAGATCTAAGTCCAGCAAAAACGAAGATTCACAGAAATTTTTATCAAAATCCGTCCGGGCGTTTGGCCGGCAGCATGCGAACAAACACAAAAACGAAACGTTTCGGATTTTTTTAACAGCAAAGAGTAATTGAAGATTTCGCTTCACTCGCTACGCTCGTTACTCTCATCAAATAAATTTTGGTCTGTTCATTGTCAACACGATTGCCAACATGATGGCAAATAATTTTTCAGACGCCGATTTCCCTTAATTTCTAACTGCATTAGTTGATAAGTGTAATAATAAAGTAGCTAGTAAAATGCTAGAAGCTATGCGAGTGTTAAATAAAACGTTTAGCCACTGTTCTAGTGTTTGATGTTGTGATTTTCAAACACCGCCGCGTGGATTTAGTTTCATGAGTTGGTGGAATGCAAATGGCGGTCATTTCTGGAGTATGATGACCTTATCCTGGACCTGAAAGGCTGCTACTCCTTCTACTCAGTGGACTCCGGTCATCCGAATGACAACCTGCTCCAGTTAATCTTTACTCCGTTCGATTAGTACAATTATTCAATTTCAATCGATAGACTTTGATAGAACTGATTGATTTATTTCAATTGATAGAAGCCCGTGTTCTGAGCTGTTATTAATTTTAAATGTGCTTCTTGTATTCCCGATCCATTACAAGTTGTCCACAAAGCCGACTTCAGTCTCTTAGTACGCCTGACTTCCTCCCACGCCGCACCGAGCAGCACTTACCGCGTCGCGCCCGCTGATTGGCTAATTGGTCTCGTTACGAACTATCAACCAATCAACGAGCAGGCTTCAATCTCGTGCCAACCGCAACAATCCTCGCCTAAACTCTGTCTCACTCCCACTCACCCAGACACTGTCCTGCTTTGACCTGTTGATGCTTCGAACATGTCAATTGTTGCTGGTAAGAACTCTGGCTTATTCAACCAAGGAAGACAGGGAAATCACAAGCCAACTGGCTTTTCTTAGCGGGTGTCTGACCGCGTCACGTTGCTTGAATGGAATCGGTGTATTGACTCTGCTTATTCAACCAAGGAAGACAGGGAAATCACAAGCCAACTGGCTTTTCTTAGCGGGTGTCTGACCGCGTAACGTTGCTTGAATGGAATCGGTGTATTGACTCTGCTTATTCAACCAAGGAAGACAGGGAAATCACAAGCCAACTGGCTTTTCTTAGCGGGTGTCTGACCGCGTCACGTTGCTTGAATGGAATCGGTGTATTGACTCTACTTATTCAACCAAGGAAGACAGGGAAATCACAAGCCAACTGGCTTTTCTTAGCGGGTGTCTGACCGCGTCACGTTGCTTGAATGGAATCGGTGTATCTTTCTTGATATCGAGGGGGCTTTGTTTGTCACCCATGCACAATCTCAAGCGTCAACTGACAGTTGACAAGTTGACAAGTAAAAGAGTATTTTTCCTGATGATAACTGCACTTGTTTAATTTAACTTTACTGAACGGTTTGCCATGTTGGAAACACCGGTTCTCGTGAGATCACCGAAGTTAAGCAACATCGCGCTGAGCCAGGTGTATGATGGGTGACCATCATGCTCATGATCAGATCTGTTCGGGAGAGAGGTTGGAGGGTTTGAAGTTAGTACAACAACTTAACTCGCCTTGCTTATCAACCTCTCGACAGCACGGATTAGTGGAGGAATCCTGTTGTTCGAGTTGTACCGTCCTTCGGAAGGGACGTAAAGCCGGTGGTCCCCTTGGTGCTTTTCGACAGGAGTAGGCTACGTGCCGGCACCGGGTTTCCCCTCCTCCCTTCTAGGCTAGGTTAGGTTCATCATCACCCTCATCATCACCATTTCATTCACCGACGCCATTAGACCAGTGCCAAAGGGCCAGTTGTCAAAACAGTGCGTCGTTAAGCACCAATAATCAATCAATCTAACTTCACCCCTGTCCGCCAGTTTCGCCACCAGCGCCTTTTCCCTGTTTCACCGAGAGTTTCCTGCAATTGTTTAGTATCCACCAAAGAATGATACTATAGCACCAAATATCTTACTAAATACTATACGCTATATTGTATACAGTAAGATATTTGCTGCGAGTATCTTTCTTGGATGGAAATTCAGCTGTTTACTAAAGGTTGTCTCTTTCTTTGTTTTTTATTGCATTTCGTTACATCACATTTATACAGTTAAACATGTGCACGTATTTATTGAAACAAGTCGGAATATAATAGAGATGAATTTAAATTCAGCCCTAAAGAATTCGCCTCGACTTCACAGTGCTGACGACACTGAAATTGATTTCACTGTATGTCTAATTTTTCTTTAACACTTAAATGCTTTCAGATAATCACATAAAATGATATATGCCCATGTTCACACCATGTTCCTAACATTCCGTCCTGAGCGTGCCTCTTACAAGTAAGTCAACATGTCGGGTGTACGATGAGCGGATGTCCCCTCGGCCGCAGGGTCGCACAGTCTTCTCGTACTCTGAGGGACGGCTGACGGCGTCCGACCCCACGTTCCGCGGTCGCGTCACCCTCGCCAACGACCAGGCCGCGGGGGCGGGGGTGGGCGGCGGGACCGGGGGTGGAGTCAACCTCACCGCGATCCGCGAGTCCGACGCCGGATGGTTCGAGTGCGCCGTCTTCTTCCCGAACCGGAAGCCGAACACGCGGCCCAACGGCACGTGGTCGCACCTCGCCGTCGACGGTACGACCTTCTACGCTTCCACGCTTCCACACTTCCACGCTTCCACGCTTCCACGCTTCCACACTTCCACGCTTCCACGCTTCCACGCTTCCACGCTTCCACACTTCCACGCTTCCACGCTTCCACGCTTCCACGCTTCCACGCTTCCACGCTTCCACGCTTCCACGCTTCCACGCTTCCACGCTTCCACGCTTCCACGCTTCCACGCTTCCACGCTTCCACGCTTCCACGCTTCCACGCTTCCACGCTTCCACGCTTCCACACTTCCACGCTTCCACGCTTCCACACTTCCACGCTTCCACGCTTCCACGCTTCCACGCTTCCACGCTTCCACGCTTCCACGCTTCCACGCTTCCACGCTTCCACGCTTCCACGCTTCCACGCTTCCACGCTTCCACGCTTCCACGCTTCCACGCTTCCACACTTCCACGCTTCCACGCTTCCACACTTCCACGCTTCCACGCTTCCACGCTTCCACGCTTCCACGCTTCCACGCTTCCACGCTTCCACGCTTCCACGCTTCCACGCTTCCACGCTTCCAAGCTTCCACGCTTCCACGCTTCCACGCTTCCACGCTTCCACGCTTCCACGCTTCCACGCTTCCACGCTTCCACGCTTCCACGCTTCCACGCTTCCACGCTTCCACGCTTCCACGCTTCCACGCTTCCACGCTTCCACGCTTCCACGCTTCCACGCTTCCACGCTTCCACGCTTCCACACTTCCACGCTTCCGCGCTTCCACACTTCCACGCTTCCACACATCCACGCTTCCACACTTCCACGCTTCCACGCTTCCATGCTTCCAAGCTTCCACACTAGACGAGGAGACTGACTTTGTTCTTCTGTTCTAATGGTCCTGTTGTAGGATCTTGAAGCTAGAAGCTAGGAGCTAGGGCCTAGGAGCTAGGAGCTAGGCGCTAGTGGCTAGGTGCTAGGAGCTAGGAGCTTGCATCTAGAAGCTGGAGCTAGGAGCTAGAAGCTGGTAGCTAAGAGCAGGAGCAAGTGGCTAGGCACTAGGAGCTAGGAGCTAGGAGCTGGGAGCTGGGAGCTGGGAGCGAGGAGCTATAGGAGCTAGGAGCTAGGAGCTCTGTAGTTTGAAGCTAGTAGCTAGAAGCTTGTTTCTATACTTCACTCCTTCCTACTAGAATAGCTATAGTTGCTAGTATAGCTTACCACCAAACACCGAGATAATGTATTCTTTAGGCAAATTTTGTGTATTTTTTGTACCATCATACCACGAAATTTCGAAAAGTCTTATTTGCAATTTTGCAAATTTATTGCAATGCAGGAAACTGTGCCTTCAAATATCTCGCCAGGCTGTAGGATGCAGGACACTCTGCCAGCAAACATCTCACCAGGCTGTAGGATGCAGGACACTCTCCCTTCAAATATCTCACCAGGCTGTAGGATGCAGGACACTCTGCCAGCAAACATCTCACCATGCTGTAGGATGCAGGACACTCTGCCAGCAAACATCTCACCAGGCTGTAGGATGCAGGACACTCTGCCAGCAAACATCTCACCAGGCTGTAGGATGCAGGACACTCTCCCTTCAAATATCTCACCAGGCTGTAGGATGCAGGACACTCTGCCAGCAAACATCTCACCAGGCTGTAGGATGCAGGACACTCTGCCAGCAAACATCTCACCAGGCTGTAGGATGCAGGACACTCTGCCAGCAAACATCTCACCAGGCTGTAGGATGCAGGACACTCTCCCTTCAAACATCTCACCAGGCTGTAGGATGCAGGACACTCTGCCAGCAAACATCTCACCAGGCTGTAGGATGCAGGACACTCTCCCTTCAAATATCTCACCAGGCTGTAGGATGCAGGACACTCTGCCAGCAAACATCTCAGCAGGCTGTAGGATGCAGGACACCCTACCACCTAATACTTCACCAGGCTGTTGAATGTAGGAAACTCTCGATGAAATTGAACCTGAGGTATAGTCATCATCTGTAAAGATACTCATTTGTGTACAGATTAGAAAAATATTCCTCAGCAATGGCAATGTGGAGAAGTCATCGATGTGAAAAATATCGAATTGCTGTAAAAAGTTTCCGCCCGGGATCGAACCGGGGACCTTCTGCGTGTTAGGCAGACGTGATAACCACTACACCACGGAAACCACTTGAAACTTGGGGAGTCTTTTAGCAGACAAGTATAGCTTCCACGATTCTAGTAAACATCTCACCTCTAGGCCCTTTCAAACATAAACATTAAACAACTCATGGCAAATTCAGTCGACCAAACGTGTAGATGTTGGTGTCATCTTTTCTTAGTTTCTCCATCATTAAAACGTTATCCTGTTCATCGGGCGTTCAACGTAAGATAGCAGGAAATCCACGGCTGTTGTTTGTAGGATACTCACAACCAAATAGCATTGTTAATCTTTGTGCAGTGTTATAAGACCGATGATGAACGTATAGGCGCATTGTCGTCCGATTCCGCTCTCCCATGTTCTATGCTTTGTCTTACAGCCTGGTGAGATGTTTGCTAGAAGGCAGTAGAAGCTCTTCCTGGCTGTTAAAAGACAAATCGAAAAGCACAGCGTGTCCGTGGTGAAATGAAAATGCTAAAATGTTTGTAGGAATATTTAAAAAAATCTAAGGGCAGTTGAAACCTTAGATACCTACGGCCTGTGCCGTATCTGCCGCACCGCTGCGCACGCCTATGATAATAACATTGGATAATAATAACATTAATAATTAATATTACTAATTACTGTGGCTGTTCGTTTGGAGTTGAAAATATTTATTTTGTTAAGAAATTAGACTGTAACGTAACCAGTAATTTCAGTAACCAAACTATAAATGAAAATAAAGCGAGAAAGCATTCCCAGTATATAGCAGTGTTATGTATGACTGTCTATCGGATTTCGGCGGCTTAACAACTTACTACAGAGAGGCTTGTTTCACTTCTCAGTTCTCATACACTACCCAATACACTACCATACTACTGATATAGAAATATTGAATAAGAGGAATAAGGAATGAGTGATCGTACTCCAATGCGTACTGATGATCAACTAGTTTATTACATCGATCAGAGGCTCTATATATACACATCGGCTAATTGCCCGTCTGACTCATCTCATGACATTACAACTCTTCCCAGATTTATTACTAGACCCTTCACCAATAACTTCATCAATATGCGTGGTTATTACATCGACTGCATACAGTCAGGTTTCTCATTTCCTAAATTAACCTGATTAAAATTAACTTAACTAAATTAACTAATCACCATGCCCGTATCTCTGGGGCGCCCGTTTAACTCTACTTGAAGCCCGAACCGCCAGAGGTAATTCCCCATGTCCTTGTCCAATGGCGTCTGCTGCCGAGTCAGTCTCGTCTCTATGGCCTGGTGTTAACGGAATGTCATCGTGTAGGTTAATAACTTCGGGTTTTGTTACACCCAGGAATGGTTTCAAATGATCGGCGTGAACAAACCTTGATTGTCCTCCCACCCGAGCCTGGTATGTTACCGGACTGACTTTGCTTTCGATGACACCCGGCCACCACATTATTTCTTCCTGCCTCACGCTTCTAACCAGCACCTGCTCTCCTACATGAAACTCACGCATATTTCCCCGTCTCACATCGGCAGACTCTTTCAGTTCCTTTTGTTTTTGTTCCCTCCCCTCTCCCCGAATGGGGTGCAAAAAAGAGAGGTGTGTCCGGAGTTGTCTGCGCAGGAACAGCTCAGCGGGCGTCTTATTAGTCGATGTACAGGGTGTCGTCCTGTAAGCAAACAGTATGTCGTCCAAATGTTGTTGCAAGGTCCTTGACTGTTTGTTTTGCCTGTCATGCTCCATCTGTTTTAGAAGAGAGTGTTTAATCGTTTGAACCGCTCGCTCAGCGGCTCCATTAGAAGGTGCATGCCCCGGGGGACTATGTAAAAATTTGACTCCATTTTCTTTCAAGAAATTAGCCATCTCTGCAGATTGGAAAGGTGGCCCATTGTCGGATACCAAGCTTTCTGGTAATCCATAGCTCGAAAACAGTGCTCTTAGTTTAGCTATAGTCTTGTCTGCTGTTGTTGACCCCATAATAAAAACTTCCACCCATTTCGAGTAACTATCAATAATAATGAGGAAGGTATGCTCATACTTTTTTGCAAAGTCAATATGCACTCTTTCCCATACCCGATGAGCAAGTGGCCATGGATGAAGGGGAACGGGTAACGCCGTGTTTTGTGTTTGTTGACACACAAAGCAATGTCGTGCCGTCTTCTCTATGTCAACGTCTATATTTGGCCACCAAACAATGCTACGCGCCGACATTTTCATGCGCGTCATCCCCGGATGCGATTGATGCAATAATTCCAGAACTGGTTCCCTCAAACTTATTGGAATAACCACCCTGTGGCCCCACATAAGGCAATCTTCCTCCACTGATAACTCCAGCCTGCGATTAAAATATGGTTTCAACTTGTCATCTCCAACCAACCCTGGCCATCCTGTCATCGTAAAGTGCATAACTTTCTGTAACGTGGCGTCTTTAAGAGTATCGTTCCTAACTTCTTTTGCTGTCGGGAACCGTTCCTTGTTTGTTGCAAAAAAATATAGATTGCACCCTTCGGTACCAGTGTTGTCTTCCTTAACTTGCGGTAATCTAGATAAACAGTCCGCGTTGGCATTGTCTGGTCCTTTCCTATATTTTATTTCGTATTGGTAAGCAGAAAGAATCATAGCCCATCTTTGCATTCTGGCTGCCGCCAATGATGGTGTTTGTTTGTGTGCATTCAATATAGAAACTAACGGTAAATTATCAGTAATTAGCAAGAATTTTCTTCCCATTAGCATTTTGTGAAATTTCCGAACTCCAAATATTATTGCTAGTCCTTCCCTTTCTATTTGCGCATACCCCTGTTCTGCCTTGCTTAGAGTTCTCGACGCAAAAGCAATGGGCCTTTCGGCACCATCGTCCATCCTGTGTGAAATTACACATCCCACCCCATATGGTGACGCGTCACATGCTAACACGATCTCCCTGCTAGAATCAAAGTGGACCAACAGTTGATGTTTTTGTAACAACTGTTTCCCATCCTGAAAGGCCTTTTCACACTCCTGTGACCAGTTCCATGGATTGTCTTGTCTAAGCAATTCGTAAAGGGGATGAAATAATGTTGATATGTTCGGCAAAAACTTCCTGTAAAAGTTAAATAATCCTATGTACGATTTTAGTTGCTCCACATTGTTAGGTGTTGGTGCCGTAAGCATATCATTCAACAGTTCTCCTGTGGGATGTATACCTTGTTCATCTAATCGATATCCCAAGTATTTGACACTGTTCTGGAAGAATTTACACTTGCTCTCATTTAATCGGAGGCCGTAATGCTTGAACCTTTTTAAGACCTCTTCCACTTTGCTATAACAATCTTCAAGTGATGAACCAGCAATTAAGACATCATCCAGGTAACACTTTACTCCCTTCATTCCTTTTAATACTTGGTCCATAATTGACTGAAATATGCTAGGGGCGCAAGACACCCCATATGGAAGGCGATTAAAGGTATACAACCCCCGGTGCGTGTTTACCGTAAGCAACTTTTTGGACTCTTCGTCCACCTCTACTTGTAGATAAGCCGATACACAATCTAATACCGTAAACACTTTGCCTCCGGCCAAATCTGCTAACAAATCCTCGGGCTTCGTGAGTGGATAGTGTTCCGTCTCTGTCCATTTGTTCAACGTAACTTTAAAATCTCCACAAAGCCGAATTTTAGGCGGTCCTGTTTTCCCGTCACTGTCCGGAGGATTTGCTTTGCTTACAATTACCAATGGCGTTGCCCATTCACTATGCCTCACACGTTGAATTATGCCATCCTTTTCAAGCTTGTCTAATTCTTCGTCAACCGTCTCGACTAACGCATATGGTACATCTCTAGCTTTACAAAATACAGGTATGGCATGCTCCTTCAAAACTACGCTAGCTCTGAACTCTCTAATTTTACTGGGTCCAGCTGCAAATACCTCTGGATAGGTATTTTTTAACGACTCGACCTTGTCTTGACAATTAATTGATTGAATGTGTTTTAGTTCAATCTGCAGAGTATCTATCCATGGTCTGCCCATTAACACAGGCATGCAAGCACCCGGGTTATTCTGAACAATTATTATGGGCAAAGCGTATGACTTGTTTTTAAAGCCAACATTAACTTCCACCATACCTATAACTGGTAACTCTGCACCCGAATATGTTTTTAGTTTAATTGGACTTTTAACTATTGGAAGGTGCTTAAAAAATCTGTGGTATGTGGACTCTGGTGCCACCGATACCACCGCGCCACTGTCCACTTCCATCGACACCGGCTGGTTTTCAATTTCTACTACTACGCGATAGGGTTTACTTTTAGTTAATTCAGCCCGTGTATTGCTAATAATTAATTCTTCGTTCAACTTAGCAGTACTCACGCCTTCATTTCCCCCCTCTACTCCTACGTTCTCTGCTTCCTCCTCGCCGTCTTCATCATCCATCAGTTGTTGTACAGCTGTTTGGTTTCGACACGCCCGTGCCAGATGACCCTTCTGCAGACATTGGCGGCACGTGAAGCTCGCGTACCGGCAACCCCATGCTGCGTGGTTTCCCTCGCATCGATAGCATGGCGCTCGGCTTTTCCGCTGTTGAACCCGCCCCGGGTTGATGTTGTCGCGCCCCCGATCTTGCCTTGGTGGTAGACGCTGCGTCGAACGCTGTATCCCGTTGACAGAGTTGTCGGCGCCTCCGATGACATCTGTTACTCGAATGGACTCAGATTCTTTGGCTGCAGTTTCGATGGTAATAGCCTTCCTATATGCTTCTTGAAAGGTCAATTCCGTGGATTTAAGTAATTCACTGAGAATTTCTTGCGACTTGATCCCAGCGACGAACCGATCTCGAAGCGCGTCATTAAGAAACGTGTTAAACTCACACGTGCAAGCAAGCTTTCGCAGAGCCACCGCGAACTCGGCGATTGACTCGCCATCCTGTTGCACCCGGCGATTAAACTTCAATCGCTCTGCGATTACGTGCGTTTTTGGAGCGAAATGGTCGTTTAATGTTTGCACTAACTCGTCGTAAGTTTTCGTAACTGGATCTTCAGGACTTAGCAACGCCTTGAGAATTTGAAAGGTTTTGGTTCCTATTAGCGAAATTAACACCGACACTTTCTTTGTTGTATGCACCGAATTCGCATTGATGAAGTGATTTAATTGTTCACTGTACGTTTTAAAGTCGAGTTTACCCTCGTCGTATGGCTCTATTTTCCCTAACGACATTTTTAAGAATGAAATTCACAGAATCTTGATAAGAACTCAGAATAATGCTTGGACGTCGTCCACTCCTCGTCGCCAATGATATAGAAATATTGAATAAGAGGAATAAGGAATGAGTGATCGTACTCCAATGCGTACTGATGATCAACTAGTTTATTACATCGATCAGAGGCTCTATATATACACATCGGCTAATTGCCCGTCTGACTCATCTCATGACATTACAACTACTTATATCACAGCCTTCCTAGAGGAACCAATTCCACCAAAATGAAACATATTATATAATCTAGAACTGCGATATTATTTTTTTTATGCCACAAACCCCGAAGTCAGTGTTAAAAATCTCAAAACATTTTCTTGACAAACAGCATCATAATCTTTAATATTGCCAGAGAAATGATTGGGGATGCTCAACCGATGATTGGGGATGCTCTAGCATCCCCTATAAAGGCCTATCGACGCGCCTGGCTACTCTTCATTTTTTCTCTCGTCTTGAAAGCCAAAATGACAGTTGGATCCAATATTCTGTTGTTGAGCGTAGGATTTTACTCTCTGCATCATGCTCTGTTATCTTCAGCAACAGTCGCCATTTTAAATTTCAACTAGTTTTGTGATATAAAATCTCCAATATCAGACCCTTTTCATTCAAAGCAAAGTGACGTCATAAACCCGCTAACAAAAGCCAGTTGGAACCAAAGAATATTGGAAAATCTATCCCAACATGGCCTTGCAAAGTCGGTATGACGTCATTAATTCTTTCCGTGGAATAGGATTATTTTGGCTTAAAAAAAACTAAAAAGCCAAGAAAACTTTTGAGTAGAGACAAGGTCATAAATATCTTCACACTCGTGTCTTTTCCTGATCTTAGCACGTAAGTTTTTAGGGATTACGGGACTAGGGACTAGGGACTACGAAAAAGTTTGAGTTTTGGGACTTGGCATTAATTACTTAGTTTTTCTAAAAAGAGACAAGGTCATCTTAATAGATCAAAGTGTGCACCTTTTTCCACTTCCCTGCAGTCTTGTTCCTTCCTGTCCACTTCCTAATTACGGTTCACCTCTTACTTCCGTTACACCTGTTACTTCCTTAACACCTGCTACTTCCGGCTGATTCCAGGAGGCACGCTCCTAGCAGAGCCACCAATCAACGTGACGATCCTCGAAGGCTCGACCGCCGTCTTCCCGTGCGTCACCAGCGACCAATCGGCGGACGTTGTCTGGCACAAAGACGGCCTGCGATTGGCCGAGCTGGCGACGTTCGCGCAACGAATCACGGTGCGCGGCGACGGCACGTTGCAGGTCGCCGACGTGCGGGGTTCGGACTCCGGCGAGTTCACCTGCGTGGTGACAGCCGCGACCGGCGAGCGCCAGACTGCATCGGCCTTCCTCGACGTGCAGTGTGAGTACAGCCTCCGGTTCACCGATCTCTAGACCAGCTTCATCTTCGTGCGCAGCAGCAGCAGCAGCAGCAGAAGCAGCAGCAGCAGCAGCAGCAGCAGCAGCAGCAGCAGCAGCATCAGCAGCAGCAGCAGCAGCAGCAGCAGCAAGCAGCAGTAGCAGCAGCAGCAGCAGCAACAGCAGCAAGCAGCAGTAGCAGCAGCAGCAGCAGCAACAGCAGCAGCAGCAAGCAGCAGTAGCAGCTGCAAGCAGCAGCAGCAAGCAGCAAGTAGCAGCAGCAAGCAGGAAGCAGGAAGCAGCAAAAAGCAAATGAGCCACTTTATCATGTCTCCCCACTGATCTCTATCGCCTGGATAGCGCTTCGTACAGTGAGACTTTGATGCTGTATTGAGACACTTTCTCATTTCCCTTTGATTGTAAGTTTTCGGTAAAAAGACACTCGAAATAATCGCGGTAAATACCAACAATCTGGTCGCTTTCCCGCCAGTTCCCGCCAAGGTCGTGTTCTCGCCGCGCGAGGTGCTCTTCCCGTTCGGCGGCGCCGCCATGTTGGACTGCCACTTCCGGTCCAACCCGCCGCTCACCAACCTCCGCTGGGAGAAGGACGGCTTCCTGTTCGACCCGTACAACGTCCCGGGGGTCTTCTACAAACGCAACGGATCGCTCTACTTCACACAGGTACAGGAAACTAGAAGGCAGCAGCTAGCAGCTAGCAGTTAGCAGGTAGCAGCTGGCAGGTAGCACCTAACAGGTAGCAGGAAACAGCGAGCAGCAAGCAGCAAGCAGGAGCCAACGGCTCAGTCATCTGCCCTCTAACAATTGTGAAGCAATGACAATGGTAAGTTTGTGGCAAAAATGTGGCCCACCAAAAATCAGTTATGGCAGAGGAAAAATTAAAATTAGAAAAGTTTCCGCCCGGGAACGAACCGGGGACCTTCTGCGTGTTAGGCAGACGTGATAACCACTACACCACGGAAACATCATGTCTGTGTCGACGTCTTTAAGCAGCCACGAAGAGATTTCATTGCCTTCTAGCAAACATCTCACTAGGTGGAAAAATAAATATTGGTATGAAGGAAACCCTAGCGGAATCGGATGTCAAAGCGCTGGAGGCGAACCTGGTGACGTTTAAGTAAACAAGTGCAGCTATCACCTGCCAAACTACTCTTTTATATGTCAGCTGTCAGTTGACGCTTAAGATTGAGCATCAGTGGCAAACAAAGCCCCCTCGATATTACGTGACATGACGTAAGTAACATGGTGTTAACTTGTACCTAGATGGCTGTGCTGCTTTCATTCATAACCAAGCCGCCTTGCAGGAAACTAATGACCAAATACCATTGTTTAGCTGCCGACAGAATCTTTAATCATTATTTATGAGTAGCAAATGACAGTTTACCAACGTATGGGAGCTTGTCGTCCGATATCTGTAAGAGTTTTAAGAGTTTAAAGCCTGGTGAGATGTTTGCTAGCGGTCAATGGAAGCTTGACTTTGCTGGCAATGCAAAGTCATGTTGTCAGGTCATCTTGTGTTGTCAGTATGTCATGTTGTTTCCGTGGTGTAGTGGTTATCACGTCTGCCTAACACGCAGAAGGTCCCCGGTTCGATCCCGGGCGGAAACTTTTGCTCACTTTATTATTTCCCTCGCCTTTTTCTCTGTCACAACTGATATCTTGAGTCGCCTGAATAATACCACATGGAATAACGTCATATCAGCCATTCGGCCGGAATAAAGCCATATGTCATGGTGTTAATCCAGTGGATTTATCTCATATTGTATGATGGCTTTGTTCCAGTAACAGCTACACTGTATACTTACGCCATCTGAGCATATGGTGCTTGTAGTGGATTTATGTCATATTGAGTATGGCTTTATCCCAGTAAAATGCACTGTAATAACGCCATCTAAACATAATGGTGTTAGTCCAGGGGATTTATCCCAAATTGAGTAATGCTTTACTCCAGTAAAATGCACTGTAATCGTGATGATGCGGTGTTGCCAGGTTTCGATGTCGCGATGATTGCCATGTTGCCAGGTGGACGAGTCCCACGGCGGCGAGTACACGTGTACTCCGTACAACGAGCTGGGCACTTCGGGCACTTCGCCACCAATCCGCGTCCTCGTGCAGCGGCCCCCCGTCTTCACGCTGCGTCCCCACAACCTCTACCTGCGTCGCCTCGGTGAGCCTATCAGAGCCGTGCATCGGTCAGCCAATCAGAGCCTTGCATCGTTCAGCCAATCACAATAACACAGCCTTTTCGATGATGTCTTGGTTTCGAAATTCAATTTCTTAGTATTATATTCGCAACCTCCAATACTTGGTGACTTACCACAAATACTTTTGGGTATGTATTTATGTAAGAATCTTTGCCGCGATTATCTGCCGAGAAATTAAGCTCAAATACACCTATTCCATTCAAACAAAATTCTATCAAAATGACATCATGATACAGTTCAGTTCAGGCAGTCGTGGAGAGTGGGCGCATCGAGAGCTCCAGCAATAACCGGTTCTGTAATCACATATTGTTTCATATTGTTTCTATTCACCGTGTGTACGGTGAAATGACGACAGTGACTAGAAGTAAGAAGCAAGCTGGGCAAAAGAATCCGGGGGAAGATGACGGTCCGATAACACCCTCTAATCAAGACAATTTCGATTATAGAGGTGTGATTGATGAAGGGACTACTAGTAGTAAAAAGCAAGCTGAACAAAGGAATCCTGGGGAAGGTGAAGATCCGCTTACTCCCTCTAATCACGAGAATCTCGATATTGGATTTGTGTTGGCCAAGATTGGAGAAGGGCTGCATCTTTCGTCAGGAGGATCCAATTCTGAATCGGCCAATTCACCGTTAAAACTGATACTCTCTCTACTACAAGAAATTACCAAGACTTTAAGCCACCAAGTCTCTACTCAAAACGAGTTGTTAAAGGAGAACAAGCAGCAAACAACAAGCATCGAAAAACTGTTGTCAGAGATAACGGAGTGCAAGAAAGAAAACGGGGAGTTGAAGAAGGCGAACGAATACCTTACGGGAAAAATTAACGACCTTGAGCAATACTCTAAAAACAACAATCTCGAGTTTCAAGGAGTTCCGATATCGGAAAACGAAAACACCTATCATATAGTAACCGGCATCGCCCAATATCTGGGGTCTGACATTTCTACAGAAGATATTGAATTCTGCCATCGCCTAAGGAAGAATAACAGAACCCCTAATGCCCCGCCTGCGATTGTGGCTAAATTCTACTCGCGACAAGTGAAGGAAAACATTATACAAGGCAAAAGGTCAAAAAAATCTGTGCGCGCTGTTGACATTGGTATCCAGAACTCTGATAGCAAGATATTTATCAACGAACATCTGACGGCAACGAACAAAAACCTGTACTGGCTGGCTCGGAACACCCGGAGCATCGGATACAAGTATTCGTGGACCAGAGGAGGGAAAATCTACGTCAGAAAGAACGACCAGTCGGAAGTGATTCTCATCAGGAAACCTGCTGACATTCCGGTGGGGTAATACGTTGTTTACTAATTGTAACTTGCCTATTAGTTTATCATTGAGTAGGGTAATTACTTTAACCGTCAAACGCAGTGAATGGGCGTTTGGGAGGAGCCACTTGAATGCCGTGGTGATCAGCTAGCGACGGTAATATGTGATGACGTAAGTCATTTAAATAATTTATTCATAAATAATCAAAATTTAAAAATAGTTCATTTCAATATAAGAAGTATTCGTAAACATTTTGATGAATTATGTATTTTACTGGATGGACTGAAATTTGATCTCGATATTGTTGTTTTGACTGAGACTCAATTGATTGCAGATGAACCTTTTGATATCCCGGGCTTTAATACCTTTCTCTTTAATTCGCTTCACTCTGCTCACGACGGTGTCATGGTTTTAGTTAATTCAACCCGCATTGAAAACGCCACAGTTGAATTAGAACAAGAATTAATTTTATCTGCCAACGCGGCTAGAATAACTTTTTCATTTGGAGTTGAAACGTATATAGTGTTGGCTATTTACCGATCACCGTCGACAAATCTAAACATTTTTTTACCTGATCTAGAGAGGCTTCTAGTAGCCTTACCAACAGTTACAAATCAAATATTAATTGGAGACATAAACCTAAATATCTTAAATAGGCCTACTTGTGACAGTGTAACTAACGACTACCTGAACGTTCTAAGCTCGCTTGGTTTCTTATCTTGTGTTAATTGTCCGACACGAGTCACATCTACATCTAGCACGTGCATTGACCATGTATTCATAAAATCCTCAAAATGCCAATTCATCTTACCTGCACTCCTAAAAGTAAATATAACTGACCATTACCCAATTTTTTGCGGTTGGACAGTAAACAATACTACACTAAAAAACAGCTCTGAGGATGAGGAAGGCAGAGTGTCAAAAATAAACCTGGATATATTCAAATCTTTACTAGAAAAGGAGCAATGGATAGATGTATATGAACAAAGAGATGCTAACCAGGCGTATGACCTTTTCTTGGATACTTTTAAAAAACTTATTGATAAGGCTTCATACACAATAACAAGAAAGATAAATTCAAAGAACAAAAAAATAAAGCCATGGATTACATCAGGTTTAATTGTCTCAATAAGGACCAGAGATGCAATGCACAAAAAGATAGTCAAAATGCAGAAATGGGCAGATGATAATAATGAGGCCTTTGTTAGTTTAAAAGAAAGATATAGAATATATAGAAATTTCATTACTCGACTTATTTACAAAACTAAAATTGATTACTACACGAATATAATAAATTCAAATAAGAATTGCCCAAGAAAACTGTGGTCGACTATTAATAATATTACAGGAAGAAAGATAAGAAACTCTCTCCCCATAACTGAGCTACTTGTAGATGGCCGTGTATGTAAGGTTTCAGACGAACCACAAACAGTAGCTGATGAAATGGTCGACTACTTTTCTAACGTAGGAGAGAATTTAGCAAATGAAATCAAAATGGCCAGTAATAATAGCCTAAGGCAGAGTAAATCTAGTACGCTTCGAAATACGCAAGGTTATCATTCCAATAACAATAATCAGACTGGCTCTATGTTTCTAACCCCTATAACTTATAAAGAAATATATAATATTATTTTAGGTCTCAAAGACAACTCTGTATGTGGATTTGATCTCATTGAAGTAAAAACGATAAAAACTGCTAATATGGATATTGCACACCCTTTAGCCCACGTTTTTACTCTCTGTCTTGAAACTGGTGTTTTTCCACATAGCCTAAAAACTGCAATTATTGTTCCATTGCACAAAGGTAATGACCGATCGAAATCGGGTGACTATAGACCTATATCGCTACTATCTCACTTTTCAAAAATCCTAGAAAAATGTATAAAATCTAGGCTGATGAGTTTTTTAGATAAGAATAACATACTATCCCCAAATCAGTTTGGTTTTCGGCCAGCGAAAGGTACGGACGATGCCATCTATGCATTAACTAGTCATCTCCATAGTGCCCTGGACAATAATCAAAAGGTTTTGGCTGTCTTCCTGGATTTAGCAAAGGCTTTTGATACAGTAGATCACTACATTTTATTAGAAAAGCTACAAGCACTAGGAATTCGTGGAATTTCTTTGGAATTATTTAGAAACTATCTGGCGAACAGAATGCAAAAGGTTAAAATAGGAATTACTTTCAGTAAAGAAAAAGAATTAAAATATGGAGTCCCTCAGGGAACTGTTCTCGGACCAGTACTATTTCTTTTATATATAAATGAATTATGTGACCTCCAAATTGATGGCAGAATCTTGACCTATGCTGATGATACAGTGCTCGTGTTTAATGATTCTGACTGGCAGATGGTGTATAAGAAAGCTAATAAAATGTTGAGTCTTGTTCTCCAGTGGTTAAACGAAAATTTATTAACGCTAAATAAAAATAAAACTATCTATGTACCTTTTACCATAAGTTCTAAAACACAACCAAGCCCGGATCTGTCTCTAAAGCTGCATACTATAACCTGTCCGCGTAATCATTCTTGTGATTGTTATGTGCTACAAGCAAATAATCAGGCCAAGTACCTGGGTATTATAATTGATAAACACCTTAGATGGAATGCCCATGTTGCAGAAATAGTAAGAAAACTTAGAAGCATTATGTATGTATTCTATCGACTCAGAAAATATGTAAATAGAGCAATGATCATGAATATCTATAAAGCACTAGGACAGTCTATTTTAGAGTATGGCATTATAGGTTGGGGAGCTGCAAATACCACACATATCAAACCTGCAATGACAATTCAAAAACTAATATTGAAAGTATTATTAAACAAACATAAGCAGTACTCGTCAGATTTGATCTTCAAAGAAACTGAGGTGTTAGACATAAGACAACTATACATTAGGAGAGCAATTACTCATGTTTTTAAAAATTATAATTTGTACAAGTTCGAACTTGCAGACTTAACACCTATTCACAATACGCGTAGCACCACTATTGACCTAAGGCACACTTTGAGAATACCCCGACGTAATAAAACAACTGGACAGAACAATGTTGACTACCTTGGCCCGAAAATATACAATTCTATACCAATTGAAATTCGGAGGGAAAGTAAATTTTCTAGTTTTAAAAACAAAGTATCAAAATGGCTAAAAATGTTAGGAATAGTTTCATGTTCAGAATTATTTAGTGTTTAAAGTAATTTCTAAACTATCACCTGGTTTGTTATGTCCTTTTCCTTCGCATATCTGCTAAGAATAATGAGTCTATTATATGAGATTATATGAGATGTTAAGTTTTGTATTACTACATTAAAGAGAAGATTTTGGGTTACGTTTATATAGGAAGCTTCTACTCCTACTCACTGCTGAGAACTAAGTAATTTAAATAATTTTGTTAATAATCAGCCCGCGCACAAGGTATTTCCTTATGCGGGCTTCACCTTTTTGTATATTACTGCTTTATTTGTAAAACATGTAATGTATAAATGTGTGAATAAAATGTTAATGAAATGAAAAAAAATGAAAAAATACCCACTCGCTAAAGCCAGGTAGAGCAATTTGGGTTGTGATTTCCCTGTCTTCCTTTGTTATTTAGCAGAGCAACTTAAAATTTTTCCAAACTGGTAGCACGTCCAGTGGGTATCTGATGTCACTTTCTAAAGATGTATTCAACTCTAAAAGAGCTCTTTACTTCAGACAAATAAAGTACTACTTAAAAAAGGCTACTCGAGGCACCCCGGCAGGATGTAGAAATCAGGAAACTCTGCTGCAAAAGTAACACAAGCGCCATCTGGACGGCTCGATCGGGAAGTAACGCGCAGCTTCTGTTGTCCACCGCCAGGGGAGTCGGTGCAGATGTCGTGCGCAGCCGTGGCCGACGCGAGCATCGTGTGGCTGCGCAAGGATGGCGCCTCGCTGCCCGCCAACCGCACGCGCATGCGCAACGGAAACCTTACAATCGAGCGCGTCGAGCCGACGGACAGGTGGGGGACTTCTATCACCTTATTTGTCTCACCGAACGGTTTGGCACCGGTTCTCGTGAGATCACCGAAGTTAAGCAACATCGCGCTGATTTAGGTGTTTTTGCCATTTTGTTCGCCCGAAATACGGCAGACAGCTGATTCCTGACAGACTTTAGTTGGCCTGAGGTTACCCTAAAAGAACAAGGAAACAATCCAAACAAGTTAAAAACACCGGTTCTCGTGAGATCACCGAAGTTGAGCAACATCGCGCTGTTGGATGGGTGACCATAATGCACATGACCACTACTGTTCGGGAGAGACGTCAGAGGGTTTGAAGTTAGTACGACAACTTCACTCGCCTTGCTTGTCAACCTCTCGACAGCATGGATTCGTGGAGGAATCCTGTCGTTCGAGTTGTACCGTCCTTCGGATGGGACGTAAAGCCGGTGGTCCCCTCGGTGTTTTTCGACAGGAGTAGGCTACGTGCCGGCACCGGGTTTCCCCTCCTCCCTGGCTAGGTAAGGTTCAACATCACCCTTTCATTCACCGACACCATAAAACCAGCGCAACAGGGCCAGTTGTCAAAACAGTGCCTCGTTAAACACCAGTAAACAACTCAGCGCACGCACTTTTCAGGGGCGTGTACCAGTGCGTGGCGTCCAACATGGCGGCCACGCTCTCCTCGGAGGCGGAGCTTAAGATCGAGTCTCTGTCGGCTCGCCCCGCCCACAACCTGGTCGCCACAGCAACCAGCGACGCGATCGCGGTCTCCTGGACCCGGGGCTCTGGGCCAAGCCTCGACAGTCACACCCTCTGGTGGGTGGACTTGCAACTAGAGTTTTGGTTAATTCTCGTTAACTCTGCTTCGTGAATTGAACCCCCTGACCTTGGTATTGAAACTCGTTTGAAACTCGCGCATGCGTGCAGGTGGCGCGCCCGCTCCGAGTCCACGTGGCACCGACTTCGCTTGCCCGGCGCAGCAACGTCTGCGCAGCTGCGCTCGCTGCGCGCCGGCCAGGAATACCAGCTGATGGTGACCAGCACGGAGGGAGAGGGGGGCGAGGGCGTGGTCAGCCGCAGCCTGGACGTGCGTACGCTGCCCGGACAGCGCTCCGGCGTCGACAACGCAATCGGTGAGATTACCACGATTATTCATAGGGCTTATCGACACAGCTTTATAACCAACGTTTCTTCGTTTGAACCTTTGACTGGCCAAAATTACTTCGTTAGTACGTTTTCCTAACCAACATCACTTCGTTTGTTCGTTTTTCTAACCAAAATTACTTCGTTAGTACGTTTTCCACACCAACATTACCTCGTTGAGACATTTGAAGATTTGCCTAGCCAACATTACTTCGTTAGTACGTTTTCGTAACCAGCAACACCTTGTTTGTACGTTTTCCTTACCTTGCAGACTCACTGGACATATCAGAGCTGGACAACGCTGGCAACATTGGCAACACTGGCAACCTGTCGGCCGAGCTGCCCGGCGCAGGCGCACAACCCGGCAGCGTGGTGGCCGTTGCCTTGGCGGGAGGCGGGGCCTGTCTGCTGGCTGCGCTGGTCGCAGCTCTCTATTGGAAGCACCGCGCGCAGCGCCGCTAGATGCCTTTCTGGAGGTGCTTACTCGGTGCTTACCCAGTGCTAACTTGGTGCTAACTTGGTGCTAACTTTGTGCTAACTTGGTGCTAACTTGGTGCTAAATTGGTGCTAACTTGGTGCTAACTTGGTGCTAACTTGTGCGAACTTGTGCTAACTTGGTGCTAACTTGGTGCTAACTTGGTGCTAACTTGGTGCTAACTTGGTGCTAACTTGGTGCAAGTTTGGGTCTGATTTGGTGCTTATATTGTGCTAAATAAGTGCTAAATTGATGCCTAATTGATGGTCAATTGGGACCTGTATGTGGTTGTAGCGCTTTCTTGTGTCTTAAACGATAGAAGTGAACTTGCATCTGTAGGCACTTACTTGTTGCTAGCTTGGTGCAAACTTGGTGCAAACTTGGTGCAAACTTGGAGCTAACTTGGTGCTAACTTGGTGCAAATTTGGTGCTTTCTTGGTTGTTTTTTGGGCAAATCTCCGACATGGTTCTAAAGTGATTTATAACGTGATTAACAGACGTGATTTATTTGCATAATTGGTCTCTTTCTTTATTTGGTTGTTTTTCAAAGTATTATTGGTGTAATCTTAGGTCTAACGTAACGCCAAATTGGGGCTAAATGACATTTTCCGTGAGCCAATTTACCACCAGGCATTATTTGGCAGTTGCAATCTAATTGCATTATTATTTATTAGAAATAATAACCAAATATTGTACAGTTTCTACTTTCTAGTATTTTAGTTATTTCCATTCGTTTCTTTATAGCTCTGGTACGTTTAAATACAGAATTATGTTTGAATAAATTTTCTTTTCAGTTTCTTAGTTATTAATGGGAATAAATTGTGAATTGTTTGGCACAAAATGTATTGCACATATTATTTAATTTAAAATATCAGTCTGCTTTTGAAGCAAGTTCTTTTTTCTCATAGATCGCGCTAGGTGTAGCGCTGACTCGTGAAACTCCTTGCAAGCATTCGTTATTCGCGGCTAGGTAGCGCTGCTTGTGCCAACCCTGAGAACAAGAGAACGGCTGATCGCTGTAGCCAGCTGTAGCTGTCAGTCGCGAACAAAGAGCAGTCTGTCACAGATGGCTAGCAGACATTTTCTGCATCAAACTTCTCTTGATTTCATGTCTTTCTTTTACTGGCGATCATCTAAATAAACTAGACAACGTAAATTCGCATCGAAGTGTCTTTTTCAATCACAAGCTATGTCCAGATGACATCTTTTTAGCTGTTACATCTCGATAACATAAGTAGGTTGCATTAGGTAACTGGGTTAGCTTAGCTTGAGATTCGCAATTCAGTGAGAGTGGAGTGCTGCAATTACGTGATTACTTTAAAGTTACGATGGACTTAAAACTACTCAACAACAACCGGTAAGATTTTAGATTTATTTTAATGATATCAAATTTGAGGGTCATTTACTAATTGTGATTGCATTACCACGAAAACTTCACTTGAAATACGCATGGTTTCCTATGGAAGACATCCAGTGATACTTTACGTGACATAAACAATTAATAATTGTAGTTAGGTCAAACTTAGTCTTGTAGATTTTTAGTTTTACTTTTTAGTCAAACCACTATTAGCATTTGCACAGGTTCCTGAAATGATGCTAGCTTAGAGCAGCCCTCGTTTTATGTAAAGTTGGATGAAGTAACAATAGCTGCTAGAGTTTGCCTAGACCATCGTGTTCTGTCACTGTATTATTAAATTAATTTAATTAACGATCGCAATGTTTTTTTCGTAACTTCTGCTAGTATTTCCTTAGACAACTAACTGAAAGTAATTAGTACTTGCATGGTTGGTCATACAGTTCTAGTCATGCCAGTCGTAGGTATACTTAAATACTCTGGGAACTTTCACTTGAAATGAAAATGCAAGTGACGACTGTTAGAATTTCTGCAATGAGGGAAGTAGGTAGATGCAGAGAGAGATTTCACAAATCACAAGTAATGATTGATTAATCGTTTCACAGCGTGTATTTTCTGCTATTATTGCTGCTGATCTAAAGATAGGTGCAATATGTAATCGCACACGTGTTACTAATCGATTCGAAACACTACAGAAATGCAACAACGAGGGAAGATAGTGAAGCTGCTCAAAAATCTTGTTTCATTATGTTCACATTTGGCCTGACTTGACTGCTGTCGATGAATTTATCAGAGTACATTCATTTGCTCTCAGCTGTTCTGTTTTCAGCTGCATTACATTTACAGCTTGTCTCAATTATCAGGTTCTTAAATGTTTTACATAAATTGACAAAACTTTCCAGAAATGTTGAACCTTGGAACATGATGACAGTGTAAACTTTTCATTGCCGTGTTTTGAGAGACTTTCTGTAAACGACTTTTTATGATGATTTTTAAGTGTTTTTATAGACTTCTTCTAGTAAATCATTGCAGCAGAACACTTGAAATCAATTTAACTGAAACAACACTCGTCCAAACCGCGATTAAAATTCCTGCTAATGAAGCCATTTATTAATTATACAATTATGTCGTTATTCCGTTAATTAGATAGTGATGTGTTCAAGTGGGCAACGAATTGGAGCAAAGGTCACAGAATCAATGTCTCCTTGTCGATCCAAGGTACCTTCGTCTTATCTTGAAGAACCAGTGGACGCTGAGCACCGAGAAAAAATCAAGTCGCGATTCGACGTGACGTCACTCTGACCTCTGGACATTCGGACATTTCGTCATTTCACGGGCTGCGATCGCCCACTGATCGATGCTCAGCGGCAGAGACTCGATCACGGACCCAGGCAACGTTCAAGTGCGAAAAATCGCATCAAATAGCGAGAGAGAAAATATACAAATGAATCGTGGATTCGGCAACTTCGCTGCTTAAATATTCATATTGTAGTGTCGATTAATTAACTGTTACTTGGATTGACACTGCTTATCTAACCAAGGAAGACAGGGAAATCACAAGCCAACTGGCTTTTCTTAGCGGGTGTCTGACCGCGTCACGTTGCTTGAATGGAATCGGTGTATTGACACTGCTTATCTAACCAAGGAAGACAGGGAAATCACAAGCCAACTGGCTTTTCTTAGCGGGTGTCTGACCGCGTCACGCTGCTTGAATGGAATCGGTGTATTGACTCTGCTTATTCAACCAAGGAAGACAGGGAAATCACAAGCCAACTGGCTTTTCTTAGCGGGTGTCTGACCGCGTCACGCTGCTTGAATGGAATCGGTGTATTGACTCTGCTTATCTAACCAAGGAAGACAGGGAAATCTCAAGCCAACTGGCTTTTCTTAGCGGGTGTCTGACCGCGTCACGTTGCCGCTTGACCCTTGCCGCAACCACTCAAGAGGAAAAAGATTCTAAACACCAAATTGGCAGTTGAGGAAGTAGGAACTTAGCGGCTAGATTCGATGGTAGCCCGCGACTCGAGGAAGGTCCCCTAGTTCGTATCCCCGTGTCTCTACGCAGATTTGCGACTCGGTGTTTCGCCGGCAAATGCGTGCCAGACACCTGTCTAGTGTCAACAGGTACAATCCGCTACAAAAACACGCGTGCGTCGACGCAAGGTCATCGTGACGTCTGCACGCACTCTCGACCAGCCCGTGTCCCATGGCCTCAACATAAGTTAGCCTCAGCTCGCTGCTATACTTGCTAGTGTAGCTCGTAGCTCGTGTGATCGTAGCGCGTAGCTCGTAGTGCGTAGCTCGTAGCTCGTAGCTCGTAGCTCGTATGATCGTAGCTCGTAGCTCGTAGCTCGTAGCTCGTAGCTCGTAGCGCGTAGCTCGTAGTGCGTAGCTCGTAGCTCGTAGCTTGCAGCTCGTAGCGCGTAGCTCGTAGTGCGTAGCTCGTAGCTCGTAGCTCGTAGCTCGTAGTTCGTAGCTCGTAGCTCGTAGCTCGCAGCTCGCAGCTGGTATCTGGTATCTGGTAGCTAGCAGCTCGTAGCTCGTAGCTCGTAGCTCGTAGCTCTTAGCTCGTAGCTCGTAGCTCTTAGCTCGTAGCTCGTAGCTAGCAGCTCGTAGGTAGCAGCTCGTAGCTCGTAGCTCGTAGCTCGTAGCTCGTAGCTCGTAGGTAAGCAGCTCGTAGCTCGTAGCTCGTTGCGCGTAGCTCGTAGTGCGTAGCTCGTAGCTCGTAGCTCGCAGCTCGCAGCTGGTATCTGGTATCTGGTATCTGGTAGCTAGCAGCTCGTAGCTCGTAGCTCGTAGCTCGTAGCTCTTAGCTCGTAGCTCGCTAGCAGCTCGTAGCTCGTAGATAGCAGCTCGTAGCTCGTAGCTCGTAGCTAGCAGCTCGTAGCTCGTAGCTATCAGCTCGTAGGTAGCAGCTCGTAGCTCGTTGCTCGTAGCTCGTAGCTCGTAGCTCGTAGCTCGTAGCTCGTAGCTCGTAGGTAGCAGCTCGTAGCTCGTAGCTCGTTGCTCGTAGGTAGCAGCTCGTAGCTCGTAGCTCGTAGCTCGTAGCTCGTAGCTCGTAGGTAGCAGCTCGTACCTCGTAGCTCGTACCTCGTAGCTGGTAGGTCGTGGCTCGCAACATTGAGTCAGTCAGAGTAGTTAGTCAGCCGGCGAAGGACGTGCCGTCTCATCGCCCCGTCGCCGCCGCCGCTGCTGTCTTATCGCTCGGTGACTCGATCCGTGCCGTCAGCAGATCGCGTCCACGCAGCCTCGCGTTTTGCCGTAGCGTACTCCGAGTTTAACCTAGTGACTTGCGAAACGCGTCAACCCCTGTTCAATTCGTGTCGTGTCCTTCGTAGATATTTTGATAGGCTGACAGTGCTTGTGGTTGTTGAGATTCGAGCCTGTCATGCGATGGAGACGGTGATCTCGAGTTATTTGTGATATTTCATCGCTCAGTAATCCGCTAAAGCTTCCGTTTGAAAGTGATATATCCGGGTGTCTTCCTATCGTGTTATACCCAGTGTCTAGCAAGCTACAACTAGCAGTGATATTCACCCAAAGCCTGGTTTTGCAGCGCTTGTATCCCAGTGTATTCTCGCTATAGAAGCTAGAAGCTAGAAGCTAGAAGCAGTGATCTTCGTCGAGAGAAGGATATAACAAGCCAAGTGCACAGTGTTATAAATCAGTGTAGCAGCAAACAACTTGTAGCTTTTAGCGAGCAGCAGCAGCAAGCAGCAGCAGACAGCGCGCAGCAAACAGCGAGATGCGCTACCCTGAGAGCGCAGCGCTGGCTGCAGGGGCCGGCGGTGAAATGCGCAGCGCGGACAGCGATGAAGACGTGCGTTTGCTTGCCAGGAAATCGGGCGTGGGCGCAGCTGGCGCAGCGGGCGCAGCGGTGCAGGTGACGATCGTGCCGGCGCAGCCGAAGCAGCTCACGCGGCTTCCTCAGCGTCAGCCGGTCGACATCGGCTTCAGCGACCTCACCTACACCGTCACCGAGGGACGCAAAGCCAGTGAGTACCTTCTTGTGGACAGGGCTTGAAGCTGCTGCAACAGCTTCACTCGGCTTGCTTGTCCGACAGCACGGATGGGCATGGAGGAATCCTGCTTTTCGGGTTATTCTGTGTCTGCTGGGAGGTTGCAGGGTTTCAAGCCGGTGCAACAGCTTCACTCGGTTTGCAACCTCTCGACAGCACGGATCGGTGGAGGAATCCTGCTGTTGGAGTTGTTCTGTGTCTGTTGGGAGGTTGCAGGGTTTCAAGCCGGTGCAACATCTTCACTCGGCTTGCTTGTCAACCTCTTGACAACACGGATCGGTGGAGGAATCCTGCTGTTGGAGTTGTTCTGTGTCTGCTGGAAGGTTGCAGGGTTTCAAGCCGGTGCAACTGCTTCACTCGGCTTGCTTGTCAACCTCTCGACAGCACGGATCGGTGTAGGATTCCTGCTGTTGGAGTTGTTCTGTTTCTGCTGGGAGGTTGCAGGGCTTGAAGCCGGTGCAACAGCTTCACTCGGCTTGCTTGTCAACCTCTCGACAGCACGGATCGGTGTAGGATTCCTGCTGTTGGAGTTGTTCTGTTTCTGCTGGGAGGTTGCAGGGCTTGAAGCCGGTGCAACAGCTTCACTCGGCTTGCTTGTCAACCTCTCGACAGTACGGATTGGTGGAGGAATCCTGTTGTTCGAGTTGTTCTGTGTCTGCTTGGAGGTTGCATGGGCAATTGAAGCCGTGCAAGCCCCCCAGCAGACATCAGATCAACTCTTACAGCAAACATGTACCAAACCATGGGGGAATTGTCAAATCAGGTCATAACAAAAAGTCTGCCAGTCACTGACACAGCCTCAATGAACAGTGACCTCTGACCGGCTCCTGTTTGGCCATCGCTTGACCTCGGGGTCACAGACGGACACTTCCTTGTCTCGCCTCATCTCCCAATTTCATCGCCCTCTCTCCCTCTCTCTAACAAGCTGGTAAGCTTTGTTAAGCTATTGACAAGCGGAGTGTTTTTGAACTTGGATATATGCAACATTTTTCAGGTACATCGGTTCAAGTACTTGGTTTGCTAGTAAACCAGTTTTTAGTAAAAATTAGACTTTTTCTACATCACGTAGTTCTCGCTGTCCCCGTCGACTTTTAAGCTTTGTGATTTCTTATGGCGGAATTATAAAAACTTATCTTGAAACTGGCTTTTTTACGAGGCTTTATAGCGTTAGTAGGTAGTCGGTTTTTTAAAGATGTTGAGCTGCATATATCTGATGAAGGTCATCGTAAAGACACAGCCAAGTTCCTTAGGACTTGTTGTCTCTTAGATTTGCATTGCTGATGTCTGTAATTAGTAGAAAAAACTCCGGCAGCAGCAGCAGCAGCAGCAGCAGCAGCAGCAGCAGCAGCAGCAGCAGCAGCAGCAGTAGCAGCAGCAGCAGCAGCAGCAGCAGCAGCAGCAGCAGCAGTAGCAGCAGCAGCAGCAGCAGCAGCAGCAGCAGTAGCAGCAGCAGCAGCAGCAGCAGCAGCAGCAGCAGCAGCAGCAGCAGCAGCAGCAGTAGCAGCAGCAGCAGCAGCAGCAGTAGCAGCAGCAGCAGCAGCAGCAGCAGCAGCAGCAGCAGCAGCAGCAGTAGCAGCAGCAGCAGCAGCAGCAGCAGCAGCAGCAGCAGCAGCAGCAGTAGCAGCAGCAGCAGCAGCAGCAGCAGCAGCAGCAGCAGCAGCAGCAGCAGCAGCAGCAGCAGCAGCAGCAGCAGCAGCAGCAGCAGCAGCAGCAGCAGCAGCAGCAGCAGCAGCAGGAGCAGCAGCAGCAGCAGCAGCAGCAGCAGCAGCAGCAGCAGCAGCAGCAGCAGCAGCAGCAGCAGCAGCAGCAGCAGCAGCAGCAGCAGCAGTAGCAGCAGCAGCAGCAGCAGCAGCAGCAGCAGCAGTAGCAGCAGCAGCAGCAGCAGTAGCAGCAGCAGCAGCAGCAGCAGCAGTAGCAGCAGCAGCAGCAGCAGCAGCAGCAGCAGCAGCAGCAGCAGCAGCAGCAGCAGCAGCAGCAGCAGCAGCAGCAGCAGCAGCAGTAGCAGCAGCAGCAGCAGCAGTCACGACCGACGGAAAGTTGCGCCGCGAAACTCTATTGTTGTCATTTCTCATTGTTGTCTTTAATTATGGTTGTCAATTCGCAAGTTGTCCGACTTGATTTTCCTTAGCTCTTTTTTGCCAGCCATCAGCACCCGTCCAAATGTTTCCTGTTAGCTACACACTTTACCTGTTCGATGCGCTTCAAAGCGCTTTATTAAAAAAGCACTTGAAATCAAAGCCCTTCGCTTAAAAGTGTTCGTGAATAGCTTCAACTCATATCCCTTTAACTCAAAACGATTTAAATTAAAGCTTCGATGCTTAATCTTTCACTTCAAAGCAATCATATAAAATAATTGAAATTCAAACAAACGGCTTCAATTTAATGAGCCTCACTTCAAAGCGCAGAAATGTTGAGAACTTCGATTTCAACCTTTTGTTAAAGTCCTGTATGAAAATAACTCCAAGAATTTCAACTCAAATCGCAGATCGCAACTCAAACGCGCTGCAATCGAAGCACAACAATTAAAAGCGCTACATGTCTTGAAGGCTTCAAGTCTTGAAGGCTTCAAGTCTTGAAGGCTTCAATGGCGGCTGTCGCTCAGCACTCTGTGAGTGAAACAATGGACGGTGACGTCATCGACGCCGAGTTCAAAGGGCATGAGATCGCGTGTGTGTCACGTGCTGCTTGCTGACAGCTCGCTGCTTCAATCATCGAAATGATCGACATGATAGACATGATAGACATGATAGACATGATAGACATGATCGACATGATCGACATGATAGACATGATCGACATGATAGACATGATAGACATGATAGACATGATAGACATGATAGACATGATCGACATGATCGAAATGATAGACATGATAGACATGATAGACATGATCGAAATGATCGAAATGATAGACATGATCGACATGATAGACATGATAGACATGATAGACATGATCGAAATGATCGAAATGATAGACATGATCGACATGATAGACATGATCGACATGATAGACATGATCGACATGATAGACATGATAGACATGATCGACATGATCGACATGATAGACATGATAGACATGATCGACATGATCGACATGATAGACATGATCGACATGATAGACATGATCGACATGATAGACATGATCGACATGACATGATCGACATGATAGACATGATCGACATGATAGACATGATCGACATGATAGACATGATCGACATGATAGACATGATCGACATGATAGACATGATCGACATGATAGACATGATCGACATGATAGACATGATCGACATGATAGACATGATCGACATGATAGACATGATCGACATGATAGACATGATCGACATGATCGACATGATCGACATGATAGACATGATAGACATGATCGACATGATAGACATGATCGACATGATAGACATGATCGACATGATAGACATGATAGACATGATAGACATGATCGACATGATAGACATGATAGACATGATAGACATGATCGACATGATCGACATGACATGATAGACATGATCGACATGATCGACATGACATGATCGACATGATAGACATGATCGACATGATAGACATGATCGACATGATCGACATGATCGACATGACATGATCGACATGATAGACATGATCGACATGATAGACATGATAGACATGATCGACATGATAGACATGATAGACATGATAGACATGATCGATGATCGGGCGTTTGCTTCTGACTATTTTCTTAGATACTTTGGTGATGATTTATTTAACGATTATTAAATTTATGTTCACGCTCTACAGGCTAATCAAATTAACGGATTTTGATGAAATTCTAATCTAATGTTTCCTCAACTTAGACCCTGTAGGTAAATATTTAAAACTCATTTCACTTCCAAATTTTCTTATAAATTAGTTTTAACGAAATAGCTTAGCTTTCAATATCCTGTTTCAACCTTTGAGACCAAACTCTATTAGGTATATTATTTCAACTTTATATTTCCGGTTTGTCAAACCCTATCAAACGGCGCCGTTTTAGAAATGTCAATGTTGTACCTATGCTAAGTATTTACCCCAAAAACGACATTTTTCCCCACAAAATCATTCCATGGGCCTGCCTGTTGAACCGTGAAGAATGTCCAATCAACATCATTCAAACAACGCTCATCCACAACGATGTAATTAGAGTAAGGGGTGGGTAAAAACGTCCGTCACTTTTCGAGGCGATGCTGAATTGTTTTTACCACCGGCTGGAGACTGTGACGTCAGAGAGGCTGCGAGGTGCAAAGAATACTTTCACGAGACCGGGATTCACATGAGCAGGGTCAGCCTTCGACGAGGTGACATGTTTGGTTGACCCTGCCTCCGGCCGAAATGCTAACCCTGTAATCCGCTAAACTTCGGTAGCACTCAAAACGAATGCCTCATTGGCATTCAATTCGACCATTAATCTCCGACCAAATATCATTATACCATTTTTGATGAGCGTAACGAGCGTAGCGAGTGAAGCGAAATCTTCAATTACACTTTACTGCTAAAAAAATCCTGAATGTTTTTTTTTTTTTTTGTTTGTTTTTGTTTGTTTGTTTTTTTGTGTGTTTGTTCGCGCTCTACAGGCCAAACGCCAAAACGGATTTTGATGAAAATTTCTGTGAACCTTCGTTTTCTCTGAACTTAGATCTGCCACGTTTTTGAAGCAATTCGGACGAGTAAATTTTATGTTATTAAGTTTTTACGAAATTTTTCAGTTTTTCCAAAACACGTTTTCCACTCTAGAGGCCAAGGATCTCCATATAATTTGACGAAACTTTCCAGATATGTTGGCCCCCTCGATTTAATGTTTGTGTACAAATTTCATTGTTGTATGTTTAGCAGTTTTCTTGGAAATGGCGCTTTTATGACGCTTTTTTAGCGATTTTACAGTTTTTTGCAACTAAATCAACTTTATCTTCAACCGATTTTGACAAAATTTACTGTGTGCATTATAAATCGTAAAAAGAAGATACTGTGTTAATTTCAAGCAAATCAATTGAGTAGTTTTTCTTTAAATCGATTTTTAAGTTTTGAAATATTCAATGTCATTGAGAAAGCTGCTAAATTAACACCGAACATTTTAAATTGATCATAAAAGCCTCTAGGCTATGCGCACGCGCAATATAATCGCGTTGTGGGTGAACGTAAGTATTACGCTCATCCACAACACGATTATATGAGTGTTCGCATAGCCATAGTTATTTTTAATTGGAGACTCTTTGTTCTCTGCGATAACATGTTTCCTGCTAAAAAAAAAAATGAATCGTTTTGTATCAGCTTTTGACCCCATGTGCTAATTGTATCCTCAGTACGTTTTTATTACAACGTTTCTTTTCAATCAGTTCTTTCGACAATCAATTCCGTGTTTTTAAATCACTCTAGACGGCAGACCATCTTTATGTTAAGCCTTCACGTGACAAGCGTAAAAAATTAATTCCTCTATGTTTGAACTGCATGGCTGCAATGAGCCTTGTTTCTGTATCAACTTTAAAGCGAATTTTCGTTGTAAATCAACCGAGTTCGGCGTCGGCTATGAATTTGCAAAGCCGGTAGAACAGTGTCCTTCAATCAACAATTGCCTGTTTCGACGTGGAATTATCCAGCCCAGTGATCGAGTAAATTACTCTGCACCAGCCTCAATCATAATTAAATTAATTCCTTGCCGAAGCACGCTATTCCTTTAGGAATGCAACGCTTGAAACACAGCGTGCTACGGGCTTTGAAACACAGCGTGCTATAGGCTTGAAACACAGCGTGCTACGGGCTTGAAACACAGCGTGCTACGGGCTTGAAACACAGCGTGCTACGGGCTTTGAAACACAGCGTGCTATGGGCTTGAAACACAGCGTGCTACGGGCTTTAAACACAGCGTGCTACGGGCTTGAAACACAGCGTGCTACGGGCTTGAAACACAGCGCGCTACGGGCTTTGAAACGCAGCGTGCTATGGGCTTGAAACACAGCGTGCTACGGGCTTGAAACACAGCGTGCTACGGGCTTGAAACACAGCGTGCTACGGGCTTTGAAACACAGCGTGCTATGGGCTTGAAACACAGCGTGCTACGGGCTTGAAACACAGCGTGCTACGGGCTTGAAACACAGCGTACTACGGGCTTGAAACACAGCGCGCTACGGGCTTGAAACACAGCGTGCTACGGGCTTGAAACACAGCGTGCTACGGGCTTGAAACATAGCGTGCTACGGGCTTTGAAACACAGCGTGCTACGGGCTTGAAACACAGCGTGCTACGGGCTTGAAACACAGCATGCTATCGGGCTTGAAACACAGCGTGCTACGGGCTTGAAACACAGCGTGCTACTGGCTTGAAACACAGCGTGCTACGGGCTTGAAACACAGCGTGCTACAGGCTTGAAAGTTGAAACACAGCGTGCTATGGGCTTGACACACAGCGTGCTACTGGCTTTAAACACAGCGTGCTACGGGCTTTGAAACACAGCGTGCTACGGGCTTGAAACACAGCGCGCTACAGGCTTGAATCACAGCGGGCTACGGGCTTGAAACACAGCGTGCTACGGGCTTGAAACACAGCGTGCTACGGGCTTGAAACACAGCGTGCTACGGGCTTGAAACACAGCGCGCTACAGGCTTGAATCACAGCGGGCTACGGGCTTGAAACCCAGCGTGCTACGGGCTTGAGACACAGCGTGCTACGGGCTTGAAACACAGCGTGCTACGGGCTTGAAACACAGCGCGCTACAGGCTTGAATCACAGCGGGCTACGGGCTTGAAACACAGCGTGCTACGGGCTTGAAACACAGCGTGCTACGGGCTTGAAACACAGAGTTCTCGGGCTTGAAACACGGCTATCTTATAAAAACACTAATCGTGGAAGGTTTTTACGCTGCTACGTCAATACGCCGATGGCTTCTAACCTTTCTGTCTGATCTCAGCCTTGATGCAAACACGAACACCTTGGAAGATGCTGCTAGTAAAGAGCGTTGTGATTTCTCCGCAAGAAGCGCGTACTCTGGGTGCGAGGCGGGCGGCTGGGAACGTGCGACGCGTTCGGTGGGACGTTGAAGCCCGTAGCACGCTGGGTGCGAGGCGGACGGCTGGGACGTTGAAGCCCGTAGCACGCTGGGTGCGAGGCGGACGGCTGGGAACGTGCGACGCGTTCGGTGGGACGTTGAAGCCCGTAGCACGCTGGGTGCGAGGCGGACGGCTGGGACGTTGAAGCCCGTAGCACGCTGGGTGCGAGGCGGACGGCTGGGAACGTGCGACGCGTTCGGTGGGACGTTGGTCGTGGAAGCCCGTAGCACGCTGGGTGCTGGCGGACGGCTGGGGTGGGAACGTGCGACGCGTTCGGTGGGACGCTGAAGCGCGTAGCACGCTGGCTGCGAGGCGGACGGCTAGGAACGTGCGACCCGTTCGGTGGGACGTTGAAGCGCGTAGCACGCTGGGTGCGAGGCGGACGGCTGGGAATTTTCGAATCGTTCATGGGGACCTTACAGCCATGGCTATATGTAAATACTACTGTAATATTTTTAGTCGCCAGGATTTAAGTGCTGTATCGCAAGTATATTAAAGAAAGCACCTCTTATTATATCCTTGTTGCACAACTTTTCTTCTTATATTTTTTTCACAGATGAATCTGACTTCCTGTTTATCGAATTCATCGATTCAAATTCACTCGGCAAGTCCCAAAAAGTCAGTGAATATGTGTGTTGAAATGATGCGAAAAGCATGTAAACAAGCAATATCGCGTATTTTACTGTGTATGGAACACAAGCTATCTGAATCCTAACGTCCATGGCTTGAATTTCGATCTTCAAAACAGGTTTGCAACAGAAAAAAAACTTATTTTAAGCCCATTGGAGTTTGCTCGGGTTTTTTGCCTATTTTTATTCCCACCGTTCTAAGATGCCTGAAGCTGTAATCAAGGAATAAAACTAGCTGCTAGCCGATCATGCGGCGATTGTTGGCATTATTATGATTATGTTTAGTATTACTTTCTTAGACTCATGTCCTTCCTAATCATAGCACGTTAGCTTTCAGAAAAACCTTGGTAATTAATGCTAATTCCCAAAAACTTATACTTTTCAAAGTTTGAGTTTTTGAGTCAAGTTTGAGTCTCGAAATGAAAGGAATAAGGAGAGCGGTTTCGGGGAGAGAGGACCGTCGGGGGGAACCTATCAAAGAATGATGATGGTTTAGGTTTAAATTAAAAGTAACTAGATTTACTTAGATAATTGAGAAGCGTAACGAGCGAAGCGGGTGATGCGAAATCTTCATTTTCACTTTACTGCTAAAAATTTCCGGAATGTTTTTTTTGTGTGTTTGTTCGCACGCTACCGGCCAAACGCTAAAACGAATTTCGATGGAAATTTCTGTGAACCTTCGTTTTCTCCGAACTTAGATCTGCCACTTTTTTGAAGCAATTTCGACCGGTAAATTTTATGTTATTAAGTTTTTACTAAATTTTTCAGTTTTTCCAAAACACGTTTTGCACTCTAGAGGCAAGAATCTGAAATTAATTCGACGAAACTTTTTATATATTATGTTCACTCTAACGATTCGATGTTTGTGTAGACATTTTTTTGCTGCATGTTTAGTCCTTTTCTTGAAAATGGCGCTTTTATGACACTTTTAAGCGTTTCTGCCGTTTTTTTTGCAACTAAAGCAACTAGCTTCAACCGATGTTCACAAAATTTATTGTGTGCATTATAAATCGTAAAAAGAAGATATTGTTTTAATTTGAAGCAAATCAGTTGAATAGTTTTCCTTCAAATCGATTTTTACGCTTTGAAATATTCCAATAATTTCACGACGACTACATCATGATATTTGCAGGAAACGAATGTCATTGAGAAAGCTGCAAAATTATCGCCAAACATTTTAAATTGATCAAATAAGCATTGGTTATAGTTCAAAGGACTTGAGGTTAATAGAAAGTGGGAACCAATATTTCCCTTGGAACTAGTATTTCCCCGAGAGTCGTGAACCAGTATTTCCCTATTTAAAATTGGTAGATGATTATATTTATACAAAAAATATTCTTGCCTATATTGCAAGTTAAATTTAGACAGATGGGTGGGGGGGGGGGGGGGGGTAAAAATGAACAGATGTGAGGGTGAAGGACGGTTGTAGCATTTGGGGGTGGCTTTTGCCTGAAGATATATGTCATAAAAGAGGTAAAGATTATAGAAGCTTCATTACATTGACAACGCTAGCAGCACGAAAGTATTTACCCATGGGGGCGCTTTCAAGCAAATGCCAGCATCACTAGCGCTTTGCGATCGCTTGTTTTCATCGCGTTGTGGATGAGCGTTGTTTAAATGATGCTGATTAAACATCTTCAAGCTTCAACAGGTTCAGCCAGAATTGAATTAAAAAAATTGGTTTTTTGTATTTATAACAAAAAACTGCTACGAGGTAGGCACTTTAAAGTGCTGGTTCTGGGAGGTTGTGGGTAAAGTGTCTGTGTTGATCACGTCTGTCATCAAGGCGATTGCTTTGCAAGATGGCGTCGAGTACAGTCGGTGTCAGCATCAGGGACATGAGGCGTCGACGCGGGAGAAAGTTGATGGCTAATTGTCAGTCATCACTTTGTTGGCCGATGCCGCGAGGCGACGCCAAGACAGCTAAACTTCTTCTAGGCCATGCAAACACTCTGTTTCGTGTTGTAGATGAGCGTGATATTTACGCTCATAATTTAATGTTATCTTCCATAGCTTTAAATAGCATGTCTCATTATTGAAAACCATGACCACTTGCTCGTTTTTTTGTGTGTGTATTAATAATGTACTGAAAAAATCAATTTGTTGAATTTAGGTGGTCAACAGACCTACTCAGTTGTGAAATTTTTATAACATTGTTTAACCAATTGAATTGTTGAAGAATTGTTGAATTGTTGAATTGCTGATGCTGACACCGACTGTACTCGGCGCCATCTTGCAAAGCAATCGCCTTGATGACAGACATGATCAACACAGACACTTTACCCACAGCCTCCCAGAACCAGCACTTTAAAGTGCCTACCTCGTAGCACTTTTAGTAAAAGGGTGCTCATATCGGTACGCTTACCCTATCGGTCCTTGTCTAGAATTTGCCGGAAATGTGGTCTTGACCATCAAAATTTCCTAAAACTATGTCCCTGTATTTGAAACAACTGAGGTATGAACGAGATCCCTGGCCCCTGGTTGCGATCATCACGCTGTTGTCTTGAATCGTTGCAGACAGCAAGTTGATCCTGAAGAGTGTCAGCGGTAGGCTGCGATCTGGCGAGCTGACTGCCATCATGGGTCCGTCGGGCGCCGGCAAAAGCACGCTGCTCAACATCCTCACCGGATATCGGTGAGTCGCTCCGACCGGAAGCCATGCTGAAGCAGGTTGCAGTCTGTTGCAGCAGGTTGCAGCAGGTTGCAGCAGGCTGCAGTAGGTTGCCGCCTGTTATGGCAGGTTGCAATCTGTTGCAGCAGATTGCAGCAGTTTGCAGCAGTTTGCAAAAAATTTTGAATGTCATCCACATCCATTTAGTCTGAATAGAACAACATAGTGAACAATTCTGAATACCTAGTGTATTGGATAATGCCTAGCCCCATGGTCAGGCAACGAGACCGTGGACTGTACCATGCATGTATCGCACCGAGTAATCGTTGTTTGGGCTTTCTGCCGCCTGCAGCACGTCGGGCATGCAGGGCTCCATCACGATCAACGGCACCGAGAGGGACCTGTCCCGGTTCCGTCGGCTCTCTTGCTACATCATGCAGGACAACCAGCTGCACGCCAACCTCAGCGTGGAGGAGGCAATGCGTGTCGCGTGCAGCTTGAAGCTCGGCAACGACGTCGACAAGGACGAACGCGCGGACGTCGTGAGTACACAATGTACACGTATACTTAGTCCACTCTGTACACTTTATGCCCACTGTATCCACTTTGTTCACTAATTGTACACTTTGTGCACACCGTCCACTTTGTTCACTAATTGTACACTTTGTGCACACCGTCCACTTTGTTCACTTTGTCCACTAGATGTCCACTGTTTCTAATATTTCCATTATGTTAACTATGTTTACTGTGTCCACTTTGTACTTTCTGTAAGCTCTGTACACTCTGAACACGCTGTAAACTCAATCCACGCAATCCACTCTATCAATTCATATATCAACTCAAACCCTATACTTAAAGTTGAATCAACAAGAAATACTTCAAAAGTTTTCTTTGTGGAAAATAAACTGGAAAATCATTAAAAAAGCAGCATGAAAACATTGAAATCAAGAGAAATACTAATGTTCAGCTGTTAAAATTTCAGTGAATACACCAGTTGTCATGCTTTCAACTGATCTAAAAAGTGAATTCAACTAGGAAACAAAATCTGGCCTCTGAGTTCAGAAAAAAATAAGGACATTTATAAAAGTTGATGAAAAATCAGTTATTTCGATGGCCGTAGTCATTATTTTAAGAAGATCATAGTCATGTTAAGTCTTGCTTAGTTGTGTTGTCTGTAGTGGTGTGAAGTGGCTTAAAGTTGTGTAAAGGTGATGTAAAGTGTTGTAAAGTTGTGTAAAGTAGTGATGTAAAGTGTTGTATAGTGTTGTAAAGTGTTGATGTTTGTGTGTTAAGATTGATGAGATCCTGGCAACGCTGGGGCTGTCGGAGCACCGCAACACGATGACCAAGAACCTCTCGGGCGGACAGAAGAAGCGGCTCAGCATCGCGCTGGAGCTCGTCAACAACCCGCCCATCATGTTCTTCGACGAACCCACCAGGTAGCTCTCTCGCCGGCATTCCGTCGTTCAATACACCAACTAGTACATTCAAGCAACGTGACGCGGTCAGACACTCGCTGGCTTGTGAAGTTGGCTTGTGATTTACCTGGCTTCCTTGGTTAAATAAGCTGAGGCAATACACCGACTCCATTCAAGCAACGTGACGCGGTCAGACACTCGCTGGCTTGTGAAGTTGGCTTGTGATTTCCCTGTCTTCCTTGGTTAAATAAGCAGAGGCAATACACCGATTCCATTCAAGCAAGTTGCTAGTAGTCAAAATTTATACCAACATGTTCAGAAAGAAATTTGCAGTCACCAATAGACCTATTCCACTCAGAGAAAAATGACATCAGATACCCACTGGACCAGTTAGAAAAAAAAATAGCGCTGCTAAATAACAAAGGAAGATAGGGAAATCACAACTTAAATTGCTCGAATTGTATCATAATGGATGGAATAGGTGTATTTATTCACATTACTAACAGCACCAGTCAATAACTGTGATAATAAAGATACTAGTGAAATGCTAGAGGATAGGCAAGTTCTCTGCAAGGCTCTGTTCTTTTCGTTGATATTGATATTTTAAATACGCTGTGCTGATTTATTTTCATGAGTCCGTGGAACGTGAATGGCGGACAGTTTTTAAGCGTGGCCTATGGCGTGGCGTTGCCATGATAATAATTGCAAATAACCATCAGCTACATAGGTTCTAAGTGTGCTGCTTTTTTGCTCTTCATAGAATTATCTATGCAATGTTCTTGACACCGAGTAGTTCCCAGCTTACAAGGGTCACATTGAATAGATGACTTTCTTGCCAATCATCGAAGTTAAACACTCCTCTCTGCTTCTTAATGATCTTCAATTAGAGAAACTCTCTCTTGGTAATTTCTTGACAAAGTCTTGCTCAATACCATTATTTTACTAATATATGTATTATTAGTTTGCTATTTATGTCATTCTATGGTATGTTGCTTATGATGTTAAGTGACAAACTGACATCTATTTTAAGAAAAAAATATCTACCTCAATATTGATGCTCTGGTTATTCTGTGAAGATAGTACAGGGTCAAGCTAAGAGAGAAAAAAAGCTAGTGGGAAAATTTAATCAAAATCAGCGCAAACTGGCATATTAAAAAAAAATATCTAAGAACAAATGTAAAATAAACTCCCCAGTGTTGTTTCGATCCTAAATGCAAATACTTGTTCCATGAAGAGTGAATATTTATTATTATAAACTAAATTTTCATTCCAAAATTGGTATCTGGACCGGGATTCGAACACAGATCTCTCCGGACCGGAGAATTTCTTGCTACACAAACAACCGACAGTGGAATGGATAAAGAAACAGAACTCTATTCTCTCCAGAATACGGTCATACTCAAAAAATACCCGCCATTTGCATTGCACCAACTCGTGAAACAAAATCCACAAGCCCCTATTTCAAAAGCAAACACTAGAGTCTAGAACAGTGGCTATAACGTTTTGTTCACCACTTGCATAACTTCTAGCTTTACTTAGTACCTCTATTATTACGGTTATATTCTAATGCAGTTAGAAATAAAGCTAAATCGGTGACAGCAATTTTTTTTTGCCATCATGTTGGTAATCCTATACCTACTAGCGCTGAGCGGACAGGATTATTCTTAAATTAAATACACTATCTTTTGTATTCTCTATTGCATAATATGTTCTTTATTAATACAGTGTAGATATTACAACCACCTCGTTCGGGCTCTCGAGTTTGACTGCCTCTCTTCTCCTGACTGGCCCCCCACCATCCTACCAACCTAACCTAACCAACCTAATACGTCATAACCTATGATACATAATATCTAATATACAACACTATCAATGAATATAAAATGGATATTTCGATTTTTCTCAGTGTTTTTTTCCCGCTGGTTCTGCCCATCTCTAACCTGGCCGTTATCCCAGCGTAACGCAATCGTGTCTGCTTCCAGCGGCCTGGACAGCTCGTCCTGCTTCCAATGCGTGTCGCTGCTCAAGTCGCTTGCGCGCGGCGGTCGCACAGTCGTCTGCACGATCCACCAGCCCAGCGCCCGGCTGTTCGAGATGTTCGACCACCTGTACACGCTGGCCGACGGACAGTGCGTCTACCAGGGATCCACGCAGACGTTGGTGCCGTTCCTTGGGACGCTTGGACTCGCGTGTCCCAGCTACCATAACCCTGCTTCGTTCAGTAAGTGCCTGCTTCGTTCAGTAAGTGCCTGCTTCGTTCAGTAAGTGCCTGCTTCGTTCAGTAAGTGCCTGGCGACGCTATTGCAGTCACGGGCTCCGTGTCAGTTTCATGGCGGAAGGGTGGCATCCCTTGTAATCGTTATCGAACAATCGTTGTTTTTATTATGCAAATTTGCATTCTCTCTACAGAAGGTCGATGAGGGATGTATAAAATCCCGTTAACATACTTATAAAGTTTGAAAAACACGATTTTTTGGTCACAATTTACAAAGGATGCAACCCTTCCCGTTAATTGAATGATATTTTGTGCCGTTTAACAGCGAGTTAGCGTCTTTGCTGTCTTCGCATTTCCCGAGGGGACCTCAGCTGCTAACCGATTTCATCAAAGCAGAAATTTCTTACGTTATTGTTTTGAAGGGGGTAGGTAGGAGTTGTGTAGACCTCAGAAGGTTTTTTAAAAGAACAGGTTTTTTTGTGGTTTATTTTTCTTCTAAACTTTCCAGATGTATAAAACTTAATAACATGAAATCTGTGCTAAAATTTCACTGTCTTTACGTTAAGTTATTCTCCTTATACCGGCGTTCTTATGTATTTTTTAACGTTTAATCCTGTTAATTGGCTGGAAGCAAACATTACGAGGCTGTTGAGCATTGAAAACTCTTGTCGAAATCTGGCGACAAAGCTCTATGGGTTAACTTTGCCGACTAAATTGCTAGGAGTTCAACTAAATAAGATGCAGCTTTAATCCTGCAAAGATAGCTTCTAGGCAGCATCGGTGGCAAACAAAACCCGGTCAATATTACGTAAGATGACGTAGGCTACGTCCCGCCGTGTTCCAGTCATCGAGGTTTCGTGCGGCGAATACGGAGACAACATCAAGCGGCTGGTGACTGCCATCGACAACGGACGGAACGACATCCGCGCCGGCAAGCCGTTCCCCGAAGCCAAGCAGCTCCCGCTGAACAACCTGCATTCAGGTACGCTGCCCCCAACGCCGCCCCCAAACGCTTCCCTGCAATCGCTTTCCCTGAATGTAAAGAGCGCTGTAGTAGAGGCGATGTGGATCGAGCCGAGTTTGAAGGCTGGTAGAGGCTGAGTGCTAACGGCAAGCAGCCGGCTTGTAGCTATCGATGTCCGTCGGGAGCGCTGTAGTAGAAGCGATGTGGATCGAGCCGAGTTTGAAGGCTGGTAGAGGCTGAGCGCTAACGGCAAGCAGTTGGCTTGTAGCTATCGATGTCCGTCGGGAGCGCTGTAGTAGAAGTGATGTGGATCGAGCCGAGTTTGAAGGCTGGTAGAGGCTGAGTGCTAACGGCAAGCAGCCGGCTTGTAGTTATCGATGTCCGTCGGGAGCGCTGTAGTAGAAGCGATGTGGATCGAGCCGAGTTTGAAGGCTGGTAGAGGCTGAGTGCTAACGGCAAGCAGCCGGCTTGTAGCTATCGATGTCCGTCGGGAGCGCTGTAGTAGAAGCGATGTGGATCGAGCCGAGTTTGAAGGCTGGTAGAGGCTGAGCGCTAACGGCAAGCAGTCGGTTTGTAGCTATCGATGTCCGTCGGGAGCGCTGTAGTAGAAGTGATGTGGATCGAGCCGAGTTTGAAGGCTGGTAGAGGCTGAGCGCTTACGGCAAGCAGTCGGCTTGTAGCTATCGATGTCCGTCGGGAGCGCTGTAGTAGAAGCGATGTGGATCGAGCCGAGTTTGAAGGCTGGTAGAGGCTGAGCGCTAACGGCAAGCAGCCGGCTTGTAGCTATCGATGTCCGTCGAGAGCGCTGTAGTAGAAGCGATGTGGATCGAGCCGAGTTTGAAGGCTGGTAGAGGCTGAGTGCTAACGGCAAGCAGTCGGCTTGTAGCTATCGATGTCCGTCGAGAGCGCTGTAGTAGAAGCGATGTGGATCGAGCCGAGTTTGAAGGCTGGTAGAGGCTGAGTGCTAACGGCAAGCAGTCGGCTTGTAGCTATCGATGTCCGTCGGGAGCGCTGTAGTAGAAGCGATGTCTTGACAATCGGTAGACCGCCAGGAGTGGGGATTGCTAGCGAACGTTGGGAGCGTTTGTCATAAAGTCGGCTTCTCTCGGCAGGAGAGGAGAGCAAAGCCAACGGGAACGGGAAACTGCCCGACAGCAACGTCGCCATGGAGATGGCCAAGCTGTCCGATAAGATGGCCGCCGACAAGATGGCCGCCAAGAACTTGTTCTTCGACAACGGCGTCACCAAGGACACCAAGCCGGAACCGTTAGGTAGGTTTAAATACACCCATTCCATTCAATCAAAACTCTATCAAAATTACATCTCTTGCTAAAGCCAGGCACAGCCATTCGGGTTGTGATTTCCCTATCTTCCTTCAGCTTCAGCTTCAGCTTTTAACTTCAAATTCCACAGAATTGGATGACTTCCGGCTTTTGTTTCCTATAATTCATTTGAAAACATAATCCGAAATTTTCCCAATTCCGCAGAATTAGGAACAGAGAAAGTTAGTGAATGGGGGTCCAGCGGGTGTCTGATGTCATTTTCCTCTGAGTGGAATACATCTATTAACGTTACTATTTTCCTGAATTTATTGCATCTGTCACGGATCAACCTCTCGACAGCACGGATTAGCGGAGAAATCCTGTTGTTCGAGTTGTACCGTCCTTCGGAAGGGACGTAAAGCCGGTGGTCCCCTCGGTGCTTTTCGACAGGAGTAGGCTACGTGCCGGCACCGGGTTTCCCCTCCTCTCCTCTAGGGTACGTTAGGTTCATCATCACCCTTTCATTCACCGATGCCATCAGACCAGTGCCACGGTGCCAGTTGTCAAAACAGTGCGTCGTTTTACACCATCAACCAGCTCGGGATCGCAGCTTGTGAAGTGTTTGCTAATCCCGGTCCGCCGCCCACCAGAACTGGAGCTCGTATCGGTGGACACGGACAAGGGGGCGGCGCCGGGGGCGGAGCCGGGGGCGGGGCCAGCGTCCGAGGGGGCGGGGCTTCTGGGCGCCACCGAACAGCGGAGGTACGCGACCTCGGAGTTCGCCCAATTCTGGGTCGTACTCAAGCGCACGTTGCTCTTCTCACGACGCGATTGGGTGAGTTTATTCTGACTACCGTCTACTGTAATCAATGTCTACTGTACTACATGCAACGAGTATTTGCATTTAGGTTTAAATTCACACTTGTTTTAACTTGTTGGTCGTTTGCGTGTGTCCGGCAGACGCTGATGTACCTGCGTTTGTTCGCGCACATCCTGGTCGGCTTCCTGATCGGCACGCTCTACTTCGACATCGGCAACGACGGCGCCAAGGTTCTCAGCAACCTCGGCTTCCTCTTCTTCAACATGCTCTTCCTGATGTACACCTCGATGACCATCACCATCCTCAGCTGTGAGTTCCGAGTGCAACGCTGACGTCTCATGCCCCCGTCTTCTCTGCCCGTTTGCTGCAACGATCACTTTAGTTATCACCTGCACAAGGCCTTCACAACCAACTTACACTTGGTTTCTGGAGCCTGGATATTGTATTCGTGATAAACGACAATTAGTTGAAAGCCTGCCATCTTCTCATGACCTCTAAGACCCTGAAAGGCTGTAGGATGCAGGAAACTCTGCCAGCAAATATCTCACCAGGCTGTAGGATGCAGGACACTCTGCCAGCAAACATCTCACCAGGCTGTAGTATGCAGGAATCTCTGCCAGCAAGTATCATGCCAGAACACCACAGAGATCTGGTCTAGTCAAGTTACGACTTAAGACAACGTTACTACTTGCGTCCTCTTACGTAATATTGACGAGGCTTTGTTTGCCATTCATGTCGAAGTTGCTCAATAGTTTTTGGAAGGCTGTGGTGCTTCAATTCCTAACCACCTAGGCCTACATCCTGGTGAGATGATTTTTAGAAATTTACTGCTCTGGTTCGGAAGTGCTGTGTTTGCTGCTGGCTGAGAAACTGACGTTGCGCCGTGTTTTCTTCCAGTCCCGCTGGAGATGCCGGTGCTGATCAAGGAGAACTTCAATCGGTGGTATTCCCTGCGTTCCTACTACCTGGCTATCACCGTCTCAGACATTCCCTTCCAGGTGAGACACTTTCTAATGCACTTCTATGTCTGTTATTAGAACTAAATATCCTATTTAATATCCAACAAAATATCTGTTTGATTACATCAGAGATTAAACTGAGATCAAAACAATTTCCATACATTTTTGTATTATTTGAAACAAGATATCCACTTAAGGTAAAATCTACGATGATATTTTGTTACCTACTTATAAAATCTTCTTGCATATTTCACTTCAATACAAGCAAACCCAATGTCATAAACGGGATTATTCGAGTTGCTGGTGTGTGATTGCAGCATAGCATCGCTAGATTCACTGCCTACTATGGTCTGTTTCTGTTTCCATCAAGCCCAACAACTCAAATGAACTTAAAGCCATTTGAAATTCAGTTGTCCGTGTAGCATTTTTGATAATCTTGATTGCTTGCTTGCTTGCTTGCTTGCTTGCTTGCTTGCTTGCTTGCTTGCTTGCTTGCTTGCTTGCTTGCTTGCTTGCTTGCTTGCTTGCTTGCGTGCTTGCTTGCTTGCTGCTTGCTTGCTTGCTTGCTTGCTTGCTTGCTTGCTTGCTTGCTTGCTTGCTTGCTTGCTTGCTTGCTTGCTTGCTTGCTTGCTTGCTTGCTTGCTTGCTTGCTTGCTTGCTTGCTTGCTTGCTTGCTTGCTTGCTTGCTTGCTTGCTTGCTTGATTGCTTGCTTGCTTGCTTGCTTGCTTGCTTGCTTGCTTGCTTGCTTGCTTGCATACTTGCTTGCTTGCTTACTTGACTCAACTGGTTGTCTCTCTACAGGCCATCTTCTGCGTGATCTACGTGACCATCGTGTACTTCCTGACGTCCCAGCCTGCTGAGTGGTCGCGCTACGCCATGTTCCTGGGGGCGTGTCTTCTCATCTCGTTCGTCGCGCAGAGCGTGGGGCTGGTCGTCGGGGCCGCCATGAACGTGCAGGTAATCGTCAGGCAATCGACAGGTAGCAGCACAGGTCAGATCAAAGTCTCTGCCAGCAAATGATTGGCAGGAGAAACTTTGAATGTTTCTTTTAATGGGGAGCAAACGCTATAATCTTCAATCACACGTTGATCACACTGAAATACCAAGGTCTTTTTTTTGCTTATGTGCATGATGGTCACCTAACCAACAGCTAAAGCGCGATGTTGCTTAACTTGGGTGAACCGGTATTTCCACCGTTGCCAAACTGTTTGGTCTACAGCCAAGCAAAGATCCTATGATTGAAAAAACATGAGTGTTAAGAAATCAGCCGGACGTTTTCAACCGGACGCTTGTTCCCTTGCTAATGCTTGTTTTCCCTTCGAACAGAACGGGGTGTTCCTGGCGCCCGTGATGTCGGTGCCGTTCCTGCTGTTCTCCGGTTTCTTCGTCAGCTTCGACGCGATCCCGGTCTACCTGCGCTGGATCACCTACCTGAGCTACATCCGCTACGGCTTCGAGGGAACCGCGCTCGCGACGTACGCCTTCGATCGGCCGAACCTCAAGTGCCACCAGGTGCGTTCGTTTGTCCGTTTACCTCAAGTGCCACCAGGTGCGTTTGTTTGTCCGTTTACCTCAAGTGCCACCAGGTGCGTTTGTTTGTCCGTTTACCTCAAGTGCCACCAGGTGCGTTTGTTTGTCCGTTTACCTCAAGTGCCACCAGGTGCGTTTGTTTGTCCGTTTACCTCAAGTGCCACCAGGTGCGTTTGTTTGTCCGTTTACCTCAAGTTCCACCAGGTGCGTTCGTTTGTCCGTCTGTCTGAGCCTTAAACAAAACCACAGCTACAGTGTTGCATTTCAGTTTGGTGCTATCAACTCTGAGGCCCAGTTTTTCACCGGCTTGTAAGCAGTTTAGCGATCTCTTAACACAATTTCAGGCATCTCATTGGCTGTTGTCATGGTAACAACACATTAGCGGACCGTACGCTGAACATGTGCATGACGGTCACCCATCCAACACCTTACTCAGCGCGATGTTACTTAACTTCGGTGATCTCACAAGAACCGGTGTTTCCAACATGGCGAACCGTTCGGTACGCTTTCTAACGATGCCGCGTTCTAAAGGGGGAGTGTTCTAACGTGTCTCGCCGTGCTTTGCAGACATACTGCCACTTCAAGAAGCCGCTGACGACACTGGAGGAGCTCGACATGACGGACGCCAGCTTCGGGCTCGACATCGCCGCGCTCGTGCTGATCTTCTTCGTCCTCCGCGTCGCCGCCTTCCTGTTCCTGCGCTGGAAGCTCAAGTCCCAGCGGTAGACTTTCGGCGACGGGACTTCCCAGGACTCCCTGTTCCTGGAGGCTGAGTTCGAAGCGCCGGAATCGGCAAGTTCTGGCTCTGCGACCTTTCGAGACTTCCTGTTCCGGCTGCGGGACCTCCCGGGACTTCCGCCCGGCAGCTGCGTAAAAATTCAAACGCGAAATCGCTACTTTTATTTCCACCGCCGTCCGTACGGGGATGGTAGTTTTTGTAAGATGGCTAGCCGCCTTCTAGTGTGTTGTCACCGCTGTCTTGATTTGCTGCATCCACGGACTGCTTGCTGGATATCGGAGAGGCTTTCCTATTTCTTGCAATAATTCGGTTACTCGAGATGACGACCGATTGCAGACTTCAAGGGTTAATGGGTTGATGCACTGACGCTTTCTAACGGAGACGTTGGTTTTGATGTTGACGGTGAAATGCACGGCTAACGGGGCTTTGGTTGCTTGAATCTTTGCTGGCTGCTTGGACCAAGGCTATCAACATGTTGTCTTGTCGTTTGAGAAGGGTTCCATTTGGCCCTGTGGATTTGTGGATTAGGAGGGATAAAGTAGCCCCAACCCAATATCTTTCAACTCCGTACAATATAGGAAACTCTCACCGCAACCATCTAGGTACAAGTTAACACAACGTTACTTACGTCATATCACGTAATATCGAGGGGGCTTTGTGTGCCACTGATGCTCAATCTCAAGCGTCAACTGACAGGTTGACATATAAAAGAGTATCTTTTCCGGATGATAACTGCACTTGTTTACTGTAACTTCACCCCGGTCCGCCAGCGCGTCGCCTGATTTCACTGATTTCTTTTAAATACTACAGCATAGCAAGCACTGATTATTTTCTTGTGGATTTGCTTGGAGGTCGCATCGACAGGAATGCCCGCCGCCAACTGTTGTTTAGGAATTGCAGTCTCGCATCAATTGTTCAGTAATTGCGGTAAGCTGTGATATCGCTGTCTACGTTTCTCTTTGGATAGTTTAACGCAGACTCGGTGCATTCATCTGTTCTGTTTCTGTAAGATAATTATGTTGGTTTGTATAGGTTAGGTCTAGTGTGTGTTTAGGTAGTTTATATCTTTTAACTTTACAGAAATTCGGCGTAGCGTAAGTAGTGGGGGGTTTTGGAGATCGATGGGGTTTTTTAACTGCTTAAAACGAAATGGAAGATAGACTAGCTGAAATTTAGCTAAGCGTGTGCTCTCGTGAACCTTTGATTCGAAGTGTCGATTAATCGTATACATAATGTACGTCCTTGACAAATACGTTTGGCGTAAACTTTGCGTCCGAGTTGGATATAAATGGGGGCCAGCCGTGGAGTAAATCCATGGGATATGCGTGGATGCTCAAGTAGTCTAAGCAGATGAAATGTTTGTCACATCGTTACATCACAGCATGAAATATTCCAACTCCAATCCTGAAATTGGAGCAGCATGCTGCCATGACAATTTTTTAGTTCTTTTACCAATCTTTCAATATTTTAATATAAATTATCATGTTAGGATCTTTTTGAAAAGTTATAGATGCAGTTCTAAACAAGTTGAATATAAAAATTTGAAACGAATCATGAAATGAGAATGTATACACCCACAGTGGCATCGCAGTTACATTTAAATTGTAGTTAAACTTAAATAATTATAAGTAGGTACCTAATAAGATTGTAATCAAACTGTAATTTTCTCTGATATGCAGTTTTTATTGTACATCACAACCTTTGGAACTGGTTTGATACGAAAGATATGGTTATATTTTTTTTATATGATTATGTACCTATACATGACAAAGTAATTGCAAATGATATAGCCTCATCTATGATGGACGTCGAAGGAACGTAGCTTAACAGGAGTTCACAAAATAAAGCTGTTGGTCTTGCAACTAATTGGTCCTTTCAGAGAAATTAAGTCTGCTGGTTTTGTATCCAATATTTTGATCGAATGAAATGTAAAAGAAATAAAATATTTTAATAATATTATATAATATATTACTCATAGTACCAAAGCTAATAAACGTTATTATATTACAACAAAATCATTTGTTGGGTTTTCATTATTTTTAAACTCCCATTTCTCATGAAGTTGCCAATTCATTCCTTATTTTATCCATTGATTTAAACATCTGAATTCTTTCACATTGTGCATTCAGGACGACTACCCTTCTCTTCACGTTAATTGTTACACCATTGTTACACATTCTTAGAACATAGAAGCAGGTTTGACACTAGCTTGACTATCTTCTCTTGTTCACCTCATCCTATTGTCAATGCTTGTAGTAGGAGAGACGACTATATTGTGACCATTGAATTTCACCCTTAAATATCCAACAATTGCTCCGACGCAAAACTTTAGAATTGTACTCGCAATTGCTCGAACGCAATTCTCACAAGTTTGCCGAATTCCTCCAATTCGTCGCGCTTTCTGACACAGATAAGATGTCACTCAATATTTACAACCCTTCCAGCTTTAAACATTACGATAGGCTATCGGCCTTCGTAATGGTGGGAGACAGCGATGCTCTTCACTCGACCACACAGCCGATGATGAAGATTCGTTAGTTTTGTACAGCAGCCTAGCCACAACGCACTGGCATTTGACAACTACCATCACCAGATTCAATCAAGCCATTGCTGAGGGAGTTGTATGTGCTCATTTATATGGCACGTTACTAATTTCTTGCCTCCACTCTGATACGTTCAATGTTATCTACTTCAATGAGGGAAAAACTTATCTCGTAAAATGTCCTTGCAGCATTTGATTGGCTTGGCGGTCAAACCATGGTTTTCATCGTGCCGGGAGCACGATCACACTGCTTCTCAACGAAATCATCTCGTGGTCTTATACTCTGTTGAGAGTTGATAGTTTAGACAACCAATCAGAGAGTGTGCTGTTATCAAAATCACGCCGCTATCACTTATTTGAGATCAAACAAGAGATTTAACTAGATGGAGGTGGATTCATGCTTTAACTTTGGAAGGCTTGAGCTCAAGGCTTGTCAAATGCCAAAAGCTTGGGAAGCTCAGTGCTCTGTGGACGACGTCCTCAGACTCACTGGACGCTTCATTCGCCGAGCGGTGATCTTATAAGACACAAGTCACGTGTCAGCATGCAGATCACTTGCAAGTATTACAGCAGCGGTGGGGGATAAATTGGAACCCTATTTTAGTCACGTGCGATTTTGGAAAAAAATGCTGATCTTTTAAGCATCGCATGGTATAAAATGTTGTGAATGTTGAAATGTTGTGAAATGTTGTTGTGAAAATAGTTAGGATTTAAAAAAAATTGTTTCATTTGACAAGGAACTTTATCACACGGAACCTCATCTGGCGTAATGGCTCGTTGGTTAAGTCGCTACGTTCTAGGCATAGAATGTATATGAGCCTGGTTCGAGCCCTGTAGTTTCTGACTTTTTTACCATTGTAAAGATCTTTCAAAAAATATATGTATTGAAAAATATCAGCCATACTCATATCCCTCGAATGGCCGGGTGGGTAAGTCGCTTGGTTCACAACGCAAAGATGATGCGTTCAAATCCGAGTGGCTTTTGAGCTTTGCTCATGAATTAGGGTGGCGGGGGTACGCCATCCACGCGAAATTTTAATAAGTACAAAAGGTAAACAAACCATTCGAAATTCATATGCCTTAAAAATCCCATCATAAGTATCGTATCTCAACAGCCGAGTGGTTACGGTAATAGACTGATATCGCAAAGGTACCGGGTTCGAATCCTGGCTACAGAGCCGGGCAAGCTTTTTTGCATTTAATTTAGGCGAACGGTTATTAAAGATAGTAACAAGAATTCAAACCTCGGTCGCTTCGCTCCCTCGTTTTGAATTTATGCGGAAAATTATACGTCCCGCCCTAGCACCCTAAGCTTTTGTACTCAGCTTGGCAAAAATGTTAGCTCCAAACAGCCTCGAGTGTGCACAAATTGGGTAGACAGCGCCATCTGGTAGATAAAATTGAACAAATCTGTGACTTAGTATATTTTTTTAATTTTCCTACATCACCTTACTTCTACTTCTTGGCCTTGCACGATACATGTAAACAATTTTATATTGAATTTAGAGTTCCAAAAAGCTGGATGCTCCGGGAACCGAACCCGCGTCTCTAATTTACTAGGCAAGTACGGTTATCCACTGCACCACGATGTCGATATTTGCGTGCCTCGAATTCTCCCTTCAAATTGCACATAGTACGCTGGTGTGCTTTTTTTTAAGCGATGGACTTGTGTTTCTGACATTGCAGACGACCAAGTCAGCTATACTGCACTGTCGTACAGTGTATTTTCTGTATTTTGACAATGCCAGACATTGCCAAAAAGCACCGCCTACTGCCGGGATCGAACGCGAGTCGCACCGGGTATTCACTCGTAAGCCAACGTGCTATCCACAGGACCACACCGTTGTTGGTGCGATATTTGTTTATATTTCCTTCACATTCATTGTGTTGAACCTGACGGCTGTAATAAATTGAACGTTTCAGTTCTTCTCTGGCTGTCAGGTGTCTCAGCTTGGCTCTTCGTGACGTAGAATTAGGAAGCATCGTACAACGAAGAATTTCCAGCCCAAGATTGTTGGACAAAAGCCAAGCCGGTATCGGGAATCGAACTCCAGCCTTCATGGTAGGCGACAGAGGTGCTGTGCACTCGACCATACAGCAGATGACGATTCACTCTACACTTTGCACATGGTGGTCTGATGTGCAATTTTAAGCGATTGACTTGTGTGTCCGACATAGCAGACGACCAAGTCATGCACCTTTCGGGGATGTTCGAATGTATTCTGTTTTATGCCAGTGCCAGCAGACATTGCCAAGAAGCTTCGATGACTATGAGATTCGTACTCAGGGCTCAACGGATTACCAACGAAAGCCAGGGTGCGTTCCACTGGACCATGCTGTCGTCGGAACCGGCGAGTGTATTTTTCATACTGATTGATTGGGATGATTATGATGGGTCTGATAAATAACGGTCTGAACTATTTTCAGACTTGTTAATTTGCAAGAAGCTGCAAGCGTCGTGTTGCGGGTAAGATCCAGCTTGATATTGTTGGACAAAAAGCGATGCAGTCGGTGGGTGGGAGGCAACGATGTTATTCACTCGACCACACATCGGAATGTCAGAGTAGATTACTGAGAACCTTCGTTTTCTCTGAACTTGGAAGAGAACAATAAAACGTCTTCAATTTCAAATTTCAGAAGGATGCCTCCTCGTGGCACATGGCGCCAACAGGCACCAAACCTGCCCCTAAATTATTGGACTTATAAACTTATTGTTTATTGTTAATAATATCCAAACAAGCGTTGTATCATTGGAATATATTAGGGGGTGATCAGAGAAACTGTTGTACTATTGTATTTGGCCATGGGGGGTGAAGGGTTATCATTGTTATAAATTATAATTCATCATGTCAGTAGCCAATAAATAAATAAATAGGTAAATGACAAAAGAGGCACTTTAATTTAGCATTTTTGTATATTTTTATATGCAACACTTGCCTGCTGCTGCTTTTAACTACGGCTGGTGATGGCGTTCGAGCTAGGTCAGACACCGACGATGATATTCGTTACAAGCATCTCCTTTCATCACTCATCTTGAGTTCCTCATCATCACAAAAAATTTTAAATTTTTATCTAAATTAATTTATTTTAAATATTAAATAAGTAGTACAATAGCACGTTGTCACTACTTAGGGAAATAAAATTATAATTATATGTAGAACATGAAAGATAAAATAAATTAATATCAGCTATATTATTGCTCATTAAACAATAACTTAATCGTTAAGACACAAGAGTACAACTTGAATGAAAAAATTTGGTACATAATTCAGTACATAAATAAGATATTGAGTAATTACTAATTGTGTTTCGGTTCCAAGAAAATAAACATTACAACTAATCAAGCATGCTCCATTCTTCAGCTTGAAAACATTTCATCAGTTGCAAGAAGCAAGGAACAATCAAATAGTATATTCATTCAGCAAATACAGAAGGGCTGATTGTATTAAATTTCTTACTTTGGAGTTTGTGAGATAATCCTCAAAAACAGTGGAGCCCACCATATCGGATTGGTGACTGGCTAAAACAACATGTCTTAGCTCTGACAGTAAATCCAAGGTTTATCAAGTTGAAAGAAAGACTCTAAGGGCTGGTTTTTCAGTGGTCCGTTAAGAAATTAACGGTCTGTTAACCCTTGCAGCAGTCAATCAGAGGCCATAACAGGCCGTTAACGGATCGTTAACTTCTTAACAGACCACTGAAAAACCTGCCCTAAATGATTAAGGCTGTGGGATCGGGTAGGATTGACAATTAATGTGTAAAAACCGGCCTTTCATATTTTGTTCCGGTAAATGGAAAAGAATTCAAAAATACAAGGCTCCCCGGAGAATTTTACTAGCTTTCTTTTGGGCCATATCTGATTTGTCACACTCTAATTTATAAAGACATTGAACCCGATTAATACATTGAATGTGTATGCATTTTTGTGAGTTTGATCTCTTGCTGCAACAATATGTGAAAGGTCAGTTTTTACTCAATTGTCAATCCTATCCGATCTCACAGCCTCAAACTGCCGACGGTGGCCAAATGCACAAATTTTACCATAATTTTTTTTTAATCAACATGAATAATCATTAGTTCTTTGCAGAAATACACCTATTCCATTCAGTCAAAATTCAATCAAAAGGACATCATGATACCCACTCGCTAAAGCCAGGCAGAGCAATCCGGGTTTTGATTGCCCTGTCTTCCTTTGTTATTTTGTAGAGCTAATAAATATTCTTTTCCAAACCGGTAGCTTGTCTAGTAGGTACCTGATGTCAGTTTTCTCTGAGTGGAATAGGTCTATAGGACTTTTTCTTGAAAATTGGTCCGTGCATAATTGGTTATCTTGTTGTCATGCACGGTTTGGTTCTGCTCTACAACAGAGCAAAACGGTACATGACCACGGCTCTGAACAACTCAGCCTTGCCAGAAGGCATACGTTTTCTTTGTTGGCATTCTCAATCGGTTCACAAGCGCTACTTAATCATAATAAAATAGTCAATTAATGAGCTAAAACTGGATTCCTTGATACATGGAAGCTAGCCATGCTAGCGCTCCCCGTAAAGATGTCAAACACAGGATCCGACGCAACGCAGCGCAAAACGCTGACGCGGTTCCTCGTGAACAATCTCGAGACACAACTTTTGCATGTAGGATGTAAACTGGTTCTCTGGTTGTCTGGTTGGTTGTAAACATTACGCCAAGATCGCTAAGCCAAGGTTGGACTAGCGATAAAAACTAGCAAAACGCAAATATAAACATAGATAGAATCTAACACAAAACATTTACAAGTAGGTACACAACTAAAGCCCCTTTTACAATGTCATGTGTTCCGTCAAACCCTTGTACAGCAGTCTGTGATATAAACATTGAACAAGGTTTTGTGTGATGGATTTTATGGAGAGCTTGACGGCCTTTTACACGGCACACTGATCATCGTGTGGAAAACTTGATTATTGATCTACTTTCATCAGATGTAAGATGTGGTCGGGAATTTGATGCCATCTTATAGATAAACTGTGGGTTAACTTAAAAATTAATACGATGGACGACAGTGATGCAGAAGATATATTAAGATATTAAGATAAGTTAAAAAACTGTTAAAATAATTTAAAATACTGACGTCACACAATCTCTGATATCTGATTGGCTGCATTCCATACAAGATGTGATGGAAATAGTGCATACACCCTTGGTATACGCAATGCCAATAGCCCAAAAAAACTTTAGTGAAGTCTGCCATACAAGGCTTTAGTGTGACGGACTGCCATACAATGGACTGTTTACACGGCTATATGCGGTTGTATACAAGACTTCTACTCAAGGGTTTGACGAAACATGTGACTGCGTAAAAGGGGCTCAAGACAAGAAAGCGCAGATTTCCCAAGGAGCCAGCTCGCAAGAAATCTCACAGCACGTAAATTATTTGCCTAATTCTGTAATTCCATTTATCTGCATCTAAATTACTCATCTATCCCGTTCAAGCAACGTGACGCTGTCAGACACCCGCTAAGAAAAGCCAGCCGGCTTGTGATTTCCCCGTCTTCCTTGGTTGAATAAGCAGCATCACTTATCAACTAACCTAGCAAGGTGAACCACCTTGTTTTACCGTGGTTTTTCACCTAAAAGACGGGGAAATCGCAAGACCGCGTCACGTTGCTGTGTACCGCCTCCGCTAATCCCCCGCGCGGAACAGAGAGACGTCACGTCGCCAGCGCGGGCGTTACGGCTTCTTGGCTTCCAGCGCCGGCTTGGGCTTGGGATGTAGGATGTAGTCCTGCACCATGTTGTATGCCAGGCCGACCATCATGGCGGACACGATGGTGCCCTGCGCGACGACGCGAAGCTGCATCAGGAACACCGACGTCGACATCCCGCCTCGGTGCTTGTACTTGTAAGCCCCGATAGCCAACGCCGCCGCCAGCCCTGCCAAGCCTGAAACCAACCATTTGTATGATGCAGACCCACAAAGCCTGCAACCAACCACCTGTGAGATGCAGTAAATCACCTGAAAAATTGGGTTTAGACAAGATGGCCTTTTTCTAATGAAATATCCTTCACATAGAAATCTTTTTTTAATGTTGTTGAACTTCTTGCCTACAAGACTTTTCTTGAAATTTCCCAGCAAGAGCCATTACAAGTTACAAGAAACTTGAAATCAGATCAGAAGGTTAGTCTCTTTGGAATTTTCAATGTCACATGATTATCTCATTTATATAGGTACAGTCCCAATTTTTCTCAAGGCTGGATGATGTAATTCATTCAGAAGATTGTGGAATATCTAACAATAGTTTTATTATCATAACAAGAATGATGAAAATCATCGTTGGTGCAAGAGCGGTAGGTATAAGACAGTTACGTACCGACTGGCACGTACGGCGCATCCTTCGCCTTTCTCGCCAGCCGCTCCGACTGTGATTCTTCGTACGACATTCTCAACGATGACCGCTGCAAACAGAAACAAAACAAGTGACTCTCCGGGTTCGGAACTCCCTGCAGACTAACAGCAGTAAGAAATCTAGGCCTCTACCTCCTGTTTGGCCATCGGTGCAAGACCTAAACACGGGTATTCTATTATTAATTGCTAGGTCACAAATAAATAGATAAGTTCACTGGATCAAAGTCAAGGTTATGTAATAATATGTCTAGCCACTTTCGACGTTCGCAAAATCAAAAACCTAGTTCACTAGGTACTGCATGCAATGGTGTGGACTTTTACGGTAATAAGAATGCTGGTAAATATGTGTTATCCTCTGGAATACCTGGTAATCGCTTTACGTGACTGACGTCTGGTTCGTATTAATATCCATTGGGCAATGGGCCGTCAGCGAAGGCGAGAGTTGAAGCAGCCAAGATGTCAGCTGACAGTAGAGTCAGTCAAAGAGTTCATCGGTTGTCTCCTAGATATCGCACATCGCATAAGCAACCCGCAGTACAAGCAAAAAGTGCAGCATGAAGAGCAGGAACTTTGACTAGGTCTCAGGGATAATACAAGTTATTAATGAACCAACAAGAATAGCTAATTCCAGTAGAAGTCTTATTGACCTTGTTATAACAAATTATCTAAATGCCCATGTACATATGAAGGGCTTTCCTGTGATCACTGACCATAATATTATTTATATTTAGTGTAAAAACAGTTCCCACAACTCGCACAATCTACGCGTTAGCTGTACCATAGGTTGTACCTATAGGTGACTGTGGTGTTTTAATGACGAGTCTGTCGCCAAAAATTCTATTCCGGCAGAATTTCCAGCATTCTAACGCCTGGTGAGATTTTTAGTACTAAAATCATAATCGGCTGCAGCAGCTGCATCAGTCAGAGGGCGACTTGCAACATTTGGAGTTCTTGAGATTTCACAACTATTGGAATTGCCTATTGTTCAAGCTATGCAAGAACGCAAATAAAAATGCACAAATCTTTTAGCTAGCAGCTGAATGATTCTCTTTACCAACAAATCAATTTACTAGATCTAATACGTGATTCGTTCACAATGAACTTGATGTGGTGGTTGTGGTTGTGAACTTTTTGGTTGGTTCATTCGAAGACTCTGAGCACCGTAAAGTAGAGTTCATCACCTGGGAAACGTCAAACACAGAACAAAGTCATGGGTGATACTGATAACCAATGGAAGCACGTTGATTAAGAATACCCGGATACAATTCGCGAGAGGGAGAGAGCACTAAATTGACTAACTGCTGCCAACTGCTTGAGGATGGATTTCGTCGGTCGTTGGGGGTAGAGCTTGCCACTAAACTTACAACATCTTTGAAATTATATTCTGAGTTTAAATTCGGATAATGCCAACCCACGTGGAAGATAGGTCAGTTTCTCAATAAAACCGATACCAAACATCTCAGTTGTTCCTGTCGAGGCGCCTGAATAACGCCATCTAGGCCCAGCTTTAGGTCCAGGAACTATAGCGCTGTTCGCCGATGACACTAGCCACCTTATCACGTCTAGTAACGCGGAAGATGTAGCACTTAAAGGCCGTGTGAGGCTTAAGTTCCGCAAATTGAGGTTTTTTAATGTATTATGAGTAGTTTTGTCCACAAAACATTCAAAAAACTATTTATTTTTTCAAAAAGTCATCCGGCCGAGCGGCGACCGTTTTATCATACGTCACAACCTGGCGGTGCTAGCAGGCAGACGCCGGGCGCTGTCGCCTCAGCTGCACGCAGCGAGCTCGCTAGTCGCTAGTCGTTTAGAATGCGCTTGCTCTCGACTAAAGGTTGAGCATGTTACCACCTAACACTACCTGTGTTCAAATTGAGTATTTTTTGAAATTTGAAAAGAAAACGATCATTTTGACGCAATGTAATACTTGGTTTAGGTTTATAATCAAAGAACGTATTATAACAATATAATGTTTGGTTTTATTTCACAAACAGATCTACGATACACACACACCATGCTGGTGGCTTGCTGCCATCTTGCTGACCGCCCGGCTCGCCCAGTGTAGCCAACATGCCAGCTACATAATTGTACCCATTACATCTTCCCCCTGATTTCACCAGTTTCTGATCCCCGGAATACAGGCAGTCAAGTAATACACATTCCCATGACATCTAATCCTAGATACACACTTATGATAATACAAACATAATACTATTTATGATAACACAAAGTCTCTGAATTTCTCAAGTGGTCGTCTATACACATCTTAGACACACGTTGATAAATACAAAAGATTATGATAATATGATAATACAAAAGAGTACAAAAGATTATGATAATATGATAATACAAAAGAGTACAATTAAATGTAATCTATGATAACACAAAGTCTCTGAATTTCTCAGGTTGTCGTCTAATCCTAGATGACCTTCTACTTGAATCAGCTGGCTCGTTAACATTCCTCTCCGCCGCTCTCATTACGTCTGGCCCCACCCTGGTCTCAATTAAATTTGGCTCAACCCTGGGCTCAGTTACATCTTCAGTTAAATCTGGCTCAACCCTAGGCTCCTTTGGTACCAGCTGTTCCTTCCAGGCCAGTTCCCACTCCTTTGCTTCACATCTGTTCGCCGACTTACATAAGTCACGCCTGTTCCTTCTAAAAACGGAGCCTTCTCCTGTTTTGACCAAATATGACCTGGGATGGGAGCTTTCATTTTCTACTGTGGCTGGCACCCATTCCCTTCCTTGTCTCAGAATCACTGGGTCCCCAATGACTAATGGTGGCAAGGCTTTTGAATTTCTGTCAAAGAATGACTTTTGCCTATCTTGAAGGTACACTAGTTTCTCTTTTACATCAGAGCACACCTGGGGCAGAAGAAGTGGGGCTGTGGTAGGGACCTTTGACTTAAGCCGCCTACTTTGAAGAAGCTGTGCTGGTGATAGGTCTAATCCGGTCACTGGAGTATTGCGATATTCTAGAAGCAGAATGTAGATATCTGCCTGGTGATGATATGCTTTCTTGAGCATGGTTTTGGCCAATTTCACCCCATTTTCTGCCATCCCGTTTGATTGGGGAAAACGAGGACTAGAAGTAACTGTCTCAAATCCCCATGCCTTTGCAAAGTTTCTAAATTCTATGCTCGCGAATGGCATGTTGTCGGAGACCAGTTTGTCCGGGATGCCAAATTTAGAAAAGATAGATTTAAATTTTTGAATAAGCTCTCCTGCTGTCTTCCTTGAGATCTGTATAATTTCCACCCACTTAGAAAAGTAATCTTTGATAACTAGGAAGTCATCGCCTTTGTACTCCATTATGTCTGCTGCGATGTTTTCCCATGGCCGATCTGGTATCGGATGAGGCATGAGGGGCTCCTTGGTATTTCTCTTTCGAAACTTTTCGCATGTTTTACATTGTTTGACATATTGCTCTATTTCACTGGTCATTTTTGGCCAAAATAAGACCTGTCTAGCCCTGTTCTTTGTCCTGTCTTCTCCCCAGTGCCCTTCATGAACAAGTGCCAACATCGAAGCTCTGAGGGACTTTGGAACGAGAAGGCGATCTTGTATAAAGACTAAACTGTCGCAAACAGATATGTCCTGCTGATGCTTCCAGTAATAGGAAACGCATTTTGGGACTTGATTTGGGTACTTGGGCCATCCCTTCTCGTGAAGACTGATGAGTACCTGAGCGGGCTCGTCATTCCTGGTAGCCAATTTGAGTTCTGCTCTTAATGATTCTGATAGGGGCAGGTACTTTGAGACGAGATGCACGGTTACTTCTAGATCCGGATCGACGTCACCCGTCTCTGGAAGATACGCTCTGGAGAGGGTATCCGCCATGTACATCTTACTCCCCGGCATGTGGACTATCTGCAAGTCATATTTCATAAGTTTGAGTTGCATTCTTTGGAGGCGGGGCGATACCTTGTTTACATACTTAGTCATGATGGACAGAAGGGGTTTATGGTCTGACTGAATGACCGTCTTTCTCCCGTAAATGTAGTAGTGGAATTTTTCTACCCCAAATACAATGGCTAACAGTTCCTTTTCTATTTGGGCATAGCTCTCTCTTTCGGTATCTGTTAGGCTCCTTGAAGCGTATGCTATTGGTCTGCCTGCCTGCATCAAACAGGCTCCTAATCCCCCCTTCGAAGCATCTACCTGCAGTACAGTCTCCTCCTTGCTGTTGAAGAATGCAAGGACCGGTGCAGAGCATAGCTTGTCCTTAATCTCCTGAAAAGCTTTCTGCTGTTCATGTTCCCACTGCCAGTCACTGTCAGCTTTTAGTAGGTCTCTCAGTGGCTCTGAAATTGCTGATAGCCGTGGAATGAATTTTCCCACAAAGTTGACCATGCCCATGAACGTTCTAACTTGCTTGACATTTGTTGGGGCAGGCATGGCCACTATCGCTTTGATCCTTTGCTCATCTGGGTGCACACCTTTTCCCGATAGTACATGACCCATGTATCGAACCTCCTTGATGTCATATTGGAACTTGTCCGGATTGAACTTAATGTTCCGCTCCCTAGCACGTTCTAGCACCGCTGTCAGCGCCCTGTCATGTTCCAGCTCTGTCTTCCCTGCTACAATAATATCATCAAATATAATCTGAACACCGGGAATGTCACTAAAATTTTCAGAATTCAATTGCTGAAAGACTTCAGGGGCGGACTTTATTCCATATGGAAGTCGCCTAAATCTAAACCTACCCATAGGCGTGTTGAAGGTACATAGGTCCGAACTGGCTTCATCCAGCTGCACTTGCCAAAACCCTTCTTTCATGTCTACAATTGAAAAGTGCTCCATGTCACTTAAGCTTGCAATAACTTCCTCAGCTGTCGGAATGGGGTAATGCTGCCTTTTGATAGCCATGTTAAGGTCTTTGGGATCTAAGCATAATCGAAGCGACCCATTGCTTTTTTCGACAATAACAAGGTTACTCGACCAGTCTGTTGGTTTTACCACTTTTTCCACAATCCCTTGAGTTACAAGATTTTCTATTGTAGATTTCAATTTGTCTTGCAATGACAGGGGAATTCTCCTACTTGGGTGTATTACAGGTGCGTGATCAGGGTGTAGTACAATCTTATGAGTACCCGGCATGCATCCTAACCCAGTGAACACATCCTTGTACGTCTGTAACACTTCAGATTTTGACCTTTTCTTAGCCCTAGTTAATACTGATATTGGTAGATTGAGAGGAACGAACCCCAGCCTTTGGCTGTCACCTAACCCTAGCATTGGCATGGTCTTAACATCGGTTACCATAAATTCTATTTGTACATTGGGGTTTTCAGTGTCACTACGTTTACAACTCAAAATTGCTTTGCCCTTCGGGAATATTTTTGAGTTCCCAAAAGCCACTAGGACTGCCTTAGTGGGAATTAGCCTTGCATTTGCTGGAATGGTTGCAAACAAGGTTGACGGGAGAATGCTTACTTCTGCACCCGTGTCTATTTTGCACTGAACTGCCTGTCCCTCAATATCAATAGTCTCAAGCCATTGAGCCTGAAATTTGTAACTTTTCTTTACAGAACAGACTTGTAGGCCAGGCACTTTTACAGATATGCTGGTTACGTACTGGACCCTGTTGTGTTCATCTTCTTCCGATGACGATTCCTCTAGTTGACACTCTCGGACCTGCTTCTGCTGGCACATCTTGGCGAAGTGATTCGGACCGTTGCACCTAGCGCAGCTCTTGTTGAAGGCAGGACACTGCCTCGGCTTGTGACGATACCCGCATTTCTTACAGTTGTATCCGTCCCCAGTGGCATTAGCTCCCCTCTTTGGAAACTCAGCTTCCTTGCGTCGCCAGTCAGTGTTAGGAGTCTTCGGGTTGTCTTCCTTGCGCCACCATTCTTTCGGGTTGTGTTTTGGCGCACTCTTGATTTCGTCCACTTCATGTTGTATCGCAGCGGCGATCTGTATGGCTTCAACCTTTTGAGTAACTTCCTTCTCCTCCATAGCCTGTAGCTGAATCTTGCTTGCCTCCGACGCACGACAGTATTCGGCTGCTTTTTCCAACGTTAAATCCGGAACACGCAACAGCCTCTCCTTCAGAACTTTGTCATTCACGCCCAGTACTAACCTTAGGGTTATCATCCTTTTTAGCTGAGTCTCAAACTCACATGAACTGGCTAGACTCTTCAGTCTTGTGAGAAAGTGATCTACGGTTTCGTTTTCTTCTTGTGAACACGTAAAGAACACACTCTGTTCATACACAAGGTTTTTTCTAGGCGCACAGTAATTTTCGAACGCGGCTAACACGTGGGTGATCTTCTTTTTGTTATCCCCTTCGAATTCAAAAGTATTGAAGATGGTTAATCCATCATCACCGATTGCATTTAACAAGATCGCGATCTGATCTTCTTCGTCCTCCTTGTATCCTTTTGAGGCCCTCATGAACAGTTCGAACTTCTGCTTCCACTGCTTCCATTTTTCCGCAACGTTGCCCGAGAATTCCAACTCAGGTAGCTTCCTGCAATGCGCCATGTTGTTTCTGGTTTCGAGACGTGCTTCAGCCGCCTAGGTATTCAACAATTCTTGATGCGTACCCTCCTCGATTCTCTTCAGAGTTTTGTTCGATAACTTCTGACACCATGTAATACTTGGTTTAGGTTTATAATCAAAGAACGTATTATAACAATATAATGTTTGGTTTTATTTCACAAACAGATCTACGATACACACACACCATGCTGGTGGCTTGCTGCCATCTTGCTGACCGCCCGGCTCGCCCAGTGTAGCCAACATGCCAGCTACATAATTGTACCCATTACACGCAACATGTCAATAATGTTTATTGAGTAAAGCGGTGTTTGCAGGCAAGAAAGATGCGAGTTGACCAGTCCTATAAACTCCTACTGACACTAATGTTCCTCGAGTCGCATGAGATTTCCTACTAAAGAAGTTTATTTTGAGTTGCTTTGCTATACTTTTGAGAAAATACTAATAACACACATGCAGCGACATCCAGCTTTGAGCAGTACGAGTTGTATAAGATTGGCTTTCAAGTGTCAGTCGTCAGCGCGTGTGACTGCAGTAACGTCGCGTTTGTTCTGTTCCGCTTTATAATCAAAATGTCGCACTGCTGTGTTGTTGATTGCTGCAATACGAGTCATAAAATAATAATGTACAAAGACACAAACCTTCGCATCGGCTATCACACGTTTCCAAAACGGGATAAATCGCCTAAGAGATATCGTTTGTGGTTAGACAAAATCTCTAGAAGAGACTTTGTGCCGACAAAGTCCACGGTTGTTTGCTCGCAACATTTCTTGGAGTCGGACTTCAAAACGTCTTTTTTGCAACAAAAACTAATGCCAGATTCAAAAATGAAAATGAATTTGAAAAAAACTGCTGTCCCATCGCTACATTTACGAGGCACGTCGACTTCTTCGAATGACCCACCGGCCGCAAAAAAGACATCAGTTTATCTTCAGAAGAAACAAGTTCAGGAAATAGTGGAAGGTGTTGCCAGCACCAGTGGTCTAGTAACTAATAAATCAACCGCCGATTGTCGTTTTGATGATATTGATGAGCATGATTTCATCGACAATGAGAACATCCTCGCCAGCACACCGACGCGAACTTACGATTCATGCGATTCTGGCATAGGGTGTCAATGTGAGCTTGGACAGGAGACACTAAAGAATGCCCTGGGAATCGCAAGTGATAGTGATCAATATGCAGAAGATATAGCTTCAAGGACCCAGATGACTATTCTTATTTTCTGCCGTCCGACGTGGACGAGACAGAAAGTGACAGTGACAGTGAATCGGAGTCCGAAAACGAGGACAAAAGTGGTGATGTGGTGAAAAACACTATGTTTATTTCATTCTGGTCGTCGCTGCTGATTTTATTCAGTGTTTGCAATCAATGTGCATCTCCCGTGGAAAATATCAGGCGCTCAGTGACGGGGTCAATGCTGACAGTGAAAACCACGTGTAAGAAAGGACACAACTTCACTTGGCGATCTCAGCCTATGGTCAATCGCGTGCCTCTGGGAAATGTGCTCATCGCCGGTGCAGTCTACATGTCGGGATTGACATTTCAAGCTACCAAAACATTCGCCGATACTTTGAAACTACAGTTCATGTCTAGCTGGACGTTTTACAAGCATATAAAAGCATGGGTTGCGCCTGTCATACGAGATTTATGGCGCACAGAAAGAGCTAAGAATCTAGATGAATTGCGGTCGACAGACAGGCCGAAAGTGTGGGTGGGGGGCGACGGCCAGTATGACTCGCCGGGCCATAGTGCCAAATATTGCACTTACACTGTTATGGACATACTGACCAACAAAATAATAGACTTCTTTATCATTCAAAAAGGCCAGGTTATCGGTGATCTATAAAAAGCCGCTTGTGACAGACTAATGACAAGACTTGTGGTCGACGAGAGCGTTCCGATTACACTTTTCCTCTCTGACCGCCACCGAGGAATAGGCTTGCTAATGCGCACCAAGTTTCCAGCCATCATGCATGAGTTCGACGTGTGGCACATGGCGAAAAGTCTAATGAAGAAAATACAGGCTTCGACGAAACAATCTACAGTCATCCCTCAATGGCACAGAAGTATTCGAAATCATCTCTGGTGGTCGTCAAAAACATGTGATGGCAACGCTGACCTCCTGGTCGAAAAGTTCCAGTCCCTCATGCACCACGTGTGCGACGAACACTCGTGGGAGGGCGAGGGAAATCTGTTCAATCAGTGCGAGCACGGAGAACTTGACGACGATGAGCGCGCGACAAAAATGTGGATCACTCCAAACTCGCACGATTACCAGTTGCTGCGAAAGCACATCACTGACAAAACGTTCATAAAAGATTTGCGACACACAAACCATTTTTGCCACACTGGTGGAATCGAGTCTTACCACAACGTCAGGTTGAAATATATGCCTAAGAGAGTTCATTTTTCCTACGAAGGCATGACTCTCCGATCAATGCTCGCTATACTGGACCACAACGCCAACATAGGTCGAAGTTTGACTGGTGAATCGGCGCGCTTCTCGAAAGCGACAAAAAAATGGGTGCTTCGTACTAAGTACGAAAACAAATCTAATGTTTGGCGTGAAGATTTACTGGGAAAGATATCTGATGTGGCATGTGGAGTATCACCCTTGCCCTGCACACAGGACGCCGACCACCCGCCCATTCCTCAGAACATCGCGTCTGTTCCCCGACCGTCACTTGAAACACTACATAACACTCGTTTCAAGCGATTCGAGTGATTGTAGATAGAATAAAATCCCTCGAAACGTAAACAAAATTCCTATTCGTAATCAGTTATATTTTGAACATGTGAAGTCATCATTTCATTTTACATCCCTTCTAAACCACTCATAATCATCAGTATCATCATGGCTGGCGCCGGGCTTACACCATACCAATTTGAGCCCTCCTATTCCGCAGAAGAATTAGCTGCAAAACGAGTGCAAAACAACACGTTTCGCGAGTTGGACTTTTCTGGCCGGGCAACTTTATCGAGTAGCGATTGGTGCAATTGTGGAGAGTGCACTTTGATGCACACGGACATCGAGTGTCATTGCTGTAGTGAAAGCGAAATAATCACGAAAATTCGAGGTAGTGTTGACTGTATTACGCATCACGCGTCATTTGAAAGTGTGGTAATAAACATCGATGCACTCAATACAGCAAGACACCATTTAATTTTGAATGCAATATCCGGCGATTATAAAAAATATCTAAAGTCAAGTGACAAACGTGTGTGGAGGCACATTGCCTATAAACAGTTCGTTTTTTGGATGAACTCTTGGACCACACTAGAGAAAAACAATCGAAAGGTGATCCTTCGTCTGTAGTTAAAACAATAAGACTGTGAATTTCCGGAGCAGGGAGGCGCTTACACCGGGTTTCAAGCCGCTGCTTCAGCTGACCCGGATTATTTTGACTAACTTTGCGAAGGTAAGAGGGGAAAAAGTTGCTATCTCGTGGTTTTTGAAGGATTTTTCGCAATGCTCGAGTTTTCCCTATTTTTATTGGCAATACATTCACGCAATAATATTTAAATTACCAATTACTTCGACGAGATGACACTACTCATCACCACAAGTGCGATGCACTCAAAAATATCGTCTTTACTCAAGCTAGGGGGGTGTTGAAAAGGTAGCTACTGCATAATATAGCAACCGCGCGATCTTTCTATCGGTGAACTGACGTCACAACAAGTTTCAAGCGGCGCTGGAGGGGCGTGAGTGGGGAGCGGTCTAGGTTGGCTGGAGCCATTTTTCTTAGCTCATTGAGCTCTAGGACAGTGGTTCTCAACCTTTACCCTGTCACGACCCACTATGCGAAAATAGGTATGATCGCGACCCATTTTTCCGTGGGTGTTGAAAATTAGACGTTCAATTTTAAAGAAAATTATGCACTGCTTGCTCCGTGCGTTTAATTGCCTCTACATATTTCCAGACATTCCGTAAGGTTGCTTTCCTCACCGCATCCCTGGATGTGCAATCCTAGTGGGAGCCTTGGGCCTGGCAGTCTCCCGTCAGCTTTTCCCAATTTGTCACGATTTTTGTGATAGTGACGCGAAGTGCTGCACTGATGTCCGGTTTGTTCCGCGATTTAGTTTTGATTGACGTCATTGCGAAGAACGCGCTTTCGCAAAGATACGATGACGGAAATGGCAACAATTTTTTCACTGCCCGCGCACTCAATGTCGGGTATTCGGAATTTAGATTCATCCAGAACGTGGAAATGTCTGCACTCTTAAAGCCTGCTTTCAAAGCTGCGTCGCAGCTCAACTCTATCAGCTTGTCCGAATCTGCTGGCGAGAGGTCGTTGTTGCCCTCCGTGGAGAAGGGGTTGATGGTCCACATATTGCCTGAGCGCGGGTCGTCTTCGACAGGGAAATAGGATTCAAATTTCTGCCCTAGTTTTTCCATGTGCAACAACACCAACTTGGTCAAGTCCTCGGCGCAAAAATCGGCGTTATCAGCTCTCTGGTCGGCGATGAAGGCATCAAGAGAAGGAAACATGTCAACATTGCCATTTTGCCATTTAGCCGCAAAGCGTGGGATTGAAAGAATTAACAAAACTAATTCGCAGTTTCGAAGTAAAGTACGGCACACGTGTTGTGTCTAGTCTCAGCTATGTCCTTGGGTTGGGGGAGGAGGGGTCTGTCTTTGCCCGACAAAGAATGGAATAAAAATGTGAACACGTGTCAGAAGTAGGCAGGAAATATAACTTGGGCAAATTGACATTTCACTCTCAGAACAGATAACTACTTTTACTTATCAAAATCGAAATAACCTCGAATAAATAAATAATATTTTCACTCTAGCTAGTTAGAATGCTTATGCTGACCACTTGCTGGCGACCCACCAGCAAACCTCTCGCGACCCACTAGTGGGTCGCGCCCCACAGGTTGAGAACCACTGCTCTAGGACATATATTTTTATGGTTTACCCCTCAAACGGCCTTTAAAGCGAACACAGCTACACTTAATATGACGACATGGTGTGATGCAGCGAAACTCCTCGTAAACAGCGCAAAGACGACTTTCCTACTGTTCCACACGTACCAGAGGAAACTGGACTCGAGCCCTCTAATTAGACTTTTGGGAAAGAGTCTGAGCGAGAGCAGTGAGACGAAGTTTCTTGGAGTGACCATCTGCAACACTCTCGACTGGTCAACCCACATTGGAAATCTGGCCAAGAAAATAGCAACATCCGCATACTTATTACGCAATCTTCAACCTGTGACCAGCACGGAGGTATTGAGACTGGCCTATTTTGCCTTATTCCAATCACATCTATCGTATGGAATTTGCTTCTGGGGCTGCTCGCCACACATCGTAAGACTCATAATCCAAAAGAGAGCGGTAAGAGGCATGGTAGGTGCGTCTGGAAGAACATCATGCAAGCAGTTCTTTAAGAAACTAGAAATTATGGCAGTGCCTTGCCTCTATATATATATAGCCTCATAATTTTCACAAGAAATAACATTGAAGCCCATGTCACAAATGCGCAGATTCACGAGCACAACACCCGCCAGAAAAACAATATTGCCGTTCAAGCGCATAATCTGGCTCTGTACAGCCAAAGCCCTAGATACGCTGGAGCTGCACTTTTTAACAAGCTTCCAATACAGATTAGAAGCGAAAAAAATGACTTAGCTTTTAAGCATAATTTAAAACAGTTCTTAATAAAAAATCCTTTTTACTCAAAATCTGAGTATTTTACCACAAATTTGTAACCAATGCTCCATTTACTGACCTGTTCAACAACATTTATTGTGTTTTACTGAATAAATGAATTTATTATTATAAATTGAAAACCTAAATCAAGCTACCTAGTGGTTTGATGGCTTTCTCCCGGCGGAACAAAGTCATCTAAATAATAACTGGAAATAAGCCATCTATGCAGATGGCTTTATTCCGGCACTTATTCACTGGAATGCTATCAATCTCATCCACACTATAGATGGATTTAATCCAGTAACGTCATGTAGTGTATTTGGTCTGATGGCTTTATTCCGGTGGAACAAAGCCATCGAAATAATAACCGGAATAAAGCCATCTCGCGGATGGCTTTCTTCCGGGTTAAAATTTTAGTCCAAATGGCGTTATCCGCCCCCCCCCTTCCTGTCGATTATGAGAAATTCCCAAAAACCATACGAAAATATTCTCAACTGTCCTCTGCTTGATACAGGGGTGATTTCGACTTGAATCAAAGAGAGACAATATTTTTCTGATTGGGCTTGGTACTTTCACTGATTTTAAACGGTATGCTCATGTTATAACTTTCCGAGACGGAAAAGTATTTCTCTAAACCCAAATAGGTACAAGAACTTTGTGACAGATGTCGACAGTACGACATGCAAAGTTCCGAAATAAACCTTCTCTACAAAATCGGGCTGAAATCTTCTTTCAGAATCTAAATAACAGTCTGGCGATGCACACGACGGGCTGGAGATCCGTCAAATCGGATAAAATAAATTCTCGTTACTTACGAATCTTACGATACGTGCGTGATTTCCACTGAAAGATCCTAGTGCGTAGCAATCATCGCGTGAACCTATACGCTGCGGAACGTGCTGAGCGAGACGGGGATGAAGCCTGCAGCCTGGATGACCTGTGGCTTGTTGGAAGCCGAGATCAGAATCACCATCGACTTCTTGAAGCTTTGCGTCGCTCCCGTCCAGTCGCAAGCAAAGACAGCGTCGTTCAGGAGTCCGGCCTGCAAACACAATGTGTGTGTAATCTACGCCTGCAAAGATCTCAGAAACAGATTGCATATTTGCTTTTGCAGCTTTGTGCGGAAACTGCACTCGAAAACTCGAAAACTGCACGCGGCTGGTTTATATAATAACATCAGAAATTGTGAATTATATTATTCTCAAAAAGCACGGAAATTTTCATGAAATTTTCATGGAAATTTTCATGGCCAATGCTGCAATTCAATCCATGGTTTTATGAGGAAAATCCATTTCTTTCATCCGTCGTGCAAATACACGCCAGTAACGTGGAAAGCGTGAAATCTTACTTCTTCTGTGATCTTTTCCGACAGAAAGCTGATCAATGCCAGCAGTGAGAAGTAGTTGAGGCTGACTAGTAAGATACAAATTGTATTACTTGAGCCATTGATTTTCTGTAAAAAAATACACCGGAAATTTAACAGCGTATTCAAATTCAAACTTTTATATAAAGAACAAATCATACTAATTTATTAAATTATGTGAGATAAGTGGTTCAACTGTTGTATTAACACATTATAGACTTGAACAAGTGGCTCCGTCCCTGCAGCCTCCGGCCGCTAACCCCGCCGGGGGGTTCTGCCCTCTGGACACCCGTGGGCAATCTTGAATTGACTGGACATATCAAGAAATAGGATCGATCAATATTAATTCCTACAGAACTTTTCAGCCACTTTATCATGTCTTCCCACTGATCTCTATATCTATGGATAGAGCTTCCTGATTCTTACAGTGAGACTTTGATGCCATATTGAGCTATTTTGGGGCACCTTCTCCTCCTTACAATTTTCATCAAATTTTCAAATCAAAATGTTAATTTGGCAATTTAATAATTTTAGTAATATTTTCAGTTCATATTTCTCGGTATCTAATTCATGAAACGTTTATATTGGGTTCGATTTAATTGTGAGCTATAAAGAGTGGGTTACAGAATATTTATTTAAGTGATGTTCTGAAATACTGTTTAAAAAAAAAGACTAGTAAACATTCGTAAATAAAAATAAAGAAATAGCGGTATAATTTGGGGTGACCCAGAAGGCGGAAATCTGGCTTCACTTCACTTGACCTTTGCTCAACAAGATGCGCTATCCAGGTTATTGAAATCAGTTGTCGGAACCGGCGACTCGGCGCTCTGCTTTAAGTTAATCGACCGCGCGGGGTTGAAGCTAGGGGGCGAGTGCGGGGTGCGATTTGATGCGCCCCGTGCGACTTACACGATATAACGCGGTGTGAAGTGGGTTACATTTTGCGTTCCCCCCTCCCCCAGCACCAAAAGGAACATATTATATCAAATTATGTGGAAATGAAATGCCTCCAACAAAATAATATATATCTTAGAAATAATTCTTGTTCGCATTTTTTTTAAATGGAATCTCACCTATTCGATAGAAGGTGTTCAAGAAGCTCTGCAAGTCAGCCATGATGACGGTTCGAGTCTCAACTGCGTATTTTTCAGTTCGACGAAGAAAATAAACTTCACGGCAAGGAAACCACCAATTGAGAAAACGTTCGCAATTCTTATTTATATATTACATTACATTACATTATTATGCATTATTTATACATTTATATAGGACCGAACTAAATTACTGAAATTATAGTTATATAAGGTTGATGTTTCGTGTTTCATGTCATAGCACCACCACAATAGGATATAAATAAACATTCTAAGAAAAAGATAGTAGCTATAGTTTGTTCTGTAAAGTATGGTGTACTGGCATGCATGATAATTAGGTTGGGGGGGAGGAGTAATTGTTTGAAAGTAAACAATCGAGTCAATTTTTCTTAGAATACTGGCAAAACCTATGCCCATAGGCATACCTACATGCCCATAGGCATACCTACATGCCCATAGGCATACCTACATGCCCATAGGGCAAATGCCAAAACCGATTTTGATGAAAATTTGTGTGGACCTTCGTTTTCTCTGAACTTAGATCTGCCACGTTTTTGAAGCAATTTGGACGAGTAAATTTGACTTGGACGAGGCCAAGGCTCTGAATATAATTTGACGAAACTTTCTAGACATGTTGACCCTCACGATTCAATGTTTGTGTACAGTTTTTAACTGTCGTATGTTTAGCAATTTACTTGAAAATGGCTCTTTTATGTCACTTTTTAAGCGTTCTTGCAGTTTTTTGCAACTAAAGCTACTTTATCTTCTACCGATTTTAACAAAATTTACTGTGTGCATTATAAACCATAAAAAGAAGATGCTGTGTTAATTTCAAGCAAATCAATTGATTTTTTTCCCTTAAATCGATTTTTACGTTTTGAAATATTCAAATAATTTCACGGCGACTACATCATGATATTTCCCGGTAACGTATATCATTGAAAAAGCTGGCCGAACATTTTAAATTGGTCATAATATAAGCATAGTATAGCGAGGTATAGCTAGTAAATTAGACCGAACGTTTAGAAGTATAACAGCAGAATTTATTTTGTGTAAACGCTGAATTTATTCTTGAAATTGGTACAGTGCTGAAATGTCAACAAAAATTCTTGATATCAGTTTAAGCCACAGTTCATGAACTTGCACTGTCATAAATCTTTCTTATCGATATTAGTAAGAGTGTAATCTGATAGAATTTTTACAATCTGAATTCAAAAGACAGTTAAATCTCCCCTGGGGCTCAAAACATTTTCAGTATAACAGCGAAAACTAGCAAACGAAATTTTCATGACATTTGTACCAAACCTTCAGTAAATTTCTCGTCAGAAATTTCTTATGTGTACAATGCACCGTGCTCTAATCATTGAATAATTGAATAATTGAATAATCATTGAACTCTACTGCTGCCGAAGTCATCAACTCAAATCACTTGAACTGGATCAACACAACTTCGTACGTAAATATAGCTCCAGACAGCTAGAAAGTATGAAAAACAAGAAGTCCCACCATCATTAACCACTTATTCGAGTCATCTCAAAAAACACCGATCTGTTTTACCAAGGTAATACTTTCTTATGACGCGTGACATTTAGCACGGTTATCAAGATCAACCTTATCACCAATATTTTAACCCTCTCAATCATTGCACGTCATCTGACCTTTTTTACACTGTTATTAAGAACTCTGTTCCTCCCAGCGTGTACACAAGTTATTGAGTTAAGCCCTTCATTGTTAATGACAAATTTAACGTTCTATTGTTTGTGGCATGTTACACTGGGGTATTCATAAATGTATGTTATTTCTGAGCGCTAGCTCTAAACTAGAGCAAAGTTTGATGACAGCAATCAAAATTGAGTGGTGAAGGGATTCAGAAACCAGATTCCAGTCCTTATTTCCAGATCGACGTTAATTTCAAATAAAAGTTTTTGCAAAATATTAGTTAAGAATGAGGCACGTTATGAAACAAAAAACACGTACCTAATTCCACCGGAAAATGACGGCAAGTCACTCGGGACAATGTTTTGACACATTCTGATTCCAAAGGAAAAAACTTTCGTCGCTATCGGACAAAATTTTCCAAAATATTTGCGCCAACTCTTGTATCGAAATTCGCGATGGAAGCAACATTAACAATGTGAATAACGGATTACCTTCAAATTTTATGCGAACATGTTTTTTCACCCCTTTTCCACCAAGTTTATTTGCATATATTTACTAAACGACTTAAGACTTTGAGAATTTACAAAAACTGCCAAAATTTTGGAATCTCACTGATTCAATCATTCAATCCCGATCACCGTTATCATAATTACTGCGTCCTGTGATCGTGATTTTAGTGATCGTCAGCCGCGTTCGCAGAAGTGACATAAAACATGAAATATGAAGCACTTCCCATTACAAGAAATTTACGGTGATCTTATTTCCAATGTTTTCACACTTGCTGAATCCAATAAAAAATATTTCATCGCGATCAGACAAAATTTTCCAAAATTTGTGCGCAAACTTTGGTGTCTAAAGCGGCAGAGTCTGCTACCAGGCGCTCAGAAGTCGAGGCAGGTCGGGGTGCGCCGTGGCTCGAGCCGAGGGTTGTTGTCCGACGGCAGGAGTGACGTAGTAGGGTGGCAGCTGCCAGGGGGTGGGTGCTACGTCATCACGACCAGGGCTACGCATTCATTCATCGCTGAAAGACCGCGAAAACAGCTGAGATGTTGAATGTTGCTTGAGTCACGGATTGCGTGGATTCGTGGCAACTTGGAAGATGATATTTAGCCAAAGATAAACCCTTTATCTTAGCAACATTGTGGAAAGGAGGGGGGGGGGGGGGGGGGTGAATTATTTGTTATTATTGGCTGTCGGAGCACGAACAGACGAAAATAAAACAGTAAAAAATAATACCCGATATTTATAATATTTTTCTTGTTGTAATAGTTTTCATTATTTTGAAAAATGCTAAAATAGAAATGATTTGTGTGAAGTAAAATGTTTACCGAAGCAGCTAAGGGGGTGGGTGTCGGCTTGGCGCCGGTTCTTTCACCCCCGCTTCGTTGCGCGGAGCCTTTCACTCGACGAGGGTTTGTTTTTCAGCATTTCTTATTCCCTAAGGTTATTCCGAGGGAAAACTGTTGCAAATTTAATAACTTTAATTATCTGTATCAGGCTGCTCGTAAGTTTCAACCACAGTTACCCACAGCAACGTTCCAGCCGCTCGGAAAACCGTCCTGTCACCCCTTACAAGGTCGCACTCGTCTTCCTCGTCCAGACGGCTTCTTGGGCATCCATGGAATCGATATCCCCCCCGCAAACACCACCCCCGCGCCGCTACCCCGACTGCTTCCCGTAACCATGGCAATATTGATCTCGCGACGTCTGGACCAACATCCCCCCACCACCAACAGCACCCCTGCACTACAGCCCGTCTAGCAAACATGTCACGGTCACCCTGTAGCACGAGTTGGACCCGGTTGAGTGTTTCATTCGCGCCGATCTGCCCCGAAGCGCCGTATGGAAGCCTTACAAAAACATCAGGTGCTCGGAAGTGTCCGTTTGGTTCAGCATTTTGCAGCGATAATAGCAGGATAAAGTCTGAGTATTCGTATCTTCAATACCATTGATGTCCGATAGTTTTTAAAGTGATTGCAGGGGTTCTTACTTCGTCTAATAGGTAGAGTAAACGAAGAGAAGGCAAGGCAATAAAAATCAATGTAACTGCGGGTGAAGCTGACCTACCAAGTCAATGAACTCTTTCTGAACCACCCACACCACCCACTCAATTGCCCCCAGGTTGTGAATACAGGATACGAAACTGTGTCCCATCTAGGCGATACCCATTCAATACTCAGATGACAATCCATCCCGAATTCCACTTCCCCTTTAAGTAAAGCAACAGCTGGTAAACATTTCAATATTGATACTGCGATCCGAGAGCACCGATGTGATGTGGTTGAATTCGACAGCGAGTAAACCTCCCCCCACCCCCCTTCACCACACGGGGCCACATCACATGAAATACTTGATTTTGGTGGAGGCGCCGAGTTTGCATTGCGGGCTGCGTTAAGGCGTTATTGTAAGGAGTGTCGGTAATTACTTTCCCTGTTCATCCCTGGATCTGAGGTCTTGATTTTAATGTTTTCAACTTGTTTTAGGGTTCAAAATATCTGCCTTCAGCTTACGAATAGGGTTATATAATAATTGTTTATTATTTATTTTTTTGATATTCTAATCAGATTTAGACAATTTAGTTTAATTTTGTCTGGGTCCCACCAATCCCATTCTTATCTCTTTATTAAATTTTATTACAAATTTGATCATCTTTTCACTTACTCTCAACTTGTTCAAATCCTTGACACACTTTTCTAAGATCCCTATATAAATTTTCTCATTCCTTTCCTTTCCATGTCCAACTTAAACCCATACCCATTCCTCCCATTGAACCTCGCTCTTTTTGAAATCCTTCCAGTTCCCTTCACGCCAACTGCCCGCCAATTGCTTTAGAAATATAAATTAGTACTCAATCTTTCTTCTTTTCATTGGATTTCCCCACTCCAGTTCAACAAATATTTTCCCAATACTTCTATACTAATTGTATGTAACCATCTCAATAGACCTATTCCACTCAGAAAAAACTGACGTTAGATACCCACTGGACGTACTACCAGTTAGGAAAAAAAAATTAGCTCTGCTAAATTAAAAAAAGAAGATAGGGAAATCACAACCCGAGTTGATGTCATTTTGATGTCATTTTGATGGAATAGAATCTATAGGTGTATTGTTTCAATCTCAGAATCATCCCTCCCTTCACGTAAAGTTCACATCTTGAGTCTTGACACTTTGTAATGATTACAAAATGATTACAAGTAGCGTGAAAAATTATACCACTCCAAAAATACGCGCTTTCGAAATTGAAGGATTACATCATGAGTTGGACTAGGAGTAAGTACTCCCTAAGTACACCCTAGTAAGTGTCATTCTGTTACGAGTTCTAAATAAAAATTTGTTCCGAATGTTTGCTTCAGAACGTCATTACGATCAGTTTACAGATGGAACCTGTACAAATTATTTCACCTCCTGCCAGCCACCCACATTCCAACTGCACATCCAATGATGACAGCATTTGGATGATTCCTGGGTGATATAATTTTCAAAAGTCCGTCTCGACCCTACTACCCCTCCTCACCCTTTGCTGCTTTTAGATGGCGGGAGCTAAGGCCGTTGACATCGGCAGCCAACCTGACCTACCCTGGCTTGCCCCGAGCGATCCCGATGAGTCCCGAGCAGCCCCGACACGAGGTAGGTCAGGGGAGACAGGAACTAGGTCAACAGTGGATCGTTTCGGTGACTCCTGAGTGCCAAGCCTTATCGCGACCAAAGGCAAAATGTTATGATAACTCATGCATTGTTGAGTCCCTTGCGATCAAATCCTTGTATAGAAGTCGGTCAAATAAGCACTGTTTTATTTATTGTCTCATTATTTCAATAAGATCGATACATTTACATGTTATTTTGACATACAACAATGTACACGTAGCCGGAAAATTTGACGTTTTTATTTGTTTTAAGTATTTTGTAATTAAAATTTTCTTTGATTGATCATAGATATATCTTTTTAGCGCAGCATCATCAGCGTAAAGTATCTTTACAGCAGTGATTGCGAAGGTAAAGCGATGATCCGAGCTCCGTATCGTAGCAACATGCCGTGTCAAAACTTGAGGTTATAGAAATTGACACTCATCATTGTTTCTGACATTCAAATGAAGAATTTTGAATGATTAATTATTTGCTATTGCGCTGCGATAGTTTAATAACCAGTAAATAAGTAATTAATTAATGGTAAAATGAGCAGGCAATTATGTTGTTTACTTTTCCTCTGCCTCCTTGAACCAATGAATTTGAAATACTTAGAAATAATATCTAGAACAGAACCTGACAATTATACATTAGGTCTTCCTATACAATAGAATTTTGACTGAAATCGGTTGGAAATGGTATCTGATCTCTACTACCGCATTTATAATTAAACAGCTGCGCTAAGTAGTAGTAGGCCGTAGGCCCTAATACAGAAACTGGTAACGATAGCAAGGTATATAGTGATAGGACGAGGAAATATTTCTCAGAGCGGCTGTATTTTTAAGGGCGTAAGCTTGAGTAAGCATATATTGTTTACCAACACACTTACCTACACTTCGTTTGCGCTATGCGCATATATTTGCGCTATGTGCATATGTTTGCGCTATGTGCATATGTTTGTGCTATGCGCATATGTTTGCGCTATGCGCATATGTTTGCGCCATGCGCATATGTTTGCGCTATGCGCATATGCCTGTGCCCTATGGGCACCAAGGTTGAGCGAAGCTCGAGCTTGTTTCATAAACATTCCTTCGGTGACTGACTTAATTGGCTTGCAAATAACTTTGTGTGTAACTTGATGACAGACTCCACTTAGAACTAATAACCTTGAGTTGTTTTTCCCAAAAAAAAATTATTCTTGTGGAATACATGTCGAACGATCTCGGAAAGTTCTAATTATGGTTACAAAGTTACAGGTAGATTTAACGATGTTTTACGACACTCAATAATATTCTCTAGCAAGTATAATTTCATTCATCTAAGGATAGAAGCATGCAACTGCTGGTACGGCTGTTCCCACATTCTTCATCTTAGACTTTACATCTGTGAGGTCGCTAGCAGAGAGGCAGAGCCACAGCAAGTCAGAACCAATCCAGCCTCTTCTACAATCGGTCCACTAAATTTTTGTATTTGTGTAACTTATAATCAATAATGCATTAATTATTAGCTCATTATGATAGATCGTATGTATTCACGTAAACATATACACATACAAACATTCACGCTTTCACGCATTGACAGTGACATTGGAATTAGTGTCGACAATACACCTATTCCAATCCATCAGCAATTCAATCGAAATAATCACTCGGTATGAGCCTTAGGTAAAACCATTCTGATTATGATTGTCTGATCTCCCTTTGCAATATTTAGCAAAGCGTAGGTCTATATTTATTTACAGACTGTAGTACGTCAAGTGGGTATCTGAAGTCATTTTGCTCTGAGTGGAATTTGAAGCGACATTTTCTGGTCGTTTTCCGCTAGTCAGATTTTCTAGCGGACGCTGGTTTTTTTATTACATCGCACTCGTGAAATCGCGTCTGTTGTCGATACATAATAAATAATAAGTGAATATCATATGTGAGTTTGAGTCGCGTGAACAAATGCCACCGTAACAATGAAATATAAATAACTTTACGTGCGTAGAACTCGACAAAAACTTAGACATATCTTAAATTATAATCTGTCGTGGTTAAATTCAAGGCACGAGCGTAAATAATTGGTGAACGTAACGATCGATGCGAGTGAAGCATTTCTCCAAGCATCAAAATCATAGTGACGCATCGAATTTCACGAGGGCCTGGAGCATTCTGTCAAACAACTTCACCATCCTGACATTCTTTTATCGAGTTCCTATTCACAAGTCAAGTGCTCTACTTAGTCATCTACAACTGCCGGTGCATTACTATATATGTCTGATCACTAAGTAATTTAACTAGGAAGGCATGATTGTCTCATTGGAGATTTCACTCTCACAAGTGTACCCAGAAATGCACCAAAACAATGTACCCAATTGATATCATATCTCATGTTGGGCGAAGGAAATTAATTTCAAACTAGCATGTCCTTTGGAAAATGTGTAATTATCTCTACCAAGTAAAAGAAATGTCTGTAGGCATGATAAATGTATCACGAATCAGAGATCCTGAATGTGATTACACATGACAATGCAAGCCGTCGCGATTAAACCCGACGGAGACAGTGACAGAACTCAGCCCCGTCGGCATTTCGGCCAGCGAGCGGCGTGTGAAACGTTGGAACTCGGCGACCTCCTCGATCGCATGAGCGCCGCGTACGAGCCTGCTGTTTCCGTGCATTTCCACAATTTCACTCGATTCAAGGCTTCTGATTGGTCGCTTTGCCCATTGGGTCACTTTTCTAGACCAATCAGCGGAGGCTGCATGCAACAACGACACAAGGAACACAAGGAAATTCTGTAAACTTAAATATTCCTCTCAATTGAATCAGAACTGTTTTTTGACGGCAAAGATTGCAATAATGTAATGTGACGTCCCTGTGATATGGCGAGACCAGATTGGTTTGCACGCCTAGGACAAGCTGAACTTGATCCACTAGGAGATTACGGGGTATTTAGGTACTGATATGAACCCAAAAGAGATGGCCAAGACACAGAAATGAGTCAAATTAACATGTTAATCAGTGTGAATTTAATCCTAAATGCAAATACTGGTTGCATGGGCGGTAGATAATGGTTATTAGAAACGAAATATCGATTCCAAAATTTACATCTGTACCGGGATTCGAATCCGGATCTTTGTCCATCCCAACAAAACAAGTAAACATAACATCAATTCCATGGTTGGTTGTCCGTAGAGCACAATTGGTTAGTGCAGTGTCCCGGATAGACAAAGATCCGGTTTCGAATCCCGGTACGGATGTAAATTTGAAATCGATATTTCGTTTTTACTAATCAACATGCTAAACATTTTTTTCGTCGTAAAAGCCTAACAATATTAAATAAATTGTTATAAAACTTACTTATTGACTCAATTTTAACATTTACTACCTTAGTAAACACGTTCAATTGTATATTCTGGTGGGTTTCAAAAAGAATCCTACGACACTGTCAATTTCTTGCAAGGATATAGCTTTACAAAGGACGAGGCCAGTTCATAAGGTTTCTTCCTCACGTGTGCTGGGATTAAGGCCAAACGAACGCTAAACAAAACGCGTATTTCCTGTTGAATTACGGCCGTTCTCGCGATCACTGATGTTAAGCAACAATGTGGGGGTTCCATGACCGGGTGGGGGCCCACAACAAACTTTCTGGAAAAATTGAGACTTTAAAAACCAGGTTAACTCGTATCTGGCCTCTAAACTGAGTGAGATTCCCACCGGCCTATAATTCACAGAAAGCTATTTAACACGTGGTGCGAGGCTGGACAAAGCATCTTCATCGAAGCGTGGGTCTTCTCATTTGGGAGGCATAAAACAATTTAAAAATCAGGTCTTGAAATGCATCTTTAATTGAGGTAACACCATGTACCACGTCCTGAAACTCTGTAAAATTTTCAGGCGGTCTACCGGAGCTAACGGAGATGTGGCTAAAATGTCTATCACTCTCACCTCAAACAGGTCACTAGCTTTTCCATTGCATGTAAATTAAGTGTTCGCAAATAAAGCCCTTATTTTCTGAGTAGGCTCGATCAGATTGGAAGCTATTTGTAAGTAAAAAGTCATTAAGGCCTCCCCAGAGAGTGCTAGCAGTATTCGCATCACTTTTCTCACCCGCTGTGTTGATAGCACGATTCACGGAAGGAATATTACACCTTATGCCGTTGTTGCATTCTAGCAAAATGACCCAATGGGCGAGCGACCAATCAGAAGCCTTGAATCGAGTGAAATTGTGGAAATGCACGGAAACGGTCGGCTCGTACGCGGCGCTCATGCGATCGAGGAGGTCGCCGAGTTCCAACGTTTCACACGCCACTCGCTGGCCGAAATGCCGACGGGGCTGATTTCTGTCACCGTCTTCGTCGCGTTTAATCGTGACGGCTTGGATCGCTTTCGTCTTAAGGCCATTCATTGATGTTCGTAACACAAAAATAATCAATCAGCTACTTAATTCGAATAATCGAAGCAAAGCACGAAATTTGGTGGAAAACATTATGTTGACAATTCGTTGGTACGGTATTTGGCCAATGCGAAGGCTTGGCTAAGGCCTTTACCATATAGAAACAGTTAGTCCACACATTATACAATGAGATAATAATAAGTCTGAAAAGTTAGGTATTTCGGGGTGGCATCAAGAAGGGATCTACGGATTATTTCACCATATACTCAGTGTAGTGTCGATATAAGGGTGTTTAACCCTCGAGCAAGGTTAAGTTGGGATACGCAGCTCGAGTCGAATCGCATGCTAGAACCGCTTCCTACCTGTGTTAGCAACTGTCCAGTCTGTACAACGTGCAAGCTTGGAGCAAGGCTAGGTTGGGATACGCAGCTCGAGTTGAATCGCATGTTAGAACCGCTTCTTACCTGTGTTTGCAACTGTCCAGTCTGTACAACGTGCTAGCTTCGAGCAAGGCTAGGTTGGGATACGCAGCTCGAGTCGAATCGCATGTTAGAACCGCTTCTTACCTGTGTTTACAGAGTGGAGCTCCTTGAACAAGCTATTCATATTATTTTACTAAAGTATACTTGGCTTCTGCTAAAAACATTTATGATAAAAATGTTGAGTGAAAATTTTGAACTAAAAATGCTGGTAAAATGGTAACGGAGCAATTGGGATATTCCTTTAACTTATCACACATCGAACGACATCCCTTGTTTATGAAAAATACACAGCTTACATAATTTGAGCAAAAGATTGCTCAACTGATTATTTCAGTCATTTCGTCAATTATTCAATAATGAAATAAAAATGTATCAATCCTTCCCATCGAAGATGTGGTGGAGGTGCCGAGTTGGCATTTGTTCTGCGGGCTGCTTTCAGGGGCCGACCTTGTCTGAAGCAATCGGCTGTTTTGAATTCAGTTCCCTTTGCTTTCAGCAATGGAAGCATTTTATTTTACACTAACGATATCTATTCTAGAAGTCTTGGGATTCAAGCTCTCCCCCACTCCTCATAGGTTCAGGTTTAGCCTCCGTTAGGTTACATACTCCATGTCTCACATCTAGAAGGACGAAGGTAGATCTTGTCGGCGAACAAAAAGCGAGAGATTACAGACTTGCCGAAACTTATTAAAAAGTTTTAATTTTGTGAGTCATGTATAAATACTTTTAAGTTTTAACATTTCATAACGAAATAATATTATATATCTGAAATCAAGATTTCAAACTTTTAACGAAACGGTTGAACTCGTGTTTAAATACAGGATTTGAATCAATTAGAATCGAAATTCTAACGGAATTATACACCTTTTCCATTTAATCAAAATTCTATCAAAATGACGTCATGAGACCCACTCGTCAAAGCCAGGTAGAGCAATTTGGGTTGTGATTTAACCCTATCTTACTCTGTTATTTACCAGGGCTTATTAATTGATGAGCGTAGCGAAATCTTCAATTTCTCTTAGTCGAGAAAAAAAAAACTTGTGTGTTTTTGTTTGCTTGTTTGTTTGTTTGTTTGTTTTTTGTGTGTGTGTATATGTGTTTGTTCGCGCTCTACAGGCCAAACGGCTGCTCCGATTTTGATAAAATTTTTCAGTAAACCGTATTTTGTTCTCAAATTAGACAAAGTCGTGGTAACAGCTTCTTAACCATTCAAAATTTACAAAATATTTCAGAATTTTCAAAACTTTTCTTATTTTTTATAGAAAAAAAGTGTTAAAAACCAAAAGCGACAGCATATAGTGCCGTAGCCTGGGGCTAGATTGCAGCATTAGACCATCAAGCATGTAGCGAGCAAATGTCTTTCAATAAATGTAAAGAAACGCAGAGCCATCATTTGTTTTAGATTTCTTAAAAAACAAATGATGAATCGGTGTACAATGTATAATGTACAATGTACAATGTTTAATGTACAAGGTGTCTGAAACAGATCGATAACATTCTTGGAACTTGGCGACAAAGAAATCACGTATTATTTTATCGCCAGGACGTGGCATATACTTAACGAAAGTCTTCAATCCATAATCCTTTCGACGCATTTTAGCTATCAAAAAAATATGAAATATTGATAAGATATGTGTTCTAGGGATTCTAGCCTAAGAAAGCCAAAGCAGAGTCTCAGTGGTTGAAAGAAGGTCACACAAGACTAACGCAGTACTTTTATAACGTGAACAAAGGTAAAGCAAGCAACGCATTCTGTAGCTACTTGAATGTTAACTAAGATGCTCTCCCGATTACGAGTTATGTGGCGAAGATATTTGGTTGAATTCCACGCATGGAGGAATGTGGATGGAAGCTACATTCGATTTTACAGAGAAGTTCTCTATCAACAAGGTGAGACCACGGATATGGAAGTGTATTTTCCCAACCCTCCCTATTCTAATATCCCTGTGGTTCTGTATGTTTTCATCACTTTCTTATACAATATGTCTTTACCAATTTGCAATTATTTCCCTATTTTTATCAAATTTTGGAAAGGCACTCGATCCAATATCCTACATTACATCGTGAGGGTCTCGCTTCGGTTGGGCCAAAACTTGCCGTTTTTTTTGGAGGGTGTGGGGGGGGGAGTCACATGCCCAATTTGGACAAGTGAGATTGAAAATTTGCACCCGAGTTAAATTTTCCATTTAAAATTCAAAGATATAGTATTAAAACAACTGGCCTAGAATTGGGCTTCTTTTCGGGGTTCTTTTCTTCAAATTTTAACTTTCGAGAGGTGAATATTCTATACAGGTTCCTGTATAAGCATGGGATATTTCTGTATTTCTGTGTTCTGTCTTCATTATTAGATATCATTAATCGATGGTGGACGTCTGGGCATCTAGGTCTTTTCTCAAAACCTCTATTATTATTTACTCTATTTTCGCATGAGGTTTGAATGATGATGTAGTTTATCCCTGTAGTCGGTTGGTACAACGGTGGTCGGTGATCGTCATGATTTCACTCTAATAACATTCATTTCTCCACTAATGTCAAGGGACGAAGCCCCCGCATGAGTGGTTTTGGGGGGCAGAACCCCCAAAAATCGGATGGGGGGTTAGAGCGGTAAAGTCCCCCAACAAACAACTATGTGGCTCCAGGGGGTGGAGCCACTAAATATGTAGTAAAAACTTTCACTTGAGAAAACAAAGTAAAAAACAGTTTTATATGGCGGAAGAGGGTTGTGTTGTACAACCAAAAAATCTATCTTGACGACCGACTTTCGACTTAATAAGACATATCATAAATATACATATATTATAAAAAGGTATGACAAGCGTAAACTTCACATTGTAATTGGTAACAGTTGAGTCGTTCGTGTTTGTGATTGCAGTTCATTCTTTGTGAAACCATAGTAAATATCTTATTACTTATATCTAATATCTATTACTTTAGAAAAGGAATGAAAATTACAGATAATAATTTGAGGCATGATTTTCTGTCACTGACAGGTTATTTCCAATTGTTCCATTTGCATAGAAATAATCCGCGTAATGCGGCCATGGAAGCTCTTTAAGGTTGGTTACCTCCACAATACCATCCAAACAATTCGTCTGTTTCTGAATATGACATTTTTGAAGCTGATTAAACTTGTCACCACACATGCAAGAAATTTTCACGTACCGTCGCCGCGTCAAAGCAGGCGAGACATTCCGGCAAACAGCGACAGCAAGGAGCTGGCCGGCCGGTGCGTGCTATAGGGAGGGAGCAAGCTTGGCGTGACATGGCGTGATGTTGTGGAGGTCACGTAAAGCAGAGCGGGAATGTAAATTATGCAAAAAAATTGTTGGTTAATCCATCCATCGTCATAAAAATTATTTTAGACAAGGCAAAAAGCAAAGTAATTGGAAATATTAGATAAATGAGTCAAGTTGCGATGGATTTTTATTTCAAGTCAGCTAGCTGTCAGATATCCCAAACCTAATATGTTTTCTCTTGAGGCGCCCAATTCGATCAATGATGTGGCTCATCGTGTACTTTTGAGGTAATTAGTAATGAAAACAAGCGGAATAAAGGGTGTTGGCTGAGAGGCAACGTGATTGGCTTATTTTTACGGCTACGTCAGTTTCTTTGGTTGCACGTTTTAATTATGTTTTCGCTCACGTGAACGGCTAAGTTAGTTTTGCCCGAGCCCTAGTGCCGGAATAGTAGTTAAGGTAAGAGCCAGTTTTTCGATCCAGGTTTCTGGCCCAGCCACGAGGGCGAGCGCCCGACGTTCTTCCGTCGGCTTTACCCACGACTGATTCTCTGTATGCGACTCTACCTGGGTCTGGTCGGGTTACCCGTCGCCATCTATCAGGCGTTAGACGACGGCTTGGAGACGATCATCGAGCATTTCATGCTGTGGATCATGATAGCGGTCGATATCACCACGATCGGTACTCTTCTCTACCGCAGCAAGCTCCTCCAAGATGCGGTAATGAATTACGATGGTGGTCAACCGTAACTATGTCATTATGACAGGCTATGCGAACACTCATATAGTCGTGTTTTGGATGAGCGTAAGACTTACGCTCACCCACAATGCGATTATATTGCGTTTGCTCATAGCTTATAGGCTTATTGGATGAGCGAGCGAAGCGAGCGAAATCCTTCAATTTCACAACATAAGGGAAAAAAAAGCATTTGGATTTTTTTTTTTTGTAACAAAAACGAGCAGGCCTACTTAAAGGTCACGGATCGTTACGAAACTTGGCAAAAACGTTCGTGGTGACTCAGCGAGTTGCTGTATAGTTTTTGAGCAAAATCTGTTCAGCCATTTTGTTTTTATGAGCAAAAACCCGTAAATTTTTCAGTTTTTTGGTACTAGCTTCGTAACTAATAAACCGATCCGCACCAAATTTGGATTGAATATATATGATAACAAGTTAAACGAATTGCCTAAGTTTCAGATTCGTACATGAAGTATTTTGCTAATTAGAAAAATAGTTTTTTTTTGCCTCTAAACGGTTTCAATACCGATTTTTATTCGGTTTATTATATGATTGTCAAATGTTTTCCGTTTGGATTTCCTCAGGGAGATTACGGCTCGCTCACCCTGCAACGAGTCTAGGCTCTACTAATCGTTTACCTAGTAATGATCAATTTTAAATGTTCAGCGTTAATTTAGCAGCTTTCTCAATGACATTCGTTTCCTGCAAATATCATGATGTAGTCGTCGTGAAATTATATGAATATTTCAAAACCTAAAAATCGATCTAAAGAAAAACTTTTCAACTGATTTACTTCAAATAAACACATTACCTTCTTTTTGCGATTTATAATGCACATAGTAAATTTTGTGAACATCGGTTGAAGATAAAGTAGCTTTAGTGGCAAAAAACTGCAGAAACGCTGAAAAAGTGTCATAAAAGCGCCATTTTCAAGAAAATGACGTAACATACAACAATGAAATTTGTTGGTCAAATCATCTATAAAGTTTCCTCAAATTATATTCAGATTCTTGGCCTCTAGAGTGCAAAACGTGTTTTGGAAAAACTGAAAGATTTCGTATTTACTGGGCCAAATTGCTTCAAAAACGTGGCAGATCTAAGTTCCGAGAAAACAAAGGTTCACAGAAATTTTCATCAAAATCCGTTTTGGCATTTAGCCGGTAGCGTGCGAACAAACACACAAAAAAACAAAAGATAAAAATAACATACCAGAATTTTTTATTAGTAAATTGAAGATTTTGCTTCACTTGCTTCGCTCGTTATTCTCATCACGTAGCAAAGAATATGCGACCATCCTTTTCGCCTGAAGTTGATTGGAACCTAAAAGCAACTCGTTGCATGTTCGCTAGACACTTGTTTTAGTGGAAACGAAATACTTCAAATTTGTACCCGTACCGGGTATCGAACTTTCACCTTTTGACCTCTTGATTTTCGCTATCCATATTAATATGTCGCCGTAGCTAAAAATCAAATACCAAAAATTAGGCATAATATCCGTGTTTAACAAATACACGACCCTTGGGCAAAACAGTAACCAACGTATGGCCGCGACGTTGCAACGTATTTCTGTTTATCTTGAGATTTCTGCCAAATTCACAAACATGGAATTAGGTCACTTCCAACGCAGATGGGGTGTCCAGATGTTTCCACGAGCAATACTTTCTTGTACCGGCAGTGACATTAATTGACAGCAGTGCGTGATTCCTGACAAATAAAATGTTTTAACTGCTTCTAGGTGCTCGCGTTCGAGGAGATGCAAGAGAGCGCTAGGTGGTTGCCGTCCCAACCCCGAGACATTTTCAATCGTGCAGAACAAACTAGCAATAAGTTATTCCTCCTGTGGGTTTCATCGGGACCCTCAGCAATCCTGATCAGTCTGATGATTCTGCCATTCCTGTTTCAAGCAAGGAGTTTCCAATTCAGGTATTCATTAGATTATGTCCAAAATATGGGTACATTTCTTCAGATAAACTATTGCAGTGGCTCTGCTAAAATACCAAACTTAAACTGCTTTATAGCTGCCTGCTATATATATATATTAAACTTAAGCTTTGCTGCCTGCTTTATAGACTCGAGGGGGTGTAAAATAATAATGTAAAACATGTAAGAACTCATTTTGTACCTCTCTTACAGATGCTGGTACCCGTACGATGCGTACAAGTCCCCCTACTTCGAGATCACACAGCTCGGCTGGATCATGTTCGTGATGTCCATCTGGGGCTACTTCTTGAGCTCGGCCGTGCTCCTAGAAACGATGCTTGTGCAAATCGGCTCGCACTTCGAGCTGTTGCGCCACAACCTGGCCGTAATCCGCGACTCGGCGCTCGCGAGGACGTCCGGTGCTGACCGGAAACGGAACCGGCCGCAACACGTGGCCAACACGTGGCTGCTGCCCGGAGAGCTCGACCGCGAGATGACAGCAGTGTTGAAGATTTGTGTTCGTCATCACCAGGCCGTCATCAGGTTGGGTGAAAATTTACATGTTACATCTTGATAAAGCAGGCAGCACAGCTTTGCGAAACGTCGGGAAATGTTTGAGTCATTTTTCGTCAAACCCTTCTATTGCAGTTTGTAATAAAAAATTGTACAAGGTTTTATGTGACGGATTATATGGAGAATTTGACGACCTTTTTCACTACTAAATAATCATTGTATAGAAAACAAATGAGCTTGATTATTGATCTACATTCATGAGACGTCAGATGTGGTTTGGAATTCGATATCATTATATAGATAAACCTTGGATATAATTAAAACTTAATACGATCGACGACAGAGATGCCGAAGGGCGAAGATATTAAGATATTAAAATAAGTTAAAATACTTTTAAAATAATTTAACATACTGACGTCACACAATCTCCGATCTCTGATTGGCTGCATTCCATACAAGTTGTGATGGAAATAGCGCCTCGGCTAGCCGAAAAAACAATACAAGGCTTTTATGTGATAGACTGCCATACAATGGACTGTTTACACTTTCATAGGCGGTTGTATACAAGACTGCTGTACAAGGGTTTGACAAAACATGTGACCGTGTAAAAGGGGCTTAACATGGTCATAGGCGGTTGTATACAAGACTGCTGTACAAGGGGTTGACAAAACATGTGACCGTGTAAAAGGGGCTTAACTCGGTCATAGGCGGTTGTATACAAGACTGCTGTACCAGGGTTTGAAAAACATGTGACCGTGTAAAAGGGGCTTAACTCGGTCATAGGCGGTTGTATACAAGACTGCTGTACAAGGGTTTGACAAAACATGTGACCGTGTAAAAGGGGCTTAACACGGTCATAGGCGGTTGTATTCAAGACTGCTGTACAAGGGTTTGACAAAACATGTGACCGTGTAAAAGGGGCTTAACTCGGTCATAGGCGGTTGTATACAAGACTGCTGTACCAGGGTTTGAAAAACATGTGACCGTGTAAAAGGGGTTTAACTCGGTCATAGGCGGTTGTATACAAGACTGCTGTACCAGGGTTTGACAAAACATGTGACCGTGTAAAAGGGGCTTAACTCGGTCATAGGCGGTTGTATACAAGACTGCTGTACAAGGGTTTGAAAAACATGTGACCGTGTAAAAGGGGCTTAACACGGTCATAGGCGGTTGTATACAAGACTGCTGTACCAGGGTTTGAAAAACATGTGACCGTGTAAAAGGGGCTTAACTCGGTCATAGGCGGTTGTTTACAAGACTGCTGTACAAGGGTTTGACAAAACATGTGACCGTGTAAAAGGGGCTTAACACGGTCATAGGCGGTTGTATACAAGACTGCTGTACAAGGGTTTGACAAAACATGTGACCGTGTAAAAGGGGCTTAACTCGGTCATAGGCGGTTGTTTACAAGACTGCTGTACAAGGTTTGAAAAACATGCGACCGTGTAAAAGGTGCTCAACACGGTCATAGGCGGTTGTATACAAGACTGCTGTACAAGGTTTGAAAAACATGCGACCGTGTAAAAGGTGCTCAACACGGTCATAGGCGGTTGTATACAAGACTGCTGTACAAGGTTTGACAAAACATGTGACCGTGTAAAAGGGGCTTAACTCGGCCATAGGCGGTTGTATACAAGACTGCTGTACCAGGGTTTGAAAACCATGTGACCGTGTAAAAGGGGCTTAACTCGGTCATAGGCGGTTGTTTACAAGACTGCTGTACCAGGGTTTGACAAAACATGTGACCGTGTAAAAGGGGCTTAACTCGGTCATAGGCGGTTGTATACAAGACTGCTGTACAAGGGTTTGAAAAACATGTGACCGTGTAAAAGGGGCTTAACTCGGTCATAGGCGGTTGTTTACAAGACTGCTGTACAAGGGTTTGACAAAACATGTGACCGTGTAAAAGGGGCTTAACTCGGTCATAGGCGGTTGTTTACAAGACTGCTGTACAAGGTTTGAAAAACATGTGACCGTGTAAAAGGTGCTCAACACGGTCATAGGCGGTTGTATACAAGACTGCTGTACCAGGGTTTGACAAAACATGTGACCGTGTAAAAGGGGCTTAACTCGGTCATAGGCGGTTGTTTACAAGACTGCTGTACAAGGTTTGAAAAACATGTGACCGTGTAAAAGGTGCTCAACACGGTCATAGGCGGTTGTATACAAGACTGCTGTACAAGGTTTGACAAAACATGTGACCGTGTAAAAGGGGCTTAACTCGGCCATAGGCGGTTGTATACAAGACTGCTGTACCAGGGTTTGAAAAACATGTGACCGAGTAAAAGGGGCTTAACTCGGTCATAGGCGGTTGTTTACAAGACTGCTGTACCAGGGTTTGAAAAACATGCGACCGTGTAAAAGGTGCTCAACACGGTCATAGGCGGTTGTATACAAGACTGTTGTACAAGGTTTGACAAAACATGCGACCGTGTAAAAGGGGCTTAACTCGGTCATAGGCGGTTGTTTACAAGACTGCTGTACCAGGGTTTGAAAAACATGTGACCGTGTAGAAGGGGCTTAACACGGTCATAGGCGGTTGTATACAAGACTGCTGTACAAGGGTTTGACAAAACATGTGACCGTGTAGAAGGGGCTTAACACGGTCATAGGCGGTTGTATACAAGACTGCTACAAGTGTTGCTACGCAAAGGTGCAAGGGTTCCTGGATTCAATATCCAGTTAAATTTTCTCTCTGAAAACTATCAATCTAAGATAAGGAAAATACCTGAGTTTAAGAATGTAGGCCATAATGGCCATTTTTGCTTGGTCAGCATAAAAATGAAGATAAAAGAAATAGCTTGAAGATAATTTTGTTTTCAATAGTAATAAATATTTCCTGTCTCGCCCAGATTTCACAGTCGGGTGAACGAAGCGTTCAACCTGATGCTGACAATGTTCCACTTGGCGGTGGTTGTTCCTACCAGTCTAGCAGTGGTGTTGATCCAAATAGTACGTACCGCACGCCGCTGATGTCAATAATTCAGTGTCATTCGCTATCATAATCACTATCATTAGCTATTAATAGTCATTCGCTAGGGGTCGCGTTACCCGGATTAAATGACACAGCAGTTCGGGCAGTTCGGGGGCAGTTCGAGTTGGATGATGAAAGATATTTGGCATTAAATCTCCAAATGAAGCGTAGAAATCTTCATCTCTTCGAAAACTTGACTCTTTTGGATTTGGGTCCTTGTGTTTTATGTCAGTGTCCAAATATTCAATTTTTTTTTACTAATATTATCCAGCTGTGATTCGGCGTGTTTTCGTCACTTTAAAACACGACCATGCCCGCCTACAATTCCTTTCCCTTTTTTATGAAATTTTGGAAACGCACGCGATACAATTTTCTACAACGCAAAGCCAGGGTCTCGCTGGGGTTTGACCAATATGGGCCCTTTTTCGGGGTGGGGTTCACCCACCAAATTTGCACTTGGAGGATTGAAAGTTAGTACCCGTGTATAAGCGGCTATTTGTAATTTAAAACCACAATTTAAAATCAACCAGCCCAAAACTGAGCCCTTTGGGGGGGGGGGGGGTCTCTTCAAAAATACAAATATTTGCGACTCTACACTTTGCAATTATTTTCCTACTCATACAAAATTGAGAATTTACAATATTATTTTCTTCAAAAAAAATTTAGGAATTCAGTATGGAAGGCAGTTAGAAAATTTTGGGTACGCATCTTGATCCAACATCCGACAACACACTGGTGGGTTTCCCTTCGTTTTGGCCAAAATGGCAACTTTGTGTCGACTTGTGTTGAAAACACACTGAACCACATGAATAAGCATAGGGATGTGTATCGATAGTGCATTTAGATAAAGTCAACATTAAGGCTAACTAATATCTCTTTCAAAATCAACATCACTTGAGCATTGAATGATTTCGTGTGTTCCTTCTCTTTAGGTCGATGAAGGAAAGACACAACAATTGGTTTACGGTTCAGTTGTTGCCATTAACTTCACCATCCTCGTGCCACTGTCAATCTTTGGCAGCCACGTGACAACACAGGTAGGGAACATTATTCTGAATCACGCACTTTAAAAGTGTTATGCACGGACAGATTTCGCAAAATTCGTTCTCATTGAACCCGCCCGGAATAATGCTACAAAACCTCTGCGCCCCCGCCCCTGGCTAAGGGTGCGAGGCTGGCACCAAAACTTTTAGTGGTCAGCACCTTGAAATGTACCAACCTAAGCAGGTGTCCTGTTGTAATCATCGAAATCGAGCAAAACTTGGAAATCGACCACTAGGCCAGTGACAATAAACAGCTTTGTGTGTTAGGCCATTTTATGCCACGAGCTCGTACCACGTGACTCCAGACCCCTGCATACGATCACAGATTCTTGTAACATCAGTTGGACAATCCCAAACGTGCTTACCAGACACATTCATGCCAGCAAATAATATGCTTGGTCGCTTTTAACTGTCCATATTAAATAGACCAAGTCCACTCATGGAACAATGACGTCAGATACCCACTGAACTTATACTGCCAGTTTGGAAAAAATATTATTAAGCCTGCTGTTGTAGCCAAGAGGGGTCTACAACTAAAGGGAGAGAGTGGACTGTAATTGGGGAAGAAATCCCAAACAGCCTTCCTTGTGACGCGCTGTTGGCGACAGTAAAATGTCTATAGGTAAAGGGTGAATTAGGTAAAAGGTTGGAAGGGAAGGAACAATGGGAGACACAAACTTAGCTTGCAGATACGCACAGTTGGAGCTCCATGTTTAACACACGTTCTAGAAAACACTGATAAATAAACTCGCGGAATTCGAGGGTCGTGACCTGCCTCCACAGACTACCTGTCCGTGGTGAGGTTCAGAGAAGAACTGAATGAAAAGCTCACCAATACACGATGGGGAGCGGAGAAAACTTGACAACGCGAAAAAACTAGCTATAAACCAGCTGAAGCACACAGGCAACCAACTGACAGAAAGAAATTGACAAAGCGACAGAAATGGCGCAAAATAACAAAGGAAGATAGTGAAATCACAACCCGAATTTATCTACCTGGCTTTAGCGAGTGGGTATCATGACGTCATTTTGATTGAATGGAATAGGTGCATTGGCATACTGGTTTCTGTACACAACAATTAAACTGACCACGGATCATTGGCCATGCCAATAGCAACCGATGCATTTAATGTAAATATTATTTTGTTTGAAACCTTATTTTTCTATTGCGTGAACTAAGTCATGGGTACCGAGACATAAAGATCCACGCATGACACAAGCAACCTTTGAACTCTTTTAGATACTTTATAAACTAAGCCGACAATTGAGTCCACATATCGCTGTATCAATGTCGCACAGAACGCATCGCGTGCTCTCTGCGCTATGCTTCGAAAAAGGACAAATTTATTGTAAAACGACGCTTGTTTCCAACGAGTCCAGAGCGGGCTCGTCGGCGATTCCTTGTTTCACGGCGACTGGCTCGAGGCGTCGGAGAGTTTCAAGCGGTCCATGCGCATCGTCATCTCGCGCAGCAACCAACCGGAAGTCATCATGGTTGCCCAACACGTGTCTCTGTCGCTGGAGACGCTCAGCTCGGTGAGAAAAAAATCTAACAATATATATCCTTCTAGTTAGTGTTTCGCGATGAAGCCCATGGTTTGCGGACTTTGGGTCATACCAAAGCAACGCATTTATAGGCGCTGCTTATTACCATGGACATAACTGACTGACACAAAAATTTGCCTCTAATTTTATAAAACGAATTATTATATTATGAAACTGTAAGAACCAATGTAACATGCAACTTCTTAAAAAAAATGCTTGTTTTCTTCCAGGTGATCAATTTGACTTATTCCTTCAATAACTTCGTGCGAAATATGAAAATAATGAAAGAAATTTGAACCATGCGCGTTTTTTCTAGCAAAGTATGCTATACCTGCAACATTGCAATAGGTCTACATTTTATCTAGTATGCACATGGTCAGGGGCGGATACAGGGGGGGGGCGGTGGGGGCGATCGCCCCCCCCGGGTCACCGTGAAATTAGAAAGAAAATACGAAATACGGATAATTCAACTGCGATATTCGGTTGAAAGTCAAGAAATGCGACAATGATTCAACTTCAATTTTGATTTAATTGAACAATGAGAGCATTTATGGGAAGTTGGGCGCCCACTCTTGTGCCGGTGCGGATTACTTTTAGCTGACTGAGACTGACAGTGACTTCGTAGGCAAGCGTAGAGTATAAAGAAAACACACAGCTGCGATTCCATGCGTGTCAGCTCGTGTCGAGTATTGTGTCACACTCGCATCTCGACTCTCGAGATCCAGAACAGTTAGTGCGGTGGACACAGCGGGTGGGCAGCAAGCTACCGACGCTGGCATTTTGATATTATTTGATTGCCATTTCATTTACACTCAAATCGGAAGATTGTCCTCTCAGAAAGGTAAAATCGTCATTGAAATTTCTCCCTCAAACTACTTCTAATGAATTCGGACAGCACGATAGTTGGCGTTGTGGACGACTTCACCAAGTTCATCAGAGCCGTGGAGCTGCAAACCACCCGAAAATAATGTTTCTTGCCATTTTAGACCTATTCAACGCAGAGAAAAATGACGTCAGATACCCACTGGATGTACTACCAGTTTGGAAAAAAAATTAAATAGCTCTGCTAAATAACAAATGAAGATGGGGAAATCACGTAACCCGAATTGCTCTGCCTGGCTTTAGCGAGTGGGTATCATGACGTCATTTTGATAGAATTTTGATTTGTAATGGGTGAATTGTATCTCGACCTTTTTCCTTGGCTTGAGTATTCACCAGCCAAGGAAGGATCATTTCGCAAGTATATTGATTGTGCCCTCTTCATTCATGGATTCTCGGCTTGGAGGGCAAACCATAAAAATATTCAAGTTGATGTTGTGTCTCATCTGACGATGATTGCCGAAATTCTGGGGAAAAAATTTAGACTATTTATTTTATCCGAAAAGTGACTCTCATACGCTTATAATTGTTTATATAAACATTGTGCATAACTCCAAAAAAATCGATATTTTCAGAATTTGCTCCCCCCCCCCCCCCCCCCCCCCCCGACAGACAGCCTATATAAAATCGCCCCCCCCAGAAATCATGGCTAGATCCGCCCCTGCACATGGTATGCACATTGTGTGAACATAATAATATCTACATTGATCCACCCGAGGAGGTTGAAGCAGTTGGGAATAGGAAAGTGTATAAAATGTGTGAAATGTAAGAAAGAGCGTCACACTTGACTTTTGACCTCCACCTACAGCCACGCGCAAAGTTTCCGGCGAAGTATACCGAGAAGTGATTGTTTCCAGTAAAAAGACGAAACCTTACATTTCATGGTGTGCAAACTGTACTCGGATTATTTGGGACTAGAAACCCGATTAAGTGCGGAAATGTGCCCCGTAGATGACTGTGCAGCATAAGCTATTGTAGCTCTTGTTGTTGTCTGTAAAGATCGGTTACGATCTTTAGTAAAAATACAAATTTTTCTTGGGTCTTTATTTTAATATTATTGTTTGTGTATGTATTTGTGTTAGCATTTTTCTAGAAATAATTTGTTATTTTTCAGAAAATAGTTTTACTGGGTATTGAACGCTAAGTCCTAAGCGCTATGCATTATTTCTTGACTGTTTGGCGCATGTCGAGCCATTGTACAATTATTACACAATACAAAAATTTTGAAACTCACCTCCTGCTTGTATTTTAGAAAATGCTAAAGGTCAAGCCGAACTGCTGCACGCTGACACAAGATAATAAAACATTTAAAACATTTATATTTCTCACTGCATTAAACTTAAGAATCATATTATATAACTATGACGAAAGTAATAATTTATAATACTTATCACACATTTAAAAGAATGAAAACAGATTGTCTTTGCAAATAAATGAGGGAAACATCGCATTCTTCTTTTGCAAGCAGATGTAGATATTCATCTTAGGACAAGTGGTGGGGAAACACGATAATTTTTTTACATTTGAAGATTATGCGGAGGCTTCTGAAAAATTCATTGCATGCAAGAGCATAATTTCCCTATAACTTTTACCAACTTATACTATCCCCTTTCTCCTAAACTCGCCTACCGCACACATAAATGTTTCAGATGGCTCATAATAAAATCAGTGACTACTTATCGTCGATTAAATATATCTTGTTTATCGGACCTCTTTCAAAGAAACCATGCGTGTCATTGAAATATCGACCCACATCATATAAAATTAAGATCGCATTTTCTTTCAGCCCTAAAACTCGGGGATTTATGTCCAATGGGCGACTGAGTAGGTGATGGTAAAGTGCCGCTTAATCTTTCAAGATTTCGAAATGGATTCATCTACAGAAATTGGTGGACAGATTAATATCTTTTCAGACAAGTGAAACATTCCTTATCGATTCTTGTATGAAGATACTGATCGTTTAAGGGTAATTGTGTATAACATTTTTAACAGTATTCTTGATGAGTCAAGATTCAAGATTATTCAGTTTGTAGGCTTTGGTGGAATGGGTAATTTATAATATGAGATCATATTTCCCTTTCTGTGTTGAAAGAAATGCACAGTCTATACATATAATATGTTTGCCTGTATTTGTGGAATGTCTGTAATGTGTATGTCTGCATGTCTTAAGTTTCTATTTTTTACAGCAAATAGAGTTTTGCACACCATTTTGGAGAAACCTGCCTTCCCATCCCACTTTAGAGACTGTATAACGAGAGGTTAAATAAATAAAAAAAAATTTTTAAGGGAATGCAAAATATCAAGTCGCTTCATGGAATTTTCCCTTCTTTTCGAAGATTAACAATTTGAAGGTAATTATAATCAAAGATTACGTCTGAAATTTGATAACAACCCGCAACATCATGATCTTTTTTTATTCGCGCGTAGAAGAGCGGATTTGGAGACTACGATGCTCTTTGTATTTGAAACATGGAACTGCTTACTGACACCTCAAAAATAGTCTTCCGGGATAAAGTGTGTCAATAGCACATTTTTAATGCTTTTGAATATCATCAAAACAAAGGAAAAGAAAGTGAAACCCCAATTTAGTCTGGGACGAGCGTAATTAGACACACAGAGATATGAGCCAGCCAAACAAAAATGTCAAAGCAACTTAAATAAACAATTAGGAAGCAAAAACCACGTATTTGAAGAAAAAGACATTCTGACAGCTAATTAAAACGTAGTGAATAAATAATTATATGCTGATATTCGTCAATCTTTTAGTACACTTGAATTATAATACGAAAACGTGGAATGCGTCTAATCTCCCCAACGCGACAGCAAGCAGGGTGAGCGCGGGGTTGCGAGCGACTCGGGCGGGGGGATGAAACGAGGGGGATGAAACGAGGTGGCTGCCCGGCCGGTAAGGGGTGCAATCAATATATCGACCCGGCCGACGAACAGCTGACTGCCGACGAGAGAGAGAGGTTGCGCGTGAGGCGGGAATATTTACTCGGAAATGTTCTCAAATACTCGGAGCGAACCATTATCTTGACAATTAGTTACGGCAAGACAACACGATTCCGTAGATAACATTCCTTCCATCTGTTATCTGCTGATGCACTCAATTTCTTTTGAGCGAGACTCGATTCAGAACTGGACTTGCAGGTGCTTCGCGCAGTTTCCTGCTCGTTTCCTATTTTTTTTGCTTAGTAACAAGCCATGCATTCGCTGCGTCGACGAAACAAAAATAAATTGTAACGCAACGAGAAAATAATTATCGCACGCCGGTACTTTGTCAAACTTTACGTTGAACCGCAAGGCAATTGTGCTAAGGCTGGTGCAAGTCTCGAGCAATCTGTCCCATCGGAAAACCCTCCTCCCTGGCCTTGCCAGCCTTCTTTGCGCCGACACACGCTGGTTTCGGACAACGCACCCCCTCCCACCACGCCGCCCACATCCCCTTGGCCCGGTCATCGAGCACCACGAAGAACACGAAGAGCACGAAGCCCTGTATCGAGTCCGTCATCTTGTACAAGTACTCGACCACCTCGCTGTGACTGCCCAGGTCGTTGAACATCTCGAACACGGTCGGCACGCCGAACAGGAAGAACAACATGGTGACCGTCATGGCGCGACGCTTGAGCAGGTCGATGTTGGATACGCCGTGGCGTTGCAGGTCTTTGTCCCCGCCGCGGCCGCACTTGTCGGTGATGATGTAGAGGATCTTGGCCAGCAACGCGAGGGTGAGGCCGGTGATGATGGCGCCAGGGACCAGGAAGACCACGTAGTGGGTCAGCTTGTCCGGGCTGCAGAAGTGTGTCTTCTGGTTCCAGCCGAGCAGGATGATCAGTGGGACGAGCGGGACGCCCCACGCCAGCAGGCTCACCTGAGGTTTAATGACGTTGTAAAGTCTAGCCGGTTGAAAGGAGCGTGAATAAGAAGCAATGCGGTGTGTTGGTTATAGGATGATTGACTTGTACCTAGTTCAACTTTTGAGCTGCTGATAAATTCCTTGAAAATCGAACACTTGGGTACTAGAAGAATATTTCCTTCGTATTTTACCAATAAGAGAGTGAAAGGCTGTAAGTTATGTGGTGAAATTGTGCCACAAACGGATCGGCTTCATGCCATTTTGGCCCAAACTTTCACCAGTCAGACAAAAATGCATCCGTTTCTGTATTACAAAAGGGTCCCATAACATTTTCCGCTCAGCGCTAGTAGTCAATATGATAACCAACATTGTGGCAAAGAGCTTTGCAGTCACCGATACCTTTATTTCTAACTGTGACAATAACGTTGCTAGTGAAAAGCTAATGTGATATGCAAGTGGTAAATAAAACGGTAAGCTACTGTTCTAGAGTTATGATTTTGAAATTTTGAATAAGCACCATCGGATATAGTCTTATGAGTTAGTGAAATTTAAACGGCGGTCATTTTTTGAGAATGACATTATCCTGGAAATTCAATACCTTGAGCAACAAGTGCGGCGTGTCCGACGCCCCGACCAGCCTCGAGAACCTCCTGTACTGCAACACGGACATGGCAAGACCCCAGCAGCAGTGCGCCAACCTCGTGTAGTGCACGACCACGGTGAACACAATCAGCGCCACATCATCATGATTCGTGTCGGCGAAGATGACGTGCGACTCGCGGTACATCGCGACACCGACGTAGAGGAAGGTGGCGGCGGTCAGGTGCATCAGGATCTTGTTGCCCAGCTCGCCGCGCCACTTGCTGAAGAGCGCGGCGGTGGCGGCGACCCCCACGAGCCCGGCGACGGACAGCGACGCCTCGACCAGGTAGATAACGGCGTGTGGCTCGAAGACAGTCTTGAACGCGAAGTTCTCCTTGTCCGTGTACTCGTAGACGACCACGCGCAGGACGCTGGTGTTGGTCACGTTGCAATGACAGTACTCGATGTTGTCTGGTGGACGTGGGCTTTGAACGCAGCGTGCGGTGGACCACGCTTGTCCGGCGTCGTCCCAGGAGGCGCACGCTTTCTTCACGTAGTCCTTCGGCTCCAAGCTCGGCTCGAAGTAGATATCCAGCAAAATCAATTCAAAGAGAAATTCATTGTCGATGTCAAAGAGGTAAACGTCCAGCTGACGCATGTTGAACGTCGCGCGCGAGGTCATCGTGTTCGGAAAGATGATCTTGTTGATCGGAGACACGGCGAAGATGAAACGAATGTACTTAGCGAAGCTGCTTTCGGCGACGACGGTGAAGTGCGAGCTCTGGACGAGCGTCGTCAGGTTGTAGCCCGATGGCATGTCTTCGGGCCTGTCGTGGTCGGACGTCAGGAACCTCGGCTCCTCCACCTCGCCGCGTGCGAACCAGAACCCGACGTCCAGCCCGTGCATCGACGGTCCACACGACACGACCACCGCAGACATGTGCGACGCGACCGCGATGTCGCCGGTAGAGTCGTTGCCGAAGAGGACGCCGTTGGAGTACAAGTCGTCCGCCAACCCCGTCGACTTGACGACCAGCGCGCCCTGCACGCCGAACGCCTCTCTGTACGCGACGTTGCCGTCCGCACGGTTGCCGTTGACGGCGACGTCGAGGTCGGCGAGCAGCGTCTGCACGACGGGGCGTCGCGACGCCAGCACGGCCGACGGCAGGTTGAGGACGGCGTTGTAGATCTGCGTGAGCTTGACGAGCGTGTCGGCGCCGGGCGGAAGTCGCGAGCAGTTGGCGACGAGGTCGCCGGCTGTGAGGAGGGTGTCTTCGGCTGTCGACGTGGAGCCGACGACGCGACGGAAGGCAGCCTCGTCCAGCGTGACGTCGGAGTAGGCGAAGGCGAGGAGCAGACCGCCGGTCGGTGCTAAGATGCAGTTGCAGACTTGCCAGCCGCCTGGGACGGTGCTCACCGCGCATGCCTCCGTCACCCACGCGTCTCCGGCGTCGGACCACACGGCGCACGCGTGACGCGTCTCGTGACGCAACGGCGCTAAGAAAATTTCGACGCTCGGCGTCGTACGCAGCTCGACGCCCGCTGCGTCGGGTCGGGACAAACAGCGATGGTTAATGCACGCTGTTGTTGCGTGTGTCGGTTGATGTTTGTTTTTAGAAACGAAATAACAATTCCTAAAGTTTGTTTCTGGGATTTGAACCCGGATCTTTACCTGACCGGGGCACTGCAATTATCCATAATGCTACCCGGACAACCAACTGTCGAATTGACATTAGGTTTTTTTGAGTTGTTGGGCTCCATGGAGATAGAAACAGGACTATGAATGAACATAGAATGTCCTGAATCTAGTGACGCTATGCTGCAATCACACACCAACAACTCGACTAACCCCGATTATAACGTGGCTCCATGGAGATAGAAACAGGACTATGAATGAACATAGAAGGTGGTGAATCTAGTGACGCTATGCTGCAATCACACACCAACAACTAGGCCAACCTCAATTTTTGACGTTGGGTTCAAATCCTGGTACGGATACAAATTTGGGAATCGATATTTTGTTTCTAATAACAACGATAGATTGGCTATTTAGCCAATATCTTACTGCTTCAATGCGAGAAACTCTGCCTAAATAGCATTGTTTAGCTGGAGACAGAATCGTCAGCGCTGCCTAGGCAGCGAGAGAAGAAGTTAAAGCACCACAGCCATCTGGGTAAAACTTAAAACAACGTTACTTACGTCGTCTTACGTAATGACATTATAAAAGAGTATCTTTGCTTGAGATAGCAAGCTCGGCCAGAGTTTCCCATACTGCAATAGTAAATATATTTGCAATGAGATACTTCTAGAATAGTCCTTACAACTAATCACTACCGTTCTTAATCCTTAAAACCGATTGTGAACGCCACCAATGAAAACGAATCTCCTTATATATTTCTGTGAAATCCTTGATCCTTAATCCTTATGACCAATAGCAAATCGGGCTGTAACAACCCCGTATATCTTTGAAAGACACAATTGCTCACCGGAAGCGTTGCCTGGGACGAGCACAACGTCCAGCATCCGACTGTGGAAGTCATGACCGACAACCGGCGGCGGCGGCAGCAGCGGCGTGTCCGTCAGGTAGAGAAAATAGCCGGCACTCACGCTGCCAGCGAGCGCAGCGGCGCTCAGACGCAAGGAAAAAACCGTCGAGTCGGTCACGAGGTCGCCAGAGCACTCGTCAATGGATTGATACGCGCTGACTCCATTATACCGAGGCACGGACAGGCACCCCGTGAAATGTTCGATCACAGAGGCGTAGCACATTATAACGCCGTAAAAGTCAGCGGAAGCCAAGTCAGCGTTCGTCATCGCCTTCCTCGTCTCTGTCAAGAGTGTCGTCACGACGTCCGGACGTAGCGCCAGCATGCGTCGGTCAGCGTCAATGAAAATAGTCAGCACAGCTTCCACAAGCATCTCAATTGTTTCGTTGTTCATCGGGATTGCCGCTAGAGCGCGCAGACGTTCGATATCCGCCGGCATTTCCAGCCAGTCTCCACCTAGAGCGTCTTCAGCGTCCGTCGCGTAAGACTTGCGGAAGTCCACGTCAGAGTAGAGAAAGACGATGATCTGCGCACGCGTCTCGTTGAGGTGCGTCAGGCTGCATCGACAGTACGTCGACCCCGTGAGAGCGTCCATCGCGCAGCCGGCGTCCGTCCAATCGCGCAGCGTCGCGCTCCAAACCCTGCATCCTGTCCTGGCGCCGTGGAACTGCGCACCAGGAAAGAACGAGAACGACACGGTCTGGTCGCCGCCGACGCCGGCGTCTCCATCGCGCGGCACGAGCACGACGTCGACCACGCGGCTCGCGACCACGGCGCTCTCCAGCGTCGGCGGCGGCCGGAAGAAGCTGTCCGCCGGGTAGAGGACGAAGCCGTAGCGCGCGTTGAGCCGCGTCACCGCGTCGGAGAAGAGGATCACGAACGCCGTGTCTGTGTTGAAGAGGGCGTCGACGGCGACGTCGCCGCGGCGGACGTAGTCCATCCAGACGTGCGGCGAGCGGTAAAACGCGAACCCGACCAGCGGCTCGTGATGGTAGTCGTCGACGGTGACGATGAAGACGGCCATGGATGGCGTTCCGCGTCCCAGGAGGCCGCTGCGGTCGCCGGAAGCGACGCTCGACAAGATGGCGCCGACGTCGGCCAGGAGGGGGTCGGCGTCGGAGGCGGGCGTCGCGACGGCGGCGGCGAGGGCGTTGGGCAACAGTTCGGTGAGCAGGGCGTCGACGCCGGAAGCGTTCTGAGGCGTCGCGGCCAGCGCGTGGATCCGCTGAGCGAACCTTCGAGATCAACGACATCCGACTAAGTAGCAACGCAACTGATACGTTATCTAAGACTAGTGTCTTTTGCTATTCAGCTGGGTTCCTGAAACTTTGCCAACGTTTCGCAATGCTATGCAGGCTGCTTTGTCATCGGCTTTAATAAACGTTTTCTTAGAAGTTGCATCTAATTACTGCTCAGGGAACAGTACCGCATTCACCTTGTCGAGGGCTCCATGCCTAACTCATGAGATTGCGAATTTGTTCTATGGCATTGACGTATGGCCTTGATCTATGAAAATCATGCCAATCCCAGCTTTTCCTTTTACCTGTTTGACATACTTTCTTGTGTGAATAACCTTGTCCTGTCAGTGCCAGGTTGTCAAAATTCATATCAACATGTTTTTGTGACGGCGATTAGCAGCCACCAATCAACAATTGTTTCTACTTTCATTACTTTCTCACTGTAACGATGAAGTTTTTAGTAGTTGAATTCGCGAGTGTGAAATCGGAGAAATGACCTCAACCCCTTAGTGATTGCATTCAACTTCAAATCAACACTAATACAAGCGTACCCAACGTCATAATCGGGGTAATTGTCGAGTTGTTGGCGTGTGATTGCAGCAAAGCGTCACTAGATTCTTCTATGTTCATTCATAGTCATGTTTCTATCTACATGGAGCCCAACAACTCATAAAAACATAATATTTCGTTTTTCCGTGTAGAATAATGGAAAAGTGCAGTACTGAGTTACTGGATAATAACCGGACATCCTGGATAATGCATATGTCCTAGACAGGCGAAAAGATCCAGGTTCAAACCCCTGTACGGATACAAAGTAAACGTAGGATATTCCGTTTCTCATAATAAACCTCGACCCAGACGTGTGCACTTAGCGTCGCGTACCGTGCGAGTTCGCCGGTGTCCGACGTGACGCTCTCTCCTCGCCGCTCCATGTCGCTGAAGGTTACGTGCAGCGCGACATCCTCGGCGTACGCGTAGATTGCGTAGATGCCTCCAGGCGCGTTGCCCAGGGGGTCAAGGTTCTCGGTGAGGCGATCCGTGTTGACGTGGCACCAGCTTGTGCCGTTGTCCTGCGTTTTGACGCGTCCCGCACGCAACCACTGGCTGTTTGAATCGCTCCAGCGCACGCAGCCGCGGCGGCAGCCCAGGCGTGGTTCGCCAGACGGGAACCTGCAAAGACCGGTGGGGATCTTAGCCAAGTGAGGCCCGGTTCTGGCGACATTTGTTTTTTTTAAGCTTCTTTTTTACAGCGTCTTTTGAAGCTGCCAGAATATAATATCATGGCCGCGCATATATATAATATGCCAATTATATGTTATTGTTATATCTTTGGGGAGCTACTTCCCAGGGGAGCAACGTGCATCCATGGCCCCGAGGAGATAGTTGATTGTTTGCGAAAAAGATTGCTTCTTTGTTTTAATGATTATATCCTGAGAGAAGATTTTGGCAAGACGTATTTTTATTATGTTTTCATTTAATTAATTCTAAGCGATCGAGCTTCTCTCTTATGAATTTTCTTTCCGATTTATCTTTATAATAAATGTGTTGAAACTTGAACGAAACGAATGTGTGTTATTCGTCGACGAGTCGTATCTAATACATAATACAAATACAATATGGCCAGAACTGCACAAAAATTTATCACATTTCCTGAAAAGATCAATACAACATTCAGACACGAATCTATTAAGGAATGAAAAATATTGTTATAACAAGTTGATTGCTTCAAAACAGAAACATTTGCGGAAAGTTTCTTCCAATTAGGTTTCTCTGCGACTTCAAGCCTGAATATTTGCTGAGCCCGGCCTTAACTGGCCACTTCCCTACAATCTCCAAACAAAAATCTGAACTTATGCTACCAAATGTAACGGAGACTCCCCCGGTACTGACATAATATGCTAATTAAGGTACTTGGTAGACAAAATAGTTAGATTCAATATAAAGTTTTAATGATTGCGTTTCAGGACGTCCATTGAAGAATAATTATCTTTCAAGTCGATTTTTTTACTTTTTTTCTACTCTAAATTCTCGCTGAATTTCCGATCTAATAACGGTAAACCGCTACGCGATCAGATCCTTCTTAAAAGCAACCCAAGTAACAGTACAAACCTCATTTTAATCACCGTCCACCTCGTGCCACCTTCATCTTCAAGATCCATTTCGCTAACAACGACTTGAACCACCCTACTGTAAGAAAGCGGGAACGGCGTCTGCATCATCGCTCGCGGATACTTGCCCACCGGATAGATGACCAACCAAAAGCTACCATTCAAATGCACCATTTCTTCTTCAGCAACCACCGCAAAGCCATCCTCGGCCACGAATTCACCGGCGTTATTCAGCAAGTCATGCTCTAAGTTAGTGTACTTGTTGTTATAAACCAGCGAAACGTTTCCATGAACGCTGCCTTCGAAGTCGGTGGTACAGCGGAGGATGGTGTCCGTGTCTTGGACGATGCCGGCGGCTAGCTCCGGACGCGCGGAGAGCACGTCTGCGGCGATGCCCACGACACGTTCGAGCAGAGAATGCAAGTGTCTAACGTGGGATTCGTTGTACGGGGTCGGCGCCGTGGACAGAGCGTGGACGGCGTTGGCCAGTGCGAGGAGTTGAGTGTCTTCTGGGTGCGAGGTGCTGAGATGCGAGGTGGAGGCTTCTTTGGACGTAGAGTTCGTCGGGCTCGTAGCTTGCTGATCGGTATACACTGGCTGGATGCTTGCCAGGCAACACAAACTTGCGATTAGCACAATCGATGACATGGTCGTTAAACACGTTTGAAAATATGTTTATATGCACAAACCATCACATTTTTCCAGCTTCGGGGAGGTTATGGTGTCTCGTTCTTTTTCAATGTTTCTCTGGGCTAGTTAAATTGGTTTGAATATAGACTTACTAGACTTGTTCGGAAATGTTGACTGCGTCAAATGCTAGTGAGTCGTTGGGTTTGATTGTGTTGTAATTGATAAGCTAATCATGATATTCAAGCAGTGTTCAGGTATATTATGTAAATTTGTATTATCTTCCTGACCGAATAACTTCAAGCTTAAATGTATTTCAGTTGATTAGTTAATCATGATATTTTAAGTAGTTTTTGGAAATATTATGCAAATAAATGCCATCTTCATTACCGACTATCTTCAATTAAGTGAGTGATTTGATATTTTAAAATATTTTAACGCAGAAGGTCTTAAAACTATTCTACATTATATTATGTGTATTAATTGAAGCATGTCTTCTAGTGTTGAATTGCTTTATCCGAATTGCGGGTGAAATTGGAACCCGAATTGAACCAGAACCAATTTACAAACGGTTCTATCTAAATAGTTCTAAACTCTATCAACATTACGTCATGATACCCACTCGCTAAGACCCGATTTTACAATTTTGCCAACTCCAGGTTAAAGTGGGAGTTAAGTTATTTGTTATGGCAACGGCCAATGGGATGCAGTGGAATTCATTTGTTTCTAGGGGTTAGATGCTTAACCCAGAGTTGACAAAAGTTGTAAAACCGGCCCTAAAGCCAGTAGAGAAATTCGGGTTTTGATTACCCTTTCTTCGTTTTTTAATTAGCAGAGCTAATTAATATTATTTGCCAAACTGGTAGTACGTCCAGTGGGTATCTGACGTCATTTTTCTCTGAGTGGAATAGGTCTGTTGAAACCTGCTCTAGTTGTGAACGCGGCCACGTAATTTTTTCCACTAAGTATGCGACTTTTATACACGTGAGAGAGTTTAACGTTTGCATCAACTGTTTGGGAGGTATGATATAGGGTGTGAATGCACGAGATGTATAGCAACTTGGTGGATTTTTTGGGGGTTTATTTCAGTAATGCATTTTGCAATAAGTGTTTTCAAATAAATTTATTTCTGTGGGAAGAAGCAGCCTCTTATTTGAAATATGCTGTATCTGTAAAAATTCAAGCACAAGGTAAAACAAAAAAACATACATGCCATTTTATTCCACAAGCAAGAAACAAACCTGACCGAAACAATCAAAGCACAGTTGTAAATTAAAACAATTAAATCCACTTTCAACCAACAGCAAGAATCAACACACTGTAAATATCTACATTGTGAAACAACAAATTTATTTCTGGCGCGCCCTCTCCTTCGTGCCAAACATTGCACACAGGCAGTGCCTTTCTGTTAATTAGATGAGATGAAAGCGTTAATTTGTTCCATCAAAAACATTGACAGATGTTCTCATCTCATCTCACCTTAAAAATACAAACAGAATGTGTCCACTATCCACCGACATGTATTTCTCTGCCTCGGCATCGCCATGTTCCCGCCCGACTACACGGAAGTGGTGCACTCCCTCGACCGCGTCACCTGGCGCGATTTCACGCGGGTCGCTGCTTGCTTAGCTCGTCCCTGATGGCTCGACGTCGCGTTCCTCTTCGATTTCACCGAATCGCACGCACACTTAGTCTTTACCCTTCCGAGCGTCGTCTCCCAGTCGGCCCTCGTCCGGTCGTCGAACGCGATGAAGAACAGGAACAACACGAACCCCTGGATCGGGTCCAGCAGCTTGTTGATGTACTCGAGGGCCACGCTGTGATCGCCGAGGCCGTTGAACATCTCGAACACGGTGGGAATGCCGAACAAGAAAAACATCAGCACGACAGTCTTCACTCTGCGCTTCACCAAGTCAATGTCCGCCACGTTATGCCTCTGAAGGTTGCCTTCGTTGCCGCACCCACACTTGTTGGTGATCTTGTAGACTATCGCGAACATAAACCCCATGTTGAGCATCGTGATGATAGCGCCCGGCACCAAGTAAAGCACGAAGTGGGTCAGTTTGTCGGCGCTGCAGAAGTGAATCTTCTGGTCCCACGAAAGTAAGATGGCGAGAGGCACGAGCGGTACTCCCCAGGCCAGCGCGCTGACCTTGAGCAGCAAGTGAGGGGTGGTCGAGGCTCCGACGATTCCCGAGAAGCGCTTGTACTGCAGCACGGACATGACGAGGCCCCAGAAGTAGTGCGCCAGCCGCGTGTAGTGCACGAAGGCCGAGAACCCGATGAGACTGGTGTCGAGGTGGTTGGTGTCGGCGAAGATCAGGTGTGTCTCGCGGTACATGGTCAGCGTCAGGTAGAGGAAGGACGAGGCGCTCAGGTGGAGCAGGATCTTGTTGCCGAGTTCTTCGCGCCACTTCGCGAACAGGATCGGGGTGAACGCGATCACTATGAATCCGACCAGCGAGACGGACGCTCCCAACAGAAACAGGATTTGTCCGACGTTAAATTCACGCAAAAGCGAAAAGTTTTCCATGTCTGTGTATTCGTAAATAATGATCTTCGCGTCGATTTGATGTTTGATATCACAGCGGCAGACGGACGCGTTGTAAAGACTTGCCATCGCGCAGATTTCGTTTGTCCAGGTGTTATTTACCTCGTCCCAAGTAGCGCAGGCGATTTTTATGTAGTTCTTAGGACTCTCACTGGGCTGGAAGTACAGATCCAAAATTGACTTGATGGAACTTTCGAAATAAACAGCTTGTCGTTCCGCGTTGTTACTCTTGTAAACGTCGACCTGGCGGACGTTGAAGACTGGTCTGGTGGTCATCGAGAGCGGGAACGGCGACATGTTGATCGGGTGAACGACGAATATAGACCGTCGTAGCAGCAACGCTTCGGCGTCGACCGAGAGGAAAGCAAAGCTGGGCGACGTCGCGAGAACTGCTTCGGGGGTGACATTGGTGCTTGTGCTCAAATAGTACTCTTGTTTGGAGGCGCTGTCCGAGCGCATCTGAAAGCCTGCTGGGAAATGGCTGGCCATCGCTTTATGTTCGTAGTAGCCGAAGGCAACGACCGTGATGTACGAAATCGACTCAACGTCGCCGGCGTCTTTTGCCGAGAGGACACTGTTGGAGAACAAGTCCATCGCTATTTCCGTGGTCTTCGCGCTGATCGAACCATCGATCTTGAAGTTGACGCTGAACGGAACGGAGACATCGAGTAGAAATCTGGTAAACAAGATGCGGATGTCACTTAATATCGCCTTTAACTGAGATTGGTGTTCAATTAAAAAGTCTTTGTCGAATAACATTAATCGCTTGTAGATGGTGAGCGTCTTGCAAACCAGAACCTCATCGGTTAATAATAATGATGCATTTCTTATTAGAGCCGCTCCGTTGGTAATGATGTCGTTGCCTAGTTTCGTCTTGCCAAGCTGCACGTAGGCTTCGTCATCGAAGAGCACATCGGTGAAAGTGTAGACGATAAAGGACCCTCCATGACGAGATTGGCTGAAAGTAACCGACAAGCTGCAGCTGCAAACGTCCGATGAGTTCACCTGGATGACTTGACACCCCGTCGTGGACCAGTCGTCGAGAGCAGCGCTCCAGTGCGCACACTCCTGGTAGCTAACGTACTTCGTCTGATCGAGATAAAACTCGATGAACTGTTCCTCGCCGGTCGCACCGGTCTTCGGCACCAGAACAACGTCAACCACGCGACTGCTGAAGACACACTGTTTGCCCGGAGCTAGCGGCTGAAAGTGGATGCCCATCGGGTAAATGACGAACGCAACCTTGTCGTTCTGCGCCGTCGCAGACTCGGATACGTGCACGGAGAACTGCGACGCAGCGGAAAACATCACCGACTCGTTGTAGTCACCCGCGACGGTCAGTTCGGGCGGGAAAGAATGTTCCATGTCGTACCAGAACGTCGCGTTACCGAGCGTGCTGGAACCGGGCACAAAACACACGGCCTCGAACCGTACCGCTCCGTAGCCAGTCGTGAAAACATCACGATCGCATTCGTATTGCAGTAAAACACTTCGGAGATCGTCAACAACACGCGCCTTCATGCGCTCGTTCATTCTGAACGTCTGCGAAACGCCGCCGTAAAACACTTCGTTCAACCCGAACAACCCTCGTTCAACGACATCGCTCCTCGTGATGTACTTGCCGAGCCGATGCAACTCGAACAGCATCAGCTCCATGTAGTCAAAGTCGCCGATGTCGAACGGCGCCGCGTTCATTGCTAGAAACCGCTGCGACGTTCCTAGAAACGAGTAGACGACGTACTGACCCCGCGTCCGCGACTCGTCGAAATTAGCGGTCATGTTGCACGTGCAGACGCCGCGGTAGAGTTCGGTGTTCTTTATGCAACCCTTCGACGTCCAGTCGGCCAGCAGTGGGCTCCAGTAGGCGCATCCGTAATCGTAGAGCGCGGCGTCGGTGGTCTTCTCGGCGAAGAACATGTCCACGAGTTGGTCGCGTCGGTTGCGTCGGTCGCCGAGGGGCGACAAGACCACGTCCAAAACCCTGAACGACTTGACAGCGTTACCACAAATCGTTTCCGAAGATTTTAGAAAGATACCGCGCTGGTAAAGGATGAAAGCGTAGCGTGCGTTTTGTGCGATCACCGATTTTGAAAACAAGAGCGAGCCATCGACACCTTTGTGGTAGATAATGTTTAAGTCTATGTCATCTTCCGATCTAAAGTAGTTCATATTGTTCGGTGGCGTTTTGTTGTAAAAAGCGAAGCCGATCGGCGGGTCACCTTTATAGTCAGTCACCTGAAAGACGACTACCGTCAGCGCTGCGTTGCTGCATCCGATGAAGCCGCTACCGTCCAACGGCTCCGCCTTGGACAACACCTTGCCAATGTCTTCAAGAAGCGTTTCACTTCCATTGAGGTGCAACAAGTCCGCATCAAACTGCACTAAGACAGCAAGGCGCGTTGTCAATTCTTCTAAACCAGGCGCTGAATCTGAATTTCGCGCAAGCTCACCGATCATGCCCTCGGTCTGTTTCATTTCTGCAACGTCCGAAGAGTTCTTGACCTTGGGACTGGAGGTGGTCAGCTGCGGCAAATGGCTGATGTCCTCCGCGTACTCGTAGATGATGTGCGTCAACGGTTCGCCGTTGTTCTTCGTGTCGCAGTAGCAAGTGACGTCATCACTCGACGGATAGGCAAACGAAAGAAAGGCGAAGCAGTTCTCGCTCGACCAGTTCCGTGTCGCGTCGCTCCATTGGGCACAGCCGCGCCTCACGATTCGACTTCCCTTCGGAAACACTCTTTGGAACTTGATGATGTCAAAAAACTGGTCGAAATTGCATTCGAAAAAGCTTTCGCTATCGCCGTAGGCGCGAATTGGATACCAGTCGATAATTCGGTAACTGGTTATCGTGAATCCAACATCAGGCAATGGTTTCAACGGACAGCTGTTCTCGGAATAAATAACAAAGCTTGCAAAAGCATTTTGGTTGACGAAACACATTGCAGAAATGTTCAAGTCACTTGTATTTAACACATTGCCATTTGAAATGAAGTTAAGACGTTGAAAAGACTTGAAGGGTCGATCAATTTCTTTGGTGATGATAACGGTGGTATTAGTACCAGCCATTAACGTTTTGAAATCGTTTCCCTTGGATAATATTATGTTCTCGACTAACGTTGCTGTGTTTCGAGCGATCACGGACGAAGAAATCGTGTCCGTCAACGATTGGTCGCGTGGGAGTTTGCTAATCTGTCCGTAAACAGCGCACAACGTTTCTAGGGTTAAATTAGTGACACCCTCGACGCAAAGTTCATCTGTAAGGGTTGCTATTTCTAGCAGCGATTGCATTCGCTGCAAACGCTGTGCGATCTCAACATTTCCTGATTGATTCGAAGAAGCACGATCATCTAGTAAAGCTTGTTCCATCCGAATAACTCCACTAAAAGACAAAACAAGAATACACTGAAAGAATACGGAAGACATTGCTGCAACTGGCTGACTTCGCCGTCAGAATTTAACTGAGCTCACGAGGAATTTGACTTTGTATTTGTAGGCGGTGAATGTATTCAATGCTTGCGCAGTGATATTAGCTAGACATACGACAAACAAATTGTTGTACAGTATTCCGCTGATAAAAATAGAACTGCTGCTATCGCTGACGACGAAACTTTCAGAACAGGACGAAATTAAAGCCATTTCTTTGAGCTTAAGCGTAATCTTTATGCCACTCTCTCCAATAACTTTTGATTCTCTCCGATAAAAGACCATTCTACTCTTGAAGGTAAAGATATTTCCCTAAATTAATGTGATGAATCAACCTAAAATTACTTTTAATTTTAAGTGTTAATTTTAACATATAAAGTTGTAATGACTTGGCAAAACAGTGGATCAAATGTGTTAGCTAAATGCTCATGCTTTATTCGTGGTTGTGCTCGGGTCGTCTTATTATCTTGCGAGAAGCAATTGAGTCCAAGGAAATTCATAGGTAAAGTTTAACATGAAAAGCCCAGGCATAATTTGAAAGTTATCAGCAAACCTAACCTACCATTTGCTGCTATCCATTTTGTGATAGCGGTGGATAAATTTTCAATAATTTTCTATATTTCAACAGACAACCAGAAGAAAATAATTGCACTTTTAAACCAATTTTGACCTTGCCCGTAATTTTGTTTTCTGTAATAACATCCCCAGTATTTTTAATTTGAACTCATCGTTAATTTATCAACAATCATCCATTCAACAAAGAAACTTGGAAAACCTGGAAGAAATATCAGGCCTCTCGAAACAAATTTTCGTTTTAATTTTATTCATTGAATTAAGTTTAAGATATTATATCATTCGTGAATGCGGGTCCGGTGTCTGTTTTAGCAGGTCAAATGAGACGAGTAATTGCTGTTTGCACTAGGTACAAGTAGGAGTACCGTGAACCACAATTATACGAGAAGAAATCGGTCATCCATGTATAAACTATAGGCTTTGCGGACACTCATATAATCGTGTAAGATTAAGATCAATTAAAAAATTTCGGCGAGGCATGGCATAATCGTTACCTGGAAATATCATGATTTAGCCGTCGTGAAATTCATCGAATATTTATAAACGTCAAAATTGATGTCAAGGAAAACTATTCAAAAGATTTGCTTCAAAATAACATAGTATGTCTTCTTTTTAAGATGTTTAACGCCCATTGTAAGCTTTGTCAACATCGGTTGAAGATAAAGTTACAGATCAAAGATATACTGCTATATGCAACGAGTATATGAATTTAGGTTTGTCACAACACTGTCCTGAGAGTAAAGTAAGTCTTTCTCACATCTTATACAATGCAACAATGCCCAGACATTTCTGGCAAGGAAGTAATTAAACTATAAAGTAATTAATTAAAAATGGTAATTAGCTGCACATATTTTGCTGTTGAAGTAACAGAAGAGTGAGTAACATAATTACATTGTATGTTGAACATTGTGTACGTCAAATATACATAGTTGTTATTCAGTTATCAGAACTAATTTCAACATTTCATTCCAGTGATATCAAATCGTACCTGCCGTATAAGTGGACGCGTCCACTTATACGGCAGGGTAATTATGCGATTGGGTAAACTCTCACAACGAGGTTCTTATCAAATAATACTTATCACATTCTCTTTATTTCGAGCTGATTGTAAATGAAATCTAAATTACTGGGAAAACGTTGTGTCGATTACAAGCACACGCCAGAAAGTGGCAAGGTTAAAATACCACGTTGAATTGTCTGCCAGCAAACTTGCACAGTACGCGGGAATCCCACCCAACCCCCAACTCCTGTTTCTCACCCCGAACAATTTAATATCGCAGACAATAACCGCTGAGGTCGGCTCTCCAGCGTCTGAAACTCAAGACATCAACTTCTCGCGGATGGGAAAAATCCGAGCCGACAGATATTTCATTTGACAACAAGAGCTAATTGTAATTAGTTCAGATTGATTTACAAATTTTCATCACAATCCGTTTTGGCGTTTGGCCTGTAGAGCGTAAACAAACACACAAAAAAACATAAAAAAACAAATACAAGAAACACAACCTTCCGAGATTTGTTTTTAGCAGTAGAGTGTAATTAAAGATTTCGCTTTACGTCGCTGCGAACAGCTGAAAACGGAAAACTTAGTCCTGAAACTGATTATAAATTAACCAAATCAAATAAAAAAAAGGTCTGTGTAACATTTAACTGCAGAAATGGAATCATTAGAGGCAATCTTTACACATTCAGTTGTGTCTTCATGATTAAGAACGGAAAGTATGCTCTCCCAGTAAATGTACTCTTTCATAAGCTTGGCTTTTTGGGCTAACGGAGAGTAGGTTAATTAAACACATTATTAATCCGCAAGGATTAAATCACTCATTGAAGGATCTACTTTGGTTTGTTGGTCGCAAGATTCGCCAGGTACCCGGAGAGCTTTCTTTCAAGACATTGTTGCCTCTTTCTTGAGATGATGATTGTGGGGTTTTACGGCGCGTCAGCAACTATGGCTATTTGCGCCGGTCAGATGATTAAAACAAGACAATGACAAAACATTAAACAACAAAAAATCAAATAGATAAAACTATCGATCAGTTGGATAAAAAAAAAAAAAAAAAAATGTCATTGGTTAAAAATCAAAAACTAGATTAAAAAACTAGTTATTATTTCCTGACGCATTCTTTATAAATACCTGCGCCAGGAATTTAAGACTGATTTTAAAACTTCTCTAAAATAGATCAGTTTATAAAATGGCAGTCCTAATTTAAAAATAAAAAGACAACAAAGACAATAAAAAACAACTCTCCAACTAAAAACAAATAAAATTGAGTCAAGTAAGATGTGTAAAATATTGTCAAAAGTTTAAAAGCAATAAAAACAATGCTAAAAAACCAGTTGTCATGTCCAGACGCAGTTTTTATAAATACTTGCGCCTGGAACATAAACTGCTTTAAAAACTTACTAAAAACTAGATAAGTTTAAAAAAGTCAGTTTTAATAAAAAATCGAATGATTCGATCTATCGACACGGCGTTGTCTCCCAACGCCTCTGGCAAACTTCCGGGAATCTGCAGGGTGTTACGCAGTTGCCTGTGAACGGCACACTCGACAAGGAGATGTTTAATCGAGAGAGGTTGATCACAGGAGGTGCACATCGGTGGCTCTTCGCGCTTCAGGATGAAGACGTGAGTGAGCGGGCTATGACCGATGCGCAACCTCGTTGTTACAACCTCCTCGCGTCGAGTGTGTCGGGCAGAAGATTGCCAGGGGTCGATAGTTGCCTTGATGGGCTTCAGTTTGTTGACTTGCACAGTGTCCCATGTCACTTGCCAGCACTTCTTTGATTCGGCCCTGAAGGCGGCTTTAAGATCGCTAACAGGGGAAGTCAACATCGGCTTTTCTTGTGGCGTGCTTAGCTGCTCTGTCGGCCATCTCATTGCCAGCAATTCCTGCATGGCCTGGAAGCCAACAGAGCAACACTTCTATGCCGACCAAGCATAGTGCGCCAAGTTTATCCTGGATGGTTTGCACAAGATGGTCCGTGGGGAATGCCTGACATAGTGCTTGGAGGGAGCTCAGAGAGTCGGAACAGACTAGAAATTGTTTGCGATTGGCACGCTTGATATGTTCAAGGGCCTTGAGAATCGCAAACAACTCTGCTGTATAGACACTACAGAGAGGACTGAGCTTAAAGCACACGCTTGTGTTGTCGATGACAAATGCACACCCCACAGACTCATTGTCCTTTGATCCGTCAGTGTAGATCCTGCAGTGTTGAGGGTACTGGTCGCAAATGCTGAAGAACAGCTGTCGGAACACGGCTGGGCTCGTCTGGGCCTTGGTGTGCTGAGCGAGTTGCATCAGGCACACAGGCTGGGTGGATGTCCAGGGAGCCACACGACCGATTCCGACAGGAAGGACAGGTGGTAGGTCCATTCCAAATGCAGCCAGGAGCTCTGAGCGATGTTGCGCTCTGCAAGTCTTCTACGTAACCTACAAAGGCAATGAGCCTTTGTCTGAGGTGCAATTTTACTGCCTGTCGATATGCTCGAATACACACAGGTTTTTTCCTTTCAAAATTGTCTCAGTAAATATTTGACTATGTAGTAGAATTTCTGGCAGTTGGGTCGTGTTGGTATTCAGCCTTTTCCTTAAATTCTCGTCTTTGATCGGTAGAAAAAACTTGAAAAATTGATAAAATTGATATGAACAGCTAAACCAAGCCCCCTCGGATCAATATGCTTACTTCATGCTAGACATGGGCCAAGGTTAGAAGAGTTTACTTGTCTTGGGCACGGCCAGTTCACTGGTTATGACAATCAATAACATTTTGAAAATTTTCGTATCCTTGTTTAATTAGCTGTCTGTTTTTGTGGGACGGTTTTCTGGTATCTGCAACCAGCCCATTTTTGTTTGTACACTAGAATATGAGTCATCATTTTGTGAAACAATTTTTTACTCTATAAGCTCATTTGAATCATATCAAAAGTGATTCCTGTAAGGAAAAGTAAATATGTGTTACTCGGGTATCTATACCCGGGTATCTATAGATAGTTATGCCTGCAATACCAAGGTGGCCAAGAAGACAGCTAAAAAGTGAATCTGTGTTTCTTATTCTATAATTAATTTAATATTTTGATAGTAGATATTTTGAAAATACTGGTGCACCATTCAGAAACTCTAAAAAGCAGTAAGCTATTTAGCGAATAATTGGATGTGTTGACTTTTCGTCGACGGGAAATGGCTAAAAATGACAAAAAAACCGTGACAGCTTTACGAACAAGTAGTCGTTTTCGAGATAAGTGAATTTCACGAAAAAGTTCAGTTTCACGAAAAAAGGCAGGCCGGCGGTCTATTGTTTCATGCTCACTCACATCTTGTAGGGGATTGTCTTTGATGAGCACCGCACTGTTTCCGCCGCGGAAACTCGCTGCGCTTTACCTGCGCTTTACGCTCATCAATTAGACTGCCTGAGTCAGCAGCGCAAAAGTGACGCCGCGAAAGATAAGAAAAAAAATAATTTTCTTATCAATATGGCCCACCAATTATTGGTAATTTAGTCACACTGTTGATAGCGAATTCGGTCGCGTTATAAATTTCAGGTATCGTATTCTTTTTGTTTGCTTGTGTTTGTTGCTTGTTGCTTGTTAACATGTCAGCTTCTAAACTTACGCCTCATTGAATCACAAACCCTGACGCTACAATGTTTTCCCAAAAGCAGCTGAATATCTTCGTCGTGTGCCTTTTGGCGTTGACTTCCGGGTCAACGCCGAACCCTACATCAGTGGCAACCTTCAGCGAAGAACAAGGAGTCAATCTTGCGAAGCTTCTAGCTCTGTCCGAAACGTTCCAACGCCTCTCCCTGGAAGCACCCAGCGGGCCAGCATTCCTCGCCCTCGTCGCCGGCTACGAACAACTCCTCGACCACCAGAACGTCTCAGCGACAATCCCCGACAACACCGACATCATCGCCAACATCAGGCAAGCAACAACCGCAATAATATCCAGCTTGACTTGGTCCGAAATCGATGTCAATCACTTGGAACAGAAATCAGTCGATTTAAACTTTGTTAGAACATACACCCCGCCGCCGTTTAGCAGAGAGATATTTCAGAGCAGACGTGTGGTCAAGTCCGAGTGGCTGGAGATTCGCACGTCGTGCATCGTGTCCGACGTGGTCCGTGCCGCATTCGTCGTTTACCCGACGAACACGAGCCCGTTCCATCCGCCTCCTGTCGTCGACTTCCCGATCACCCGCTTCAAGGTGTTCGACTTGGTGCTGGCCCGCGCTGCCGGCGACGCCGACGTCGACGGCGGCGGCGGCGCGTGTCCGAACAACCTGTTCTTCGACGTGGTCACGCTGCGCTGGACGGCAAGCAACGCAGCGGTCAGCGCTCGCACGGGCTGCGCGCAAAGGAGTCCGTACGACGCAGTCTGGACGACGGACCGGTGTTCGCTCTTCACGAAGTTCACCGATCCGCGGGTGGTGGCCTGCTTCTGCGACACGAAGGCCAACCGGGAGCTCACCGAGTATGTTGTCTACGAGTACGAGGAGGACACGACAGAAAGCTTTGAGTTCGTTTCGAAGGCGGGGCGAGCCACGAACGGCTCCGACGCAAGGGAAATGCAAGTGTATCGTGATGCAATCAGCGCCATGGCGACGAATCCGGTAGAAGAGACTTCGTTCGGAATCTTCGTATCCGACTTGTTGCCAGCGATCTTATCGTTCGACGCTGCTCTGCTGCTGACATGCGAAAACAGCAGCCTCCTCGAAGACATCGGAGTCATCATGAAGAACGCGGCACCGCACGACGACGCCTCCATGATCGGTCGCGGCAACGACAGAGTCCACGCCTTCCTCTTCCTGCCGATGAACTACCGGCGCCGCCCGCCCGTCGCCTTCGCCTTTCACACGAACCACACGAAGTGGCTGGCCTACCAGCGTGCCGGCGAAGAACTTGACCCGAACCGGATATTCGCTCGCCACGTCGAGTTCTCGGTGGTGTTTCCCGACTCCGCGACTGCGCAGTGCGAGCGCTACGGCTTCGTGCTTCACCCGGTGGACGCGTTCTTCGCGACGATCGCCGTCCCCGGCCGGCGGCTCCTCGCCAGCCGCGTGGTCGACGTGTTCGCCGCGGCATACGACACGACGCGCGGCGTCGCGACGCTCGCCGTACACGTCTACTTCAACCCGTGGGGCAACTCGACGCAGTACGGCTGCGCGCGCAGGACGGCGACGTCGGACGGCTGGACGACCGACGGTTGCGCCGAAGACCCCGACGTCTACCGCGGCGTCTGCACGTGCGTCGTCGACGTCGCTGCCGGACGCAGCCAGATCGCCGCGTATCGCTACCAGGACGCCGACTTCTTCAATCTATCGGGCCCTGATTTCGCTGACTTTTTCTACATGGAGTATTCTATTTTGGCGGTCTTCGCGATGCGCATGCTCAAACATTACCCGCCCTCGGTCCGCGTGGGAAACAAAGCGTTCGAGGCGCTCACTAACGTGAGGTTAGACTCGATTGAAGCGTTCAAACTTGTTGCTCCAGCGTACGAACGCTTGCTGAGCGACGTGCGCGACCTGTTGACGCGCAACGGGTGCGACAACGCCCTTCACCAAGCCAACACCATGTACATGGGGGTCGTGTGCGTGACACCCGACGATAAGGCGGTCGTCGCCGCCTCCTTCAACGACGGCCAGTTTTCGCCGACCACCTTCGCCGCCGGCGAGCCGTACATTTCCAACGCGACCGGGTTCGGCGTCCGCGTGTCGTCGTCGGTGCCGGCACGCAACGCGCGCTACGCGCTGCTCGCGCACTCGAACCTCGTCAACTGGCGTCCGGCGCCGTCCCTCGGCCGCGCGCTCTTCAGCTCGCGCCTGTTCGACGTCGTCCTCGTGCCGCGCGACGGCGACGCGTCGACAACCGTGCAGTCCGTCGAGTTCTACATCGCCAACGCGCGCGCGCACGCGGCGCTCGGCTGCGCGTTCTGGGACGCCGACGTCGGCGACTGGAGCACGCTGGGATGCCACGTGGTCGCGTGGGAGGCGAGGGAGACGTGCAACTGCAGCGTCGCGGGGACGTCCGCGCGGCCGCGCGGCGGCGGCCAGTACGTGGCGTACCTCTTCGCCACCGTCTGCCTCGACGAGGCCGAGCTCGCGCGCTTCGGCGTCGACTCCGTGGACGACGGTGCACGCACGCTGGCACGCGCACGCGCAATCGTGGGCAACATGTCGCGGCTGCCGATCGTCGACGGCGTGTTCGTGCCGGTCGTGCGCGTGCTGCAGGTGTACGCACGCGTGCTGGGCGTCGACGCGGACACGCTGGTGGCGCTGCGCGGCGACACGCTCGCCCTCGTGGCCGACGTCGAGCGCGTCGTGTGGGACTACTTTGTCTCGGGGTACGCGATGACGATGAGCCTCGGCATCCGCGGCGCGTGGACCGTGAAGAGCGCGGAGGTGACGCGCGACCTGTTCTCCAACGCCGTCCTCTCGACGGATGCCACCGCCGACGTCGCGACGGCGTCCGACATGTCGCTGCTAGTGCTCAGCGATTCGGGCACGGAGCCGATGTTCGACGTGCAGCTGCGCATGCCCACCGGCTTCTACCTGTCGCTGGTCGACCAATCGGAGGTGTCGACGATCACGTACGGCCGCGAGGTCCCCGTCGATCCGATCTTCGCCTGCACGAAAGTCAGAGGCGTGACATTTTTCGATATCCTGGTCTTCGTCGTCTACCCGAACAACAAGTCGCCGTTCCCGATGGACATGACCACCGCCGCCATCTTCAACGCGCGCCAGATGGACGTTTACTTCTTCGGCGCCGAACGGGATCTCGGCGAGGTCCCGGTGATGGACGTCTCGTACCGGCCGACGAGCGCGCCGAAGAGCTACGTCCGCGTCGGATGCGCCACACGCAACGACGACGCCACCGCCTGGCACGACGACGTCTGCGTGCTGAACGCGACGTCCAAGCTGCCCTACTGCCGCTGCGACTTCGCCCGGCGCCGCGTCACCCGCGTCGTCGTCTACGAGTACACGGACGAGCCCAACTTCGCCCTCGTGTCCCGCGTCGACGGACCGCTGGGCGTCTTCCTGGTCGGCGCGTCGCTGTCCTTCTTCGGCCTGTCTGCCATCGCCGCGACGGCGCTCGTGTTCCCCGCGTGGCGCGACGACATCTGCCACAAGATCCTGATGCAGCTGTCGGCGTCGGCGCTGCTCTACCTGGCGCTGGCGACGTTTCGAGAGACACACACGATCTATGCGGCACCGAACGCGGACAGCGTCGGGCTTGCAGTGTTCACCGCGAGCGTGCACTACACGCGGCTCGTGCACTACTGCTGGGGTCTGGTCATGTCCGTGTTGCAGTATAAGAAGTTCTCCAGCATCGCCGGTGCTGCCACGCAGTCGCATCTGTTGCTCAAGGTCGCCGCGTTTGCGTGGGGCGCGCCGCTGGCGCCGTTGGTGGTGATGGTCTCTTGGAAGTGGAAGGTTTGTAGCCGGGTTGGAACTCTTTGATTGTATGACTCTTGCTTTAATGTTCGTAGCTGATTAATTTGCTGTTTCTATGCACAACAGCTGCCATACTCCACTTTGTTTCAAAACACATAAACACACATGAGCGCTTAATCTGCCTATTCGTTTCAATTTCGCTAGTCAATGCTGATTGAATAATCTTCAAGATTCAATAAGTTTTTTCTTAAATATCATCTACACAATTTTTTTTCGCCAGTATAATGAACATTCGCTTTTCTCGCTTCTATCGTGATTCGTGACGCTCAACATAGAAAACAACGCCAATTAAGACAGAGAGATAAGACAGTGAGGGCGCCATCCCCTGACTCCCAATGCAGTCTTGGTCTTGGCTTGGCATAAGGCTCTGTAAATGCATGTTCCAAGTCGGTTGCAGGTGCATTTCTGCAGCCCGGACAAGCTGGCGCACTTGGTGCTCTACTTGGTGCCCTGCGCGGTGATCACGGCAATCAACATCGCGCTGATGGCCGGCATCATCTACCACATCACCGACAAGTGCGGCCGCGGACTGGACAAGGATCTGCAGCGACACGGCGTCAACGAGAAGGACCTGCTCAAGAGGCGGCTCAAGATAGTTGTGCTCATCTTCTTCTTGTTCGGCATCTCGGTACTATTCGAGATGTGCAACGACATCGATGGCCACATCTTGGCTATCGAATATTTATTCAAGATCTTCGACCCGGTGCTAGGGTTCGTGATGTTCATGTACTTCATCGTGATGGACAAAAGAACCTGCAAGATGTGGAAGACTCGACTTTGCGGTTAGACGGGACCTTTGAGTTTTTTTTGTTCTTTTGATAGTATTGAATACTTTCAAATGCTTGTATTAATAACTTTAACAACAAAGTTACTTGAGTAAAAAGCTATGAACTATGCGAGTGTTAAATAAAACTTTTAGCTACTGTTTTAGTGTTTTATTTTGTGATTTTGAAACAGCGCCTTGTGGATTTAGTTTCATAAGTTGGTGGAATGCAAATGGCGGACATGTTTTGAGAAGTACCTATCTTGGATAAACTTTAAGTCTCGTGTCTATTCTTCATCTACGCATGCTAGCTTTACGGAAACCCCGTTCAAATAGTACTTCAGGGGCCAGATTCACAAAGGGTACTAAGTCCTCATACGTACTAACTTTAGTACGAATTTGAAGGTAATGCAGGAATGGCCACTAATACCAGTACAATATGGTATTAAGTCTAGTACCATCTCAGACTGGTACTAGCCAAGATAATACCGTCACATGAAAATGTAAGATATTTATTTTCAGTGATATTTTTTTTTATCTGTTCACAAATATCTTTAAAATCATTTTACTACGTAGCACGAAGTTTATTAGTTCATATTTACGCGCTTTTCAAACAAATTTCGAACCTTCTGACAGCTGCGAAGGGGCGTGCCTGTCGCCCTGTGGCAAGACTAAAGGAAAAAGTATAGGAATTTTTGCTCAAGACCAAATCGTAGATTAATAAGAAATATTATCAATAGTGGGAGTAAAAGCTCCATTTATTACAAGTTTCCTTTCGGCCACAACATTAACCAAAGCTTTTAATTCATCTGGCAAGAAATTGGGCTGGCGGGTCTTTTTCTCGTCCAATTAGTTTTTCTTCTCCATTTGTGTTTCTATAAATATAAAGCGTGTATATAAGATCTGTTTAATAATGTGAAATAGTTTATTGTTAATGAAAATATGATTTCAAGTTGAAATAAGTTGAAAAAACGAGCTGTCACTTACCGGCTAGATTGGCGTAAACAGACGAAGATCGAAATGAATTTGCATCTTTAAGAACTCATCTGTGATTGGCCGAAATGAATTCGTATATATGTGAACCTGCTTGTGATTGACCGAAATTTCAAATGTCATGACGTCACTTCTAAATGCGTGACGTTTTATCGGAATAGTGCTAATACCGTGATAAGGAATACGGTATTAGCTAGTACGTACTATCTCTTATTCGGTACTAAAGTTAATACCCTTTGTGAATCTGGGCCCAGGTCTGACTTCACATTCAAAATGGCAGTTACCAGAGTGAATCGACCAAATAGATGATATGCATGACAAACAAAGACAACGTGTTAATATTTTCAATGGTTATTGGTCATTGGTCCATAAGAAAATATGACAAAATGACAGTGTATGACAATATTGCATTGAAAAAACGCACTAACGAGAGTTTCAGTCAGAGATTAGTATAACACACAAATATCGTGTGGAAATGGCAACTGTTCACCCCTTTCACGGTTCTTTTGCAAACACTTGTAATTGCCCTGGATTACTATTGTAACTAATAACAATTTTTACATAAAAATAAAATTTCCATCCAAAGGATTGCTTAACAACTTTCACTGTCTTGATACCGATTCGGCCATCCCTTCATCCCGACCTCCCAAGACCTCCCAAGACAACCCTTAACCCACAGAACTCTTCCACCATCTCCACTTTTCAAAACAATAACAAGATCCATGAAGAAAGTCCAAATCCATCCTCCCTGACTTTCAAGCTATCTTTTTTTTGTTATGTTTTTCCATGTTAGTAAGATTTTTGATACAATTTGGCAGGATTTTTATAACTTGTTTTCAATTTCCTTTTTGTTTTTGGAAAAAAACATTGTATTTTATCAGTTATAAATTTTGCCCTGAAGAAGTAAGGCGGAGGCTCAGCGAAACGTTGGCTTTATGAATTAAAGTTTATGTTCGTGTAGCATTAACCGCTTTAATGTCTTTCACTCAAACTTTGGGCTACGAGAATTTCCACCATGAAATATATGTATATATATATAAATATAAAATTATGTATTATGAAAAATAAATATTTAAATAAGACTTCCATGCAATTGGTTGGGTTATGTTCGGTTCTGCTCTAATCTGATTGACTTTTGGTCCTTAAAAAAACTTGGTGCATTTCTTACAATTCACACAGATGCTTCCTATGAACAGTAGTATTGGCCATTCTAGTTTGGTCATAGACGTCTCTTTGAAGAATGGCCAACTTTTGGAATAAGATTTGTCATATTCACACAAATGGCTATCAGAAGCTTAATTCCTTGTAACTTAACACGATACCATACGACGATACTATAAATTGATAAAAAAATAAAGTTGAAAATAATTCACCCCCAGCGATTCTATATTTTTATTATATTTCATGTATATTTCAGCTAAGGCTTGAGCCTTTGGCTGTTTTTAACTACTTTATAACTTACTAGGCTATGCACCACTCATATAATCGTGTTGTGGATGAGCGTAATACTTACGTTCACCCACAACGCGATTATATTGCGTGTGCGCATAGCCTAGAGGCTTTTAAGATCAATTTAAAATGTTCGGCGTTAATTTAGCAGCTTTTCAATGACAAACTCAATTTCAAAACTTAAAAATCGATCTAAAGAAAAACTATTCAATTGATTTGCTTGAAATTAACACAGTATCTTCTTTTTACGATTTATAATGCACACAGTAAATTTTGTCAAAATCGGTTGAAGATAAAGTTGATTTAGTTGCAAAAAACTGCAAAATCGCTAGAAAAGCGTCATAAAAGCGCCATTTCCAAAAAAAGCGCTAAACATACAACAATGAAATTTGTACACAAACATCAAATCGTGAGGGTTCAACATCTCTGGAAAGTTTCGTCAAATTATATTCAGATAATTGGCCTCTAGCGTGGAAAACGTGTTTTGGAAAAACTGAAAAATTTCGTATAAACTTAATAACATAGAATTTACTCGTCCGATTTGCTTCAAAACGTGGCAAATCTAAGTTCAGAGAAAACGAAGGTCCACATAAATTTTCATCAAAATCCGTTTTGGCGTTTGGCCTGTAGAGCGCGACCAAACACACAAAAAAAAACAAAAAAAAAAACAAAAAAACAAAAAAAACAATCCGGAATTTTTTAGCAGTAAAGTGTAATTGAAGATTTCGCTTCACTCGCTACGCTCGTTACGCTCATCAACTAATTAAAACGAATTTTAAATAAGGGTGGGAGCTCATTTCCAGACGAAAGGTAATTCCAAAGTCTTCACCCTCTACCGACAAAGAAAGAGCCACAATGTCACAGTTTATTGAGGTACACCGACCCTCCATCGGTGGTCCTTTTGCCCCATAAATGTTTTACATTACATAGTTTAAGAATTCCCAGCCTCACAAAACAAATATATGGTGCCAGTCAGGCTACCAGAAAATTGGTCCCGTTAAATTATTTAAAACCACTTATTTATCGCGTGTCATCGTGGACGCTTTAATCAAGCAATAATTTGAGTCAAAATGCGGATGAAAAGTCATCATTAAGAATCTCAAACCCCACGGTACAAATATTTGATGCCATTCGGCCTAAAAGAAAACTGATTCATTTCAATGTATTGAAATACTCTATTAACGTTTCCTTGAAATAGATCTAAAATGTCTTATTGATAAACTTCTTATGAAAAACTTATTTATTGCGTGTCGGAAAGGACCCTTTTATCAAGCAATTCACTTCAAGACTCGTGTTAAAATCCATCAATGCCAGTGCAAGAAAAGAAACAGAAGTAGACACTTTCACATTTTCGTCTTTGTGCCACTCCCGTCTCACCCTCGACGATGTCGACATGTCTTTATTTTTCACGATTGCTGGAGAAGTACAGCCATGGAATCATGAACGTTTACAACGCTTTTCAGACAAGTGAAACATTTATGATCGATGTCTGTGTCTATTTACTAAAGTTCCTCGGTGAGTGTTGTGATTTATTGTTGTTGTTATTGTTGGGCAAGACAAACAACGTGATCAAAATGATTTAATATTTAATATGGAGTAATGAATCGCTGACTGGATATCTATCTTTAGTTTTCATTTCGAAGGTTACTGGCCAATTCCACAACAGTCAAAGATACGAAAGCTTCGAATCGGATACTGTCTGCTTCGCTACCTCCTTGTAGTTGGAATTATTACCTCATTTTACCTCGCACCAATGTCAATTTACAAATTTTGGTTCGTCGACAGGCTGGTAGCGGTCGAAGCTATGGGAGGCTTTTTTGCAACCACTATGATAACCATCCACGTTTGGCGTCTCTTGTATCATGGAGATCAGTACTCGAACTTGATTGTCAAGTTGAAAGCGATGAGAGAGATCGGAAGTCGTTATTCTGAAAGTTCTAATGTTTTCGAAGATAAGAGAGGATTTCTTTCAAACACAGGGTCCCTTTACTTTGTTCTATTTTCGTCTGCATGGATGCTGTGCATATTTGTTTTTCCCCTATACTGTTTTACTCAAAGGGAATTCATAATAAGGTTGGTAATTATAACGACTGTAATATTAAACAGTAATTAGGGAAATTATGTACTAGGCTACACGAACACGATTAAATTGAGTGTGCGCATGTATGCCTAGAAGCGCGTAAGGTTTATTTAAATGTTCAGCGACAAGTTAGCAGCTTTCTACATGACATTCGCTACCTTGAAATATAATGATGTAGTCGTCGTGAAATTTTTTGAATACTTCAAAACGTAAAAATCGATTCAAAATAACACTGTTTGATTTTTTTAAGATGCGTAAGGAAAATGGTAACAAAGTAAACATCAGTTGAAGGGAAATTGATATAGTTGCAAGAAACAGCAAAAACTCTAAGAAAGCGCAATAATAAGGTCATAAAAGCGCAATTTTCCACTAAAACAGAACTCACCAAACAGAATACAGTGAAATTTTCATACAAACATAAAATCTTGAAGCTTAACATATCCAATAACTTTTGTCGAATTATATTCAGACTTTTGGCTTCTAGAGTGCAAAGCGTGTTTTGGCAAAACCGAAAAATATGGTAAAAACTTAATTGATGAGCGTAACGAGCGTAGCGGGTGAAGCGAAATCTTCAATTACACTTTACTGCTAAAAAAATACGGAATGTGGTTTTTTTTGTGTTTGTTCGCGCTCTACAGGCCAAACGCATAAACGGATTTTGATGAAAATTTTTAAGGACCTTTGTTTTCTCTAAACTTAGATCTGCCACGTTTTTTAAGCAATTCGGACGAGAAAATTTTATGTTATTAAGTTTTTACGTAATTTTTCAGTTTTTCCAAAACACGTTTTCCACTCTAGAGGCCAATTATCTGAATATAATTTGACGAAACTTTCCAGATATGTTGACCCCTACGATTTAATGTTTGAGTACAAATTTCATTGTTGTATGTTTAGCGCTTTTCTTGAAAATGGCGCATTTATGACGCTTTTTTAGCGTTTTGGCAGTTTTTTGCAAATAAATCAACTTTATCTTCCATCGATTTTTACAAAATTTTCTGTGTGCATTATAAATCGTGAAAAGAAGATACTGCGATAATTTCAAGCAAATCGATTGAACTGTTTTTCCTTAAATCGATTTTTTCGTTTTGAAGCATTCAAATAATTTCACGGCGACTAAAGCATAATACTTCCAGATAACGAATGTCACTGAGAAAGCTGCTAAATTAACGCTGAACATTTTAAATTGATCATAAAAGTCTCTAGGCTATGGGCACACGCAATATAATTGCGTTAGGGGTGAGCGTAAGTATTACGCTCATCCTCAACACGATTGTATGAGTGTTCGCATAGCCTAGTTACATAAAATTTATCAGTCCTATTTGTTTCAAAAACGTGGCAGACCCAAGTTCAAAGAAAATGAAGGTTCTCATAAAAAATTTATAAAAAATTTATAAGAAATTGGACACAAAAAAGATTCCGAATTTTCTTAGCAGTCAAGTGTAAGTGAAGATTTCGCTTCAATCGCTACGCCCGTTACGCTCATCAGTTAGGGAAATTATCGCATTATGCATCTTTAATTCATGGCAACTGCCAACCTCGTGCAGGGAAATTCAACTCTATCAGCTAGTTATACTTCAACTAAGAGTGGGAAAAAATGGTAAAACTGGCCCTTAGTTATTGCCAAATTTCCAGTTGACCACTTGTTCCAGCTTCCAGACAACTAAATCTCTTATATCGCCAAATTAAACTGGTATATGAACTCTAAAAACGATGGCTTAATCAACCCCTGCAGGTACTGGTACCCTTACGACTTCCATGCATACCCGAGCTTTGAACTAACTATTTCGGCATGGTACTTGTACTGTGTCGCTGGCTTCGAAGTGGTCTTCGTCGTCAACACCCTTCTCATGAGCCTGTTGGCCCAGGCTGCATCGCAGCTGATTCTTCACAACCACAAAGTACAGAACACCACAGAGAATACTTTAGAGAATGACAAGAACATGTTTACGATGAATTCGGGAAGTGATGGTACAATGGAGGCAACAGAAACTACGTCAAAAAATTGTCCAGGTTTGTTCTGCACTGGGAGTGGGAAGACAGCAAAGTCTGATTTAAATCGAATGCGCGAAGCAGAAAAAGTGGTCAAAGACCGACTAAAGCATTGTTACCTACATAATGAATCAATAGAGAGGTATTTTACATAATTCTGAGTCTGAAAGTTTCATTTTCTGCCTATGAACAATTGTTAATTAATGCGACCATTTGGGCTGTTACAGTTTTATCGAAGAGATTTTCTCAACCTTTGGACTGATTCTGACGCAACAGCTTGCTGCCCTGCTCGGCGCCACTCTAACCGTTACAATAATCGTCGTCAACGTATGACTCTACCTTCTTAAATTTAATTGATTACACTCAGTATCAACGAAAGTATCAACGAAAGCTCGGTTAAGCCAAATGAAAGTTTGGTTTCAGATACACAACATTTAAATAATATTTCACTTACGAATTTCACGCACGGAAGTTCAGGACATGAAAATGATACTTTTTTCCCCCCACTATTATAGCAAGAGACGATCGATGGGAGGACTTTTATGATTCTTTCACTCATGGCCGCCTCCCTCGTCCAAACAGGCTTTACCTGTTTCCTATGCGACATGATTGCTGAGCAGGTATAGCTGAACATTTGGAACAGCCAGAAGCATTATGTCATCAAAAATGTCCATTAATCATGTTTAAAAAAAATATATATATAGCTAGGTCAATTGACAGCTAAAGAAATGAATCTCCAGTGGTAATTTCAGTGTTGTAGCAATGTGTTAGTATTAAAAGAGTCTTTTTATTCTCAATATTTCATTGACCTGAGAGTTCGGTCACTTTGGTGCAATAGGTCACGTGTTCACACGCTGAATTGTTTGCCAGAGCGAGCTGCGGAGAGATGCTGCGTTCGGCTGCGACTGGCTGGACCAATCAGAAAGCTTCAAGCGGTCCTTGCGCATCCTCATGTCGCGTAGCAACCAGCCGATTATCATCAGGATCGCTGGATTTATTCCGCTGTCTTTGGAGACGTTTTACAAGTTAAGATACACAACAAGTTTACCTTCACTTTAAACCGATGCCTTTTTTTATTGTTGTATATTTCAATTGAAAAAAGCTGTGTTTTATGGCAAAAAGATATTCTGATGCTGAGGATGTCACTAATCAGTGTAAAATCATACTATTTGCCAAAATCCGAGAGGCAAGGATTTATACTTATCATGAGCGAATTGAATCGATAATAACACTCGCTAACTCAACAGGTGTTGAAATTCACGCACAGCTCGTATGTTTCGCTGACGACGACGATTAACAACGCAAAACAGCGCTAGACAACACATGGCCCCACCGACTCAAGTCATTAAGCGACCAGTCAAACAACTCTGATTGGTGGTCTTCATATAGATGTGTCTTATGTGGAGTTTTTCACTGCGTGATTTGGCCTGTTCCGTATGCATTTATCAGCAAAATTAGCGTAAATCTATAAAAATGTTTAGGTATGTATGCATGTATGAATGTATGAATGTATATGTGTATAAAATATAAATGTATAAAGATCATCTATAAAGATTATTACTATTGTACTGAAGTAATAGGAAAAATTTCGGTTATGTTTATAATAAATCGAGCAACGTCCATCCTGCCCGTGCAGAAATGTATTTTCTCTTGACTTGATGTCAGGTATAACACCGAGTGCTGAGACCGCAGACATACAAGTGTCTTTGATTATGAAGATTTTCTGAAATATTTAATCAATGGATAATGTATTTACAATTGGTGTCAGTGGCGGGATTTATTTCTAATTTATTTATACATCGTAGGTAAAATCGCACCGACATTGAAAAATTTCAGGAACATATGAAACAAATAACTAATACTTTCAGTAATTTCTCTTCTTACTTTAATTTTTCTCTTAATTTAATTCCTCAGGAAAATGTTGGTGTCAGGTTGTGTTATGACCCTAAAAGACACATGTAATCCTATTAAAGATATTCCAGGAACATGAAAATTGGTTGTGTCTTTGCATAATATCAATACAGATACTATTTAAACCTATGGTGAAACTTGGTGGTCCATAAGCATACAAAATTAATATTTAATCGGTTGTGTCGGTCGGAACAGTGACTGGAAAAAGTTTCTAGGGTCATAAAATGAGAGCCTGTCATTGTTGATAAAATCTTTCTCGGTTGCAGCCTTTGCCCACCCTGTCAGCCAGCTCGTTACTATGTATCCCCACATGTCCAGGAACCCAGCAGAACACAACCCTGACGTCCCTCGACGAAAGGGACGCCAGCAGCGAATATATTTCCTGGACAAGAGGGTGTGGGGAATACAGCGAGTTGATTGCCTGAAGGGAACTGAGTGAATCTGAGCAGATAAGGAACTTTGATTCTTCCCGACTCGATTCGATGTACTTGAGAGCGTGTGAAATCGCGTTAAGCTCTGCTGTTAAAATACTGCTCATGTCATGCAATTTAAAACCGTACGCGACGTCGAAGTCATAAATAAAAGCGCTACCAACTGCGTTATTGTCTTTCGATCCATCGGTAAAAATCGGTGTAAAATCTGTGTATTCCGAGCATACTTCCACGAATCTCTTTCTATACACTAACGGACTCGTGGAGCTCTTGCTATTCGATGCCAGGCATGTGATACACGTCGGTCTCTTTAAAATCCAAGGTGTGGAAGTGGCAAGTCCATGTAAGACGCGTCTACCAGCAGACGGTCGAGACGGATGCCTGCAGGCAAAGTAGCGCTCGGCTGGGAGTCGTAAATCGCCTGGAAGCGAGGATCGAACAATGGTTGGTACGTTGGGTGCCTCTTCATACACAGTATTTTAGAGGCATAACACGTCAGAATGTATTGCCTGCGAAGACACAAGGGGGTTCACTAGACTCGCAATAGAGACTTTCAACCCGACTGGTTCTGAGCGCACCGATAGCCAGCTGGATGCCCGAGTTGTGGATGGTGTTAAGTGTCTTTTTATAACTTTCACGGGCGGACTCGTAAACCACGCAGCCATAGTCCAGTTTGGACCTGATCAGTGCGCGGTAAACACGCAACATGACCGTGCGGTCTGCACCCCATTGCGTACCTGTCAGATACCGTCAGAGATCAAGGGATTTAAAACACTTGACGCGTAGTTGGATAAAATGTTCCTTCCAATTAAGTTTTTGGTCAAAAACTAAACCAAGGAACTTGACCGTTTGAACGACAGGCACGGGGTTTCCTCGGAGGGAAATCTCGGGGTCCGGAAAAAGGTCACGGAGACGAGAAAAATGGACACACTTGGTTATTTTCGCCGAGAACGTGAATCCGGTGGCGTCGGCCCACTTCACGAGTCTGTTGACTGTTAACTGAACCTGAGGCGGACGTTAAGCTCTTAGATGAGCAAATGATTGCCAGGTCGTCGACAATCAGGGAAGAGGAGACCGGTAGCTCAACGCTGTTCGTGATGCCATTGATGGCGATCGCGAAGAGTGTCACACTCAGCACACTTTCTTGCGGCACGCCGTTCTCCTGTGTAAAAGTGTCCCATAAAACATTTCCAAGTCGAATGCTAAAAGAACGCTCAGTCATAAAATTTTGGATAATACTGGAAGGTTTCCCTTAAAACCCCAGGAATGCAGTGTCTTTAAGATGTTGTATCGCCATGTGGTATCGTAGGCTTTCTACAGATCGAAAAATACAGCGACGGAATGCTGCTTAACTGCTGGTAACTGTATTTATTTACGAATTAAAAACGAATTTTAAATAAGGTTGGGAGCTCATTTCCAGACGAAAGGTCATTCCAAAGTCTTCACCCTCTACCGACAAAGAAAGAGCCACAATGTCACAGTTTATTGAGGTACACCGACCCTCCAACGGTGGTCCTATTGCACGATAAATGTTTTACGTAACATATGTTTAATAATTCCCAACCTCACAATATAAATATATGGTGCCAGTCTGGCTACCAGGAAATTGGTCCCTTTCAATTATTTAAAACCACTTATTTATCGCGTGTCATCGTGGACGCTTTATCAAGCAATAATTTGAGTCAAAATGCGAATGAAAAGTAATCATTAAGAATTCCAAGCCCTACGGTACAAATATTTGATGCCACTCGGCTGAAAAGGAAACTGATTCATAATCATTTCTATGTAGATATTGAAATACGGCCATTCACGTTTCCTTAAAATGTCATCTAAAATATATTTTTGATAAACTTCTTAGGAAAAACTTATTTATTGTGTCAGAAAGGTTTTATCAAGCAATTCACTTCAAGATTCGAAATAAAATTCATCAATGCTGCCAGTGCAAGAAAAGAAACAGAAGTAGACACTTTCACATTTTCGTCCTTGTGCCACTCCCGTCTCACCCTCGACGATGTCGACATGTCTTTATTTTTCACGATTGCTGGAGAAGTACAGCCATGGAATCATGAACGTTTACAACGCTTTTCAGTCAAGTGAAACATTTATGATCGATGTCTGTGTCTATTTACTAAAGTTCCTCGGTAAGTGTTGTGATTTATTGTTGGTTCAATCAGCAAGTTTTTGGCAAGACAAAAAACGTGATCAAAATGATTTTATATTTAACATGGAGTAATTAATCGCTGACTTGATATCTATCTTTAGTTTTCATTTCGAAGGTTACTGGCCGATTCCACAAGAGTCAAAGAGACGAAAGCTTCGAATCGGATACTGTCTGCTTCGCTACCTCCTTGTAGTTGGAATTATTTCCTCATTTTACCTCGCACCAATGTCCATTTACAATTTTTGGCGTTTCGAAAGGCTGGTAGCGGTCGAAGCTATGGGTGGTTTTGTTGCAACCACAATGATAACCATCCACGTCTGGCGTCTCTTGTATCATGGAGAACAGTTCTCGAACTTGATTGTCAAGTTGAAAGCGATGAGAGATATCGGAAGTCGTTATTCTGAAAGTGCTTATGTTTTTGAAGATAAAATAAGATATCTTTCAAACGCAGGGTTCTTTTACTTAGTTCTATTTTCGTCTGCACTGATTCTGTGGAGTTTTATGTTTCTTCCCTACAGTTTTACACAGAGAGAATTCATAATAAGGTTTGTGATTATAACGAGTATAATATTAGAGATCAAAAAGGGAAATTAAGGTCTAGGCTATGCGAACACGATTAATTTGAGTCTGCGAGTGTAGAAGCGCGTAAGGTTAATTTAAAATTTCGGCGAAAAGTTAGCAGCTTTCTCAATGACATTCGTTACCTGGAAATATCATAATTAAGTCGTCGTAGAATTATTTGAATATTTCAAAACATAAAATCGATGTAAAGAAAAACTATTCAAAATTGATATTTTATGTCACCAAAATCAACTGGTATATAAACTCTATAAGAACGATGACTTAATCAACCCCCGCAGGTACTGGTACCCTTACAACTTCCATGCATACCCAAACTTTGAGCTAACAATTTTGGTATGGTACGTGTTCTGTGCCGCTGGCTTCGAGGCGGTCATCGTCGTCAACGCCCTTCTCATGAGCCTGTTGGCCCAGGCTGCATCGCAGCTGATTCTTCACAACCACAAAGTACAGAACACCACTGAAAATACTTTAGAGAGTGACAATGACATGTTTACGGTAAATTCGAGAAGTGATGGTGAAATTGAGGCAACAGAAGCTACGCCAAAAAATTGTCCAGGTTTGTTCTGCACTGGGAAGACAGCAAAGTCTGATTTAAATCGAATGCGTGAAGCAGAAAAAGTGGTCAAAGACCGACTAAAGCATTGTTACCTACATAATGAATCAATAGTGAGGTATTTGACATCATTTTGAGTCTGAAAGTTTAATTTTCTGCCTATTTACAACTGTTTATTAATGCGACCATGTGGGCTATTTCAGTTTTGTCGAAGAGATTTTCTCAACCTTTGGACTGATTCTGACGCAACAGCTTGCTGCCCTCGTCGGCGCCACTATATTTTCTACAATTATCTGCGTTAACGTAATGACTCTCCCTTCTTAGATTTTCCATAAATTGTTCTCCATTACTTACAAAATACAACGTAATAATTTTTAATCTATTTATTAATAAACGCAAGCTTAGGGGTCTCTGAAGTGATTATTTATTGAAAAATTTCAGTCACTCTTTGGACTTTCTTGCACCGACAAGTTTTTGGTTGGTGTTAACATTAATCACTTAGCAAAAGTATCAACGAAAGCTCGGCAAAGCCAAATGCAATTTTGGTTTCAGATACACAACCTTCAAATAATATTTCAGACCTTAAGTATTTCACACACGGCTAAAGTTCAGGACATGAAAATGATACTTTTTTCCCCCCACTATTATAGCAAGAGGCGACCGATGCAAGAACTTTTATGATTCTTGCACTCATGGCCGCCTCCTTCGTCCAAACAGGCTTTACCTGCTTCCTATGCGACATGATTGCTGAGCAGGTATAGCTGAACATTTGGAACAGCCAGAAGCCTTATGTCTTCTAAAATGTCCATTAATCATGTTTAATATATTAATTATATATATATATATAGCTAGGTCAATTGACAGCTAGAGAAATGCATCTCCAGTGGTAATTTCAGTGTTGTACCATTGTTTTCGTGTTTAAAGAGTCTTTTTTTCTCAATATTTTCATTGACCTGAGAGTTCAGTTACTTTGGTGCCAAAAGGTCACGTGTTCACACGCTGAATTGTTTGCCAGAGCGAGCTGCGGAGAGATGCTGCGTTCGGCTGCGACTGGCTGGACCAATCAGAAAGGTTCAAGCGGTCCTTGCGCATCCTCATGTCGCGTAGCAACCAGCCGATTGTCATCAGGATCGCTGGATTCATTCCACTGTCGTTGGAGACGTTTTACAAGTTAAGATACAAAACAAGTTTACTTTCACTTTAAATCGGTACCTATTTGTATTGTTGTATATTCCTATTGAAAAGAGCTGTGTTTTACACGATGTGATATCAAGCAATCTGGCAAAAAAAAATGCTGATGCTGAGGTTGTCACTAATCCGTGTAAAATCATGCTTTTTGCCAAAATCCGAGAGGCAAGGATGTAGACTTATCATGCGCGAATTGAATCGATAATAACACTCGCTGACTCAACAGGTGTTGAAATTGTCGCACAGCTCGTATGTTTCGCTGACGACGACGATGAACAAAGCAAAACAGCGCGAGACAACACATGGCCCCACCGACTCAAGTCATTAAGCGACCAGTCAAACAACTCTGATTGGTGTTCTTCATTAGATGTGTCCTATGTGGAGTTATTCACTGCGTGATTTGGCCTGTTCCGTATGCATTTATCAGCAAAAATAGTGTACATCTATAAAAATGTGTATGTATGTATGCATGTATGAATGTGTACATGTATATATGTATAAATGTATTGGTTTATGGTTCATGTTGCATCTATAAAGATAATTACTATTGTACTGAAGATATAGAAAAATGTTGGGTTATTTTTAGAATAAATCGAGCAACGTCCATCCTGCCAGGACAGAAATGAATTTGCTCTTTGTGATGATTATATTGTAACTTAGGCAACCTGCACAACACGCTGATATATAAAGGGTCGCAGACTCGGAGAATAAACCGGTATACGACACAGACTAACTCTATCATTATTCATTATGCTTGTGCAATACCCAGATGATCCTTCACCATCCTATAGTAATATCACACTCTTGACTTGATATCAGGTATAACACCGAGTGCTGAGACCGCAGACATACCAGCGTCTTTTATTATGAAGATTTTCTGAAATATTAAATAAATGGAAAATGAATGGGATGCCTTCGTTTGTTATACATTTCAAGTGATCCAATCCTCTAAAGTCCGTAAAACTATTTGTTGACTGGCAACTCGTCCAATGTAAACTGCTCCAATAGCGAATGTTAAAAAGCCTTCTTGCAACTGGTCTAAAACGAATACTGGCAACTGCTCCAAAACACATTCTGTCAAGTGCTCCAAAAGTCCGCTCCTCGCTACATATCCCCCCCCCCCGCCACCCCCCCCCCCCCGCCACTAATCATACCTTTCCTGACCCCACCCAACCTCCCAACCCAATTTGTGTCGGGTCAGGAAGGGTAGGACTAGAAGGGTGGGCGGGGGTGGTGGAAATATATAGCGAGGAGCGGACTTTTGGAGCACTTGACAGAATGTGTTTTGGAGCAGTTGCCAGTATTCGTTTTAGACCAGTTGCAAGAAGGCTTTTTAACATTCGCTATTGGAGCAGTTTACATTGGACGAGTTGCCAGTCAACAAATAGTTTTACAGACTTTAGAGGATTGGATCACTTGAAATGTATAACAGATACAGCGTTCCCAAAATGAATGTACAATTGGTGTCAGCGGCGGGATTAATTTCTTGATTGTTTATACAGCGTAAGGTAAAATCGCAACAGTATTGAAAAATTGCAGGAACATATAAAGCAGATCATCAATACTTCTATTAATTTATCTTCTTACTTTTATTTTTCTCTTAATTTCATTCCTCTTGAAAATGTTGGTGTCAGGTGTGTTGTGACCGTAAAAGACACGTGTAATCCAATCAAAGATATTCCAGGAACATGAAAATTAGTTGTATCTTTGCATAATATCAATACAGATACTAGTTAAACCTGTGGTTAAACTTTGTGGTTCATTAGCATAGAAATGTAATATTTAATTCGTAGACACTTCTGTCAAAATCATTTCTTAATTAAAAGATTAATCACAGAACTATTTTCCTTAGCAGGTCATCAGTGCTGTGATAATTTCACAGCATCATGCAACGCTAGGTTTTGTCATCAAAGAGTCAGAAAAAAGAATCCTGCAGGCAAACAGTTTGCTATTATGAGCCACTCACTCGTGAAGATGAAGACATGGATTCTGCTTCACCGTTCGCTGCTAAGTGTTTCGGGGCCAAGCAAAGCAAGGCATTTCTGATAGACTTATGGGTAAAATTACATTCGATCGGGGGTGAGCGTTCCAAACATCTGAAAAATAATGGTTTTGCGAATATTTTGTTTCCATTTTTGTGCTTATTTTCAAGGGATCCAGTCTTAATCGATTCTAGCCAGCATATTTTTTTCTGCTAATGATATCCCTTCAGGTTTCTGACCGAATCCACAGCAACCAAACGAATGAACACTATTTATCAGCACCGACTGCCTTGCTTCGTTCTAGTATTCGCAAAGATCACTTCATTCTATCTCACATAGACTGTCTGTCTACAAATACTGGTGGGCCGACATGATGACAGTCGTCGAAGCAACGTGCGGAATGGTTTATGCCAGTATGACATAGGCTGGTGTCTCCTACATCGGGGAAACTTGAAGACTTGATCGTCAACGTAAAAATCCCTATACTTATATTTATAAATTAATTAAGTAATTTTTTAAGTAAATAAATAAATACGGTTTGTAATTCAAACTTCATGAGTTACAAATTTCTTCGAATACATATAAATGTTGTTTATAATCTTCACTAAAAGAAGGTAAGCAAATACACAAGCTGTGTAGATGAAAGTAATTTGTAAATTGCAATAGCCAAACCGACTCTTGCTGAGTGTTAGATTATTTCAAATTGTCGAGGCTTTTCATTTTATGACTTACAACTTTTATGGATAAACTTTGTTTGTCTAATTGTGCCTACAATGCTGGTGATGGAACAAAATCAATTGTGCTTATATTTCATGCATAGCTTTTTACCCCTATGACAACGGCAAATATTCGAGAAATGAACATTGATATCGCCGCCTCTCGTATCGACATCGATATATTCCAAGTGTGCATGTTATAAGTTATAACATCATGCATATCTTAGAAAAAAAACGTTTCTTTTTCCTTACTACTTAGAAACATTTCCCCATAACATGTACAAAATTTTACAATCCCCATTCTCCTAAACTCGCCTATACCAAACATAAATTTATCATATGGCTTATAATAAAGTCTGAAGCTATACTTATCGTCGATAACATATATCTAATTTATCGAAGCTCTAAAAACCAAAATACTGCGTGTCGTCGATGATAGCATAGAATTTTTGATTGAAGTGACGATCGCACATCATATAAAATTAAAATCCCGTTTTCTTTGAACCCTGAAAATCCAGTTTATATGTCCAATGGCTGACGTTGGTTAGGCAATGTTGAAGTGAACAGCCCAGCGAAAGAATAGTTTCCTTGTGTCGCTAAATATTCGAAGAAGTCGAAATGGTCTCATCTCCAGAAATCGGTGGACAAGTTCACAGCGTTGCAGATAAGTGAAACATCTCTTATCGATTTTTGTCTTACGAAACTATCATTTCAGGGTAATTGTGTAGAACATTCCTTAAAAATATTCTCAATTGATTCTTCAGTTTGAGATCTTGTTTTCCTTTCTGTGTTGAGAGGAAAGTACAGTCTATGTTGTACCATGTACTAGTGACTGTGGTATGTATACATATTGTAAACATTGACACACATCTGATTGACATTGCGTTTGAAAATCTGCATTTTGATTGGAAAATTGTCTCATTTCTCATTAAATTGAAGCTTAGGCTGTATGCAGAAATCAGCGAAATCCGCATCGTCACGATTTCTTGGGAGCGGTGCTTTCCAAGCGACAGTCCAAGCGCCGACCGGCTTGATTCTCGCCGCTAACTTTGTCAGCTTCTACATGATTCTCAACCACATCTACAGCTGGTGCAGATGCAACGCTGCGGAAGTTGAGTCACAGCATCTTCATCTTCTTCTTGTTCGGCTTCACCTGGGTGTTCCACATCTTGTCCGAGAAGGGCATCGCCATCATCAACAGCGAGTTCTTGTTCGAGTTCTTGTTCCTGATCACGGCGGCGTTTCATTTGTTCATGCTGTCGCTGTTTTTCATTTGGACAAGAACACGAGGACGTTGTGGGTGGAGGCGTTGGCCAAGTATCGATGTTGGCCCTGAGATGGAGGTGGTCGATGGTTGCTTTATCAACTTGTATTTTGGGATATTAATGGCTCTATTGTTGCGTTTCATGGTGTTTCAATGGATCCATTTGATAAGTGTTATTCGAACCAAAAATTTGAGCTAAAGTAATTACTATATGTTAGAATGCCCACTCGGCTATCCTCACTCGAATAATTGGGTTTCCAACGAACAACACCGTTTAATCCTTCAACTCTCCTTTTAATTACTCTCAACTCACACCGCCATTACAATCAACACCACACACGCTCTCCACAACCAACCTCTAGCTCCGTCTCTCCACCACTGCCTTCTCCGCTCATTTCACTTCTATTCGCTCAGGGAGCGCTACTGGTTACATCCGCCAAATAGTGCTTCCTGGCGCGCCTTCCCATAAGTTTTTAAAGTAAGATGCCAACATTCGGCCATTCTGTAAAGTTTTCGTCCTCGAAACTTACTATAATGATATATCAATTACTAAGATAATACAAGAACAATGTACAATAATTACAAATCAATTTTTAACCAAAAGCATAGTCATTCAAGTGAGTCGGTCTCCGTTGCTCACGGCGTGGACGGTCGGTTTTGTTGAACAGCTCGTTGCGATCGTCCTCCTGCTTTTGTCGCACATTCTTCTTTTTCCTTGTCGGAACGTATCGGGAAGCCTTCTTCCTCCTTGAAAACTTGATTCTCGTTAGGGGATCCTTCCTCTTCGCCAGTCTCTTCGCTCCCACTGACAAAGTCTTCCTCCTCTTCGATCTCTTCGGTGCGGTCCACCCGTCGTCACTCGTACCTGCCGCCACTCGTAGAGCTCCGTCAGCGTGCCGCGGTTGATATCCGTTCAGCATACAGTAGGGTGTCTTGCCTGTTGTTTTGCTTACAGCACAGCTGATATCGCGCTCAAGGAAGGGTAATTCTGCATTTTCTAATAACAATCCCGATTCCGTTCCATTACCATTTTCCCTCATTACTTCTTCATTTTCTGACTGACCCTTGTGCTTCTTCCTTTTCTTGTTAGAAGAGATTTCTTCCGTTATTTCCTCTGCTCCATTCAGAACCAGCTCGTCCAATTCTTTCTCTTTTGCCTCCAATTGTTCATCCATAATTAGTGTGGGAAACTTCACTTTCACAGTTTGGTTATTAAATCTTCGGAAGTCTTCCACATGTCTCTTGTCACCAGTCTTCTTTGTAACTAGCAGCACCGGGCTAGCATATGGTGATTGAGTTTCCGTCACAATACCCGCGTCCTTCCAGTCAGTAATAATTTTTCTGATGTCGGCCCGCTCGGTCGCCGTGGTGCGATACGGTTTGCCGGCAATAGGCTTGGCTCCCTCGATCTTCTGTATCTCCTTTGTGACAAGGTCTGTGCCGCTCAACTCCGTCATCTTGAGGGCAAGGCAGTCTCTGTACTCACAGACAATCTTGTGAATTTTATTCAAATCTTCTGGGGCAGCGTCTGCTTCCAGGTCGCACTTCCTGACAGGCGCCCTGTCTATCTGCTGTCGCATTGCAGGAATCGGCTCAACGGAGGCGGCTCGCTCCAAATACGCTCCCTCACGCAGATGCAAGTCTTGTTTCGTACGGTTCTCTACTGCAAACATAGGACTGTTATAAATCTTGTTGTCCGTATCTCCGACCACACTAATGCTCACAAAGTTCACAGATTCTTTACTCAAGAGCTGCTGCTGCTGCGCAGTGAGTTTTAGACTATCCTTCACTGGGGGAAGCTCCATATCTTTGAAGGGGGCCGTGTCTTTTTCACCTAATACCAATTGATTATTAATTTTAAGGTAGGCGACATGCGGCAACTCTGTGTAAGTACGCCCAATGATCATCGGCGTACCCTGCGCACTGTCTGGGACTACCCACAATCTCACTCCACTACCCACGACACCTTCAATGTTAATATTTGCTGTGAAACTGCCAATGGCCTTCACTGTGGGGGTCATGGTGTCCCCAAAACCATAGAAATCACACGTCGGGGACTCCAGAGGGAAGCCCCCGGCACAAGCAACACTCGCTTGCATGGTGCAGCTGGAGCTGCCACAGTCAATAAGGCCCACCACTTGCAGGTCCTCATTAACCACCACCTGCTTCAAATATTTAGTTGGCAGCGCACTCTCCGCGTCGGCGATGACGTTTTGCGTTCTGCCGACTGGATGAGTTGCCTGACTCGTCGACGCTGCGGCAGTTGACGGGCAGTTGCGCGCCAGATGCCCTTCCTGCTTGCAGTTGTAGCACACGATTGCTCGCCGTGGTTGCGGGCAATCCTTTGACACATGTCCATTCGCGTTGCAATTGTAACAGGCAACCACATTACGCGGAGGTCTGTAGGCTGTGTACTCCGTCTTCACTGGCTGCGTAGCTGAAGTGTTATTCTCTTCTGTCTTCACTCGTGGGGTATCGCGCCAATACCTTCCGGCAGCGTTCTCCGTCGCACTTGGAGCCACCTTCACTGCTGATGGTTGTGTGAAGTTCTCCACTCGAGTTGCGTCGACGACCTCAAATCGCCGGATGTCGGCTAACATTTCGTCGGCGTTGTTGTGGTCCCGTGCCATAAGGTGGTATGAAAGCGATCTTGACACTAATCCCGTCACTATCATTTGTTTTTCTTCTGCGAACGAGAAACCCAAACCATAGCACAACAGAACTTTAGCATGAAAGTATTCTGCCGTACTCTCACCCTTGCGTTGGTTTCGCTTCGTAGCTTGAGCCCATCTCTCAAGCCGGTTGTCCGCGCCCACGAAGCTGTTGTTGAACTGCGTCACAAACGACGGCCAATCCACAAACGTACGAGCACCGTACCAATTTGCTGCTGCACTTAGCATGTGGCCCCTGGCACTCTGCAAACGAAAAGCTCCTGGCCACTTGTGCAGGTCGGCTGTAGCTTCCAGCGTGCGAAGCCATGAAGATGCTTTGTCCGAACTACCCAGTCCGTCAAAGTTCGGAATATGTTGAGTCAGGTCAGGCATCACCCGATAGTCACCGCACTCTGCTGCGTCGGTTGCTGTGGTGGCTCTGGGCGTTGCGTTTTGTTGCTTCGTCATTGCTCCAATGAATTGCATGAAGCGTTCTTCGCGCTTCGCTTCCTCCGCATCTCGGTGTTTTGTCTCTTCTTCGCGACGCCTATTTTCTTCTTCGCGACGCCTATTTTCTGCTTCGTCCCGGCGACGGTTCTCTTCAATGATGAATTGAAAAATGTCCTTAGCGGAGAATGGTTCCGTACCCGGTGGTAACGGTTCACCTGTCCCATTCCCACTCACTTCGCGGCTCGTCATAGTTCACAATCTAATACGCGAACAAATCTATTCGAAGCACATTAACTCTAAACACATCAACACTCAGGTTTCCTGTCCATAACGCAATTACTGTTCGACTCTAACCTATTCACACGACCACCGTAACCTCACACAGCACCATGCTTCCAGTTCTTATCTCACCTCATCCGCCTAAATCTAACACTTTTTCCGGTAAATATCCCACTTCTGATATGTTAGAATGCCCACTCGGCTATCCTCACTCGAATAATTGGGTTTCCAACGAACAACACCGTTTAATCCTTCAACTCTCCTTTTAATTACTCTCAACTCACACCGCCATTACAATCAACACCACACACGCTCTCCACAACCAACCTCTAGCTCCGTCTCTCCACCACTGCCTTCTCCGCTCATTTCACTTCTATTCGCTCAGGGACCTTTGGGATCTTTGGGGAGCGCTACTGGTTACATCCGCCAAATAGTGCTTCCTGGCGCGCCTTCCCATAAGTTTTTAAAGTAAGATGCCAACATATAGGTACCTAGGTATAGTGTGAAAGTCCGTGCAAGCGCGTACAATTTAATTTAAAAAAAAAATGAATACCATGAAATTTCAGAGATACCTTTCCCTCGAGTCAACATTGCTCACGTTTTTTGTTTCAATTTCCATTTCAAAGCCGCCCGATTTTGCCCAAAATTGTTTTCACTCTCATTTTGATACATAATTCTTTTCTGCTACGTACACGTGTGACGAACGGTAGAAAATAATATAAGAGATTGAAGCATTTGACGACGGGGTGAACGAGAGGGTTGTAATAGAGCCATGGAAATAGGATCTTATCACACACGCTGTAAGGTAAGCTTTGTTCTCTTCCGCTACTACCCTGCTTTAATGACATGCAATCGACAAAATAACGAAATATCGTAACCTAAGTCAACAGCTGTTGTTGTGATCTCTGCGTTGGCGATTTAAATTATTTGCTAAAGTGAATTAGCAATACGGTTTTGTGTTGCCTTCGTTTGAATGTGTTTGATTTTAATTATAGAGCAAAATAAATGCAGCACAAGATATAAGGACTTGAAATTGGTGTTTTGTTGATGCCAGATGCAATTCGCATTTTTGCACTTTCGAAAAACATTGCACCCAGCACCAGCTCTCAAGGTGTCAATTGAAAGCTAAGAAAATAATCGGGCAGTGCTTATATCACTAGGAGGGCTTCGCGAACACTCAAACAATCGTGTTGTATGCTCACGCTGCGTATTAGCCAGAGCCGTCAGCTGTCTTCGCGATGAGACTCTACCCCCTGTACCCAACCTTGCCCGTTGCGAAGGTCAGGAACTGGGAAAGCCAGGAAATCGATGCCATGACGTCAGACAGCAGCTGGCAGCCCCTCTTCAAGGGGAGCATCCAGTTGCGTGCCTTAAAGTTCTGGTTTACTAGTAAATTAATCGCGTTTCTCATTCTAGAGACCGAACCTTAGATCTGTATTGAAATAATCGACGAAGCTGTCCATTGTAAGTTTAATACTTAAGCTTCAGTTAGCTTAAAGTTAAGCTAATTTAGGTTTATTTAAGATAAGTATTAAGTTTGATTTTTAAGTTGTTTTGGGCGTTTAGTTTCATGATTTTCTTGGAAATCGAATGATATATGTTGACTTTTTGTCAGTGTGCTCCCCTTTTTCCACTCAGAGAAATATGACGTCAGATACCCACTGGACGTACTACCAGTTTGGTAAAAAATATTGATTAGCTCTGCTAAATAACAAGAAGGTAGGGAAATCACAACCCGAATTGCTCTACATGGCTTAAGCGAGTGGGTATCTTGACTTCAATTCGATTGAATTTTGATTGAATGTTGGAATAGGGATATTCCACACCTTTAACATTATTTAAATAGAATGGATTTTAAATCAAATTGGGATACTGTTATGAAAAACCAGTTTTTATGGAATATATGTATTTTTTTGTATGACTTTTAAGTGACTAAAGATTGTTCAACCAGCATCATTCAAACTGCGTATACATTCACAACGCGATTTCAATAAAGCTTTCGCAATAAGCGCGAATAAATGGTATAAATGTTATGGGTGGTTCAAAATATAAGGTATAAGTGGTATAAGGGATTCGCTGTTAACGGAAGTACACCATTGGTTTCGTTATTTCATACCACCCATGCTATGATGGGAAAGCTGAGCAGGAAAAATGTGCGTCCGAACCGGGATATGAACCCGGGACCTTCCGCTTGCCGGGCGGTTGCTCTGACCACTGAGCTATCCGGCCACACAATTTTTCTGCCTTCGCTGGGTGACGAAGGGCTCTCTCGGGAGAAAAGGGGAAGAAGCGACTCGTAATGGTACGTGTACTACACAGGCAATGCCCATGCTATGTTGAGCTTTCTGGACAAGAACTTCCAAAATATTCAGTTTTCAAAGAGTTGCAGCGCATATGAAAGTAAGCGTACTAATTTGTTCACCCTAAGATTTTCTCTCCTATATACCTTCGCCTATAGATGCATGTAGTATAGTAGTTTGGTGTTCGAATCCCACGTCGTGGTTTCCGGATCATAACTCAGAACCGAGTTTATTTAAAATTTTCCTATCATAATTGTCAGAAGACATCCGTGACTCAAGCAACATTCAACATCTCAGCTGTTTTCGCGGTCTCTCAGCGATGAATGAATGCGTAGCCCTGGCCATGATGACGTAGCACCCACCCCCTGCCAGCTGCCACCCTACTACGTCACTCCTGCCGTCGGACAACAACCCTCGGCTCGAGCCACGGCGCACCCCGACCTGCTTCGACTTCTGAGCGCCCGGTAGCAGCCTCTGCCGCTTTAGACACCAAAGTTTGCGCACAAATTTTGGAAAATTTTGTCTGATCGCGATGAAATATTTTTTATTGGATTCAGCAAGTGTGAAAACATTGGAAAACAGGACACCGTAAATTTCCTGCGATGGGAAGTGCTTCAAATTTAAAGTTTAATGTCACTTGCTGATGATCACTTAAACACAATCACAGTACGCGGTAGGGACGGCAGCGGTGTTCGGGATGGAATGATTTGAAGCAGTGGGATTCCAAAATTATGTCAGTCTTTTAAATTCGTCAAAATCTGAAGTCTTTTAGTAAACACCTGCGATTAAACTTTGTGGGGAAATCGCATGCTTGCATGAAAATGAAATGTATAAATAACAATCATGTATACAATCAGTTTGTCTCACAAGTAATTATTAACATGGAAGCAATTCTGCGTTCTCTAATTCTGTGTCAAGTTATGCGAGGTCACTGGGTGTTGTTGTTTTTTATCGAGAGGAAATCGTTCGATTAGCAAATTAATTCGTTTTATATCAATTCTTCAAAACAAATATCGTGCATAGCGAAAGCTGCCAGTTCGCTTCCGTACCCAATGGAATTTTTAGTGTCATAAAGTGAATTGACAGCATAAAATCACAAGATTTCCGTGCGGACGTCGACAGTTCAATATTTAGGGAGATTTCGGAAAGTTTGTGACCCTTTGTGACAGATCTTTGCCTAGAAGGATGGTTTCCTCTCCGTCCAGAGATTGGTGAAATTGTTCCCGTTGCAATCATTTTATGATGTAATGTAGTTTATGATATATTTATTGTGTGCACATTTCTTTATTATTGTTGATCAAAGAACTGACTTTGAACTGCAACGGTTACCCACCCTGAATATTTCCAAACATCTAGGCTTATAGTAAATATCGCTGACCCACATATCGATTCGAGGAATGTAATCTAAACAACTCATCCTACTAACTATAGTCCAGCCAATTCCAATTCCAATTCCATTTCCTGCCCATAATTTCCAATCACTCATGTCCACAACGCAACTTCAAAAGAAATTGGGAAACGGTCAAACCGGACACTTGCAAAAACAGGGAACTTAATCAACTGGTGTCGAAGATCAAGTGCAGTTGCTATAGCGCCAAATTTAATCACTATTCAGAAATTATGGCCATTAAACACAGCCTGCGTGGGTATAACATGTGTGGCCTGCGTATGGTTAAATAGCATTGAATTTGGAAATTTAATAGTTAAAGCTGCTTACCTCTGAGCTAACTTCGTTCCCGACGAACCAGAAACACGTCTTGATTCCAGATTCCACGAGTTTCGGCACACATTCGGTAAGAGACACTTTGCTATTCCAGATTTGTTTCTGGCCTAGTCATCATCTTTATCAAGCATCAAAGTTTCCAAAAGTGTTTTCAAACTCGTAGCCTGCTCCCATCCCATGGTGACGCAAGATTTTAATCCTATCTAAAACCATTTTTCTAAAACGCTTCAAGCATAAGACACATCACAACGCACCACACGCCACATTACTGACTAATCTAACACTTTAAAACAGTAAATTCGGCACAAGGTGAATGAAGAACAGTTAAAACACGAGAGCGAGCTAGCACTGCGACCGGCTGCCTGGATTTCAGACTGACACTGACATCTGGAAACATCTGTTGTTCCAGGTTGTTGGGAGAGAGGGGGGGGGGATGAGTCACGTGACACTGAGGATGAGCTACCGGCAACAAGTACACAGTGCTTATTTATTGCTTGCATTAAAACCTGTTAGAGCGGCTAATTGACAGTGAATTTCAGTTAGTGATGTTTGGAAACAAAAGGTAAACAAACGTGATTTATGAGAGATAATTACAGACAGTGCGGGCGGCATGTTGATTAAAGTTGGGGTGAGCTATGAAGGGAAAGTTAGGGAATCTTAGGAAGATAGGGAGACCTCGGGCCAGACGGCCTTTACCCTGCCATCCACTAAACTTCGAGCAGAAGCAAGGTTAAGCAACATACGCAACATCACGTTTAGCGGCCTGATAGCTGGTTAAGGGATGCCTAGATTCAAGGTCGGCTACCTGGGCTACCTCGGTGATAAAGGGATGCAGGGCACAGCGTTGTATTACAGGTTTCATATTTTCTGAAGGCTCTGAATTCATTCAAATATAAATTAATTTACACATTTTGACATTTTGATTTTCTGCAATTCATGGCTATATAAGATGAAATTATGGAATGTAGCTTGGTACAATATTTCAGACATTGGTCACATCAGTAAACTAACACAATACCACTCCTTAAAAGCTAGTTGGTTTGAGATTTCCTTATCTTTCCTCGGTTTAAGTGCAGAGAGTGTTAAAAAATCAAAACCCTCGTGTCTTTTCATCGTGGGCTTAGGAACCAAAAGCAAAAATTTACCCAATAGACCACATCCGAAATCACCCATTCCAGCGGCCAATAAGTGATTACAACAAATGTATTCCCATAAGAAAAGCATTGTCACCCAAAATTTTTATCGTCTCTGGAATAGACCTATTCCACTTAGCAAAAAATGACGTCAGATACCCACTTGCCGTACTAACCAGTTTGGAAAAAATATTTATTAGCTCTGCTAAATAACAAAGGAAGACAGGGAAATCACAACCCGAATTGCTCTGCCTGGCTTTAGCGAGTGGGTATCATGACGTCATTTTGAAAGAATTTTGATTGAATGGAATAGGTGTATTAAATTTTGAATTTGGGCTACTACGCATAATAATTAAACGAAGAAGTTAGTGAATAGAAGGCCCTGGAATTTAAAGCAAGCAACAATCAAAGACAGACAGTGATAGCTGGTATCACGAAGGCCATTGATATCTGGGCATGACGTCACAAGAGCTAGGGGCCAGGGGCTAGGGTTGCTATCACCTGTTATTTCAACTTCTTTGAGACGGTGACAGTGTTTGGGCCAAGAAGTCTGCAAAACGGTTGCTGCTGGCATTCGTTGCCAAGAATCTGTTGCTGCTGGTTCATTAAGTCATTATTAACAGGTTGCGACCATACTTGAAAGGTGAGTTAAACAGGAAATATATGGTGCGATTTATTAGTGAAGCTCCACATGTAAAAAACGGTATAACCATGTTTTGCATTGGGGAGATATTACTATTAATAGTGTTAAGTTAGTGAAATACATCAAATTGCTGGTGGATGTTGAGTTCAACCATTAAAAAATATACGTATTTATTCTTTGAGAGCAGATCGACATAGCATAACGACATTATTTGTCAAGTCAGCTGTCAGGTAGCAGGTAGCAGCACGAAAATCTATTCTTTCGGAGACAGATGTTTTTGTTCTAAATTATGTTTTGACAAGCGTAAATTAGTGTAGAAAATATTAAATTTGTCTTTGTCATTGTTTATCAATTTATCGATTTGCCTTATGGGCATAGGGTTTTGCCTTATTGGCATAGGGTTTTGCCTTATTGGCATAGGGTTTTGCCTTATTGGCATAGGGTTTTGCCTTATTGGCATAGGGTTTTGCCTTATTGGCATAGGGTTTTGCCCTATGGGCATATCTTTTCCCTATGGGCATATACATGCCCTATGGGCATATCTTTGCCCTATGGGCATATACATGCCCTGGGGGAATAGAAGCTGCCCACAGGGGCATAGAAGCTGCCCGCAGGGCCTAGCTGGGTACCAGCTAGTTTTACATAATCTTTAAGCTTTAAAAAGTTTTCAACAAACAATTTCATTGCCTTCTGAAGACAAATGTCTTTTCGTTATCTTAGTGCATTCGTTTTCAGAACAACTATTTAAATATGTAGCATTCAACACCCAGTTACACAGTTTTCTGAAAAAAAAACTCCATTTGTGATATTTATTTTCTGGATGAGTTGATATAGATATTGATACTGTAAGGAATTCGCGAACACTAATTTTAATGTACCTACTCTATTCAACCAAAATTCTATCAAAATGACGTCATGATACCCAACATGCCTAAAGCCAGGTAGAGTAATTATTTTATTTCTCTATCTTCCTTTGTTATTTAGCAGAGCTAATTAATATTCTTTTCCTATCTGGTAGTACGTCCAGTGGGTTTCTGACGTCATTTTTCACTGAGCGAAATAGGCCTATTGCGTCGTGGATGAGCGTAATTTTCAATTGATCTGATAAAAAAAAGGGCCGTATCCAAGAAATATAACCAACACTAAACTTGATTAAAGTCTTGAACATGAAAATTCTTCAGAAATGAAAATATGGACAAAAATCACACTATAATTTTTTTTTGCGAATGTTTGCAGACCTGTGTTAACCGTCAAGAGGGCACTCGAGCCAAGAGATTCATCGACTCTGGTTGCGTCGAGATGAAAGATACAATGATCTTGGTGGCTGTGGTTTCGCTGCTAATGGAGGCTGGTGAGTTACATACACCTGTTCCATTCAATCAAAATTCTATCAAAATGACGTCATGATACCCACTCGCTAAAGCCAGGCAGAGCAATTCGGGTTGTGATTTTCCTATCTTCCTTTGTTATTTAGCAGAGCTAATTAATATTTTTTCTCAAACTCGTAGTACGTCCAGTGGGTATCGGGCGTAATTTTTCCCTGAGTGGAATAGGTCTAATATTTTTTTTTTTTACACTCTGCTCAAATCACTTCATTTTCCGCAACTTAGAGGATAAATGACGAAACCAAATTGAATGAAACTTTCAGCATCCAGCTTTGGAATCTGGTAATTTAGCGCCCTTTTCAGCTCATTCATTGCAACTTTGATTAAAAATCAGTTTTTACGAAATATATTAGTGGCCTATAAATCAATCCACCTATCACACTTTTGTCGCTAAATCATTTCATAAAATTTGCCTAAGCTTTTAAGATATGTTCATCCTTTAGACATGACGATCTGTGTAAATACTTGATACGTTTCTGACAGCAAACACTGTACCCACAATATGAACATTATGTTAATATTTTGACAATTTACAAGCAGACACAAGTAAAAAAAAATGCATGCGTGTCGTAGAGCTGGCCATCGCCGAGGCAAACCCCTCGTACGTCATCAGCCCGCCCGATGACGTCACAACACCAACCTATGATGTCACAACGACCATCAATGACGTGACACCCGTGACGCAAGCAACGGCTCCAAGCGGCCTTGACTCGCCCGGGCGGGGAGGGGTGGAGCACGGCCGAGGCGGATGGAAGGAGACGTTTCGAGGGGGAGAGGCCAACGATCCAGGCGCGGTGAAATACAAGGACCCGTTTAACTACGTCACTGGCATCGACAACGTCACTGGTATCGAAAACCTCGGAATCCCCCCCGCTTGGGTCAGGAGGGGAGGGGAGACCGGCGATGGAGGGGCGGAAGATGGAGGTGATGGAGGAGGTGTTGTACCAAGTGGGGGTAAACCTACCGAAGATTATTACGGAGGCGGGGGGGATGATTATGGTGGAAAAGGAGAGGGAAAAGGAGGTGGTGATGATTATTATGGAGGCGGAGGGGTTGATTATGGTGGAAAAGGAGGGGGGAAAGGAGGTGGTGATGATTATCATGAAGGCGGAGGGGATGATTATGGTGGAAAAGTAGAGGGAAAAGGAGGTGGTAACGATTCTTATGGAGGTGGAGGGGATGATTATGGTGGAAACGGAGGGGGGAAAGGAGATGGTGATGATTATCATGAAGGCGGAGGGGATGATTATGGTGGAAAAGTAGGGGGAAAAGGAGGTGGTGACGATTCTTATGGAGGTGGAGGGGATGATTATGGTGGAAAAGGAAGGGGAAAAGGAGGTGGTGACGCTTCTTATGGAGGTGGAGGGGATGATTATGGTGGAAAAGGAGGGGGAAAAGGAGGAGGTGACGATTCTTATGGAGGTGGAGGGGATGATAATAGTGGAAAAGGAGGGGGAAAAGGAGGTGGTGATGATTCTTATGGAGGTGGAGGGGACGATTATGGTGGAAAAGGAGGGGGAAAACGAGGTGGTGACGATTCTTATGGAGGTGGAGGGGATGATAATAGTGGAAAAGGAGGGGGAAAAGGAGGTGGTGATGATTCTTATGGAGGTGGAGGGGACGATTATGGTGGAAAAGGAGGGGGAAAAGGAGGTGGTGACGATTCTTATGGAGGTGGAGGGGATGATTATGGTGGAAAAGGAGGGGGAAAAGGAGGTGGTGATGATTATTATGGAGGTGGAGAGGATGATTATGGTGGCAAAGGAGGGGGAAAAGGAGGTGGTGATGATTCTTATGGAGGTGGAGGGGATGATAATGGTGGAAAAGGAGGGGGAAAAGGAGGTGGTGACGATTCTTATGGAGGTGGAAGGGATGATTATGGTGGAAAAGGAGGGGGAAAAGGAGGTGGTGACGATTCTTATGGAGGTGGAGGGGATGATTTTGGTGGAAAAGGAGGGGGAAATGATTCCTATAGAAGGGGTAGTGGAGTTGATGACGATTATAGAAAAGGACATGGAGGGGGCAATAAAACAGATGATGATTATGCCACTGAGGGGGATGAATATGGTGGGAAGGGATGGGGAAAAGGAGGGGAATATCCTGGTGACGATTACAACACAGGAGAGGGGGGTGATGAGTATGGCGGCAAGACGGATAGCAAGGGTGGGAAGGAAGGCAGCGGAGGGGAAGGTAACGATCCAGGGGGCGTGGCGCGTGTGGGCGGGGCGAAGCTTGCGGGCGTGGTGTCGGCCACGCCCACTTGTTGGGCGCCTACCGTCGCGCTTTTGACGGCCGTCGGGGGGGCTGTGATCTGGGTGGGTGGGGCTTCAGGGTGACGTGACGCCTTTTGTTTTTAATCAAAATGTTTTTTGGTGTTTTCACTTATTTTTAAAAAAAATCCTTAGTTACTTTTTTTAGTGTTTCGTATAATTTTTGCTGTGATTTAACTTGAAAATTGCTGTGACTTCAGCATGGGTTAAAATTTTGAGCCGCAAAAACTCTTGTCAGTCTATTGCGTATTTCATTGGACAGCCATGAAGGTAAGACCTATATCATTTAAAGAAACATGATGCCAAAATATATCCATTAAGAAAATCCATTTGGGTTTGTTAAATCCCTGTCTGTCTTCTTTGGCTGAAAAGGTCCACAAAAATATTATTGGCTTTGTAGTTTTACCAAGGAAGACAGGAAATTCTCAATCTAACTGGCCTTCCTTAGTAGGAACATAACGTCATTTTTCCCCTAACGGAATAAATCTACCACTGCACAGTGCCAAAATTACAAATAATTTTTCTGCTCCTGTTCTTTTTTTTCACACTGGAAGATAACTTTATATCTGGATTTTTTTGATGATATTAATTCTAGTTGCTTTTTGATATGAATAAAGGCTTATTTGACAAAAATAACTATTCGTTTATGTTCCTTAGACAATATTATGTATAGGTACATTGTGTAATACTGTGTATAGGTAGTATATTATGTAATTATTTCTTGTCTTTCTGCAAACATATGTGTTTCTGTGTTTAACTTTATGCATCTATAACTGGTTGTGAAATGTACTAAGTAACTTAGTGTGAATTGTGCAGAGCGTATGTTTTTTATTTTGTTAGCGTTTTAGCCTGCGGTCTTGTGACCGCATTCAGATATCAGAAACAAAGATGCAATCAATTTTTGTACATACTTTGACCAAATTTAACAATTTTTAATAGGAAATATTTAAATGCATGTTCAGAGCTCGCTCATATGTTGTATTCGGCTTGGGTCCGAAACGAAGTTTAGCATGAAGTACTCATGAAGTATTCAGAGAAAGCTATTTACCTGAATTCTATTAGATTCTTTTGAAAAAACATGTACTAAACATAAGCTTTCCCGTCGTTTCGCAAAGCTATGCGCCTGCGTTAACAACGGTCTAAAATCAACTCCCAAACTAAACTATACGCAAAACTCATATCAAAGAAAAAAAAACAATTACCCAAGCCTCCGGAAAAAATCCCAAAAAACTGAATGCCATACCTGATATTCGACCGTGTTTTTTGAAAATCAACGGAAATGCTCCGCGCATTTCATTTCTCTGCCCTCTTATTGGTTGACATAGCGCATAACGAATAAGCAGTTACAATATTTTTTGTTTGTTGTATCTATGCCTTGTGCGCTCAAGGTCGCTAGTGTGTGCGATCCTATTCTAACCCAGGTTTAATTTCCTTGTGCGTTACGACTATGCCTTGTGCTTATGTCAATTGTAGGCACTAGGCAGGCCTTAAACGCTAGTAAAATGGGGCCGGAAAATGCAATTGGGACTTTCCTGACTGACAGCATATCTCTAGACATCCCTTGCTTAATCCCTTGCTTAATTACTCATTTTGACCCTTAGCGGACCCCATTCAATAATGAATTTAAAATGTATCAATACTTCACATCAAAAACAAAGTGGAGGTGCCGAGTTATTATTTGCTCTGCGGGTTGCTTTCAGGGGCTTTCAAAAGTCACTCAAGGCAATATTTTCACACCAGGATTGAACCTGGAGCTAATTCAATTACGTCATGGAAGCTAAACATAATTCAATGAACTTTAATTGTTTCCTAGGATTATCTCATTAAATCCAGAATAAAAAAATATTCTCATCCGATCATCTGATTTTAACCCAGCGTCAGACATATCATAGCTATAAAATTATTTGCAAGCAATCGCTAATGCCGCTTTACTGCAATCGTTGTCAAGCCGGTAACCGATGTTTTCAACATTGTAGGACGTTTAGTTAATGCGAGAGTGCTAAAAATCGGTGGTTGATTGATTGATTGATTGTGGGGTTTAACGGCGCGTCAGCAACTATGGCTATTTGCGCCGGTCAGATGGTTAAAACAAGACAATGACAAAACATTTAACAACAAAACATCACATAGATAAAACTATCGATCAGTTGGTTAAAATATTGTCATTGTTTAAAAAACAAAAACTAGATAAAAAACTAGTTACTATTTCCTGACGCATTCTTTAAAAATACCTGCGCCAGGAATTTAAGACTGATTTAAAAATTTCTCTAACCTAGATCAATTTATAAAATTGCAGTCTTAATTTAAAAATAAAAAGACAACAAAGACAATAAAAAACCACTCCACAACTAAAAACAAAAATTTGCTTTAAGTCAGGTGAGTAAAATATTGTCAAAAGTTTAAAAGCAATAAAAAACAATGCTAAAAAACCAGTTGTCATGTCCAGACGCAGTTTTTATAAATACTTGCGCCTGGAACATAAACTGCTTTAAAAACTTACTAAAAACTAGATAAGTTTAAAAAAGTCAGTTTTAATTAAAAATCGAATTACTCGATCTATCGACAAGGCGTTGTCTCCCAACGCCTCCGGCAATCTTTCGGGAATCTGCATGTGGTTGCGCAGTTGCCTGTGAACGGCACACTCGACGAGAAGATGTTTTATCGAGAGAGGTTGATCACAGGAGGTGCACATCGGTGGCTCTTCGCGCTTCAGGATGAAGACGTGAGTGAGCGGGCTATGACCGATGCGCAACCTCGTTGTTACAACCTCCTCGCGTCGAGTGTGTCGGGCAGAAGATTGCCAGGGGTCGATAGTTGCCTTGATGGGCTTCAGTTTGTTGACTAACACAGTGTCCCATGATGATTGCCAGCGCTTCTTTGTTTCGGCCCTGAAGGCGGCTTTAAGATCACTCACAGGGACAGCTGTGTAGTCAACATCGGCTTTTGTCGTGGCGTCCTTAGCTGCTCTGTCGGCCATCTCATTGCCAGCAATTCCTGCATGGCCTGGAAGCCAACAGAGCAACACTTCTATGCCGACCAAGCACAGTTCGCCAAGCTTAGCCTGGATGGTTTGCACAAGATGGTCCGTGGGGAATGCCTGACATAGTGCTTGGAGGGAGCTCAGAGAGTCGGAACAGACTAGAAATTGTTTGCGATTGGCACGCTTGATATGTTCAAGGGCCTTGAGAATCGCAAACAACTCTGCTGTATAGACACTACAGAGAGGATTGAGCTTAAAGCACACGCTTGTGTTGTCGATGACAAAGGCACACCCCACAGACTCATTGTCCTTTGATCCGTCAGTGTAGATCCTGCAGTGTTGAGGGTACTGGTCGCAAATGCTGAAGAACAGCTGTCGGAAAACGGCCGGGCTCGTCTGGGCCTTGGTGTGCTGAGCGAGTTGCATCAGGCACACAGGCTGGGATGTTGTCCAGGGAGCCACACGACCGATTCCGACAGGAAGGACAGGTGGTAGGTCCATTCCAAATGCGGCCAGGAGCTCTTTTGCTCTGATGCCAACAGGTCTGGTTGCTTTTTGCCTGGTGTTGTAGAGCACAACATTCGGCGGAGCGAACACAGACCTGTATGCCGGATGTTTTGGCATGCCACGCAGCTTGGCTACGTAGCTGGCAAGGAGGTAGTCACGCCTGATCTTAAGCGGAGCCTCCCCGGCCTCACAATGCAGACTGACGATGGGACTTGTGCGAAACGCGCCAGTACACAACCTGATACCAGCGTTGTGCACTGGATCCAGGATGCCGATATATGATTTCCTCGCCGATGCATAAACAGTGCAGCCAAAGTCTAATTTAGATCTTATGAGAGAGCGGTAGAGGCGGAGCATGGACGTTCTGTCAGCTCCCCAGGAGGTACCGCTCAAGATCTTCAGGATGTTCATTGCCTTCAAGCACTTGTCTTTGAGTTGACGGAGATGTGGTAACCAGGTGAGCTTCTCGTCAAATACCATTCCGAGGAAGCGGGTTGACTCTGAGAAAGGCAACACCTGGTTTGCCAACGTCAAGACAGGATGAGGATGAAATAGACGATGGCGACTGAAATGCATGCATGTTGTTTTCGACGAGGAGAATCTGAAGCCATGTCGATCCGCCCAACTCTCCAATCGGTTGATCGTTAGCTGGAGCTGCCGCTGAGCCGAGTTCAGGTTCCCTGTTTGGTGGAAGATCGCCAAATCATCAACGTAGAGCGATGCACGAACCGGAGTCCGAATGCACGTCGTGATGGAGTTGATGGCGATCGCAAACAGGGTAACACTTAGGACACAGCCCTGCGGCACTCCGTTCTCTTGATCGAAAGCCGACGAGAGAGTGTTTCCGACACGAACGTGGAAAGACCTATCAGCCATGAAGTTCTGCACAAAGTGGGGCAAGTGGCCACGAATACCCCACTTGTGGATGGTCTGTAAAATGCCGTACTTCCACGTCGTGTCGTACGCCTTCTCGAGATCGAAAAACACCGCGATCAGGTGTTTCCTTGTGAGGAAACTGTCCTGGATCAATCCTTCAAGCTGGGTCAAGTTATCTGTGACGGAACGGTTTCGCCTGAAACCAGACTGCTCCGCACAGAGTAGGCCGTTTTTCTCCAAATGCCACATAAGCCTAGCGTTGATCATTCGCTCCAAGATCTTGCATAGGCAGCTTGTAAGGGCAATTGGGCGGTAGCTAGCAGCATCAGTCTTGTCTTTGCCCGGCTTCAGGATGGGGATGACAATAGCCACCCTCCAACGAGCTGGGAAACTGTCCTCGAGCCAGACTCTATTCAACATCTGAAGCATATATGATCTAGATCTTGTACTCAGATGTTTGATCATCTGGTAGTGGATCATGTCGATGCCAGGTGAAGTGTCGTTGGCGGCTCTTAGCGCGGAGTCCAGCTCCCAGTCGCTGAAGGGCAGGTTGTAAGTTTCCTGGTTCTTACTTCGGAAGACAAGACCTTGCTGCTCGGCTACCTGCTTGACCCGCTTGAAGGATGCGGTGTAATTCTCTGAGCTGGAGACTTTCGAGAACTGAGAACCAAGAGTGTCGGCGATGGCCGGGCCCGTGGACTGCAACAGCCCGTCACGCATCAGTCCGGATATGGGACGGAAAGTTGATCTGCCAGACAACTTCCGAACCTTGTCCCATACCCTGGACGACGGCGTGCGGGCCGTGATGGTCGACACATAGGCCCGCCACGACACTCTCTTGGCCTCAGTGATTGTTCTCCGAGCCTTAGCTCTGGATCTCTTGAAGGCGATCAGGTTTTCTTGGGTCGGATGCGACATGAAGAAGGAGAGGGCCCTCCGTCTCGCCCTGATGGCCAACTTGCATTCACAAGTGAACCACGGGACGGGGAGACGGTAGGGTTTTTCAGACGACCGTGGAATGGATTTCTCGGCTGCATGAATTACCACCTCCGTGAAGCTGTCCACGTGAGAACCGATATCCTCGGGGACAGCCTCATCGAAAGTGGCAAGATCACTGAAAAGTGACCAGTCAGCCCGTCTAAGAATCCACTTTGGGTGTCTGGGTGGTAGAGAAGGGATCCTCGACGATTTAATGAAGATAGGGAAGTGGTCACTTCCACATAAATCGTCGTGCACAGACCATTCAGTGTCAAGAGCGAGGGAGGGTGAACAGAGAGTCAGGTCAATCGCAGAGAGTGATCCTGTTGATGCAGTAAAGTGGGTGTTACTGCCGTTATTCAACAGGACCACATTGCGAAGCCTGATAGTGTCTTCCACCAGTGTACCTTTCTGATTGGTGCTGAGACTACCCCACAGGGGGTTGTGAGCGTTGAAATCACCAACCAATAGAAAGGGTAGAGGTAACTGGTCCATGAGATGGTCGATGGATTGCTGGGTAACGACACTATCAGGGGGGAGGTAGATGTTGCATATGTATAGGGGGCTGGGAAAGAAAACCTTCACAGCCACGGCCTGGAGGGTGGTGGTCAGCACAACAGTCTCCGAGTGGATACTGTTGTGGACGGCCGTTGCAACTCCCCCCTGAGCTCTCTGTCCACCTGTGAAGTCAAAACGATAGAAGTCATAGCCCTTCAGGAGTGGCTTGTCTGATGGCTTCAGGTGGGTTTCCTGGAAGCAACAGACAAGGGGGCTTTTTGACGAAACTAGTTGTCTGACTTCGGGTGCTCTTGTGAAGAATCCTCTCAGATTCCACTGAATGATGTCTGGCATTTTGTTGGACTTAGGATTTTCCCTTCTCTTTCACCTTCTCCTTCTCCTTCTCCTTTCCCTTCACCGTCTGCCAGGTGTTCGGCGACGTGTCGGTAGGGTCTACCTCCATTCCATCCTTCCTGGTAGACAGGGAGGTGGACGTGGAGCTACCGGTGGTGTTGGGAAGGAAGGTTATGATTTCCCTCGCCTTCCTCGAGGTGCTGGCCTCAGTCTGCCTTCCCTTGGAAGCGTGCAGCTGGAGCGTACGGTTTTCATGGAGTTCGGTAATCTGTTGTTTGAGCGATTCAATTTCCTTGTTCTTAGCTTCCAGATCTCTCTTCATGGCCTCGATCTCTTGCCTGTGGCGTTCTTCCATCTCCTCGTGACGTTTAGCCTGCTCGGCGGAGAGTTGCAGCTGTTTCTCTACCATGGCCTGCAAACGAGCCGTCTCCGCCGAGACAGCCGCGCCCGAGTCCACGGCTTTAGCAAAAGATTTCTGACCGAGGCCATTTTGAGTTTGTAGGCGTTTTCTGGCTTCGAACAAGGAAATGTTGTCAATCGTCTTTAACTCCATTACTTTCCGCTCCAACTTCCACTGTGGGCAGTCGCGAGACCACACAGGGTGGGCTGCCGAGCAGTTAGCACAGTGGAAGCTGTTGCTGCACGCGTCCGTCTCGTGATCCTCTTTGGCGCACTTCCCACAGATGGGCTTCCGCTTGCAATCGAAGCTGGAGTGGCCGAACATCTGGCAGGTGAAGCACCGCAGAGGATTGGGAATGTGCGGTCGCACAGGCAGACGCAAGTAACCAGCAAAGATACACTCTGGGAGTTTAGGTGTGCCGAAGGTGAGGATGAGTAATGGTGTTGGCTTCAAGGCACCGGTCTTCTTACTCATCACTCGATACACATCGATCACACCTTGGCTTATAAGCTCTTTTTTCAGCTCTTCAGTCGAGATGTCCTGAAGGTCGAAACTGAAAATAACTCCCTTAGAGGTGTTTAAGGACCTGTGAGCAGTCACTGTTATCGGCATGGTGTCAAAAGATGTTGCCGATTGCAGTTTTAGTGACTGCTCACTGTTAGCTACCTCAACTAGTAGAGTGCCATCGCGAAGGCACTTTGAACTTTTGACATCACCTGCGAGAAGCAAAAGTCCGCGCTTCTGCGCGAAAGGCGAAACAGTCCTGAAAGATTTTCCACTATCCAATTTAAGTATGAGAAAGAGTGGCTCCACACTCCTCGGAGCCACAACATCCTTTAACAATATACTTTCCTCCAAAAGAGGACGAAGGCGCTTCTTCGGATTAAGGGGGGGAATTGGGTTTTTGGGGTCCATATGAATGGATATAAATTCGTCCCCCGGAGCCCTGCCCACCACGGAGCCCAACCAGGGGGACGTCCCACTGGGACGCCGGGGTTGTCCGGGGGATATAGTCAGGAGGCACCGGCAGTCGCGAGTGACCGCAACTGGTGGGGCCCAGCAACACCCATCACGCCACCGGTGCCCCCCTCCTCATCCACGCGTGAAGCTTTACAACTCCAGGCGAGCCGATTGACTGGGGGTGGATTAGCCCCCAGCCTCCTGTTTTGGACGAAGCGGAAACTAAAGGGGTGTGTTGGGACAATTGTCTTTAATAACTAGACACTTGCCCCTCAACCCCCAAGAAAATCTTTTCCGCCCGTACAGGTCACTGCGCACGGCAAACACGCAGGTAAGCGTTTAGACCTGCACAAGGGGTCGGCCGGAAGAGAAGACAGGAGAGTGTAGGATAGAGAAGAGATAGCAATAAGGTAAGGCTCGAGAACTCCCTGTGCAGGTCACCAGTCACCAGACATCGCTGGAACTTACAACGACTGTCAGTAAACCAAATCATTTCCATGTTTGTAGCAGAGTCGTCAATGGGGGGGAACCCCGCCGCTGTCGCAGAAGACAGACGGTGGGTTCGGGAGGTGGCAAAAGAAATGAAGTAAGAAGGGAGATGAAGAAAAGATGGTGAAATGAAAGGTGGGGAGAGAAAGAGCGCCAGATCCTCCCTCGACCAAAGTCTGGGTCCCGCGACAACGACGGGGTGGACTAGTCTTGGTCTGGACCCTCACCGACAGCCTATCCGGCATAGGAGACCTTGCCGGGAGTAACACCTCCCGCCGGCATGGCCTGTCGGATCATCGGGCCGCACAAACCCCTTCACCACGATAAGGTGCTAGCCTCGAAGGGGATCGGTGGTTGAATCAACGGAAGGTGGAAGAGGAAGACAAGGAATTCATCAAACAGGTATACAAGTATGAAAGTAGGGCTTAGTCAAATTTTTAAATTTTTAATATGTATTAAACATTTTGGTTATTAGTAACGCAAAAAATTTACATCCATACCGGGATTCAAATCCCGTTTGTTGCCTGTCCGGGGCACTGCACTAATCCATTATGCTATACGGACAACCAACTGTGAAATTGATATTAAGTTTATTTGAGTTGTTGAACTCCAACATTTGGTATTCTCATGCTTCTTCTAAATCTCACAAGTCTAGATGAATTCCACCGCCTTTGGTCACCTCAACCCCAGCCTGACCTGTCGAAGGCACCCTTCGATCAATCCTCAAGATTGGTGTGAAGATTTCCCAGCAAGGTAGTACTTTCCTGTAACAAAAAGTCGAATCAACGCATATTTGGGCCGGAAAATCGAGAATTTCCTTCCGCATCACCGGGCCCCCCCAGCCAGTGACGGGAGCATTGTACTGCTCGTTGATCACTCGTTTATGAGTGACGGGCGTGGTTGTGCGTAAGGAAATGCTCGAAATTCCAGCCCAAATTCGAGTTTTTCCCCCAAGATTAGTAGCATCTGAAAAAGAGGCAATTATTACTCTAGAAACTGCAAGCAAATCGATAACTGTATCGATCAGTTGAGTAAAAAAACAACACAGGACAAGGACAAGGACAATTGATATGTGGTGATTAGCGGCGCATCAGCTCGAAATGCTCGAAATTCCAGCCCAAATACAAGTTTTTTCCCCCAGATTAGTACCATCTGAAAAAGAGACAATTATTACTCTAGAACTGCCAGCAAATCGATAACTGTATCGATCAGTTGAGTAAAAAAACAACACAGGACAAGGACAAGGACAAGGACAATTGATATGTGGTGATTAGCGGCGTGTCAGCATCTAGGCTATTTGCGCCGGTCAGATGTTTACAAATACGATAGAAAACTAAAGCAAAAATTTTCATTGGTTAAAGAAGCGGCTATGTTTAAAATTCAAGTTGTTGTTTCCAGACCCATTCTTTATAAAAACTTGCGTTGGAAATAAAAAAACCGATTTAAAAACTTCACGGAAAATAGATCAGTGTAAAAAAGTCAGTCGTATTTCAAAATATAAAAATACAACAAAAACAATAAACAATAACTCTGCCTACAAACACATGTAGTTTTGTCAGGGCAGTCCAGTAAAAATATTGTCAAAAGGTTAAAAAATCAATTAAAAAACAATGCTAAAAAACCATTTGTCGTTTCCAGGCGTATTTTTTATAAATACTTGCGGCTGGAATATAAACTGCTTGAATAACTTCACTAAAACTAGATCAGTTTAAAAAGTCAGTCTTTATTAGGAACCGAAGGATTCGGTTGATCGAGACAGTGTCGTCTCTCAATGCCCACTGGCAGAAGGCAGATTACTTTTCAATACTTTTCACGGCACATACTTTTAAAAGCTTCCCAGGACGGCCATGGTTTTAAGAACATACTTAAATTTTATCTAACTGACAAATGTTTATATTCAACACATGAATTTTTAACGACAAGAGATTGTTGGTCCAAGTTGGCTAAATGTTTGTTTGTAGGTACATATAACCTTTGACTGTCATATGTTTCCCCCTGAACAAAATGACAATAATCACATTTATTATTAACCTATTGACCTATTGACCTAGAAGGCTCTAAATATCCTACTGCCCATCTTCTCTACGGCAGTCGAAAAAATCCAAACAAGGCTTGCTGTTATGGCCGATGGGCATTTTGGTGAAGACAGAGGGAATGTTAGGTTTGCTGACAACATCCAGAAGATACGCCGTAAAAAACTTGCTTATGCAAACTGCCCAGGTGAAGTAAACAAAGACAAAAGTAAATTTTAAATTGTGCCTAGCTCCATCATAATGTTAAACTTTGTTGTCATGTAAATATTGATTTTTTTTCAGGTGTCACTGGTAAAATTAAAAAGCCTAGTCAGCTCAGACCCCTGCGGCAAAGTTTTGAAGGCCCTTAGCATTTTGTTCGACCCTCAAAATTTGCTGAAGTCTTCCACCACACCAGACATTATAAAAGAGCATGTCAGGAAACTTCCCCACATGACTAGCCAGAGTTTACCATCAAATGTATTGCTTGAAGGCTTTGCAGCCATGAGAAAAATGGTTTCTGAGGAACTCGGCAAATCTTCAGTGACAAAAATTTCAATGTTAGATCCTCTGATAAGCTTGAAGTTGAACCATTCAACATTTGCAAAGAGCGCTCTAAAGTAAATCCGGCTCCCTGCGGCCAACGTTGACAGTGAACGGTCGTTTTCAAAGTATAACCTGGTTGTGACAGACAGGAGGAGGAAGTTGACAGCAGCTAATGCTGAAATCCTGACAACAATATATCTTGTCAATCATAAATGAGCATCTCTTGCATGGTACAATGTGCATTTTGTTACAGAATCAGAAAATGAAGCTTCTAATTTCACTGCTCAGATTCATAATATTAATCGCTAATCCCAAATGTTAATAAATAAATCATTTTATTTCGAGAACACCCTTACCTATCAGAAAGTGTAAGTATTTTCATTAGTTGGTCGTAAAGTTTGCCGTTCTGCTCTGATGTGATTGACTTTTGGTCCAAAAACTTCACAACCATCTTTCCATGGCTCTGAAAAACTCCGCCAAACTATTTCCATTAGATTCATTTACTGATTTTTCATTAAAACTTAAACAAGAATAAGAACATACATACACAAACAGGCGAAGCCCACAAGTTTAACAAGGTTTTGATTATCACCTTTCAAGCAAGCAACATGTTGAGAAGAAATCAAAAAGTAACGCTCAATTTTACACAAGGTCAGCGGCATTATGTTAGGCCGGGCGCTGAGGGATAAGAAGACCATGAGGTCGTCCACGAAAGCCGGGACTTCAAACTGTAAGTCAGCGTCAACAACGGCAACGAGCCGGAGAAATACGCAGGTCGTAGCCTCGTTTCATAAGACACAGATCATACATTCATGATAGGAAAAGTTTGTCTGGCGCAGCATTAGACAAACGCTTGAAGAAGGAACAGAAACAGAGGAGCGTGGCTCCCGTCTGGACAGAGACCAACCTATGCACACCGCATTGTTAAACCAAGATGACAACCCCGGAGAGTCGGCAACGCTGGCTGGTTTTTCTGCCAGGCGTGCAGGGAAAAGAAGACCATGAGGTCGTCCACGAAAGCCGGGACTTCAAACTGTAAGTCAGCATCAACAACGGCAACGAACCGGAGAGATACGCAGGCCGTAGCCTCGTTTCATAAGACACAGATCATACATTCATCGTAGGAAAAGTTTGTCAGACGCAGCATTAGACAAAAGCTGTCGGAATAAACAGCAATTAACGAATGTGGCTCCCGTCTGAACAGAGACCAACCTGTACACACCGCATTGTCAAACCAAGATAATAAAACAACCCTGGAAAGTAGGCAACTGGTTTTTCTGCCAGGCGTGCAGGGAAAAGAAGACCATGAGGTCGTCCACGAAAGCCGGGACTTCAAACTGTAAGTCAGCGTCAACAACGGCAACGAGCCGGATAAATACGCAGGTCGTAGTCTCGTTTCATAAGACACAGATAGGAAAAGTTTGTCTGACGCAGCATTAGACAAACACTGTCGGAATAAACAGCAATTGACGAGTGTGGCTCCCGTCTGAACAGAGACCAACCTGTACACACTGCATTGTCAAACCAAGATGAAAAAAAAAAACGGAAAGTCGGCAACTGGTTTTTCTGCAAGACGTGCAGGAAAAGGAAAACCATTAGGCCTCTTTTCTCACTCTAAAAATTCTTCAGATGAACAAAAATAATGCAAATACATCTGTCATTTCTCCTAAAAATTACTCTTCTCACTTTGTCAATTTATTCTTCTTCCCCAGTAATTCTGTGTGCGCTTTCCATGCTGGTCGCTAAAGTGACGTTCAAATTATTCCGATCTTCCGCGATTAGGGAACTCTCCAGAAAAAAGCTGAGATGTGCCAGCTCGGCGTAAGTCCCGTGTGACAACTCGACACACGGCCTGGACCGGGTGTTACAACGAGGGGAGACAAAACGGGAATTAAAAGCAGTCAGTCTCCAAGAGAAGAAGCTTTAGAAATGGTTACACCAAATTCTGGATCACAGTTTCCTGTCACAGTTACTCATTTCACGGCGTTTGCCGTTGGATTTACAAGGCGCTAACCACCTCTAAGAAGAACTAGCCGGACAGAGAGTGCCAGCAACCGGGAGACATCAATGTCGTGGCGAACACGAGGCCGAGATGTGCAGACTTCACGATGCTTCAGGGAACTGCCGGAGCAGGCGCACACCTTTTAAACACCATCGACGGCCAGCAAAAGGCTGAGATGTGCCAGCTCGGCGTAAGTCCCGTGGGACACCTCGACACACGGCCAGGACCAGGTGTTACAACGAGGGGAGACAAAACGGGAATTAAAAGCAGTCAGTCTCCAAGGGAAGTAGCTTTAGAATTGATTTACACCATCTTCTGGCTCAGGCGTACACCTGTTCGACACTTTGATGACCAGCAAAAAGCCGAGATGTGCCAACGTGGCATCATATTTATTTCAAGGCACCGGCCTCTGGTGGCAGCAAAACCGAAACATCACTACACATACAATTGCAAGTGAATCGGAGTAATGCTCAAGACAAACAGCTTGACCTGCAGCCCGGACAGAGAGGGCACGCGTCTGGGAGGCATCAATGTCGTGGCGAACACGAGGCCGGGATGTGCCGACTTCGCAATGCTTCAGGGTGCTGCCGGAGCAGGCGCAAACCCTTTACACACCATCGACGGCCAGCAAAAAGCTGAGATGTGCCAGCTCGGCGTAAGTCCCGTGGGACACCTCGACACACGGCCAGGACCAGGTGTTACAACGAGGGGAGACATAACGGGAATGTCAAGCCGTCTCCAACGGAAGTACCTTTAGAATTGGTTGCACCAAATTCTGGATCCCAGTTGCCCGTCATAGTTACTTATGCAGTTAATTGGTATGGGACAATTGGACCTTATTTGGATTTTTTCGTTGGTTTCAGATTACGCCTTTCAGAGCTACAAAAGGGACACAATACTCTTCCTATCTCAAAGAATTCTGAAGTAGCCACCGTGCATCCTATTAGTAAATACGGCCAGCAGGGTCATCATCACATTCTACTTGAAGGTATTTCTTTTCCACCAGAAAAAAGAAGCAGCATGGCTTGGAAGCAGTATACAATTGCAAGTGAATCGGAGTAATGCTCAAGACAAACAGCTTGACCTGCAGCCCGGACAGAGAGTGCACGCGTCTGGGAGGCATCAATTTCGTGGCGAACACGAGGCCGGGATGTGCCGACTTTGCAATGCTTCAGGGAGCTGCCGGAGCAGGCGCAAACCCTTTACACACCATCGACGGCCAGCAAAAAGCTGAGATGTGCCAGCTCGGCGTAAGTCCCGTGGGACACCTCGACACACGGCCAGGACCAGGTGTTACAACGAGGGGAGACATAACGTGTTTGTCAAGCCGTCTCCAACGGAAGTACCTTTAGAATTGGTTTACACCAACAACCTGATCAGGCATACACCTTTTCTCCATAAAAGCTTGGAAAGATTGCAGGGCACAGCTTGACACAAGACCTAGACGGCAGCGATGATGGCAGCGCCCTTCGTGTCCCAGCCGCGGGGCGACACGGAACTGTCGGCAACACGGAAGAGCATGGCGGCGCAACAGGCCGAGCTGCAGGCGCAACAGGCCGAGCTGCAGCCGCAGGTGTACCCAATACTAGCCCAGCTGGCCGAGACGCCGCCGCCGACGCCGAAGACCGGCGGGAAGGTGCGCGCGGCCGGCGTGAAGGAGGCTGCCGAGAGGTTCTTGGCCTAAAAACAGTCGCCGGTGGAGCGTTTGATCGCAGCGCCCTTCGTGTCCCGGCCGCGGGGCGACACGGAACTGTCAGCAACACGGAAGAGCATGGCGGCGCAACAGGCCGTTGTGTTGCGACATTTTGTATTGTCATCGTCACGGTGCTTTAAAGTTTATCCCTAGGGCACAAGGGTGGGATGTGCCAACTGGCCATTTGTGCTGAGATAAGTCCACTATTAAGAAGCTTGTAACCTAGTTTGTACGTATCGTAGTTTGATAAACGTGAACAATTATTTTAGAAAATAATGTACTTGGTATAGAGTGATCCAGTGATCTCATGGTTACTTAATCTTATTGAATGTTAAAAAGCAACAACTGCTACTGGAATTACAAGTAAATATTAACACAAATGGCCAAAACACCTCTGTTTGCTAGTCACCTAGACTCATTTAACTAGAAAATATCTTTCCATTCCCTCTGAAAAAACATTTCAAGGGAAACCGGAGAAAATGTAAAACGTTTAACATTCCTCTGCAGTTTCATGATAGTCATTGCAGTTGTACTAGGTATTTGATTGTGCTAGCAATGGAGAGGAATAACATTCTGTAAACAAGTTAAGATAGAATAAGTTTAGAGACTTTACAGACAGTTGTTTAGAAGACGAATAGAAAGTTGAACTTCAAATCACATGAAACATTCCCCGAGATTTGAGGAGTATTAGAGAAGTTAATTTTTATTTTAAAAGATAATGCCATTGTATTATTTTTATTTTATTGTTTGCACCGGCGTTTTACTTGAACTAATCATTAGTTAGACAGTAATTTGTCTAATTTTTACAATGAATATAAATTATTGTTCAAAGCTGAAACATAAAGGGAAATTTTGGTAAGAGGAAGTTTTTTGGTTTTCAGTTTTTTGGGGTTTTTATTTCTCAGTTTTTCAGTTTTTCAGATTTTCAAGTTTTCCATTCTTCCATTCTTCAATTCTTCAAGTTCTTCAAGTTCTTCAAGTTCTTCAATCCTACAGATCTTCAGAGTTGTGGGAGAGGAATAGAGCGGAATCGAGAAAAAAACTACAGCAGACAAAGAGCCACTACAGTGGTGGAAACTAAAGGAGCCAAACCACCCAAATCATTCCGCACTTGCCACAAAATACTTGGGAGTGCCAGCCACTAGTGTGCCTTCGGAACCACCCGCCGAGGTTCCTGCCCCACCCCGAGCGACCATCCTGGCTTAAACTCCCGACAAGGTCTCCATCTCGGACGTGTCTGCTCACACCAGCGGCAGCGCCTCTAAACAGCCATTCGGTGAGATCGGCCGCCACAAGCCGGCAGCCCACAGCACGCTGTTTGGACGGCTGATCCGGGGGCTGGTTTCAATTGAAGAATCAACAATTGACGTCAATTGTAGAAGTCAATTCAACAATTGAAGTGATAGAAATGTTTGACCCATTCCTAACGTAACACATCAGTCGCTACAGGAATGCGGGAAAAGGAAACCCCTCATATTTGTCAGCTACAATCTGCGATGAATTTATAATTTTAACGGGGGATGCAATCCATGATGAGATAATCAAAGAACTAAAAAATTGCCAAATATTATACGATAAGCATGGACTCAACACCCGATGTATCGCACGTGGAACAGTTAGCATTCATAATAAGATACGTTTTACCAAACAGCATTCCAGTGGAAAGACTCCTCAAATTAATACCGAACACAGGCCACAAATCTGAACAGCTGGAGACTGACGAGTGTGGCTCCCGTCTGGACAGAGACCAACCTCTGCACACCGCATTGTCAAACCAAGATGATAAAACAACCCCGGAAAGTCGGCAACGCTGGCTGGTTTTTTTGCCAGGCGTGCAGGGAAAAGAAGACCATGAGGTCGTCCACGAAAGCCGGGACTTCAAACTGTAAGTCAGCGTCAACAACGGCAACGAGCCAGAGAAATACGCAGGTCGTAGTCTCGTTTCATAAGACACAGATCATACATTTATCATAGGAAAAGTTTGTCTGACGCAGCATTAGACAAACGCTGTCAGAAGGAACGGCAATTGACGAGTGTGGCTCCCGTCTGGACAGAGACCAGCCTGCACACCGCATTGTTAAACCAAGATGACAACCCCGGAGAGTCGGCAACGCTGGCTGGTTTTTCTGCCAGGCGTGCAGGGAAAAGAAGACCATGAGGTCGTCCACGAAAGCCGGGAGATCAAACTGTAAGTCAGCGTCAACAACGGCAACGAGCCGGAGAGATACCCAGGTCGTAGTCTCGTTTCATAAGACACAGATCACACATTCATGATAGGAAAAGTTAGTCTGACGCAGCATTAGACAAACGCTGTAAGAAGGGACGGAAACAGAGGAGCGTGGCTCCCGCCTGGACAGAAACCAACCTCTGCACACTGCATTGTCAAAGTCAAACCAAGATGATGAAACAACCCCGGAAAATGGGAAACGCTGGCTGGTTTTTCTGCCAGGCGTGCAGGGAAAAGAAGACCATGAGGTCGTCCACGAAAGCCGGGACTTCAAACTGTAAGTCAGCGTCAACAACGGCAAGGCCGGGACGTGCCCGCTTGGCCACGGTGCAGGGAAAAAGCAGCACACAATGCATTCTCGGATGGATCCTTGCCAACACGGGCGTCACATTCGTTAGTTTCCATTTGAGACTGAGAATTCACTCTCCTTGCGGTAAGAAAGGATGTAGAGACGGTGAAACGATGAATGCAAGCTGCGAATCAGCTCGAAAAACAGCCTGGACAGGATGGTACCAAGTGGGGAGACACAGTTCACGAGAACGTGTTTGGGAGTCTCGTGAAAGACGCTACAAAGTAATATTATGTATGTTACTTTAAACGCTCGAATCCGTATCTTTATATCGGTGAATATAGCCAGTCCATGCCACAGCGTCGGTTTGAAAAACCTCCTTCAAGAGGAGAAGATCCATAGCTGGGTGTCTTATTAAGTCACTTGGGACACCTCGACACACGGCCAGGACCAGGTGTTACAATGTGGGGAGACATAACGTGTATTTCAAGCAGTCAGTCTCCAAGAGGAGTAGCGTTAGAAATGGTTTACACCAAATTCTGTATCACAGTCACTTATTTCACGGCATTTTCCGTTGGATTTACAAGGCGCTAACCACCTCAAAGAGAAACCAGCTGGTTAAGCTGGGAAGCAAATAAGTCGTTGGAAGACTACGGGAGATTCCACAGAATCAATGCCGCACGGCTGAGATATGGCAGCATGGCAAAACCGAAACATCACTACACATACAACTGCAAGTGCATCGGAGTAATGCTCAAGACAAACAGCTTGACCTGCAGCCCGGACAGAGAGGGCACGCGTCTGGGAGGCATCAATGTCGTGGCGAACATGAAGCCGGGATGTGCCGACTTCGCAATGCTTCAGTGCCGGAGCAGGCGCACACCTTTTGACACCATCGACGGCCAGCAAAAGGCTGAGATGTGCCAGCTCGGCGTAAGTCCCGTGGGACACCTCGACACACGGCCAGGACCAGGTGTTACAACGAGGGGAGACAAAACGGGAATGTCAAGCCGTCTCCAACGGAAGTACCTTTAGAATTGGTTGCACCAAATTCTGGATCCCAGTTGCCCGTCATAGTTACTTATACAGTTAATTGGTATGGGACAATTGGACCTTATTTGGATTTTTTCGTTGGTTTCGGATTACGCCTTTCAGAGCTACAAAAGGGACACAATACTCTTCCTATCTCAAAGAATTCTGAAGTAGCCACCGTGCATCCTATTAGTAAATACGGCCAGCAGGGTCATCATCACATTCTACTTGAAGGTATTTCTTTTCCACCAGAAAAAAGAAGCAGCATGGCTTGGAAGCAGTATACAATTGCAAGTGAATCGGAGTAATGCTCAAGACAAACAGCTTGACCTGCAGCCCGGACAGAGAGGGCACGCGTCTGGGAGGCATCAATGTCGTGGCGAACACGAGGCCGGGATGTGCCGACTTTGCAATGCTTCAGGGAGCTGCCGGAGCAGGCGCAAACCCTTTACACACCATCGACGGCCAGCAAAAAGCTGAGATGTGCCAGCTCGGCGTAAGTCCCGTGGGACACCTCGACACACGGCCAGGACCAGGTGTTACAACGAGGGGAGACATAACGGGAATGTCAAGCCGTCTCCAGCGGAAGTACCTTTAGAATTGGTTTACACCAACAACCTGATCAGGCATACACCTTTTCTCCATAAAAGCTTGGAAAGATTGCAGGGCACAGCTTGACACAAGACCTAGACCAGTTTTACTGCGAGGGGAGACACAGTTCATAACAACGTTTTTGCACGAGTCTCGTGAAAGACGCCACAAATTTATAATACGTACGTAACCTAAGTGCTCCAATCCGGCCATATCTACAGTACCTACACGTCACAGCGTAGATTTTTCTACGAACCACCGTGATCAGGAGATGGTCCATATCCGGGTGTCACACTCGTTTGGTTTTATTTAGGAATGACCGACTTTACAGGCGATGAAACGTTAAGCGCAAGCTGCGAAACAGCTCGACACGCGGCCAGGACCGGGTGTTACCACGAGCGGAGAAAAAACGGGAATGTCAAGCCATCTCCAACGGAAGAACCTTTAGAATTGGTTTACACCAACAAGTAACAACTGGATCAGGCTTACATGCCGTCAATTTCACGGCGTCTCCGAGAATTGGTTTACACAGTCTTCTGGATCAGGCGCACACCTGTTTGACAACATCGACGACCAACAAAAAGCTGAGACGTGCAAACTTGGCAACAGTGTCAGGGATACCGCTATACCTACTACTATTAAAAGTAAATATTTTAAACACAATCGGCCAAAACACCTCTGTTTGCTAGTCGCTTTGACTCATTTAACTAGGAAATATCTTTCCGTTCCCTCCGAAAGAGTTTTCAGAACAAGCGGAAACATAGTGACTAAAAACCTAAGGTAAATTATTATAAAGATGTGAAACAAACGCTAAAATAAAGCATAGACTCTGGGCAAGGACATAGAGTTAGTCAAAACCTTCTTAGAGGTCTTAAAAGCACTTAAAATTGATCCGAAAGTTCAAAATGTGTGGTTTTCGACTTCTTCTCGATAAAGCGTCGAGTGTGATCCCATGCTGTCATCTCAGGCAATGCCATGGAGATGAGCATGGATGAAAATGAGGATGTTGACGATCCAGCTCCACTACAAACCACAGGAGCCAGCAAGCAGTTGAATATCCTTCAAGAAATTATGCCAACTAAGAAGCTAGTGCAAGATGTTGCAACTCGCTGGCACTCCAGCCGTGATTTGCTCATTTCTCCGGAGCAGAACCGAGGTGCAATCAACGATGTGTTTGTTGATGATGCCAGGCAAGCCCATCTTCAAATCAGCACTAGCGAGAGAACCAAGATTGTTGGGGGAATCGTTGGGGATCGTTTGGGGAACTGGCAACACTACTTGGAGGCAAAAATCTCATCAGCTCATCGGTTGTTCTACCAATGTTCAACTCCGTTGCTAAAAAGGTGTTATCTTACGTCGTGACTGACTCCACCTTCATCAAGGACATGAAGAGGTAGATGCTTAGCGATCTCATTGAACAAATCGAATCTCTTGGCGCAAACAATCTTTTAGCATTGGCAAGTGCATAATCGATTAAAATTTTTTTATCGTTGGCCATCCCTAATTCTTAAATACTCGAAAGCGCAAGCATCAGTATTTAGACTTTTTGCAGGAAAAGTATGGGGTGAATTCAAGCAAAGTGCGGTTGTTCCCGATGCCAGTAATCACTAGGTGGAACTCATTGGTTGAAATCCGTAACTTACGGAATATCTAAGTGACATTGTTAGTGTTTTGGAAAATCTGTCCGAAGAAAATTCCGGTGTTCGACCTTCATCAAAAACATTTCGTCATCTGACTTACTCACAGTACAAATACAAGCCACTTTTGTTGCAGAAAACTGCAAAGATATGATCAAGCTCACTGACTTTTTAGAAGGTAATTCATATCCAACTGCCAATTTGATATATACAACACTTTGGAAAGTGAAGTAAGGTTACCAGACAAAGAGATCTGTTGCCGTCTAAAATATAATAGGAAGTCGAACAGACCACATTATCCTTAAGGCAGGAGAAATCGGTATCAGAAAAGACGGACGATCAAAAATCCACACCAACGAACACCGCACATTTACAAGAACATCTACAAGTGCGTATTCAGAATCATTACTTCTTGGTTAAGAATCTAGTACATACTGGTTTCGCTTTCGCTTACTAACTTGTCTACCGCTGAGCCGCCACCTTTTACCGCCGGCAAAGAAGCAGCCACCCGAATGACTCCCATTGCCAATCTCCACAATCAGGTCCAACAGGCTGTCTGGAACAAACTCAAGTCAAATTCAAGTAGTTTTTTATAACCCAAATAATCTTTAGTAACCCAAAGAACCATGTTTATGAACGGGGAGACTAATCATTAGCACGGGCAAAACCATGTTGTAAATGATTTCGGTCATTGATAGTTTCCTGGAAACAATTGCAGGTACAGAAACTTAGTGACAAAATCGCAATCAGTCCTATTAGTTATAGGCAGAAACCAAGGCGCAAGGGTTCATTCCTAACGAAACAGGGGAAGTGGAAGTCCAAATAAACATTAATTCAATTCCTAGATGCCTAGGCCCAGCCTAGCTAGCTACTGTGGTAGCTACGAAGGAGACATTCCACGATTAATTATAAGATCTAATGAAGAGATCCCAATATTCAATTAAATACGAATAACAATGATAATAGGCGTATTATTTTGAATTCACGATTGCGTGGCAAGCGAATTTTAGCCATATCTTTGTAGAAATAAACGCAGTCACAACACCGGCTTACCCGCTCTGGCCGCCATTATCTGAGATAAGAGACAGACATGATATTGTGAAGCTAGCGTCTTGCTCATTCTCGATTGATAGCATTCCCAAATGATCGCATGGCAGCCTTCCATCCCATCGTATTCGCAGCCCATAGCAAACGAGCGTTTGAAGAGAGATAAGAAGAGAGGTGAGACATATCTGTCGGGTGGGTGCCGAGGCTCGGTTAACCGTAACATTTTAAAATCCCAGCCATGCTGCCGCGCTCCCAGTGACCGCATGGTGGGGGAAATATTTTGAGGGGTGGAAGCCGCTACGACTTGCGAATACGAGGGGCCGAGATTACGATGGGTTATTTATTTATTTACAGATTATTATTATTATTATTTATTTATTTCAATTCTCTTACAAGTGCGCAGTTAAGTAGCGGTGGTAAGTTAGTATAATATAATAATAATGATAATATAATCAAGCCTGTTATGAGCTAAGAATGCTATGACTTGCGAATATGATTGGTCGAGAATACGATGGGTTAGGAATTTAGGATACGATGGGTTGAGAGGCTCGCGAGCATTCTTAGCTGAGTAGGAAGTGTGCGGGGGCACGCACAAGATGCACAGGCTTCAAGGTAAAAGACCGGAGCTTGGCCGAGAAAACAACCCTAAAAAATGTCAGTAAAGGTTATAATATCAAAGTTAAATATCCCAATTTTTAAAAAAATCTTATTTCTCAACTTGATATAATATAATGTTATCACAAGACGATATTTTATTAATATGAGACCCATTAAAATTTTAGTATATTTTAGAAATATTATACATATACAAACTTTTTTTTTGACTTGATTAATCCAGTTTTCAAAAATTCTCAAAAATTTATCTCTTAAATGTTGCTATAATTGTGAAGCTAATTTTCTGGTTAATCGCTAATTATGCAATGAAACTTAAGAATTATTGCAAAAAAATTAGTTGATTTTGTAATAATTATTTTCGCCCAGTCCCCGAATTAAAGCCTCTAAGTTATTAAATTGAGTAGCATAACTTATATTTAAATCGATTGCAGAATGTGCAACGGTTAATCAAGGCTGCGACGTCAGTCAATAATAAAATCCAATACAGCACATTTTCAAAGCGCGACGTCATTAACATTGCACATTGGTCGCGAAGACCTCTCGCGTTCCGCGAAAACTCAAGCAGGAAAGAAGGTGTCACCCTTGTTGTTGATGAGATTCTTGGAAGGTTGGGTGCATGAGCACTTAAATTGATTATAGTTTAATAATGAAATAATCCAATAAAATGTGTGTCAAGGTGGCGATAGCGACACGAGACGTTCCTCAACGTCGCGGTCGTGTCTCCGTGTAATATTTCATCCTATAAGGTAATAAATGTTGCTAATTTACTATAATTCAATTTGTTAGCATATAGATAGGTACTATCTCAAAGACAAAAGCAACTCGCAGCCATTTTGAGTCTGTCAATTTGGCCCTGATTTTTAGAATAGTTTGTCCATTACTTGCCCACGGTCAATGATCACACTCACCAAGGCGTGATGACTTGATTACGCATGAAATTCACACATCCAATTGTCATCAAAGGGGTGGCGAAATTGAGATCATAAACATCAAACCATTTCTGCATTTGCAACACTTGTTTTAATTGCAGCCCACCTGGCACCTGTGGTGCACATAATACTAATATGTGATGTGTTCCTGCTGAATTTGCCTTTATGTTGATATTTCCTATTAATTTTTTTAATAATAATACCCATTCCTTAGTTATTTCGTGGTATATGCCGCTATGCTTGTGTATGTATACCTTCATAGCCAGATGCAGCAGATATGGAATTTCTTTGCCTCTCAACTATATAGATATTGCGTTTCATTGGACGTTTAAAATTACACCGTCATAGATAAAGTTTCTCACGAATTGGTTAATTTAATTTATATTGGAAAGGTGGTCTCCAATGTGGAAAGCTCGATAATCTGGGTGCAGACTGCAGTGTGTATCTAGTTTGTCAAATGTTAACAAACTCGGTGTTATTTGTGTAGGTATGTTTACTAGCCGTGGGGGAATGCAATGCTAGACGTACGCATAAAGGTAGCCCGGTTGCAAGGCTGGGTTTTATAGCAATCGAGTTAGGGCAAGACTAAGCTCATGTTATTAGACACGCACACAATAAATATTGGCCAATTATCAATGGGTTAAGGCTTGATCTAGACTTGCTTGTTTCAGCAGATTCTGTCATGGTTTGCAAAATTTGCTGTGATAGACTATCTCTGGCATGGCACATTCCGGTCTAAATCTATAGGATTACTGCAAAAATCATGAAAAACTTGTTAAATGGACTCACCATCTATTTTCACTGACAATTTCGGATAGAACACATTTTAGTCTTCATGCTGTAATCTACTAACAAATCTTTAATTTGTCATGCCCCCGGAGTGATGTATAATATACCTATGTGGAAGTCAGGGAGACTGTTCAGCAAATTAGTATAATCGGTATAACTTTAGCTCGAGACAAGGCTAGTGGAATGTAATAGATACCTACTATAAATGAGGCAAGCTAGATATGCACTATCTCTCAATGATAACTAAAAATGTCCTTTGGTGCAGAAACAAACAACCGTGCATGACACACAAATTAGACACTGGCCATCTATTGATAGATCATATCATGATTTGTTAAAGGCCTACTGATAAGAAAACTGGGTTTCCATCATTAGGCGCAGCTCCCAAGCAAGTGGCTTCATACATGCCATGTGATGTGCGTATAGCCTCTACCCACACCTTCATTGGATGAAATTCATCAGAATCTCGCCACGTTAACGATCATCTGTGCCAATGAAATTTTTATATTCTCGAAATCGAACAAGGGCTTGGAAAGAAAACACTGTTTCACAGGGTTGAATGCAAATGCTTTTCAGTTTTCACATGATTTGAGGGTTCTAGAAAAATATTTCACATCTTTATCTTTATATAGAAGCATTTGATAAAAAAGAAATCGTATGGCCTTAGTAGATAATATATACCATGAAAGCTTAATTGAAATGCTATCATTCAATAATTCATAGTGTTTTCTATTACTAAGCATGTGAGTCTATACAAGGGTTAACTCTATTTAATATAACAATATAACCTTGTCCTCTCAATGCTATAATCTTGTGCTGAATTGACATGCATTAATTTATCATTTTTAGCGCAGCATCATCGCGTAAAGTATCTTTACAGCAGTGATTGCGAAGGTAACGCGATGATCCGAGCTCCGTATCGTAGCAACGTGCCGTGTCAAAACTTGAGGTTATAGAAATTTACACTCATCATTGTTTCTGATATTCAAATGAAGAATTTTGAATGATTAATTATTTGCTATTGCGCTGCGATAGTTTAATAACCAGTAAGTAAGTAATTAATTGATGAGCGTAACGAGCGTAGCGAGTGAAGCGAAATCTTCAATAACACTTTTCTGCTAAAAAAATCCTGAATAATTTTTTTTTTTTTTTTTTTTGTGTTTGTTCGCGCTCTACAGGCCAAACGCCAAAATGGATTTTGATGAAAATTTACATGGACCTTCGTTTTCTCTGAACTTAGATCTGCCACGTTTTTGAAGCAAATCGGACGAGTAAATTTTATGTTTTTAAGTTTTTACGAAATTTTTCAGTTTTTCCAAAACACGTTTTGCACTCTAGAGGCCAAACTTCTGAATAAAATTTGACGAAACTTTCAGAAAATGTTGACCCTCACGATTTAATGTTTGTGTAAAAATTTCATTGTTGTTTGTAAAGCACTTTTTTTGAAAATGGCGCTCTTATGACGATTTTTTGCGATTTTTTAGCGTTTTTTCAGCTTTGATACTGTATTAATTTGAACCAAATCAATTGAATAGTTTGTCTTTAAATTGATTTTTACGTTTTTAAATATTCAAATGTCATTGGAAAACTGCTAAATTCTTACTGGACATGTTAAATTGATCATAAGCCTCTAGGCTATGCGCACACGCAATATAATTGCGTTGAGGGTGAGCGTAAATATTACGCTCATCCACAACACGATTATATGAGTTTTCGCATAGCCTAATTAATGGTAAAATGAGCAGGCAATTATGTTGTTTACTTTTCCTCTGCCTCCTTGAACCAATGAATTTGAAATACTTAGAAATAATATCTAGAACAGAACCTGTCAAATTATATATTAGGTCTTCCTATACAATAGAATTTTGACTGAAATCGGTTGGAAATGGTATCTCTACTACCGCATTTATAATTGATGAGCGTAACGAGCGTAGCGAGTGAAGCGAAATCTTCAATTTCACTTTACTGCTAAAAAAATCCGGAATGTTTTTTTTTTTGTTTTTTTGTTTTTTTTTTGTTTTTTTTGTTTTTTTGTGTGTTTGTTCGCACGATTCCGGCCAAACGCCAAAACGGATTTTGATGAAAATTTCGGTGGACCTTCGTTTTCTCTGAACTTAGATCTGCCACGTTTTTGAAGCAATTCGGACGAGTAAATTTTTTGTTATTAAGTTTTTACGAAATTTTTCAGTTTTTCCAAAACACGTTTTCCACTCTAGAGGCCGAGGATCTCAATATAATTTGACGAAACTTTCCAGATATGTTGGCCCTCACGATTTAATGTTTGTGTGCAAATTTCATTGTTGTATGTTTAGCGCTTTTCATGGAAATAGCGCTTTTATGACGCTTTTTCAGCGATTTTGCAGTTTTTTGCAACTAAATCAACTTTATCTTCAACCGATTTTGACTAAATTTACTGTGTGCATTATAAATCGTAAAAGGAAGATACTGTGTTAATTTCAAGCAAATCGTTTAAATAGTTTTTCTTTAAATCGATTTTTTCGTTTTGAAATATTCAATGTCTTTGAGAAAGCTGATAAATTAACGCCGAACTCTTAAAATTGATCATAAAAGCCTCTAGGCTATGCGTACACGCAATATAATTGCGTTGTGGGTGAGCGTAAAAATTACGCTCATCCACAACACGATTATATGAGTGTTCGCATAGCCTAGTTAAACAGCTGCGCTAAGTAGTAGTAGGCCGTAGGCCCCAATACAGAAACTGGTAACGATAAAAAGGTATATAGTGATTGGACGAGGAAATATTTCTCAGAGCGGCTGTATTTCGCATTAAGGGTGGGGGGTTAGGCTGTTACGGTAAATTCTCAGTTTTTTTCCTCAGACGAGTCGGAAATGTTGTCGAAGGATGTCGTGTCCGGCTCCGCTCTGGGTTTTAGTTTGGTTGGTTTCGACCCATTCGCGTAAAAATATGAATGGACTTGGCCGCATCCAGATGCCCACGTGCTGGTTATATATTATAGTTTATATTTATTTTCTCTTTATCTAATCACTAGGCTATGCGAACACTCATATAATCGTGTTGTGGATGAGCGTAATTTTTACGCTCACCCACAACGCAATTATATTGCGTGTACGCATAGCCTAGAGGCTTTTATGATCAATTTTAAGAGTTCGGCGTTAATTTATCAGCTTTCTCAAAGACATTGAATATTTCAAAACGAAAAAATCGATTTAAAGAAAAACTATTTAAACGATTTGCTTGAAATTAACACAGTATCTTCCTTTTACGATTTATAATGCACACAGTAAATTTAGTCAAAATCGGTTGAAGATAAAGTTGATTTAGTTGCAAAAAACTGCAAAATCGCTGAAAAAGCGTCATAAAAGCGCTATTTCCATGAAAAGCGCTAAACATACAACAATGAAATTTGCACACAAACATTAAATCGTGGGGGCCAACATATCTGGAAAGTTTCGTCAAATTATATTGAGATCCTCGGCCTCTAGAGTGGAAAACGTGTTTTGGAAAAACTGAAAAATTTCGTAAAAACTTAATAACAAAAAATTTACTCGTCCGAATTGCTTCAAAAACGTGGCAGATCTAAGTTCAGAGAAAACGAAGGTCCACCGAAATTTTCATCAAAATCCGTTTTGGCGTTTGGCCGGAATCGTGCGAACAAACACACAAAAAAACAAAAAAAAAAAAAACAAAAACAAAAAAACAAAAAAAAAAACATTCCGGATTTTTTTAGCAGTAAAGTGAAATTGAAGATTTCGCTTCACTCGCTACGCTCGTTACGCTCATCAATTATTTTATTAAATAAAAAGCTTAGGTCCTAGAAAATGTCAATGTTGATGTCATAGAAAAAATACAGTGCTCCCGGCCGGTAACTTTTCAAGTAATTATGTGATAACTGAATTGACCAACACACATTTCATTACTTCAAACACATTTTCAGGAAGCCAACTCACAACATAAAAATATATCTTACTTCTTCTCAAAGCCAGATAAATTATCTAGGACCTAAGCTATTTTGTTTCTTTCTATCACTGGTGACTTGATTGTAAAAAATAAAATGGTAGGAAGATTTTTACACTCGAGGCTCGTGGGGCTCCCCCCACCTTAAGGGCGTAAGCTTGAGTAAGCATATATTGTTTGCCAACACACTTACTTACCTACACTTCGTTTGCGCTATGAGCACAATGTCTGCGCTATGCGCATATGTTTGCGCTATGCGCATATGCCTGTGCTCTACGGGCACCAAGGTTGAGCGAAGCTCGAGCTTGTTTCAACTGCATTTGCTAAAAACTGTAGGAAATAATAAGTTTTTACTAGTAAAATGCCAGAAGCTGTGTAAAATAACACACGAAGCCACTGTCAGTGTAAGTGTTCGATGTTGTGATTTTGAAATGGATTCAGTTTCATGAGTAGGTGAAACAATACCTTTGCATGACAACTCATTTCTTGACTTCTTCCTGACCTTATCCTAACCTTATCCTGACCTTAACCTTATCCTAATCCTTTGATTCAAGCCTCTGTGCCTTCCTCCTCAACAACCCAATTATTACAGCCTCGATGAATACCTTTATACCATACCCTATACGTCTTACATTAGTTCAACATTACACTAAGACTCTGCTTCCTTTTTGATCAAGACGAAGATGAAGATGAAGATGAAGTTGCTTTATTTGCAAAAAAAAACTGCAGAAACGCTTAAAAAGTGATATAAAAGTGCCATTTTCAAGAAAGGTGCTAAACATACAACAATGAAATTTGAAAACAAACATTGAATCGTGAGGGTCAACATATCTAGAAAGTTCCGTCAAATTATATTCAGATTCTTGGCCTCCAGAGTGCAAAACGAGTTTTGGAATCACCGAAAAATTTTGTTGTCACTTAAGAGTCTGCATACCCTATAACCCGATACGATAATGGAAATCATAATAATCTGTGGCAGTAATCATAAGAAGTCACGGATTATAAACTTTTCTCGATTTTCGTGATTTTAATGACACGGTTGGGTTCATCTTTGTCAGCAGATTGTATGATACTTTGAATCAAAGTTCTAGTGCACTTATTGATGATTCTGTGGCGCATTTCAATCAAGGAAAAGAATTTGTATGTGCGTCATGTTTTAAGCCGCTCTAATCGTACTCACGTAAAAACGAATGAATATTACCGATAAAATCGATAATTTTCATCCAATTTTTTCATTTCAACATTGCTTTAGATCTGCAAACAGAGACGAATCCAGTCATATCGAAAAAACCATATGAAACACGGAATTTTATGATTTACCTTTTTACTGACTTTATATAACCATGTGTCGGGTTGTGCAAGCATAATCTCCAAGAGTGTTTTTATTCTCTCATGCTGATAATGAGGCAGTAAAACTGGAAGTTATTTTTCACCAGGTCAAATCCGTGAAAGATTAGCTTTCTCATACGGAAAATTTTGGCTGTGCAGAGGTTCACGTAATTACTTTTTCCTACCCCTAAAATGTTCCCTATATTTATGAAATAAAATCAGTGGATAGTTGAAAAAATTTCTGACTCGCAATGTAAAGGCTCGTGTCGATCGGACGTTTACTTTGTTCAAAAATAAATCTTGAATTTGGGACTTTTTGTGGGGTTTTTTTAAACGAAAACACCACTTTTCTTTCTTCTCTGGTTGTTTTATTTTCCATCCGATCTAAATTAAAGTTTACTAGGCGGGTCGGAGTACTCTTCCTCTACACACTGATTTTTTTTTTAAATATTGGGATCAATTTAGGGGGCAGGAAAAGTAATTACGTGGACCTCTGCATTTTCGGCTTTTAAGCTGCCTTTAGCTGGCTCTTAATAATATAAAATTTACTAGTCCGAATTGCTTCAAAATCGTGCCAGATCTGGTTCAGAGAAAAAAAAAGGTCGATATAAATTTTCATCAAAATCGGTTTTGGCGTTTGGCCTGTAGAGCGCGAACAAACACACAAGAAAAAAACATTCGACATTTTTTTAGCTGTAAAATGTAATTGATGATTTCGCTTCACTCGCTTCACTCGCTTATCTCGCTAGGTAAAAAATGTCATTGAGTAAGATGCTAAATTATCGACGCACATTTTAAATTAAGACGCTTCTAGGCAATCGCATGTACTCAATTAGGTAAACCTAATCGCGTTGCGGGTGAGCGTAAATATTACGCTAATCCTTAACACGATTATATGAGTGTTCGCATAGCCAAATTATATCTCATCAATACTGTAAATAAACTAAACTAGGCTATGCGACACACTCATACAATCATATAATCGTGTTGAGGGTGAGCGTAATATTTACGCTCACCCTCAACGCGATTATATTGCGCGTGCGCATAGCCTAGAGGCTTTTATGATCAATTTATGATGATCGGTGTTAATTAAGCACCTTTTTCAATGACATTCGTTACCTGGAAATTTCATGATGAAATTATTTGAATATTTCAAAACGTAAAAATCGATTTCAAGAAAAACTAGTCAATTTATTTGCTTGAAATTGACACAGTATCTTTTTTTTACGATTTTTAATGCACACAGTAAATTTTGTTAAAATCGGTTGAATATAAAGTTGCTTTAGTTGCAAAAAACTGCAGAAACGCTTAAAAAGTGACATAAAAGTGACATTATCAAGAAAACTGCTAAGCGCACAACAATGAAATTTGTACTCAAACATTGAATCGTGAGGGTCAACATATCTAGAAAGTTTCGTCAAATTATATTCAGATTCTTGGCCTCCAGAGTGCAAAACGTGTTTTGGAAAAACTGAAAATTTCGTAAAAACTTAATAACATAAAATTTACTCGTCCGAGTTGCTTCAAAAACGTGGCAGATCTTAGTTCAGAGAAAACAAAGGTCCACCGAAATTTTCATCAAAATCCGTTTTGGTGTTTGGCCGGAATCGTGCGAACAAACACACAAAACAAAAAACAAAAAAAACAACAACATTCCGGATTTTTTTAGCAGTAAAGTGTAACTGAAGATTTTGCTTCATTCGCTACGCTCGTTACGCTCATTACTTATTACCCTCCGACGAACCTTCCCTTATGCCTCTGTTCATTCGATATTCAGATTTTCTTAACTGGACTCTGGCGGCAGCGTCTATTATACCTACCAGGCTACCACCCTAATTGTCTAGGCAAGTAAAGAAAACCCATGATGGAAGATGCACACAAGGCATTGGAGGCGGTGGTAACCACCCGATGAGGTCTATCACCCCGATCCATGTACACCCCTGGACTCCTAGCTTAAGTACCTATACTCTGTCTGACAGAAAACGAATTAGGATTCCCGAGGGGATCGTAAAATTGATAAGTAATTCTTACCACTTTTTTATAAGAAATGTGTAAGAATATTTGAAATAAAATGGGGATATTATGAAAACGTGTCTTGCTTGCAGCCTATAGAAAGTGTTAATCACAGCGTAGTTCGCCTATTAAAGTGATGAAGTAAATACAGTTGCTCCTTCGAAAATAACTATTTGTGGAAGGTGCAAGGTTGCCGAAGCAAAAAACAGTTCGCAGGTGTGCTTATTACACAAATAACGACACATAGTTAAATGCCGCAGGTTTGGTTTAATAGCAATCTAATCGACTCGATGCCCGAACAATCAATTTAATTTGACCTACAATCACGCCATGAGCTTATACGATGCATACACTGACACCAAAATAACGAAACATAATTACCAACAACGGCTTTTTTGCATGCTGGAGGCCACGTATGAACGACAATTTTTTACATACTGCAATACTTCAGACTTAGAGTAGAATATTGGGCATTTTTTTGTTGTTTCTCTTTCAGTTTATTCGAATCTTGTGCGACGGTTTTCTCGTCAGTAAGGTGTTGAAGATTGACTCATTAACATCAAAGACACAAAACAGTTCACTCAAATTTTAATTGAAAAATTAATTCAATTCATTAATTTAATTCAATTAAATTAATGTAAATAAAAAATTATCCTCAAGACATTGAAATCGTTTTGTTTTTGTTAGTGCCGACATACCGCGGTACAAATCCCGGAGCAATGAAGAGCGTCCTAGTATTGTGCTTGTGTGCGGTGTTCAACGACGTGCTATCGGCCCACGTTAATCTGAGATCGATCCTGGACCACGCCCTGGACGTGTACGCACCCGTCTCCCAGGAGTTGGGGGATGGAGCTTGCAGGGCGCAGGGACTGATCTACAAGCAGGCGGTCAAGGATGGACAAGTCTGGGCGCTGAACAGTGAGCATTATTTGCACTCTAGAAGCCAAGAATCTGATAATAATATGACGAAACTTTCTAGATTTGCCAACCCTCGAGATTTCATGTTTTTGTGAAAATTTCATTGGTTTTTTTTTAGCAATTTTCTTGAAAATAACGCCTAAATGACGCATTTCAAGCGTTTTAGCTGTTTTTTTTGCAACTAAAGTGACTTCATCTTCAAACGACTTTGACAAAATTCACAAGAAAGAAGATATACTCTGTTATTTTGAAGCAAATCAAACTAAAAATTTTCCTTTAAATCCATTTTTACACATTAAAATATTCAAATAATTCCACGAAGACATTTATCATAATATTCCTAAGAAAATATTATCACCGAAAATTTTAAATTGATCTTCATCATGCTTCTTGGCTATGCACACACGCAATATAATCGCGTTGTGTGTAAGCGTAAATATTACGCTCAGCCACAACACAACTATTTGAGTGTTCGCATAGGCTAGTCAATATATAACAGCCAAGGGTTTTGATACTGTCACCAACTCGTCCTCCCTGTCGCATTGTACCATGCAGTGTTCGACGCCGGCTCGAAGCTTCCTTCGGGCGTGCTGACCGGCAACTTGGTGCAGATGGGAAACTACGAGCAGTGTCTCGGCGTGGAACACGTGCACCCGACCCTAGGGTCCATCAACGGCCAGCATTGCATGGTGGCGCTAGGGTCGAACACCTCGCTCTTCACACAACCCACCATGTCGGACAAGTTCCGAGTGTTTCGCAAACACTTCTTGCAGAGGGAACACTTCGAAAAGCTCCTGCGAGAGAATGAGACGGTGAGTTGGTGCCATCATTCGAAATCAAATGCGAAACGAAATATTAATCCCCGAAAATGGGATCTAAGCCCGGGTCTTTCACAATTGCCGGGATCAAGCAATACCAATTATTCTAAACGGACAACCGACTTTTGAGTGGATTTTAAGTTTATAAAATTTGTAAGTCTCCATTTATATACAAACATGACTGTGAATGAACAAGCTAAGGCGGTGAATCTAGTGACGCTATGCTAGATTCACCTCCTTTTATGTTCATTCATAGTCTCCTATGGAGCCCAAAATCTTCAAAACATAATAACCACTCGAAAGTCGGTTGTACGTGAAGCATAATTTACTAAACCACGGTATAATGAGAGGTCCGAGCTTAAATCCCGATACGGACTCGTTATACGATGATTTTGTCGAGTTATCACCGGAAAAGATACTCTTTTATAATATGTCAGCTGTCAGTTGACGCTTGAGATTGAGCATCAGTGGCAAACAAAGCCCCCTCGATATTACGTGAGGTGGATCGCTTTAACTTCACCCCACGCTGACGATTCTGAACTCAACAACGCTATTTCCTGCAGAGTTTCCTGCATTGAAACATATTGGACGATGCTGACAGCGCGTGTGATGTATACCCTCGGCAGACGGAGGCGTTTTCCCGGCTCGGTGCGACCCTGTCGGTGTGCGTGCCGGCAGCGTGCACCCCCGGCGAGCTCCAAGTGCACCTGAGGTCGGCGTTGAGAGGATGGTTGGGGGACGCCGTCAACGTGACGGTCCACGGCAGCGCGTGTAACAGCAAGGCAGCTCCGTCGGCTGGTCTCACCAAGAATGCGATGCTGGCCATGTGAGACCTGGAGTATCATCGGATGTATATCACTGAGTTTGAATAATCCTGGATGCAAATACTCGTTATATGTATGGTAGACAGGGATTATTAGAAACAAAATATCAATTCGAAAATTTGTATTCGTGCCGGGATTCGAGTCCGGATCTTTGCCTGTCTGGGGCACTGCACTTATCCATTGTGCTACACGGGCAACCAACTGTGGAATTGATGTTAAGTTTATTTGAGTTGTTGGGCTCCATTGAGATAGAAACAGGACTGTGAATGAACATAAAAGGCGGTGAATCTTGTGATGCTATGCTGCAATCACACACCAACAACTCGACTAACCCCGATTATAACGTGGCTCCATGGAGATAGAAACAGGACTATGAATGAACATAGAAGGCGGTGAATCTAGTGACGCTATGCTGCAATCACACACCAACAACTCGACTAACCCCGATTATAACGTGGCTCCATGGAGATAGAAACAGGACTATGAAAGAACATAGAAGGCGGTGAATCTAGTGACGCTTTGCTGCAATCACACACCAATAACTCGACTAACCCCGATTATAACGTGGCTCCATGGAGATAGAAACAGGACTATGAATGAACATAGAAGGCGGTGAATCTAGTGACGCTTTGCTGCAATCACACACCAATAACTCGACTAACCCCGATTATAATGTGGCTCCATGGAGATAGAAACAGGACTATGAATGAACATAGAAGGCGGTGAATCTAGTGACGCTTTGCTGCAATCACACACCAATAACTCGACTAACCCCGATTATAACGTGGCTCCATGGAGATAGAAACAGGACTATGAATGAACATAGAAGGCGGTGAATCTAGTGACGCTTTGCTGCAATCACACACCAATAACTCGACTAACCCCGATTATAATGTGGCTCCATGGAGATAGAAACAGGACTATGAAAGAACATAGAAGGCGGTGAATCTAGTGACGCTATGCTGCAATCACACACCAATAACTCGACTAACCCCGATTATAATGTGGCTCCATGGAGATAGAAACAGGACTATGAAAGAACATAGAAGGCGGTGAATCTAGTGACGCTATGCTGCAATCACACACCAACAACTCGACTAACCCCGATTATAACGTGGCTCCATGGAGATAGAAACAGGACTGTGAATGAACATATAGAAGGCGGTGAATCTAGTGACGCTATGCTGCAATCACACACCAACAACTCGACTAACCCCGATTATAATGTGGCTCCATGGAGATAGAAACAGGGGATGAAAGTGGGTCAGGGCAATGTCCTCGGGAAAATCGATGCGATGCTGTCAGACTTTTATGTTGGAGCCAGCGGGTTAGATTTCGCGTGACGCGAGATATTCCAATTACCATTGAAGATTGCACCTGTATTTCATTCAATCAAACTTCAATCAAAATGACGTCATGATACCCACTCGCTAAAGCCAGGTAGAGCAATTCGGGTTTTGATTTCCCTATCTTCCTTCGTTATTTAGCAGAGGAAATTAATACTTTTTACCGAACTGGTAGTACGTCCAGTGGGTACCTGACGTAATTTTTCTCTGAGTGGAATAGGTATTTTGGTTAACTCCTGTCAACAGTATTGTTTTTAAGATGTCACCAAATTTCAAGAACATATAATATTTGATGAGTTATTTTTCGTTCTCTTCACAATTTTTCCAGAATAATTGTACTCTGCTTCCTTAACTCATCTAATAATGTTAACACCTAATTTCTATATTAATGATTAGGGCTTCGCAAACATCTTATAGAATCGTGTTGTGGATTAGCTTTTTGCTAAAGGTGCCTTTACACGATCAACTTTTTGCGTCAACATGTTGACTCAACATTGACGGGAAATGTTGACATCAAGTTGGCCGAGGTTAAACAACATACGAATTGCCGGTCAGCGCTCACACGATCAACTTTCAGGAAATATTGATCAGCCAAGCCATTTTTATCACGTGGCATTTGTCATTGCTGTCATTCTGACAGTCCAGCGCGAATTTCGAAATGGATACAGAGGACGAAGAAAACATTGTAACTATTATGTTATCAGCAGCAATTCACATTATAAATAAAAGAAGGAAGAGAAGAAGGCACCGAGTTATCTGGGCCAATGATTGGTTGTTGAAAAGGGAAGAGAAAGGAGCATTTAACAATCTGGTACAGGAAATTCGAGATGAAAATCCAAGTAAATTTCGAAATTTTTTGCGATTGAATCTTTCGGAATTTAACGAACTCGCAAGTTTAGTATGTCCGAAAATTGTGAAAAAAAGTACTAATATGCGAAATTCAATTTCACCAGAAGAGAGGCTAGCTGTCACTCTACGCTTTCTGGCATTAAAGGTATTATATTATTATTATTATTATATTATACTATTATTATATTATTATATTATTGGTATTAAAGTTTATAAATGATCCGCGGTCCACGTATCCACGCTTTTAGACATTTTTCCTATCAATGACGAAGTCAAGCTGTCAAAAATAAGATATCACATGTGATTCGAACCTAGCCAAACGTAACTGTCAAAATGTGAACAGCTGACAATCGGTAAGCGATCCAAGGAGCATGTTTCAAATATTGACAGGAAATGTTTTTATTTCGTTCACACAGGGCAATATGTTGCGTCAACATGTTGAGTCAACATGTTGACGCAAAAAGTTGATCGTGTAAGGGCACCTTTACGCGGGTGTTTGCAAAGCCCAAGGATAATGGAAAAACTGAAATTTTTTGTATAAACTGAATTTTATATAATGTTTTTTATGGAATGTGCAGCTGAAAACAGTGCTGGGTGTAAGTTTAGAGAAAACAAATGTAGGTATCCATAAAATTTCATCAAAATTGGTTAAGCGTTTGGCCTGTAGAGCGCTAACAGACACAAAAATTGAAGATTCGATTCACTCGCCACGCTCGATCCGCTCTTGGTGACAATTTTTTTTACAGTTTTGAAGAATTTATACGTCAATAGTTCATCAATAGCTTAAATGACAAAACTTATATTAATTCCAAAAATATAATCACAAGAGCCAAAAAACACATACAAAAAGTACACATACTTATACATTCCATATTATTATGTGAAGCACACAAAACATAGATAACGTTTTCTTGAAATATTTCCTCTATTTTTCCAGAATACTTGTTTGCTGCTTTCTTGGACTGATCTTTTTTATTTATTATTTATTTCAATTTCTCTTACAAGTGTACAGTTAAGTAGCGGTGGTAAGGTGGTATAAGTATAATATAATGATAATGATAATATAATATAATACAATAATAATAATAATAATGGTAATAATACTAATAATAATAATAATCTACAGGAACGTTATTTATTTATTTATTACAGTGAGGAACAATATTGAGACTATGAACTTTGAACATTTTGTTCGACAGTTCCTTTGCTTTGGTCCGCAGTTCAGGGTTGAGTCTGTTCCACTGTCTTATGGTCCTATTTGTGAATGAGTATTTGCCAGTGTCCGTTTGGGCACCTCTCTCCCTATATCTCGGACCCAACCTTCCTTCTCTGTCGCATTCTTCCAATCTATCCCCAGTTTCCTTCCATCCTTCCTGCTCACAAATCACTCTGTGCATTGCACTTAGTCTTGCCAAGGCCCTTCGGCTTTCTAGGCTCATCCATCCTAGCTCCTGTAACATGTCAGTCGGGCTCTCCATTACTCTGACACCCTTCTCCCACCTAAACCTTCCAGTTCTGCCAGTTACTCTCCTCGCTGCAAGTCTCTGTACTCTCTCCACCTCCTGGATTTCTCCCAGTCTGTATGGGTCCCATATTATTGCCCCATACTCCACTATAGGCCTCACTAGTGTAGTGTACGCTTTCTCCTTTACCTTACTTCCTGATCCCTGGAGGGTGCGCATTATAAAGTTAAGGCTCCGTATTCCTTTCTCTGCTACCTTCACGACCTGGCTTTTCCATTCGAGCTTCCGATCTAGCCATACTCCTAGGTATTTGGCCCCGTTCATTTTACCCAGCTCATGTCCTTCGAGATTGTAGGTCTTTGGTCTCTGCTCCTTTTTTTTGCTGAAAGCTACTATTTCACATTTTGAAAGGTTTAGTTGCATTTTGTTGTCTTGCATCCATTCTCCTACTCTATCAAGGTCTTCCTGGAGTGTTTCTTCATCAAACTCTTCTCTGACCTCTCTGTATACGACACAGTCATCGGCAAAGAGTCTTATTTTACTTTTAATATTTAGGACAATGTCATTGATATAAATTATGAATAAGAGGGGGCCCAGGACACTCCCTTGCGGGACTCCGGAAGATACTTTCACCTCGTCTGATATTTCCCCTTCTAACCTGACCCTCTGTTCTCGATTCGATAAAAATTCGTTTATTATATTTACAACTGCCTTGTCCTCTATTAGGGCATCCACCTTCTGGATCAGTCTATAATGTGGCACCTTGTCGAATGCCTTTTTCATGTCAAGGAATGCCGCGTCTATTTCTCCGCCACTATCCAGCACATCTGCCAATTCCTGGACCAGTGCTACCAGCTGAGTCTCACACGAGTGCTTACTTCTGAATCCATGCTGGGCCTGTGTCAGGGATTCGTTATTATGTAATGCGGCCCTTATGTATTTATCTATTATTTTTTCGAGGACTTTGCACACTGTACTGGTTAGGCTTATCGGTCTGTAGTTGCTCAGCCTTCTTTTTTCACCACCCTTGAAAATTGGGATGACTACTGCCTTTTTCCAAACTGATGGAATTTCACCCTCCCTGATAATTTGGTTGAATAGTGAGTCCAGATAACAGGCTGCCTCAAATCCTGCGATTTTGAGGAAAGATGCAGTCATTCCATCTATTCCTGGGGATTTTCCTCTCTTGAGGCTCTGGACAGCTGTCATGACTGCCTCTATGTTTATCACAATTGGTTTAGGTCCTCTGAGTTTAAGGGGGATTTTCTCTGGGTATGCCACGAGGTCCGAGAACACTTCGGAGTAGTACCTGTTTAGTGCGTCGGCCTTTTCTTTTGCCTCTACATATTCAACTCCCTCATCATCAACTAGGACAGGGATAGCATTACCTCCGTTTCTTGTCCTACGTATGTGCCCATAGAGTTTTTTCCAGCCCTCTCTTTCCCCACTTCGTAGCATTCCTAGGAAGTACTCATCCCTTGCCTCTTTTATGGCTACTTTGATTTCTGTTTTCTTTTCCATTAACTCCTTTTTTGTTCCCTCCCTTAAGCGTTTCCCTTTGTTGTATATACCCCTGGCCTTCCTTTTTAGACTTCTGACCTTGTTGTCATAGTATGGGGGATCTCCATTTGCCTTGCTTATCTTAACTGGTATGTGCCTCCTGCTTGAGTTCATGAATATTGCCATCAATTCAGTCCATCTTTGTTCGACAGGCGCTTGGGACAAGTCCCAGCTTTCAAAGTTATCCCAGAGCTCCTGTTTTAGTCTGCAGGTATCTGCTTTTTCGTAGCACCAAATTTCTTTCATTCCCTCTACCTGTCTGGAATGGCTGATATTTTCTTTCTCTATCTCTACTAGCACCATTTTGTGATCACTAATTCCTTCAAATACCTCACTTCTAATTATTATGTCAATAGGTCTAACTAATACTATGTCCAATAGATTAATTTTTCCGTCAGCCTTCTGCCTGGTTCCTTTTGATACTGCCTGTTCGAAACCCAGGCTAAGTATCCTATTTATATGTAATTGCACAGCTCCCGTCCCTTCAGAGCTGGATTTCCATGTCGCGTCTGGGAAGTTCAGATCCCCTGCTATTAGCACCCTTTTGTCCATGCCTAGGGATTCTACTCTCTCCTCTAGGCATTCCATGAACTCCGCTCCTCCTGGACCAGTTCGGTATCCCCCTATAATGTAAGTGAGGCTCCCATTCCCCTTCATTTTTACGCACATTAGTTCGAATTTATCATCTACCCAAACGGTGGATGCGTTTAGTTGCTTTTTACATGCTATAAGGACTCCTCCTCCGTACTTGTTGCGATCCCTGCGGTGTATTGAGAAGCCATTCAGTACTATTTCTCCAGGGACAATCTCGTCACTAAGCCATGTCTCCACTACTACTAGTACGCTAGGGTCATATATGCCAGCAAGTGTCCTCAGATCATCTATCTTATTTTTAACACTCCTAGCGTTAACTAATATTAGAGTGAGTGGCCCACTTTTGGTATCTAGGTTATTACCATCCCTGTGGCCAGATTTTTCTGTTCCTGGATGGCGTCACAAATCCATATTGTTTTTACGCTTTATCGGCCTTTTTGACCTGCGTAGGTGCGGCTGCTGCTGTTGACGTTGGTCGGCACTAGGCTTATGAATGGGCCGAGCAGGAGGTTCCGGGCCGGTCAGGTGGGCGGCAGCAGCGTGACTTGGTCGAGCAGGCTCCAGGACAGTCAGGTGGGCGGCAGCAGCGTGACTTGGTCGAGCAGGCTCCAGGCCAGTCAGGTGGGCGGCAGCAGCGTGACTTGGCCGAGCAGGCTCCAGGCCAGTCAGGTGGGCGGCAGCAGCGTGACTTGGCCGAGCAGGCACCAGGCCAGTCAGGTGGGCGGCAGCAGCGTGACTTGGCCGAGCAGGCTCCAGGCCAGTCAGGTGGGCGGCAGCAGCATGACTTGGCCGAGCAGGCTCCAGGCCAGTTAGGTGGGCGGCAGCAGCGTGACTTGGCCGAGCAGGCTCCAGGCCAGTCAGGTGGGCGGCAGCAGCGTGACTTGGCCGAGCAGGCTCCAGGCCAGTCAGGTGAGCGGCAGCAGCTTGACTTGGCTGAGCAGGCTCCAGGCCAGTCAGGTGGGCGGCAGCAGCGTGACTTGGCCGAGCAGGCTCCAGGCCAGTCAGGTGGGCGGCAGCAGCGTGACTTGGTCGAGCAGGCTCCAGGCCAGTCAGGTGGGCGGCAGCAGCGTGACTTGGCCGAGCAGGCTCCAGGCCAGTCAGGTGGGCGGCAGCAGCGTGACTTGGCCGAGCAGGCTCCAGGCCAGTCAGGTGGGCGGCAGCAGCGTGACTTGGCCGAGCAGGCTCCAGGCCAGTCAGGTGGGCGGCAGCAGCGTGACTTGGCCGAGCAGGCTCCAGGCCAGTCAGGTGGGCGGCAGCAGCGTGACTTGGCCGAGCAGGCTCCAGGCCGGTCAGGTGGGCGGCAGCAGCGTGACTTGGCCGAGCAGGCTCCAGGCCAGTCAGGTGGGCGGCAGCAGCGTGACTTGGCCGAGCAGGCTCCAGGCCAGTCAGGTGGGCGGCAGCAGCGTGACTTGGCCGAGCAGGCTCCAGGCCAGTCAGGTGGGCAGCAGCAGCGTGACACAGCTGGGCTTTTGTTTCAGTTTGCGGCGATAGCGGGGCTGGGAGCAAGTCTAGATCTGTTTTGAGTGGGACTTCCCATTTTTCAAGATTTTTTGGTGACAGCTTTCTGGGCCTAAAGTATGCGGTGACACTGATGTTTGTGTTATAAAAGGCACTCGTTATTACGCCTTTAACAATTTCCCATTTTAGATTATCCAGCCCACATCCTATTGGCGGAATAGCTAGGTTTTTCACTTTAGCCCTGATGCACTCGTCACGTAGGGCCAGAACACACTTTCGGAAGTCCGCAATGTTTGGTTTGTCCTGGGACAGTGATTTAGTAACCAGGTAGAAGACCTGCCTGTCATTGTCCTTTATGCATGCCAGTTCCCCGGCCACCAGATTTAGGGCTTTCAGTTTTTCTACTTTTCCGAATTTCTTTTTAAATTGTTGTGCTATTCCGCGCGACATTTTGAAGTCAGCCGCAACGCAGTGCGCTAAAGAATGAAGCGGCGATGCACTAAACACGTTTCCCGCGCATTCTTCAAGTTTCCACCCACTACTTGTAGATAGGGCTGGTATCGCCGATGCGGGTTGATCAAGGTTGACCAGTTTAACCCTAGTTTCACTATGGCTATTTTCTCCTAACATTTTCATGAGTGAATCCTTGAGCGATCGCACTTCTGCTTCCAACCAGGTTACCCTCGCAGTTAGATCGTGAACATTCCATTTCGATGGCTTGAGTGCTGAATTGGTGAACGTCAGTGAACAGGTCCTCGTTCGGGCATGATGTGTAGACATGGTCACAGCACCGCGCGATGCCTGGACGTATATATTATTGCTCACCCTTATGTCCGAAGTCGACGGCGCACGTAATTTATTATTTTTTTCACTCGAGGTATAAAAGGTCAATTACTCTTGCATGTAATTATTAGCAAGAACTTCACTAGAATACCTATTTCGATGTGTAGAAGTTAGATCTATCCACCAGCACAAACAGGCTGGTCGCCATCTTGGGACCATCCCATCTTGGGACGATCTTCGTACGATCTTCTCAAAGGAGCCGGTAAGATAATTATAATTATAAACATAATATACCCATTTCAAAGTGTATCCGCATCGACGGCCGAACTCGAATTTCTCGATTAACCAGGCGCATTTCCAATGCATACGTTGCTTGGTCTGAGTCTCTGAGATCACGTGTCAAATCGTCAAACGCTAATTGAATTACTCTGAGCTGAATCCGGGATACCAGACTCTGTATAAATTGCCGCCATGCTCGATACAACTTGGCTAATGCAATAGCTGAGCAGATTGAGTAGCTGTAGCAGGGCTACTAAATGATAGCCCGAGAGGCTGACTCTGCACTCCCGCCTGTGCGTCACCTGGGGTTGGAGGTTGAAGATGAAACACTTCGTGACAATATTATAAAGCATGCCAAGTGCTTTTGTCTTTTGTCTGAAAGATACTCTTTTATACGTCAGCTGTCAGTTGACGCTTGAGATTGAGCATCAGTGGCAAACAAAGCCCCCTCGATATTACGTGAGATGACGTAAGTAACGTTGTGTTAACTTGTACCTAGATTTATTTATTTATTTATTTTACAAACTTCCGCGAATAATACAAGGTATTGGTGGCAGGTCCCTATACTTATATTTTATCTAAAGCTATAATAGTCTACTTTTAAAAAAATTTAGATCTTCCTGTTTTCCTTCCATAACACTTCTCTCCAATCCATTCCACTCCATTCCAATCCTATTTAAAAAAGAGTAATGCCCCACATCCTTTTTCATGCATTTCAATATCACCTTTCTTCTGTGTCCTCCTCTATATTCATATTTATTCTCTGCTATCACTATCTGCTCTCCCAATTCTTTCCAGCCTCCTCTTCCCCTTATTGCTCGAAAATAATTACACAAACTATTTAATTTTCTGCGGCTCTCCAGCGTCTTCCAACCCAGTTCTTTTACCATTTCTGATGGTCTTTCCATCACCCTTTCTTCTTCTCCTTTATCATTCTCCATCATATAAAACCTTTTCATCTTCCCTGTTACTCTTCTTGCCGCAAGCCTCTGAACTTTCTCCACTTCTTTAATTTCATTTTTCTTGTAAGGGTCCCATAGCGAAGAACCATACTCCATCAATGGTCTAATCAGTGATAAATATGCCTTGCTTTTTACTTCTGTTTTCATTCCTTTTAGTTGTCGCATTACAAAGTTCAGTGTATTTATTCCTTTTTTTTTTGTACATTCAATTTGTTTTTTCCAGTTTAAGTCTTTGTTAAACATTATTCCCAGGTACTTGTAATTATTGACTTCTTCAATGTTTGTTCCATAAATTTTATATTCCATTCCAAATTTCCCCCCTTTTCCAAAACACACCACTTTACATTTTTCAACATTCAAAGCCATTCCATTTGTTCGAACCCATTCTTCTACTGTTTCTATATCTTCTTGTAGTTTTCTAGTATCATTGTCGTCTTTAATCTCTTTGTAAATTACGCTGTCGTCAGCAAAAAGTCTTATTTTTGAGTTGCTGACTCCTTCTCCTAGGTCATCTATAAATATGTTGAATAATAGCGGTCCAAGTACACTCCCTTGCGGCACACCTGATAATACCTTTATCGCGTCTCCCATCACTTCACCAACTCTGACTTTCTGTATTCTGTTACAGAGAAAATCTCCTATCCAGTTGACTATTTGTAAATCGCCAACTTTTTCCCATAACTTCTCCATTAAAATCTCATGGTCTATTTTATCAAATGCTTTTTCGAAGTCTAGAAAAACGGCATCCACTCTTCCTCCTCTATCTAGAACGGCAGCAAGCTCACCAGATAGTCCCAACATTTGAGTCTCGCATGAAAAGTCTCGTCTGAATCCATGTTGTCTTTCATTTAGTCCTCCTTTCGTATCTAATTTTATTTTTATTCTGTTTTCGATAATTCTTTCCATGATTTTGCAGATATTTGACGTCAAACTAACCGGTCTATATTGCTGTATCTTGCATCGTTCTCCTCCTTTAAAAATTGGTATGACAATTGCTTCCTTCCATTCTTCTGGTAGTTTTCCTTCCTTCACTGACAAATTAAATATGTCGACAAGATAGGGAATAATATCTATACCAGCAATTTTTATCATATCATTTGATACACCATCCTGTCCTGGTGCTTTCCCATTTTTAATTTTCCTTAGAACATTCCAAACTTCCTCTCCTGTAATTTTTACTTCTTCATCTTCATTCAAAACTCCTGTCATTGTGTACCGGTCATTTCCACTTTGCCTGAACACTTCTTCATATTGCTTGTTCAGTGCATTTGCTTTTCCTAAATCTTCGTCCCATTCCATTCCATGTTTATCTCTTAATACGGGCAGAGTAATTCCAGTTCCCCTTTGTTGGCCAACGTATCTATACATTCTATTCCAACTACCTCGCATATCATTTTCATTGAATATGGAGCTGACAAAACGATTCTTTGCATCCTCCTTTGCTTTCGTCAAATCTTTTCTCATTTTGTTTAATTCTTGTTGTAAAAAAGTATTTTTATTTGCCTTGTGAATTTTTCTGCATCTTCGTTTTAGATTTTTTACTTTCTTATCATAATATACAGGATCACTGTTACTTCTTATAACTTTTGATGGGATACATTCCTGGCGTATATCATTATAAATCGTCCGAAACTCCCTCCACATGATTTGTATATCCGGCATGTTTTTATTTTTCCATTCATTTATATATTTCTGCTGGAATGCGCATCTTACCGCTTCTTCCCGGGCCTTTTTGTAATACCAAACCTTTTTTTTCTCAGTCTCCTTCTCATTTGAACTGAGCACTAAACTCACAACTGGTATTTTGTGATCGCTTATTCCTTCTATAACTTTTGAGCTTACCCATAACTCTGCTGGGCGAATGAGGATGACATCCAAAATGTTATTTCGTCCTGTTTTGGTTTCCCGTGTACCTTCTTGTACTGCTTGAGTAAATCCTTCATTCATTATGTCATGAACGATACTTTGCTTGTAATTTCCTCCACCACCAGCTTCCCATCTCACATTTGGTAAATTCATGTCTCCAGCTATTATAACGTTATCATCCATCCGTATATCAGATAGCCTAGCTGCCAATCTATTTAACATCGTAACGTCATCATTCGGAGGTCGATATGCTGCTATTAAATTAAATGTGTGTTTTTTCACTTTTATCTTCATCCCCATCATTTCCACAGTTTCTTCTCTCCAAGTAACATTTCCATTGACTCCATGTTTGGTTCCCACCATTATTCCTCCACCATGTTTATTCCTATCTCTTCGATGAAACACATATCCATCGATGGTCAACTCGTTTTCTTGATATCCATCGTCCAGCCATGTTTCTACCGCTACAATCACTTCTGGTCTGTGCACTTCCAGTAATGTTCTGAATTCGTCTATTTTGTTACAGATACTTCTGCAATTTACTAACATAATTTGCATCATGTCATTTTTCTTCGCGTCATTATTAGCCTTGCGTCATAAATTCCTTGGCGGCTTTGGTTTTTAGATCTGCGAAGTATTTGCACGCTTGCATTTGCATGCTTGACTTCATATTGTGTGCACTTAGAAGTAGATGGGGTGATACTTTCATTTGGAATGATGACCATACTCTCATGCTTAAACTCAGTAGTAGATGGATTGATACTTTTGATTTGAGTGATATCCATACGCTCATGTGTACACTCAGAAGTAGATGGAGTGATACTTTTGATTTGAGTGATATCCATACTCTCATGTGTACACTCAGAAGTAGATGGAGTGATACTTTTGATTTGAGTGATATCCATACTCTCATGTGTACACTCAGAAGTAGATGGAGTGATACTTTTGATTTGAGTGATATCCATACTCTCATGTGTACACTCAGTTGTAGATGGATTGATACTTTTGATTTGAGTGATATTCATACTCTCATGTGTACACTCAGTTGTAGATGGATTGATACTTTTGATTTGAGTGATATCCATACTCTCATGTGTACACTCAGAAGTAGATAGAGTGATACTTTTGATTTGAGTGATATCCATACTCACATGTGTACACTCAGTTGTAGATGGATTGATACTTTCGTCTGGAGTGAAGACCAGATTGACGACCATATCAGGAAGAGGGATTAGTGGGTTTGGCAAGGTAGCTTCTTTAGCTTGGTATTTTAATTCCAGGCGTTTCGGAGGCCTGCATAATAGACATATGTTTATTTCAGTGTTGTTTTGGTCAGTGTAATGTCTACTTGGATGTTTTGTTTGGTTTGTTTTTGTGTGAAATCTAGAATTGATAAAAATTCTGGACCACACATACACTTCAATATCTTCTGTTTTCTTGTTTGACATTTTAAAATCTTCAATTTCTTGGCTGCAGGCACATTGGATTTTTTAAATACAATATTCTTTGTAAAACTTACGTTTTTTTTATAATTTTTTGGTCAAATCTCTAAAAACAAACTTGTTTTTAAAATACGTAAGAAAAATCATGTGTATATCAGACTAAAAACTTGATAAAATCTGAGAAATATGTAAAATATTAGGAGCTCGAAAATTTCGACCTTCTTCCTTTCCAGTGCCTACTGGAATATCTGGCTGTCGATTCTGTATTGTTGTAAACGAATTGTAAGTTTCCTTTTCGGTCATCAAAGATTCGCCACAGTGGTCAGACTTTTGACCCGTTGAAGGTAAACAATAAACACGATTGATAAACCCAGATTGCATTTAGGATTAAATTCACACTAATACAAGCGTACCCAACGTCATAATTGGGGTTAGTCGAGTTTGTTGGTGTGTGATCGCAGCATAGCGTCACTAGATTCAGCGCCTTCTATGGTCTCTCATAGTCCTGAATCTACCTCCATGGAGCCCAACAACTCAAATAAACTTAATATCAATTCCACAGTTGGTCGTCCGTATAGCACAATTGGTTAGTGCACTGTCCCGGATAGACAAAGATCCGGGTTCGAGTCCCGGTACGGATGTAAATTTTGGAATTGATACTTCGTTTCTAATAATCATCAGAGGACACTTAAATTTGTTCAAAAGTTTCAGAATGATTTTTGAACGTTTCTTACCAAACAACGGACGCTCGAAGCCTAGAAGTCTTGAAGCAGTGATTTTCGACAAATTCGCATATTTGAGACATAATGAATCAGTCAATCGGAACATCTGTAGTGACTTCTTCCACACTAAAACCAAAAAGCAACACTATTTCCTATACGTATTTTAGCTGTGTGATATTTGGTCTCACGTCCAACGGTCGGTGCTTTCAGCTGGACAGAACGGCGTTCTCCTGGCGTTCTCCGTGCGAGCGAACGCCGTGGCGTTGACGACGCCCTCGAAGAGTACTTCTACTTTGCCGGTGCTCGATGGCATCCGGGTGTTGAGCATCCTGTGGGTCGTGCTCAGTGGCGTAGCCAGGATTGGGAGCTTGGGGGGGGGGCTGTCAGAAAAATAGGGGCGCCATCCTCATAAGTAATAAGGCATTAAGAAACGTGTATTAGCCAATTTTTGTCACTGTAATTTATATGACGTAGTTTGCTATGATCAAACATTATTTTTCTTGATCCAATAAAACTAATTAAAACAAATCAGAATTAATAAAAAAATGTAAGAAAATTAAATGTTACGCTTACGTAACAAGATGAGTTTATTATATAATTGGATGAGCGCAGCGAGTGAAGCGAATACTTTCAATTTCCACTCACTCCTAAAAAGAGTCACTATTGATTTTTTTTGTTTTTCTGTCCGTTGTCCGCGCTCGACTGTCCAAACGGCCGAAACGATTTAGATGCAATTTTCAGAGTACTTCTGCGTTTTTCAGTTCAAAAACTTAAAAATGTTTTTCAAAAATCAAAAATTTCAATTTTCTCATGCTCAATTAGACGGCTTGTTTTCGTTTCACTGGCCAAATGGCTCAACCAATTTTGAGAAGTAACCCTTATTTTCCAGCAAAAAGTTTCTTTCGTCGAGGCTTCATTTTCGCAAAGTTGTCGGTCATATTTTCAAAATCTATTGTTTCTGCGAGTTCTCGCTCAATGTTTAAAACAGCTATATTGGAGATGACCTCTGTCTTTAAGTGTGGTGTCAGTGTCAAAAGTGTTTATGAGTAAAAGAAACAGATACGAATTGCCTGTAAGGTGACCGCTCCACCAAAGGAAAACCCGAAGTTACACCAAAAATTGACGCCTTCGCATTAACAGCTATACAGGTTCTGCATTCTGACGACTTGATGACTGACGTCTTTTTCTACCCTTTCGTCAGACAATGGCTCGGGCAATTGGTTGGTTTCACGCTGTCATTACCTCGACATGTCAACAAGCGTTTGGTCCAGCATGCCGCTAGCCCTTTTAAGCATGTATGGACAGGTGGTTCCACTAAATTGTACACCTTCTTTGGTTGAAATCAGCGCCCCTAATAGTCTTTTAATTTTTGAAAATGAGGGTCTTTAGGGGCGCCCCAATTAGACGCAAAATGTCCTAACTTTTTCAGAAATTTCATATAGTTTACATGTTTCTGGGTCCAGAGCGGGCTTTATTGTAATTTTAATTAATAAAAATAGGGGCGCCCGGCGCTCGGCGCCGGGCGGCGCCCGGGGCGGTCGCCCCCCCTGCCCCCGTGCTGGCTACGCCACTGGTCGTGCTCTGCCATCACTACCGGTTCAACTTCATCAACGCTAGCATCAACTTCAACACGGTCATGCAGGTAGATCCAGGCTCATGCCGTACATTAACGACTGCTTCTTAGTTGTTGATGAGTGTAGCGAATATTCAAGTACGCTTGCTGCAGAGATTTGTGTTTTGTTCGCTGTAAAGGCCAAATGCCTTGACCGATTTCGATGAACTTTTCTGAGAACCTTTGTAATTTCTACAGTTAGATCTGTCACGTTATTTAAGCAAACCAGCCAAATAGTTTTTATGTAATTAATTGTTCTTACGAAATTGTTTAGTTTTTCTAAATCACGTTTTGCACACTATAAGCCAAGCAACTGGATATATAATTTGGCGAAACCTTATAGATATTATGACCGGTCGCGATTTTTTGTTCGTGTGAAAATTTCACTTTTCTAGGTAATATGTTTAACCTCATTTACAGGACTACTTTAAAAATATAGCGCTTTTTATGACGGTGTTATGTCTTTCCTTTAGTGTTTTTGCAGTTTTATGCAACTAAAACAACTTTAGAATAATTGCAAGTGTCCGGTGTTGCTCTGTTATAACGTTTTGGCGGTCCTACAAAGTACATGTCAAGACGTGTCGACGTTTTTACAAACTACGGCTCTGAAACGCTACGCCTTTCTTAAACAACTTTCATAAACCGATGTTGACAAATATCACATGATCCGTCAAATAAATTTTAAGCAAAAGATACGCTTTTATTTTACAGGAAACCAACTAAACATTTTTCGACTTTTATACGTTTCAAAATATTCAAATAATTTCACTACGACCAAATCATGATATTTCCAGGTGACGAATCTCATCAAGAAAGCAGCTCTTTAAATAAAATGTTCAGAATAGTATTCCTATCCCTATCCCTATCCCTATCCCTATCCCTATCCCTATCCCTATCCCTATCCCTATCCCTATCCCTATACTAATATTATCCCTGTGGTTCAGTATGTTTTCATCACTTTCAGATATGTCTATGCACGCCTAAAGTTACCATCCGATTCTTATGAAATTTTGGAAACGCACTCGATACACTATTATTGGATGCAACGAGGGGGTCTCGCTGCGGTTTGACAAAAATGGGTCCTTTTTTGGGGGGGTTCACCTAGCAAATTTGGACTTGGAGGATTGAAAATTTATACCCGTGTAGAAGCGACCATTTGAAATTCAAATCGAAATTTTCAAATCAGCCAGCCCAAAATTGGGCCCTGTTGAGGGGGTCATTTAGCAAAAATAAAAACTTGCGTTTACACTTGGCAATTATTTTTCTAGCTTTATGGAATTCTGGAAACGCACTCGATCCCACATTCCGAAATGGGCCCTATTTTGGGGGGGGGGGGGGTTCACCCGTCAAATTAGGACACAGAGATTAAAGTGTTCATTCTGAATTCAAAACTATATTTTTAAGTCCGCCAGCCCAAAATTGGGCCCAATTAGGGGGGCTCTTTTCGCAAAAACCAAAACATGCAGCTCTACACTTAGCAACACTTATTTTCCTATCTGCATGAAATTTTGGGATAGCACTCGACCGAAAATTCTGCAACACACTGGTGGGGTCTCGCTTTGGTTTGGCCAAAATGGGCTCTTTATGGGTGGGGGGGAGGGTTCAAACACCAAATTTGGACTCAAGGTAGTATTGATAATTTGTACCCATGTAGAAGCGTCTATTTATATAAAAAATCCAAGATTTAATATTAGCCAGCCCAAATTGGGCCCTTTAGGGAGGTCTTGCGGCAAAAACTCGCGGCTCGACTCACAACTTGGGTGTATTTATGAAGTTTTGACATCGCAATCGATCAACATTCTGCTACACATTGTCGGGATCTCGCTCCGGTTTGACCAAAATAAGCCCTTTTTTTGAAAGGGTGGGGACATTTTGGATGCTATTAAAAAGTGCATGTCCGTTGGTAGCATGGTAAAATTGCTGTCATCTTGACATTATTTATCAATGGTATTAATTTCTTTAAAATGGGCCCTTATTTCGTTGCGTTCAACACTGACAGCCAGAAGAGCGCTGTGCTCTGTGTTTGAAGCACCAACTTTGCTGACAAGATTCTTTCTGCAAAAACACATGGCCCCACCAAGTGCATATTATTATAAATCATCGTGGAGAGAGGGGGCTCGCTACAGCCAGCCACATTTCGGGGAAGTCCCGTGATTGCGCAACTGATCATAAACATTGAGTTTTTGTTTTTATTTTTTAACACTTTAATTGAAACTAAAAATGAATCTGAAATTACTGACGATATTGTGATTTTTTTTCGTAATGCGTCGGTACAAACTCGCGAGAGTTCGCGAACATTGGTCAACTTCGCGCGTTAAAACACCAATTTCGCGTTGGTGTGCGAAAATAACTATGTAAATTTTGAATCGGCAGCAAACACACAGCAAACACAGTAAACATATGATTAAAAAATCCTTCAATATCAACATTTTGCATTTGTCGCGATCACTATACACAATCCCTCAATAATCGATAGTGGAAGTCTGGGCGGACATTTTGCCAGGGGACACTTTGCCAGGCTACCCTTCAAGGAAATACGCTTCGTGGTGGGTACCTGGACAAAAGATAGGGTATAATGAAACATAGAACACAATTGGGTTGGGAAGTTGGGTTGGGTCAGGAAAGGTCGGATTAGTGGAGTGGGTGGTGGGGGGGGGGGGGGGGGCGCATATGGTTAAAAAATTACTGTCATCTCGAAATTGTTTCCACTTTAATGTATTGATATTTGACTGCTAGACGAGCCCAACGGACACCGGCTTACAACGGGTAACTACTACTACTAACTACGCCGCAGGGGCGGAGCCACTAGTTCTAACAAATAGTTTTCTTACCTACTCTACGCTTGTATCATGGATGGGATTTCGCGACTCCTCGCCTAGTGTCAAGATTGTGAAGAGCTGTGTTTTTGGGATGCAGGTCGAGACGGACTGGATACACATGGCAATCAGCAACGGCAGCTTCTGCGTGGACTCGTTCCTCCTGCTCGCCGGCACCTTGCTCGCCTACAACTACCTCGGCTACATGAGCAAGGGCTTCGAGTTCAACCTGACCAAGTTCTACGCGCACCGATTTATCAGGTAATCAACGCTCTTCAAATCCATCGAGCTGAGGGTTAAGCATCCGCGGTGCATCAGAGTCTACTCTGCATCTGAGAAGGCTGCCACGAAACTATTAACTTGATCCTTAATACTTGAAATGGGAGACTGACAGTCCAAGGAGCTATCAGATGATAGTTGACAGCTGATCTAATTGTATAGTCTTGATCTTACTAAATCTGTAAAGATAATTTGTTTGTTGAGGTAGGTCACCCTTATACTGTAGTTGCATATACATACTGTTTTTACATACATTGTTTTTTGCCTAATCCAGTTGCCACTCTTGTAAAATATCTTTCATCTCTCGCTCTTCGATTCGTAAGCATGTTCATTCGTTGGTCGTCCGTCGTCTGAGACCGATTTCACTGAGGTGGAGATGCACATGCACAAATTTTCTACGCGACGATTTGCTGACTTGCTATAGATACAACTTGGCTGGCTACTATATCAGATTGAGTAGCTATAGCAGATTGAGTAGCTATAGCAGATTGAGTAGCTATAGCAGATTGAGTAGCTATAGCAGATTGAGTAGCTATAGCAGATTGAGTAGCTATAGCAGATTGAGTAGCTATAGCAGATTGAGTAGCTATAGCAGATTGAGTAGCTATAGCAGATTGAGTAGCTATAGCAGATTGAGTAGCTATAGCAGATTGAGTAGCTATAGCAGATTGAGTAGCTATAGCAGATTGAGTAGCTATAGCAGATTGAGTAGCTATAGCAGATTGAGTAGCTATAGCAGATTGAGTAGCTATAGCAGATTGAGTAGCTATAGCAGATTGAGTAGCTATAGCAGATTGAGTAGCTATAGCAGATTGAGTGGCTATAGCAGATTGAGTGGCTATAGCAGATTGAGTGGCTATAGCAGATTGAGTAGCTATAGCAGATTGAGTAGCTATAGCAGATGGAGTAGCTATAGCAGATTGAGTAGCTATAGCAGATTGAGTAGCTATAGCAGATTGAGTAGCTATAGCAGATTGAGTAGCTATAGCAGATTGAGTAGCTATAGCAGATTGAGTAGCTATAGCAGATTGAGTAGCTATAGCAGATGGAGTAGCTATAGCAGATTGAGTAGCTATAGCAGATTGAGTAGCTATAGCAGATTGAGTAGCTATAGCAGATTGAGTAGCTATAGCAGATTGAGTAGCTATAGCAGATTGAGTAGCTATAGCAGATTGAGTAGCTATAGCAGATTGAGTAGCTATAGCAGATTGAGTAGCTATAGCAGATTGAGTAGCTATAGCAGATTGAGTAGCTATAGCAGATTGAGTAGCTATAGCAGATTGAGTAGCTATAGCAGATTGAGTAGCTATAGCAGATTGAGTAGCTATAGCAGATTGAGTAGCTATAGCAGATTGAGTAGCTATAGCAGATTGAGTAGCTATAGCAGATTGAGTAGCTATAGCAGATTGAGTAGCTATAGCAGATTGAGTAGCTATAGCAGATTGAGTAGCTATAGCAGATTGAGTAGCTATAGCAGATTGAGTAGCTATAGCAGATGGAGTAGCTATAGCAGATGGAGTAGCTATAGCAGATTGAGTAGCTATAGCAGATTGAGTAGCTATAGCAGATTGAGTAGCTATAGCAGATTGAGTAGCTATAGCAGATTGAGTAGCTATAGCAGATTGAGTAGCTATAGCAGATTGAGTAGCTATAGCAGATTGAGTAGCTATAGCAGATTGAGTAGCTATAGCAGATTGAGTAGCTATAGCAGATTGAGTAGCTATAGCAGATTGAGTAGCTATAGCAGATTGAGTAGCTATAGCAGATTGAGTAGCTATAGCAGATTGAGTAGCTATAGCAGATTGAGTAGCTATAGCAGATTGAGTAGCTATAGCAGATTGAGTAGCTATAGCAGATTGAGTAGCTATAGCAGATTGAGTAGCTATAGCAGATTGAGTAGCTATAGCAGATTGAGTAGCTATAGCAGATTGAGTAGCTATAGCAGATTGAGTAGCTATAGCAGATTGAGTAGCTATAGCAGATTGAGTAGCTATAGCAGATTGAGTAGCTATAGCAGATTGAGTAGCTATAGCAGATTGAGTAGCTATAGCAGATTGAGTAGCTATAGCAGATTGAGTAGATAGCAGATTGAGTAGCTATAGCAGATGGAGTAGCTATAGCAGATGGAGTAGCTATAGCAGATTGAGTAGCTATAGCAGATTGAGTAGCTATAGCAGATTGAGTAGCTATAGCAGATTGAGTAGCTATAGCAGATTGAGTAGCTATAGCAGATTGAGTAGCTATAGCAGATTGAGTAGCTATAGCAGATTGAGTAGCTATAGCAGATTGAGTAGCTATAGCAGATTGAGTAGCTATAGCAGATTGAGTAGCTATAGCAGATTGAGTAGCTATAGCAGATTGAGTAGCTATAGCAGATTGAGTAGCTATAGCAGATTGAGTAGCTATAGCAGATTGAGTAGCTATAGCAGATTGAGTAGCTATAGCAGATTGAGTAGCTATAGCAGATTGAGTAGCTATAGCAGATTGAGTAGCTATAGCAGATTGAGTAGCTATAGCAGATTGAGTAGCTATAGCAGATTGAGTAGCTATAGCAGATTGAGTAGCTATAGCAGATTGAGTAGCTATAGCAGATGGAGTAGCTATAGCAGATGGAGTAGCTATAGCAGATTGAGTAGCTATAGCAGATTGAGTAGCTATAGCAGATTGAGTAGCTATAGCAGATTGAGTAGCTATAGCAGATTGAGTAGCTATAGCAGATTGAGTAGCTATAGCAGATTGAGTAGCTATAGCAGATTGAGTAGCTATAGCAGATTGAGTAGCTATAGCAGATTGAGTAGCTATAGCAGATTGAGTAGCTATAGCAGATTGAGTAGCTATAGCAGATTGAGTAGCTATAGCAGATTGAGTAGCTATAGCAGATTGAGTAGCTATAGCAGATTGAGTAGCTATAGCAGATTGAGTAGCTATAGCAGATTGAGTAGCTATAGCAGATTGAGTAGCTATAGCAGATTGAGTAGCTATAGCAGATTGAGTAGCTATAGCAGATTGAGTAGCTATAGCAGATTGAGTAGCTATAGCAGATTGAGTAGCTATAGCAGATTGAGTAGCTATAGCAGATTGAGTAGCTATAGCAGATTGAGTAGCTATAGCAGATTGAGTAGCTATAGCAGATTGAGTAGCTATAGCAGATTGAGTAGCTATAGCAGGGCTAATAAATGATAGCCCGAGTGGTTGACTCATAAGTAGGGATATGCCCGATGATATCGAATTCTGATAGGATAGGCGCGCCTGTTTTGGTAGGGGGAGGGTTTTAGGAATCAGGGAATAATTAAGGTATTTGAAGGATAATTAGGGTTGGCAACAATAGTCCCACGAAGGTAGAATACTCTTCGTGACTATACTGATAGTTATATTCCTGACGGGCGATTTTGTATGTAGTTTTCGTGAGTTTTACTGAAGTTAAGCAACATTGCGCGGCCCGGGCTGGATGGGTGACCGTTGACCATGATGATTTGTTCGGTCAGGGTGGCTCCAGTGATGCTAGGGGTGTCCTTGGTGACTCTCATCCTGACAAACATGGCAGGCGGAAGTCCGCTGCTGAAAGCCAACGCGGTACAGGCCGAGGACGCGTGCGACAACATCTGGTGGCAATTCCTATTCATCAGCAACTACGTGCCGAGCAACCCCAACGTAGGTCTTCCTACGCCTTCCTAGAAACATCTTTACTAGGTACAACCTAACTTGATGCAATACCAAGGTAAGTCATCCTCATCCTAAGTCCTAGATGCTGAAAACCGTCCCCTCGAAATTCCCGAGGAAGGTTGGCTTGAAAAAAAGTGTAGGTAAGTCGGGTAAACACCATGCTGTATGCCATGTGCTTTCTGAACCTATACCTCGTGATGATAAACCAGTTTTCCTTATCAGTAATGCCTGCCCAGTGAAATGAGGATCGACCGAGCTCACAAATATGATATCTCGTGAGTCTTGCACACCATTTCACAACCCCCTCAAAAAACTGGAGATGGGGAAATAATACGAAAACTTACTGCGTCTTGTCTTAACAGTAAACACGTTGATCTCATCACTTCCTCGGTAATTTGAAAAGGTTTTTCTTCCATGGTGCAATTTAATCTAATCTCTTTGTAATTGCTTCTATTATATTTGGATCAAGTCAATGGTTGGCTCCGAGACCCGACCTGTCTGATGGCTGTAGGCTACCTTGTCCTGGCGGGTCGGATATATTATATCAAGTCAGGTTCGAGGGATTTAGTTCCAAGCTAGGTAGGCTTCTGGACATTGAAAACCGTCCATTCGATAAATTTACAAGCCATAAATAAAGTTTGTTTGAAAAGTGTGTAAGTATCGGTGTGTAAGTATCGAATCCCGGTACGGATGTATATTTTGGAATTGATATTTCGTTTCTAATAATCAGTGTGTAAGTAGTTCGGGAACACACCATGGGTATACAATGTCACCTCGTTATGATGAACTATGTTTTCATTATTATTCCTTACTGAGAGTTTCTTTCTCCTCCTCAAGAGTGGTGAACAAAGGGTGTTAATAGCTGACAAAAATGTTATTCCTCATCAGAAAAATGGGTTGTAAGTTTCAAATAAGGGTTTTAAACCCCCAAATTTTCAAAAAACTCGTTTCTTACCACTTTTTTTTTAATGTTGTGTACGCATTAAGAAAGCCCTACTAATAAGTTGAAAAATGCATGTTGTTAAATTAAGTATTATTCACAACTGTTTTATCCAGAGTTTAGATTTCCATGTGAAAAAATTAAACAAGTAACAGGCACTTGCGCTCAAAAGTTTGAGTATTTGCCAAGGGCCAAAATCATACCACCTCATTGTAAACAAACGGTGAAAGATAGAGATTTGAAATTATCTCCAACTCATCTCGGACAGTTTGTGCTCATGATTTCATCAACACAATTAGTGTCCCAAGTATAGTTTTAATTTTATAACTGAAACAAGACGACGAGGTGTAAACCGGCGCGTGTTGGGCGATGCCACGGAACCAATCACAGCGCGCATACGCATCACGTGGCCCTGCTAATGTAGCGTATGTTTGTCATTGAGTTGGCGGCATGCTTCCTGAGTTCATTGAGTGTGGGATTTTTGTACTTTTCTTTGCTGGCAGGGTAAGTTGACTTACTTTTAAACTAAATATATTCACTTTCACACACTTACAAGTGGTTGGTGTTGTGGTGCGAATCACAGTCAGCAACAAATGCCTTTGATGGGAATTATTATAGTGAAAACGATATCACATAACACTCCCTAAAACTTCACAGCACATTCTAATCAAAGCATGGGGCTGTTTGTACACTATCGTATTGTCGTTGATACCGATCTGGACCCTTATATGATAACTTTTTCTGTTTCTCACTCTGCCGAAATGAGCAAATTTCGGCTTTAGTTTGCAAAGAAGGCATGGGAAACATGCAACCGAAACCCACCCATTTTCACACGGCTGGAAAATAAATCAGTGTGAATTTAATCCCAGATGCAAAACTCGTTGCATGTACGATATAGGCAATGAATATTAGTAACGAAATACCAATTACAAAATTAACATCCTTGCAGGAATTCGAATCCTGGTCTATAAACCCCGATTATAACGAGGCTCCATGGAGATAGAAACAGGACTATGAATGAACATAGAAGGCGGTGAATCTAGTGACGCTATATGCTGCAATCACACGCCAACAACTCGACTAACCCCGATTATAACGAGGCTCCATGGAGATAGAAACAGGACTATCAATGAACATAGAAGGCGGTGAATCTAGTGACGCTATGCTGCAATCACACGCCAACAACTCGACTAACCCCGATTATAACGTGGCTCCATGGAGATAGAAACAGGACTATGAATGAACATAGAAGGTGGTGAATCTAGTGACGCTATGCTGCAATCACACACCAACAACTCGACTAACCCCGATTATAACGAGGCTCCATGGAGATAGAAACAGGACTATGAATGAACATAGAAGCCGGTGAATCTAGTGACGCTATGCTGCAATCACACACCAACAACTCGACTAACCCCGATTAAAACGTGGCTCCATGGAGATAGAAACAGGACTATGAATGAACATAGAAGGCGGTGAATCTAGTGACACTATGCTGAAAATCACACACCAACAACTCGCCTAACCCCGATTATAACGTGGCTCCATGGAGATAGAAACAGGACTATGAATGAACATAGAAGGTGGTGAATCTAGTGACGCTATGCTGCAATCACACACCAACAACTCGACTAACCCCGATTATAACGAGGCTCCATGGAGATAGAAACAGGACTATGAATGAACATAGAAGCCGGTGAATCTAGTGACGCTATGCTGCAATCACACACCAACAACTCGCCTAACCCCGATTATAACGTGGCTCCATGGAGATAGAAACAGGACTATGAATGAACATAGAAGCCGGTGAATCTAGTGACACTATGCTGAAAATCACACGCCAACAACTCGAATAGCACCGATTATAATTGGGGTTAGCCGATAACCCGATACGGATGTAAATTTTGGAATTTGATATTTCGTTTCTAAGAATCAGAAAATGAATCAGTTTTTGAACAAAAGTCCAGGACAAGGCTTAAGTCCGGGTAAGTCGGTGCTAGATTTTCTAGTGTGCAGAGAATGACCTGCTTGTTGCTTGTTACAGTGTATCGGTGTCACGTGGTATTTGAGCATGGACATGCAGCTCGTCTGGATCGCACCGCTCTTGCTGATTCCACTCCGGAGGTAACACACTCAAAACACTCAAAATATTTACTTTATCGAAGACTGCAGTGTTACTTCTGCAACTGAATAGGCTGATCATCTTAGTATGTCGTACAAAATAGTACAGGATCTAAGTTGAGAAAAAACAATGGTAAATCTATAAAATTTCATCAAAATCTTTTGAGGCGTTTGGCCTGTAGAGCACTATATCGCACAGGCATTAAAAAACAAAGTTGATTTTTTTCAGCAGTTAGTTTAATTGAAGATTTGCTCCAGTCGCTTCGCTTGTAACGCTCACCATTTTAGTGATGAAAATAATGATACTTACTTTAGACTCAAGTATTTACTAATCTTAGCATGTTAGTTTGCAGAGTGAAACTAATACGAAGCTGCAAAAAACTTTCACTTTTCACGACGTTTCGCTAAGCAATTCCGTCTGCTGTATCTTCGGTCAGCTGGTCTGAGCTCAAAACTCGGGTCTTCACAATATTTTCACACAGATTCCCGAGAAGCTTTAAAATTATGTTTGTACTTTACTGTCTGACACCTGTCAACTCGCTACAGTTTGTTGTCAATCTGCAGATGGCCACGAGTCGGTAAATCGATCATCGGTCTTCTACTTGCCGCGGGAACCGCGACTGTCTTTGCTGTGGCGTACACAAACAAAGTGGCGTTCTCCAAGTACATCCCTCCCCGGTAAATTAATTGATACTGGCAAAGAATTCAATCAATTAAAGTTGCTCACCGTGGTTCGAATGGTTACTATGTTAATCAGACGTTGATGCAACGAATGATAACAGTTTTGTTCGAAGCAATTCACATTCTCAACAACCTTGAGATCACAAAGTAAGAAATATTTTGCTGATATTGGGACACTCTGTCGAAATAGCATTTTTGAGCTGGCGACAGAGTCACAGAATCGCCAGCAATTGGTAAGAAATAAAAGCATCAAGGACAGCCATCTATGTACAAGTTAAAACAACGTTACTTACGTCATCTCACGTAATATCGAGGGGGCTTTGTTTGCCACTGATGCTCAATCTCAAGCGTCAACTGACAGCTGACATTTAAATGAGTATCTTTGCTGGTTGATAACTGCACTCGCTTTATTCAACTTCCGACTTTTCCGCCAAGTTCGCCACCAGCGCTTTGTCATCCGATTTTCACAGAGAGTTTCCCGCGTTGTAATCGTAAGATATTTACTCTTGAGAGCGATAAAAGAACTAAGCCTGGTTTACACGGTTCAATCGTACGTTCAAGTTTTAAGCGCAATCTTGAGGTCAACCAACAAAATGAACATGTTATTTAAAATCAAAATTTGCGGAAGAAAAGTCGAATTGAATACTTGAGTTCAAGTTTTGCCTCAACTTTTTTGTTTTGAACGAAACCAAATTTCCATTCAGCTTGAAAGTAAATCAACAAAGCTACGAGTCATAGTCACGAATATGCTGTCTGCCTACTGAATTCTGAAACACTACGCCATTGAGTTTGTCAAAGATCTTCACTGTGGCACAACGTTGCTGGCCAATTATTTGAGTAGCCACCATCAAAATATCTATAAATGCACAGTTCTCCAAATTATTGTCAGTTCCTTCTAATCAGTGGTTGGAGCTGAGCATTTTCATTTTGTTATAGTTTTGCGGGCGTAAATATTTTCATTAAATTGAGTCGTGTAAACGGCATTATTAACGTTGTCAGACCTGCAGCCTGACGATGCTCGTGTATAGCATATTAAGGTGTAGGCACTAGCCTAGCTGAAGGCGCTTTCCGGGTATTGCGGGGTTTGGGTTGCCTTCGACCATGGCTGTGTCAATGGCCGAAGGTGGCCGCTAGGGAGGGGTGCCATGCCCTGAGGCGGTATCACCAGTCGGAGCAGAGCTGAGTTTAGAGATGGTTGTGTTCGAGTGCTTGTAATAAAGAGTTGGTGACTGATAACCGAAATGTTATTGGATGAGCGAGCGAAATCCTTCAATTTAACAACAGAAGGGGAATAATAAACTTATTAACTTTTTTTTTAACGAAAACGAGCAACCCTACTTACAGGTCACAGATCGTTGCGAAATTTGGAAAAAAAAACACTCGTGGTGACACAGCGAGGTGCTGTATAGTTTCTGAGCAAAAACTGGCAGGCCATTTTGTTTTTACTAGGGCTTCGCCGAACGCTACCTGTGGACGCGTTGTTGGATGAGCGTATTTCTTTGTATACCAGTATATACCAATACCATATAGTGTATACGGTATAGTGTATACCAGCCCAGATTTTGGTCTTCCAAAGTTCATCAAATTTGATTAATAATTTTGGCATGTAAGCTAAGTAAAGGATTCTTGGAAGCGAATAAATCCACACACGTCTTGATTCTTTTGCCGAATTTCCACATCACCTTATCATAACTTTTTTTTCTGTTAAATCTGTAAATTTTCGTAAATTTGGATTTTTGAGAAAAGTTTTAAAGCTATCAAGCAAACTAGCAGCGGAGCCCGTGCCTACGGCACTATGTGTTTACGTCTTATACTTTGAATTATTATTATTTTTTTTTCATTTAATTATAAGTCCATAAGGCAAACCCTTATGCCCATAAGGCATACCTATGCCCATAAGGCAAACCCTTATGCCCATAAGGCATACCTATATGCCCATAAGGCAAACCCTATGCCCATAAGGCATAACCATATGCCCATAAGGCAAACTCCTATGCCCATAAGGCAAACCATATGCCCATAAGGCAAACCCTATGCCCATAAGGCATAACCATATGCCCATAAGGCAAAACCCTATGCCCATAAGGCAAACCATATGCCAATAAGGCAAACCCTATGCCCATAAGGCATAACCCTATGCCCATAAGGCAAACACTATGCCCATAAGGCATAACCATATGCCCATAAGGCAAAACCCTATGCCTATAAGGCAAACCATATGCCCATAAGGCAAACCCTATTCCCATAAGGCATAACCATATGCCCATAGGGCAAAACACTATGCCCAAGGCATACCTATATGCCCATAGGGCAAAACTACGTGGTCTTAGTAAATAAAACAGTATGCCCATAGGGCAAATTCTCGGCACAACATATTTATTTCGGGAACTTTTAGTTTCAATAAATCAACCCTGGAACCGCCCCAGTGAAAAAATAAAACTGGAAATCAGAGTAGATGGATTTTTTTTTTATTTGAATGGCAAGACATGGTGAAAATCGCTAGTTTTTTGCATTTTTCACCTTGAAATACTTGACGGATTGCCACGAAATATAGCCTATACAACGTGTCGTGAAATTCTACACATTATTCTCCCAACAGAAGGGTCCGAAATTGCGGGTAAATATGGTTGAATCGCTGAAAACATGAAAAATCCCGAAAAAACAGTTGGAAAAGTGAGCAGGCAGGCAGGCAGGCAGGTAGGCAGCCACGAAAAAGTTGAAAGCTACGAAATAGGGATTTTATATAAGGTTGATACGTAGAATGATGAATTCACTGCAACTTGAATTTGTACCTAGAGATTCAAAGATTCAAGCATTATTATAATTACCTCTGGTGAAAGCTGATCGAATCCAGAGGCAATTAATTTTCGGCCAAGCAAAATCAGTATCTAGCTGTCAAACTTTGTCCAGCCTAGACGACAGATGGACTTTTTGATATTTTTCATATAAAAACCATGTCAAATCGCAGGAAAACTGTTATAACGGTACATCTCACTACGGTTAACATATTTGCAACGTTTGTTGAAGAAAAAGCAAGGGTAATTCAGTTTAGATATGTTAAACGGCAAAAAATTTGAAAATTTAATCGAAAAATACGATTAAAAAACGTATTACAAACATTAAAAACATATTTCTTGGTTAACCAGTATAGTGTATACGGTATACAAAAGCTATTCTGCAAATTTCCTCAAATTCGGCTTGGTATTTTAGCTAGTAGAGTAAAAACAAACAGCGAAATGATGGCGAAAAATCTGAAAATTTTCGTAAATTTGGATTTTTGAGAAAAGTTCTAAAGCTATCAAGCTAAAAAACGCAGAGGGTCTAAGTTCAGAACAAAGTCAGGTACACTGAAAATTTCATCAAAATCGGATCAGCCGTTTGGACCGTAGAGCGCGAACAAACACACAAAAAAAAAAAAACAAACAACAAACAAACAAACAAAAAAAAAAAAAAAATTGACTTTTTTTCTACGGGTGGTCAAATTAGAGTCTTCGCTTCACTCGCTTCGCTCGCTACGCTCATCCAATGAGCAAAAACCCGTTCATTTTTCAGTTTTTTGGTACTAACTCGGCACCAAATTTGGATTGCACATATATGATAACAAGTAAAACGAATTGCTTAAGCTTCAGATACGTGCATAACGTATTTCGCTATCAGAAAAATAAAATGACTTAATAATAAATAAATAAATAGCACCGTTTTCAACATAATGATTTTCAAATGATTTCCGTTTGGATTTCCTCGTGGAGATAACGGCTCGCTCATCCTGCAACGAGTGTAGGCTCTACTAATCGTTTACCTAGTAATTGTCAAGATGCTGGTCCTGTCAACGTGATAGCATTTCCCGCACGCAGCGCGCACGTCGAGTCCCTGCTGGTGCTGCCAACGCACGCCCGCATCACGCCCTGGCTGCTCGGCCTGCTCCTCGGCAACGTCCTCCACTTCGGCGGCCACACGTGGAGCACGCGTCGCACGTCCTGGTCGCTGCTCGGCGCCGCCTGGACGTCCACTCTCGCGCTGCTGGCCACCTCCTTGCTCTACGCGCATCGCTTCTACGCAGGCTCGGCGACCTTCGAAAACAACGGCGTTGCGATCTCGCTCTACGTGGCCTTGATGCGACCTGCGTGGGCGTCGGGGCTCGCCGTGTTGATCGGGATTTGCGTGACGGGGCACGGAGGTGGGTCCATCCTGGGTTCACTCTGTCTGCGATATGACGGCTGTCGATTGACGCTTCATGTTGAGATTCAGTGGCAGACAAAGCCCCCTCGATTGTAAATAAGATAATTATAAGCAGCAGCTGCAGCAGCAGCAGCAGCAGCAGCAGCAGCAGCAGCAGCAGCAGCAGCAGCAGCAGCAGCAGCAGCAGCAGCAGCAGCAGCAGCAGCAGCAGCGGCGGCAGCAGCAGCAGCAGCGGCAGCAGCAGCAGCAGCAGCAGCAGCAGCAGCAGCAGCAGCAGCAGCAGCAGCAAGCACCATGCAGCAGCAGCAGCAGCAGCAGCAGCAGCAGCAGCAGCAGCAGCAGCAGCAGCAGCAGCAACAGCAGCAGCAGCAAGTAGCAGCAGCAGCAAGCAGCATGCAGCAGCAGCAGCAGCAGCAGCAGCAGCAAGCAGCATGCAGCAGCAGCAGCAGCAGCAGCAGCAGCAGCAGCAGCAGCAGCAGCAGCAGCAGCAGCAGCAGCAGCAGCAGCGGCAGCAGCAGCAGCAGCAGCAGCAGCAGCAGCAGCGGCGGCAGCAGCAGCAGCAGCAGCGGCAGCAGCAGCAGCAGCAGCAGCAGCAGCAGCAGCAGCATGCAGCAGCAGCAGCAGCAGCAGCAGCAGCAAGCAGCATGCAGCAGCAGCAGCAGGCAGCGTGTCAGATGACTAAAAAAGGGCTTACTGTCATGTCTGCAGGCTATGTTAACACCCTGCTGTCATGTCTGCAGGCTGTGTTAACACCCTGCTGTCGTGGCCGGGATGGCTCGTGCCCAGCCGTCTCAGCTTCTGCGTATATCTTACGCACTGGACGCTGCTGGCCGGCTTCCACGCAACGAGGACACACGCGCGACATTTCGACGACGTCTCGATGGTACGACCGCACGCACCATGCAAAGCCGGCATTTTTGTCCAGTTTTCCGAGGCTTGTTAATAATTATTTAATAATTAGTTAATTAGTTGATGAGCGTAACGAGCGAAGCGAGTGAAGCGAAATCTTCAGTTACACTTTACTGCTAAAAAATCCGTTGTGTATTTTTGTTTGTTTGTTTGTTTTTGTTTTTGTTTTTTTTTTTTCTGTCTGTTCGCGTACTACAGACCAAAAGACTTAAGGTGGATCCGTACAGTTTTTTTATTGTTTTTGTTTTGGTAAAATTTTACTCAGATGTGGTCTATGCCGGAAAGAAATACATAATTTTTTTTTTTTTATATTTACTGGAAATTTTCCGGAAAAAGTGAAAATTTGTTTGGTTAACATGCCACCACTCTTTCCCTCAATTAGGTCTAAATATTGGTGATCTCATTCTCGACTATTTTTTTTTTTCGATCAAGACACTTGCAGCTTGCCAATAAAGGAAGATGAAAGTTTAGAACTGCATACTTTTTCACTAACAAATTTTGAAACAAAACAAAAAAATTAGCAAAATTGCGTCATATTTTAACCATTGACAAAATTTAGAGAATGTCAGCGAGAATGGAATTAAGTGTCTTATTATAATCCCTGACGTTTGGACATTCCATAAATATTAATTTCATTTCGATCGGACGACGGATACTCCCCCCTAGCAGGACAAGAGACAGGTCAGCGAGCGTAATTTTCCATACAATTTTTTTCATTTTCCGGAAAATTTCCAGCAAATTATTTTTAAAAATACATAAAAGGTAGATTTCTTAATATTTCCTTCCGGCATATGACCACATCTGAGTAAAATTTTACCAAAACGAAAATAATAGAAATACTGTACGGATCCACCTTAACGGATTTTGATGAAATTTTCAAATTATCTGCGTTTTCTCTCAACTTCTCATTTCATTTCACTCAGCTCATTTCACTTGCTACTTTTCTTATTAATTAATTTTTACGAAAATTTTCAGCTTTTCAACATCACGTTTCTCATTCTGGAAGCCAAGCAAATGAATATAATGTGACCAATTTTTACTTCACTCTCACGATTTCATTTTTGTATGAATTTTTTATTTATTTCAGTCTTGGACTTTTCTTGAAAATGGCGCTTTTTTGACGTTTTTTTAGCAATTTTGTAGTTTTGCAACTAAAACAACTTTATTTCAACTGATTACTTTATTTCACTGTGTGCGTCAAAACGATTTTAGACCCATAATTCGCGACGTTTTTTTACAAGACCGTTGGAGATAGCGCATGAAAGTAATGAACAAAGTTGTAGAAAAAATGTAGGTCTATGCTTAAACAAAGTTCTTTTTTCGAAATTTTCTCCCCAACTGCTTATATAAGGGTTTGAAAATGCACATTTTATGCTGTTTTCAGAATGTCTTGTGCGCCAAACCAAATGAGATATCGAAAAGAACTCTTTGTTTAAGCATAGATAAATCTTTCGTCTACAACTCTCTCGCTTACTATCATATGCTAACATTAACGATAGAGCCATCAGGCGTCGCGAATTTTTGGTCTGTCACAAAAATTTTCGACCGAAATTTTCAACTTTGGTCTGCCTTAGCGTCGACACATCACACCCCGTTTTTACAGCGACCAATCATAGAGTACCTCTGAATCTACTAAAGAAGGATGTTGAGAGATTACGGAAAGAAAAATAATTTGTAGCACGTAGTAATAAGTTATCATGGATTATGAAAGAAGGCAGGCAGCTGTGAATCTTGCATCACGAAGATTAACAATCAAAATGAAAAAAACACGCTATTTTCCGCTTTTCGTGTTTTAATGGTTGGATTTATCTCTATTAGCAGATAAAAAGTCACTTTGGATCAAAATTCTAATGTGATTATTGGCTATGTTATAGCACATTTCAAGCACGGCAAAGAATATGTAGTATGTCATGTTATAAGCCGCTCTTATCGTCTGTCGAGTTTATTCTAAACAGCATTCTATCAGCATTCTGCAAGTAAAGTATAAAAAAACAAAAAAAAACTCAACGTTTTTTAAATAATTAGGAAGACCCATCTCTTGCCTCTTCCTTCTTAAGATACATGCCTTAAAATACAACCTTAAACATTGACATCAAAATTAAAAAAACCTCTACTCAAAAAAGAATTGATATGGATTGTACAGTGCTGCCTGGAAGCCCCGCTTCTCTTTTATATTTTTATAAGAAATTTGAAACTAAAAATGTGTACTTATTGTACTTTTACTAAATTCTTTCACTATGTTTGACACATTTACTGGGGAAATTCGTAATGGGAAGGGTTTCTTTCCTTTTGGATGAGAAAATTTAAGATATTTTAATAAGGGTTATGGCTTTTGTAAGTTCACTCACAATATTGTGACGGGATTGCTAGGAAATCCTATTTTTTATAAACCTTTTAAATGTCCATAAAAATTATTGACAATGGTTTCGATGGAGTTATTTAATTAAAGGGGTGTTGTGGTAAAGGGAGAGGGCTTCAAATTATTTATTTATATGACACTATAGTCTCATTTATTTAATAACACTCATTACTACAACGCTACAACAGATTGCCAAATAGGTGTCATTCACATCCACATATTATCATTATTAACAAAATATCTTATATCGATATCTTATCGAATATCTTATCGGTATATTAACAATATCTTGGCATTTCATGGGCAGTCGCCATGTCAATAGGAAATTAACGGCCCGTTTGAAGTAAACTGGCCAATGATGTCCGAGATTTAGACAGTTAGGAGTTCAAAAATCAACTGTCTTAAATTTTCGTCACCTAGAATTCGCGAAAAAACAAAAATTTGTTTCATTTGCGTTGCAAATTTTGCAAACTCTTTTTAACTTTCATCAATGTCATTATACGCGCTTAGCCAGACATACCACCATGTACACACAAATACCGCACAAAGAAAATCATTTTCCACACATTTCCACACAACCTCTCGACAGCACGGATTAGCGGAGGATTCCTGTCGTTCGAGTTGTACCGTCCTTCGGAAGGGACGTAAAGCCGGTGGTCCCCTCGGTGCTTTTCGGCAGGAGTAGGCTACGTGCCGGCACCGGGTTTCCCCTCCTCCCTTCTAGGCTAGGTTAGGTTCATCACCCTTTCATTCAACAACGCCGTAAGACCAGTGCCACGGGCCAGTTGTCAAAACAGTGCGTCGTTAAATACCAATAAACAATCAATCAATCTTTCTTCCGGCAGGTGGTCGAGTTCCTGGGGCTGTCGATGTAAAGCTTCGCGGCTGCCCTCTTGCTCCATCTGCTGTGCGAGGCGCCGGCAATGGCGCTGGGGAAGCTGTTGCTGAATCGGCCCAAAGGTAACACACTCTATGCTAACATCAGACATCAAAATACCAGCTGCGGCAGGATGAAAGAAACAATCGGCGAAATTGGGCGACAAAGCGCTGATGGCGAACCTGGCGGGCCGGGGTGAAGCTTAAGTAAGCAAGTGCAGTCATCATCCGGAAAAAGATGCTCTTTTATATGTCAGCTGTCAGTTGACACTTGAGATTGAGCATCAGTGGCAAACAAAGCCCCCCTCGATATTAAGTTCTTATGTGAAGCTTAAACTTAACCCCACGCTGACGATTCTGTCGCACTCACATCTTAACAACGCTATTACGGCAGAGTGTCCTGCATCCTACAGCCTGGTGAGATGTTTGCTGGCAGAGTGTCCTGCATCCTACAGCCTGGTGAGATGTTTGCTGGCAGAGTGTCCTGCATCCTACAGCCTGGTGAGATGTTTGCTGGCAGAGTGTCCTGCATCCTACAGCCTGGTGAGATGTTTGCTGGCAGAGTGTCCTGCATCCTACAGCCTGGTAAGATGTTTGCTGGCAGAGTGTCCTGCATCCTACAGCCTGGTTAGATGTTTGCTGGCAGAGTGTCCTGCATCCTACAGCCTGGTGAGATGTTTGCTGGCAGAGTTTCCTGCATCCTACAGCCTGGTGAGATGTTTGCTGGCAGAGTGTCCTGCATCCTACAGCCTGGTGAGATGTTTGCTGGCAGAGTGTCCTGCATCCTACAGTCTGGTGGGATGTTTGCTGGCAGAGTGTCCTGCATCCTACAGCCTGGTGAGATGTTTGCTGGCAGAGTGTCCTGCATCCTACAGCCTGGTGAGATGTTTGCTGGCAGAGTGTCCTGCATCCTACAGCCTGGTGAGATGTTTGCTGGCAGAGTGTCCTGCATCCTACAGCCTGGTGAGATGTTTGCTGGCAGAGTGTCCTGCATCCTACAGCCTGGTGAGATGTTTGCTGGCAGAGTTTCCTGCATCCTACAGCCTGGTGAGATGTTTGCTGGCAGAGTGTCCTGCATCCTACAGCCTGGTGAGATGTTTGCTGGCAGAGTGTCCTGCATCCTACAGCCTGGTGAGATGTTTGCTGGCAGAGTGTCCTGCATCCTACAGCCTGGTGAGATGTTTGGTGGCAGAGTTTCCTGCATCCTACAGCCTGGTGAGATGTTTGCTGGCAGAGTTTCCTGCATCCTACAGCCTGGTGAGATGTTTGCTGGCAGAGTGTCCTGCATCCTACAGTCTGGTGGGATGTTTGCTGGCAGAGTGTCCTGCATCCTACAGCCCGGTGAGATGTTTGCTGGCAGAGTATCCTGCATCCTACAGCCTGGTGAGATGTTCGCTGGCAGAGTGTCCTGCATCCTACAGCCTGGCTAGATGTTTGCTGGCAGAGTGTCCTGCAATCTACAGCCTGGTGAGATGTTTGCTGGCAGACTTTTCTGCATCCTACAGCCTGGTGAGATGTTGCTGGCAGAGTTTCCTGCATCCTCCAGCCTGGTGAGATGTTTGCTGGCAGAGTTACCTGCATCCTACAGCCTGGTTAGAAGTTTGCTGGCAGAGTGTCCTGCTTCCTACAGCCATGCAAGATGTTTGGTGGCAGAGTTTCCTGCATTCTACAGCCTGGTGAGATGTTAGCTGGCAGAGTTTCCTGCATCCTACAGCCTGGTGAGATGTTTTCTGGCAGAGTTTCCTGCATTCTACAGCCTGGTGAGATGTTTGCTGGCAGAGTTCCTTGCATCCTACAGCCTGGTGAGATGTTTGCTGGCAGAGTTTCCTGCATCCTACAGCCTGGTGAGATGTTTGCTGGCAGAGTGTCCTGCAATCTACAACCTGGTGAGATGTTTGCTGGCAGAGTTTCCTGCATCCTACAGCCCGGTGAGATGTTTGCTGGCAGAGTATCCTGCATCCTACAGCCTGGTGAGATGTTTGCTGGCAGAGTGTCCTGCATCCTACAGCCTGGTTAGATGTTTGCTGGCAGAGTGTCCTGCAATCTACAGCCTGGTGAGATGTTTGCTGGCAGACTTTTCTGCATCCTACAGCCTGGTGAGATGTTTGCTGGCAGAGTTTCCTGCATCCTACAGCCTGGTGAGATGTTTGCTGGCAGAATGTCCTGCATCCTACAGCCTGGCAAGATGTTTGCTGGCAGAGTGTCCTGCATCCTACAGCCTGGTGAGATGTTTGCTGGCAGAGTGTCCTGCGTCCTACAGCCTGGTTAGATGTTTGCTTGCAGTGTGTCCTGCAATCTACAGCCTGGTGAGATGTTTGGTGGCAGAGTTTCCTGCATTCTTCAGCCTGGTGAGATGTTTGCTGGCAGAGTTTCCTGCATCCTACAGCCTGGTGAGATGTTTTCTGGCAGAGTTTCCTGCATTCTACAGTCTGGTGAGATGTTTGCTGGCAGAGTTCCTTGCATCCTACAGCCTGGTGAGGTGTTTGCTGGCAGAGTGTCCTGCTTCCTTCAGCCTGGCAAGATGTTTGCTGGCAGAGTGTCCTGCAATCTACAGCCTGGTGAGATGTTTGGTGGCAGAGTTTCCTGCATTTTACAGCCTGGTGAGATGTTTGCTGGCAGAGTTTCCTGCATCCTACAGCCTGGTGAGATGTTTGCTGGCAGAGTGTCCTGCATCCTACAGCCTGGTGAGATGTTAGCTTGCAGAGTGTCCTGCATCCTACAGCCTGGTGAGATGTTTGCTGGCAGAGTGTCCTGCATCCTACAGCCTGGTGAGATGTTTGCTGGCAGAGTTTCCTGCATTCTACAGCCTGGTGAGATGTTTGCTGGCAGAGTGTCCTGCAATCTACAGCCTGGTGAGATGTTTGGTGGCAGAGTTTCCTGCATTCTACAACCTGGTGAGATTTTTTCTGGCAGAGTTTCCTGCATCCTACAGCCTGGTGAGATGTTTTCTGGCAGAGTTTCCTGCATTCTACAGCCTGGTGAGATGTTTGCTGGCAGAGTTCCTTGCATCCTACAGTCTGGTGAGATGTTTGCTAGCTGAGTTTCCTGCATCCTACAGCCTGGTGAGATGTTTGCTGGCAGAGATTCCTACATATACAATATTTGAAAAACAAACTTGTTTATATGTTCTTAACGGTTGATAGATGAACTGGCTTTTCCTGTTTACTCTGTCATTAAATGGTAAGATTGTGCAAATTTATAAAAAAAGGATGATTATACGTTAATACAACTACCTACGTCAAATCAAATCAATTATTATTTGAAAGTGCATTAGATAATAAAAAGAAATGCAATACCACTAGAGATTCTATCCTACTTCCTATCTGTTGTCAATGTCATTCGATGAACCAGGCTCTTGTTTTCAGAGTGCGTAACATTTGATGCAGCTGATAAGAAGCAAGAAGCCAGCAGCATCCGGGAAGATGGAATTGTTTTAGAAAGTCAAGTGACAAAAGGAAGGAATCTAAAAAATTTAAAAGAAGTCTAAACAAAATACGCGACAGTTAATGCTTCAAAATATGTATAACATCTGTTTTAACATACCCATGGGTAAATCTGTAATTTAAATTTTAGATAAGTGTCTAACCCTTTATGTAATTGGTAGAAATTAGCAATGTTTTTAATTATAACTGTATATCTGATAAAATATATATTCAGTACTTATAATCCACAAGACGAACACAAACATAATACCCATCTTGATTTGAAACTAATCGATGCCAGTAATACTTAATGATTGGTAACATATGGCTAATGACATCAGTACCAGCATGAAAATAATTAAATCGATGTCTGGAAGATCTAAATCGTACATAAAGCCGGTGGTCCCCTCGGTGCTTTTCCAGACAAGTAGGCTACGCGTCGGCACCGGGTTCCCCCTCCTCCCTTCTAGGCCATTAGACCAGTACCATAAAGCTTTCTAAACAGTTCGTCGTTAAACACGAGTAATCAATCATTAGACATCCGCGCATATTTTAACTGCTGCCCAGTGTAAAGCAATTCACGTCTTACTCTACATGAAGCTCTACGATCTCTGCAAATGGTGAGCAGAAGCTATTCAATTCATCATTCTCTTCGCGAATTTCCCAAACTATTTCTGCTTTTGACGCTCTTTAAGCGTTCGCAGTTTTTCGCAATTAAAGCAATTTCGCAATTTCGCAATTAAGAGAGACGGAGGAGTTCAAGTACCTGGGAAGCATAATAACAAAAAATGCAAAGATTGAAAGCGAAATTAAAGCAAGGATTAAGAAAGCAGAAATATTTTATCAATTGGTGCGGAAGTTATTATGGGAAGAAGAATTTCCAGTATGTTGCAAAAAAATTATGTACAACATGTTTTACATACCAATTTTGACATATGGGGCTGTGTCATGGACAATCGGAACTAAGGAAAAAAGAGAGCTTCAAGCTGCCGAGATGAAGTTTTTAAGAAGTATTAAAAGAGTGACCAAAATAGACAGATTAAGAAGTAAAAATATTCGGAAGGAGCTGGAACTGGAAAGATTGGGGTATAAGCTAGGAAGAGAAAGGTTGCGGTGGTTTGGACAAATAAAAAGAATGGATAAAGAGAGGATACCACGAAGAGAGTTTGAAGACGCAGTAAAAAGGAAAAGAAGAGTGGGAAGACCAAGAGAACGGTGGAGTGGTTTGATAAAAGAAGACTTGGAGGAAAGGAAGATGAGTTGGGAGGAGGTTGACAGAGGGAAATTGTGTGAAGACGAAAAAGAATGGAATGCGCTGGTAGAAAAGGACGAAGAGTGTGATGATGGGGAAGGAAGTGAATTTAGTTGTAGTGAAGAAGATACCGGGGAATCGCCAGGCTTGGCAAGCCGGATAAAAAGCAACCCTAGATGCCCTAGATAAAAAAGAAAACTTGACCCTGTATTTTTTTAAGGAAACAAGAAATAAAGATAATATATATAAAGCAACTGTAACCGGCATGCACTATGCAAAAACTGCCAAACTATAGGCCCCTCAATAAAATGACCCATTTTGGTCAAACCGGAGCGAGAATTCAATGCCCAAAGTTGCGTTGTAAAATGCTGTATCATCATCAATCTTCACAATTAAAAAACGGGGTGCCGAACACTTGTGTGAAGTTCTCCATAAGTTTTTGTGATCCCTAAAGCAATTTATACGCTCTCTTCATCAAAGTCAGAAGTACACTCCTGGACACTGAAAACCGTCCACTAGAAAATTATACAAGTCCCAAGGGAGGTTGGCTTGAAAAATAGTGTAGGTAAGTCGGGTACACACCATGCTGTATGCCATGTGCTTCCTGAACCTATACCTCGTTATGATAAACCAGTTTTCCTTATCAGTAATGCCTGCCCAGTGAAATGCGGATCGACCAAGCTCACAAATATGATATCTCGTGAGTCTTGCACACCATTTCAGCACCCCCCAATGGCCTATAACTCGTAATTTTGAAGATGCAGAAATAATTCGAAAACTTCCTGCCTCTTCTCTTTACAGCAAACACGTTTATCTCATCACTTCTTCAGTATTCTGGAAAAAGTTTGTTTCCATGGCACGATTTAATTTTCTCCCCTTTTAATTGCTTATCTTATCTTTGGATCAAGTCAATGGTTGGCTTGGAGACCCGACCTTTCTGATGCTACCTTGTCCTGGCGGGTCGGATATATCATATCAAGTACGGGAGAAACAAACGACGTCGATTATTACGATGCGGTGGAGGAAATTCAAACGGTTGTCATTTTTAGTATTTTTACCATCGAATAAATGTTTTTAAACTATTAATAGGTATCAATAGTAAATGTAGTGTAGTTACAGCAAGGATATTGAAATTCGTCCAAACCGTCTAAATCTTCACCGGCAACTCTGTGACAAATGCTGAAAAAATGCTGACATATGCTATGTGCTCAGCCTCTACCTGGCTACCTATACTATTTTCAAGCAAGACGAAATTGGGACTTGTAAAAATTTCAGGTTTTCAGTGTCCAGAAGTCTACATAGTAATCCCAATTAGTTATCAATTTAGGTTCTAAGGTACCTTGTTAACAGTTTAGCTTCGAATAGTTCTTCGATGTAAATTCAAACGCGCACGAAAATCTGTCCCGAACCAACAACCCGGCTTGACGTTTGCTGAAAAACTACTGTCTGCACGCCACTGGAGATTGGAATGTAATGATTTCTTCCTCGAAACTCCTACGGCGCTAGCTACCTCTAGCGGCTAAATCGGCAAACGATCTGACATCTGTCATCTCTCACAAAATTTAGGCACATGTTCTAACCTTTCTTTTCTGATGGCACCGAATTAAGTGATATGCCGATTGAATTTATAGCCAACAATCACCGAATAGTCCATCATGATTATGTGAGTTAAGTTGAGCTGGTAGTTGATTTCTCTTTTTTTGCGTATTATGCGTTTTTTTTATTTTTTATTAGAGCAAGTTGATGGAGCTGCGAGTTTCCCCTTTTTTTCTCTGCTAGAAATGGGAAGCACCTTTCTAGGACCGACCGACATTATACTCTTCATTTAAAAGCAACACATCCACCCTCGACTCACCATCAAACGTAATACCATCTTAGAGTAGTATATATCAAAGTGTATCCCTAAGCATAAAATGCATGGCATCTAGTACCTACTCATCTCGGCAGAGAATTGTTATATCATTGATGAATTCATTATGTGTTCATGTCCTTGATTATGTGATCTCTGGTCCCATTCAGCAATCACAGGAAACAATTCTTACAGTGTTTCTCCTAATTTAGATGGCTGGACTGGACAAGAGAGGTTGCAGATGTTATCACCTGACAGGTTTGCAAGATCTTCTCTGCAAACACTGTGGATGGGCTCAGCATTCGATAGGTACCTGATTGATACCCGCTGATACCGGTTAATACTGGCAAATTAAAATCCATACATGGTCCTATCAAATGTCGGGAGAAAAACCAGTGCATAAAAGCGACGAGATCAAATAAGACCCTCCTGGAGATTGGTGAGAGGCAAACTCAACTAAGAAGGTATGAGGTGTCGGTAGCGGGTACGTACCAAGTATATTAAGCGGTTGTGATGATCGCTGAAACTGATAGGGCAAGTAGGGCTTTGTTACGGAAGACCATCCACGGGACGAGGAAGGAGTTGTCGGTTTGTAATGAACAGCTGTATTTCTGCAGAAACGAGGTATGTGGTTTTATTTCTTTTGAGTTATGGGATAGGTTTGAATTGATTACGTCGAATCATAACAGTTGGCTTCACCAAACGACTAGTGATAGATTAGATAGGAAGCTAGAGAACTTATGCAGGACACAACACAGAAATAGGTACACATCAGGACCAGTCACACAAACTAAGATAGTTTATAATTTATCTAACACCAGGGTGTCGGAGGCAGGTAACAGAGTTTTAGCTAAGGGGTTTAATTTCGCAGTAGCTCCGAAAACGATTCCGGTTGAATCTATAGTGGTGGGGGTTGAGAATGCGATTAAGAGGATAGTACCTTTCAAAATAGCAGATGAACTTAGGCAGGATATAGCTCACATATTAAGGAGGGAGAAAGATATAGAATTTAAACAGAATTTAAACAGAGGGGAAAAGATAGCTTTGCGGGAGTTAAAAAAGAACAAGGCAGTAGTTATTTTGAAAGCAGATAAAGGGAATGCCACAGTGGTAATGAACACAGCAGATTACAACAGGCAGATGGACAAGGTAATCAAGTCAGATGATTATATTAGGCTAGAAAAGGATCCTACAGCTAAGTTTGAGAGAAGGTTAGCAGAATGTTTAGAAAAGGCACCCATAGTTTCGAAACTTAGGAAAGAGTTAGTTCCCAAGGAGTCAGTTATTCCGAAAGCTTACGGGTTACCTAAAATTCACAAGGTAGACTGGGAAAAACAGATAGTTGGTTCAGAAGAGGTAGAAGTGCCAATGAGATTGGTGATAAGTGCAATAGGGGCTCCAGCTCATGAAATAGCTAGAACTATCGGACAGGTATTAAGGGAACCAGTGGCAAAGGCTAAATCGTTTGTTAGGAATTCACAGCACTTTTTAGAAAGGGTAAAGAAAATCAAAGTAGAAGAAGGTGACTTGTTGGTTAGTTTAGATGTAGTAGGATTGTTTAGCAATGTTCCGTTTAAGGAAACGTTAGAGATTTTGAGGAAAGGAAGTAGGAAATACAAGTTACCTTATTCGATGATTAGCTTATTAGAAGAGTGTTTAAAATGTAATTATTTTTCTTGGGGTGGGCAATTATATCAGCAGAAAGAAGGAATAGCCATGGGATCACCTTTGTCACCAGCTTTAGCTAATATTTTTATGGAAAATCTAGAGACAAAGGCGTTAGAAAGTGCAGGTTTGAAACCCAGGTGTTTCTTCAGATATGTAGATGATACTTTTTTAATTTGGCAGCATGGGAGGGATGAGCTAGATAGGTTCTTAGTACACATGAATAGTCAACACGATAGGATTAAATTCACGATGGAGGTAGAAAAGGACAGGAGTTTAGCCTTTTTAGATGTTTTGATCATTAGAAAGGGGGATGGCACACTGGGACACACAGTTTACAGAAAGAACACCAACACAAATAGGTTTTTACATGCAGATTCTTGTCATCATCCTAGTCAGAAACAGGGGGTTTTAAATACACTAGTTACTCGGTCAGCTAGATTGACGGATGATGACCATTTAAAGGAAGAGAAGGAAAAGCTTAGGGCCATTTTTAAGCAAAATGGCTATAAAGTCAAGGAAATAAGGAGAGTACTTGACAGGATGGACAGGATAAGGCAGAATAGCAATATGCAGGTAGAAACAGCAGAGATAGTGGAGAAAGGGGATAGGGAAGAAGGAGTAGATGAGATTAGATCGATTGCAGTTTTACCTTATGTACCTAAGATTTCAGATAGGATCAAGAAGGTATTAGCTAAAAATAAAATAGTCACAGCTTTCAGGGCAGATAGAAAAATAGGTACGATGATTAGGCCAGTCAAAGATAAGATTCCTTTGGAATGTAGTGGGGTATATGAGGTTAGTTGCGAATGCGGACAGGTTTATATAGGAGAAACGGGGAGAAAAATTAGCACAAGGATTAAGGAACACGAAAGACACATTAGATTAGCTAAACAAGCAGATAGCATAGGGGCAAAACAGAGACACTTGAACCAGTCAGCTTGTGCAGAACACGGGAATGAGTTTCAACACAAAATAGACATAGGTAGTGTCAGGGTGCTTTGTAAAGATAATAGGAGGTACACACGAAAGGTTAGGGAAGCTATAGAAATTAGAAAGCAACCGAATAATTTTAATAGGGATGATAGTTTTCCACTGGATAGGGCTTGGTATACAGTTTTAGAACAGAAAAATAGAATAGAAAAGATAGTAGAAGACGTTGAGATAGAAGAAAGGGAGGAATTAGATAAGCAGGTTGGAAATAGTTGGTCAGGAAGACTTAGGGACAGACTCAAATAGTTTTTTCGGGTTTAAGTTTTTTGAAAAGCAGGGTCTTTTTATTGATTTGGTTTTTGGGTTTTTTGGGGATTTTTTTGGGGATTTTTTAGGAGGCTTAAGTTATTATTGGTTCTTTCTTTTGTTTTTTGGGATTTGGCACTCGAGTTTAGACCCTTGATAAAGCAGGCAGCATAGCTTCGCGAAACGTCGGGAATAGTTTGAGTTTTGGGACTTAGCATTCAATTACCCAGTTAAATAGTTTTTCTGAAAACTAACGTGCTAAGATTAGGAAAAGACATGAGTCTTAAGAATTTTATAACATCCACCCGCTTTGACCGAGTTATCTCTCTCGGTGCCAACCATCCGGTCCACCACAAGTAGAACTCAAAGCAGTTCCTTCCTGACGCATGCTGAATGGCTGGATGCTCCATGAACTCACAGAGATCCCAAATCCCCAAGTCACTTGATTTTAGTGTATACTTTATAATGATTTTCTGGATGGCAAGTTATTTCTTAATGTAAAATACCTAACTAAAACCATGTTTATTACTCAACATACAGAATGACTCCATACATTCACTTTAAATACAAAAAACATTCTGACACACCAGCTTTCAAGGATTCAACCTAGTACCACCTAGAATTTTCTCTACTGTACTAGTGGAGGCAAAAATATGCAACCCATTCCAACTAAACTTTACTAATTAAAAATGATAATAAATAAAAATACACCACGTACAGAAGAGAAACTGCAGTTGAGATAGTGAATAATGATTGCCAGATACATTAATAAAAGAGATATTTGATGGAGCTTATTCTTAACGCTGCGTTTCAAAGATTGCGTTTCCAAGCCCTTTTCTGAACAGAAGGCAGTGAGAAAGGAAGTACCTACAAAGATAGCAAGTAAAAAGTAATAAGACATTGAGATACTTTCACAAGTGCAGAGTGGAGCTCAATAACGAGGCAATCAATGTAATGGAAGAAATGGAAAATTGACCTCACGTCGTACCTTGAAAATTAAAACCACGGAATGTTTTCAGACGGCGCTGACCTGAAGCGTTTTGTTTCAGTTTTGCTTTTAACGTACTTTGCAGAGGCAGGTTGGGAAGTTGGGTTGGGTCAGGAGAGGTAGGATTAGTGGGGGGGAGGGGGAGGGGGAGAATACACTTTGCAACACTTTGCATCGTGGCCCGCTTGTGCCAGCTAGCGGCCGTTTAACTGCAAGGTTCGCTAACCAAACTTAAGAAACATACTAAGCAAATTGAAATTCAGCTTTGCTGAAGTTTTTGGATCTATACCGTATCTTGTGCACTTTTTGTTCGCATTTTTCTGAAAAAAATTTATGATTCTTAGCTATTTATCCCTCGGGATCCAAATGGAAGGTTTAGGCGCGATATCCTTCATACTCTTGTAGGTCTTAAATCTTATCCTCAAAGCCAAAATAACTACGCTCATCGGGTGACGTCTATCTGTGCCTGAGTATTGTGTGCCTGAGTATTGTGTGCTTCGAAAAACAGCAGACTGTGCCTGACCTTGAGTTTTTGACGAAACAGGATAGTGTGCCTCGTTTAAGTGTGTTTGGTATAGTCTGCCTGAAATCGATTCAAGCTGACTTCCGGATGCAAGGATCGTATTCTCAGCCTGAGCAAACTCAGCCTGAACGAAACGTCAAAGTCTGCCTGGTTTAACTGTGCTCCGTTTCGATCCCTCCCCCTTCACGCGTTTTACCGCTTGCAGCAGACTGTGCTCGAAAAATGACCTTGGTTTGTTTGGTGTGTTCGGTTTAGTGAGCCTGGGTACAGGCCGGCTAAATTAAATGGAACCTTCCCTCGATGCAAAGTCATTCTCATCTTCCTAAACTGCGCACTGGTCTATTCATAATAAATGTGGCCTCCGCACCGATGCATTGTCCTTCTAATCTTCCTCTACACTGTATTGTGATTTAAAACTATTAACATCAGTTTCATCACTAGTAATTAAAAGTCTATCGTTGACCTTATCACCATGTTATAGGCCACATAGTTGACGGCTATGGCAGCTAATGGGCGGTTGTAAAATCAAATTTCATTCGTCGGTTTTATGTTAAAATAAGATCAAGGAAAATGTGCATGTTATTTTCATTCTAATATATTTTATGCGTAATTGTCTCGAAACACTACTAAAACTTTTATTCATCCTGTTAATTTCTAGCAAAACTCACACCAAACGTTCCATAATAATAAAGTAAATAAATCACGTATTGTTTATTGTTTTATTAAGTATTTAATTTCAAATTATATTGGTGGCGTAATGTTCTGGCAGCACATGAGTTAAGTTTTAGTTTTGTGTTGGTTGAAGATTGCAAATCATTTGATACAACATTCCACCAAAGTACATTGATGTCTATAACCTCCACATTCACCAAAATCAATAAGTGAAATAAGCAAAAAATGTGGGGTTATTCGACAAATGACGATAGCGGTCTAACTATCTATTAGCCCCCATCCCCTGCAAACTAGACCCGTTTATTTGTCATCATCCGTTTCACAAGCAAAATGTAATGTCAATTGTAGCTCGCCCTGCCTTTATCTTTCAATTTACATACGAGGGAAGCAAAATGGCTACTTGACATTCGAGGAAATCTGCTCTTGTTTTTGCAGTGGAAAATTTGTCGCTATGCTATATGCTTCTATGCTTGCATCACGATCTATTAAGCAGGCCTGCAATATAAACCAAACACAATTTTAACATGATATGATGGGATATGATGTATCGGACATTGTATCGCAATCCAGAGACGAGGATGATCGAAATAATCGATATCACAAGGGAATCATTGATGAGAGATCATCGACTAATTGCTGCCCGTCCGGCGACCAAGAGTCGAACAAGATCGGCCCAACTATTTTGAAATTTTGGACGATTTTTTTTCGCGATTTCGCTTGTCAAAGCAAAGTGCTCCAATGCCCCTGGACCTAATTGTGAGCTAGCTAAAAGCCTAAAATATCCTCATGACCGATCGGAATGTATTGGGACAGGTTTGGATTAAAAACTTTCTTGGGAAAGGCAAAGATTTATTGCAGAGAATATTTCAACATGACTTTTAAAATGTTATTTTTATACTTTTGTGTGGGTGTCTTTGGATGAACCCATGACTTTCATATCAGCATGTGATATGCTATTCTGATATTCAATTCGCTTGTATTGATCTTACAAAGATAAAAACAATCCTACTTCACATTTCACACCGCAAGTGTCAATCACTGCAGGTAAATTTGTTTGCAATGTCCATGTACACTGTACAGTCGCAATATCATGTGGCCGAAACTCAGGATATGGACTTCGAGTTGTACATCTGGGCAAATCAATTATGAAATTGAATATCAATTTAATCAAGAAATGCATGCATAATTTTAATATAAATTAATCACGGGTCGGTCTTGTGTAGATGCTAAGACACTCTTGCTTTTTCCTCTTTATGAGTTGCTGAAGTGCGACATTGTAGATCGGTCGATATAATCAATCAGCAACTAAAATTATTTGGTTTAAATAATTTTAAATGTACCTAGTAGTTCGCATTGCATGCGTGTTGCATGTTAAATATGTCAGTCCTATTAGGCTGAAACCTGCAACCCGACGATGCCTTCGACACTATGTTTGCGTTAAATATAGATTTTACCGTTAGTTTTAGGTTAGGAATTGGCCGGATGCGAGCCGACTGTTTCTTGCCTCTTGATGCCTCACACCTTTTTTCTAGAATTTGTCGTTTTCGGGTAGTAGAAATAACGTCGAATGATGTCATGGCTCCCGAGTATCACCACGTATAAATATATAATATATTAATATGGATAACTTTGTTATCATTGAATATATCTGCTGTTTTGGCGACACTGCAGCATGGTTCTACCCATGGAGTGTCTCTATATGGAGCATTGGTCCCGACACCTCATTGGAAATCAATGTAATTATGATGATAATGAAAATCTAACATTCAATTTATTTGACTCGATAAGGTGACTTGGAAACTCGTTCAAGTTCGGCAATGGACATTGTTCGATATTACTTCCCATGGACGATATTGATGACGTTGCCAGCGTAATCGATGTCGATGTCGATCGAAAACATGTACAGGATGAAACAGGGGCTTCTTCTTTGTGTTACTATAATTTTAATACGTTATATAACTGGTTGCAGAAGAAGTTTCAGATTTTAAATTTTATGCAACAAAAACCAAAAGGTCATCTAAATGGGGGGAGCTGAATAACGCCACATGGAATAACGCCACATCGGCCACTTTTTGTTCCACCGGAATAAAGCCATAAGACGTGTGGCGTTAATCCAGTGGATTAACTCCACGGCTTTAACGTCACGGATTAACGTAACGGCTTTGTTCCAGTGGTAGCTGCACTGTAATAACGCCATCTGAGCATATAGCGTTAATCCAGTGGATTTATGTCATATTGTAACATGGCTTTGTTCCAGTGGTAGCTGCACTGTACTAACGCCATCTGAGCATATGGCGTTAATCCAGTGATTACTGATTACTGAATTCTGATTCAAATTTCCTTAGAAATTGAAATTGAAAGAGATGTAAAGGACTTAGTTTTGCATAAATTAACATGGGCTCGAATGGGAGATGTGAGCGCGTGCGGGGTAATCGATGGTACGGGCGAAAGGGCAATCGGCGGGAGTCGAACCATATATTTATGGATAGCCCCGGTAAATGCGCATCTTTTATCTCTGATTCAATTTTGCAGAGAAATTGAATTTAAGGAAGTTATTGAAGATTTTGTGTTTTCGTCGGAATTGCGGCTAAGTCAATTAACATGGGCTCTTATAGGACTACGAAAAATGTGTTAGTGCGGGCGAGATGACTTTCGGCGGGAATCGAACTACATATTTATGGATAGCCCCAGTGAATGTGCTTCTTTTATATAGTGTAGCTTTTTCCTTTGAAATTGAATTTTCAAAAGTTATAACGATTCCAAAGTACCAAAAAACTTAAAATCGCCATAAAAAGAAAAATTAATGTTAGATTTGTTTCAAATTTCTAACACAGATAACAGACCACTAGAGTTGTGTGATTTTGCAATTTCCTTTAAATCCATCCTCGGGAAAAATAAAAATAAAAAAAAACGTTTTGAAGTCTCCGAAGTTTCATTACGCCTATGTTACCCCCATCATTTAACCCATGTCTTGGCGATTATCTCGATTTTACGAAAACTACTTCTAAAGTAATGAACGGATTTGAATGAAATTTTAACTGAGAGTACAGAATAGGTGGGTGAGCTTAAAAATGCTCGAGCTTGAAAATCTTTCGGAAAATTTGGCCGCAATAAAATAAAAACCACCTTATCAGTTATAACTCGATAAGTAATTGTCCGATCGAGCTGAAATTTGGAAAGTGCATCTGTATAGTGATTTGGCAGATTCTATTAGAGTTTGAACAAAATCGTTTGGAAAATGCGGAAAATATAATGAAAAATATGTGTTATCAACTTTTTTAGTATGTTGTGATAACGGCAAGGTAGATTTGGGCATATCGGTGGATAACCCTTATCAATACGCATCTTTTATTACTGATTCAATTTTCATTTGACATTGAAATTGGAAGAGATATAAAGGATTTAGTTGTACGGTAAATTAACATATGGGCGCTAATGGGAGTTGCGGGGAATTTGAAAGTGCGACCGCAGGGACAATTTCGTGTTCATGTTTATTTTTATATTACTTAAATGCATCATCGCTATTTGATAAGCGAATTGAATGAAGTAAACTCGTATTATTTCATTGTGCCCCATGTTCCCAACCCTCCCCTACGTCCTAGAAATAATGCATGATCTGGGGGAGCAATGCCAAATAATAATTTCCCCAAATGTCGAGGGAGGATAAAACCCAATTTTTCCATATCAATTATCTATCTATAGATCTATCTTTTACTATGAAGATTACCCAATGAGTCTCATGTTGTATTTTGACAAGATTTGTGAATATTTGTATTGAATTATACAATTGAAGATTGAACCCGTGTAACATTACGGCGGAATAAGTTTCCGTTTTGAGTGGTTCTTACTTTTTTCCTGTTACTTAATGAACAAAGCTATTCATTGGTGCATTTATAAATGCACCTAAATTAAAAAATGGATTTTAACTAACAAGTTTCCTGCCTTGAAATAATTTATGGTTTATAAACTTTATAAACTTTATACTTTAAATGTATATACTTTATAAATCCATGGCTCTGAACCACTCCGTACTACCAAATAATTATATAAAAAAAAAATAATAATAATAATCATTAATAAATATTTATTAAAAACAATAAGCTATACGTGATTTATTTACTTTATTATTATGGAACGTTTGGTGTGAGTTTTGCTAGAAATTAACAGGATGAATAAAAGTATTTGTAGGGTTTCGAGACAATTACGCATAAAATATATTATAACGAAAATAACATGCACATGTTCCTTGATCTTATTTTAACATAAAACCGACGAATGAAATTTGATTTTACAACCGCCCATTAGCTGCCATAGCCGTCAACTATGTGGCCTATAACATGGTGATAAGGTCAACGATAGACTTTTAATTACTAGTGATGAAACTGATGTTAATAGTTTTAAATCACAATACAGTGTAGAGGAAGATTAGAAGGACAATGCATCGGTGCGGAGGCCACATTTATTATGAATAGACCAGTGCGCAGTTTAGGAAGATGAGAATGACTTTGCATCGAGGGAAGGTTCCATTTAATTTAGCCGGCCTGTACCCAGGCTCACTAAACCGAACACACCAAACAAACCAAGGTCATTTTTCGAGCACAGTCTGCTGCAAGCGGTAAAACGCGTGAAGGGGGAGGGATCGAAACGGAGCACAGTTAAACCAGGCAGACTTTGACGTTTCGTTCAGGCTGAGTTTACTCAGGCTGAGAATACGAGCCTTGCATCCGGAAGTCAGCTTGAATCGATTTCAGGCCAAACACACTTAAACGAAGCACACTATCCTGTTTCGTCCAAAACTCAAGGTCAGGCACAGTCTGCTGTTTTTCGAGATTAGAGACTTCTGAGCACAGTATACTCAGGCAGACAATACGGTCTCCCCGCTCATCTACAACGCGTAAAGGAGCGTTCGCAAAGCCCTAGTTATTACTTTATTATTTCGCTTAAATATTAATATCTCAAAATGACGATGCCCACACTAACTTTGTACCTGTCAACAAGTAGCAAATAAACAAATAACAAATATTGGGCAAGAACTCGTGGCACACTGGCGTTAGGTTATAATCGGCTGCATTCGTGTTCCCGGTTCTTCCGGGTGCGATCGCAGCTGTCTAGAATATATCGGCAGAAAACAGGAAAAAACACTGACTTATCAACGTCTTGAGAGTTGAGAAGCTTGAACTAGCTCTGCATCTACAATGGAAGTGTCATGATGCGAGCATCATGCTCACGGACTCATTTACGCACAGCCCCCAGGCACACGTGCCGCGGGCAGGAAGCATTAGCCTCGCTCGGGTGCACATCCGGCACACTCGAGGCAGAGTCATCATAACAATCCTCCCACTACGACACCTCTCCATAGGTGACGCGACGCTGGATCACACGCATAAATTAGTAGCCCAATCGTATATAAAGAGCGCTAATTTTCACTTAAATACACATTCTATTCAATTCACTCATTCTAGTCATTAGTCTTGTTGGAGCCAGATTAGGCATCGGTGATCGTCGGAAGGGACTCGGTATTGTCATCAAACTCGGTATTATCTTAAATTCACCACTAACCATAATTAGCATTATAGGAACCTATAGTTACTCTTGCCGAGGACTATAGAGCTAAAGTAAGCCGCTGACTACTCTTACCAAGGATTGGCTGGTCTGACTTTAGAGCTCTATTTATAATTAACATTATAGGAACCTATAGTACCTCCTGCCAAGGTGCTATAGAGCTAAAGTAAGTCGCCGACTTTCTCATGAAAGATTAGCTTGACTAAAACTTTAGAGTTACCTAATTCTAATCTCACCTATTATTAAGAATTAACACCATACTAGTAGTCCGTAGTTTAATGCTACGAAGGTTATCCGACCAGTAAATCCGAAGTACAATACCGAAGTCCCTTAGTTAGTTTATTTAAACGTGGTTCCATTTTTACTCTTTACCATCCTAAATCTCAAACAAGTCGTTATCCATCGTCCGAGTCACCTTTGGTAAGTGAACACGATATTAAATCTATAATTCTCTCCTCCCCTAAGAATTCATGTATTTCATCTGTATCATTTGTTCTCACTTTCAATAAACACTGTCGTATTCCCATTATCTAGATATATTTACTCGGGTTACTCCCCGACGGACCCTAATCCCTAGATCCTCTGAAGTCAGAGAACACTTCACGACAACTGGTAGCAGCAGTGGGATTAGTACATATATCTTCTAGATAAAAAAATTTTTTTTTACTCCCCAATTTCATCTCATAAATTTTTTTTTTTTTTTGTTTTGTTTTTTGTTTTGTTGTAATTTTTGTTCTCCCAAAGTTTTACCATGACGGACAACGACCCCAACCACGAACTCCAGAACCCTAACGTTGATGGAAACCTATTGGCTCAATATAACTTAGGTGGTTTCATAGCCATGGTTCGCTATTTTTCCGGCGACCCGGCCACCACCACAATCAAGGAATTTCTCAGTTCCATTCGCACCGCCAGTGCGTTAGGCTCCTGGTCACCTGAACAACAGCTTGCAGTATTTAGAGCCCGCCTAGTAGGTCCCGCTCTCCAGTATCTCCGAGCTTGCGATTTTCCAGAAGATGTCACTTGGGACACAGTCCGCCACCGTTTTAACACCTGGTACCGTGATACTCCCCCTCTCTTAGATCCCATACATTCATTTTATCAAAGCAGCCAACGCACTTCAGAAACAGCCAAAGGTTTTGTTACTCGACTTAAAATCGCCGGTATCATGGCAGTCAATCACGGTATCGACGCGGCTGATAAAGCAGCCCGCCAAACCCTCATCGACTCCGGCATACTGTCCGTTTTTATCAATGGTCTCCGCGATGATTCTGGTAGTACTTTCCTCCTCATGAATTCCCCCGACGATCTCGATGCCGCCGTAATCTCCGCAACACGCTACGAGGCCAAAATCAGACCTCGCAAGCATGCCTGTCCCGTCACAAGCAACGTTTCCTTTTCACCTTCCCCGTCGCCACAACACGCGCCGCGCAATTCTCGCCCTCCTCAGGACGCACCCTTACCGTCGCCTCCTCCACAACAGCGCCCGCCGCGTGCTCAACGACCAGCCCCTCCTGAGTCAGTACCTAGCCCCGTCGTGGACCCACGACTCGGTACTCTCATCCAAACTCTCGACAATCTCATCAAAACCATCGCTACCAGCTATCTCACTCCTCCGTCCCCTCGACCGCTCGTCCAACGTACTCCCGGCCCTCGTATTCCGGCCCAACGTACAGCGTCCGATTCAGATCTCGCACCCGTATTATGTTATCGGTGTGGACAACTCGGCCATTACGCGCCTCATTGCAGAGCGCCCACCGATCTCGCTCGCCAAAGTCTCCGTTGCGATCACTGTCGTACCAACGGCCACTCCAGTGAGGAATGCCGTCGGGGCCCTACGCCCAATTCCCAAGGCCCCACGTTCCGTCCCAGGCCTCAATCATCCTCCCCTCATAACGAAAGGCGTCCAAATTTCGGCCGTCGCTAGTCCCGACACCCTCACCGGACAGCGCCTTCGCACAGAGGGTTTATTCTAACATCACTCCCTATTCCCGCATGCTCGGCTTGCATAAGCCAGCTATCGAAGTTTTTCTCACTCATCCTGAGCAACCAAACCTGCGTTACTCTTTTCCATGTCTCTTGGACACGGGTTCGGACGTCTCATTGCTCCCTGCGTCGGCCCTCCAAGCCTGTCGGATTCCCTACTCATTTAACTCGACACCCCAGGTTTTTGGAGTCACCGGGACTCCGTTGCCAATTATTGGTTCCACTCCCATCACAATTATAATCGGTACTAAATCCTACACGTACCCATTTCTTATTACCTCCGATGAACTTGCTATAGGACACGGTGGTCTTATTGGTTTCGACATGTTCGACTTTTTCTCCTTTAGCATTGATGGTGTCACATTGGAACTCGTTGATGGCCCGAATCGCGTCCCTTATGGTCTCAAGCGCGCTGGTATTGATACCCCGGCTACACCACTAACGGACCCCCCTCGCGCCCTATCACGTTCCCCTATTCCTGGGCACGACACCGTCTGTCAACTGGGTCACACAGTTTTGTCCTCCCGGCCACGGCCCATCGATATCCAGCCAGTCGCACCACTGCCAGTGCCCTGTGCCTCTCCAATTCCATCTGCCTTGTTGATCCCACAACAAGTTCAGATACTACCGCCGTCATCTCGGCCGTTTTTTCCGGCTCCGGACGTTTTCTCGTCCCCACTCACTAATGCCTGCACTCCAGCCATTAGCGTTCCGCATTCCCTGCCGAACAACGAGTGCTCCTTGAGCCCGCCATTCTCTTGTCCTCCGGATATCGTTGTCCCACAATTGCCTGTCGTTGTCCCCCAGTTGCCTGTCGTTGTCCCCCAGGTCGTGATTTCACCACCGCCGTCAATTCCCCTTAGCGACAGCCCTCTGCCGGGCTCCTTCCCAGTCCAGACTGCGAGTTCTCCTGAGCAGCCACTGCCCAGCAGCTCCATCCAGGCAGCAGCCACGACGCGTGCAGTAACATTTTTATCCCCGGTCCGGCTCCTGAATGCCGTTACTATTCCCAGACGTAGTGAATTTCTTTGTGCTGGTATTCACAAAGCACTTCGTTTCCCAGTGGACGCTAAAACCTCGCCAGTTTCTCCGGGGTTAGACACGTCTTGTCTGAGAGCGGTCCAATTTGAGCCCGCCACCGTCATTAAGCACGGCGTCTCCGCGGCTCGCTCTATAGCGTATATCCGTCCCGACCGCGTCATCCAAATGTCGTTACTCAATGTTACCAATGAGGACATCACACTTTCCGCTCGCATTATCCTCGGGCATATTCAGCCTTTCACGGAGCCCCAGGATGTTCCTCCTCCAGTGTCCCTCGACGCCTCTCATCCCCTGGTCGCTTCCGTCACGGCTACTCCTCCTACGCTCCCACGGGCGGACCGTCTACAATTCTTGCGCGAACGCATTATTACAGATCATCTCCCCCCTGACGACCAGGACAAGCTTTGGGCCCTCCTCAATGAATTTTCCGATCTCTTTTTCTGTGAAGGCGATTTTCTTACGCGGCACCCTACGGTGACCCACAGGATTGATACAGGAGACGCTAAGCCTATCCGTCAATCTGCTTACCGGATTCCGCATACCCTCCGGCCGGTTCTGGATGCCCAGATAACGGACCTGCTTCAGAAAAAAGTCATCCGTCCCTCCTATAGTCCCTGGTCCGCGCCATTATTACTGGTAGAAAAGAAATCCCAGTCAGGCGCTAAGGAATACCGTATGGTAATCGATTACCGTAAGCTCAACAGTGTAACGCGCAAAGACTCGTATCCACTACCGTCCATTAACGAGACGCTCGACTTACTTGGGAATTCGATATACTTTTCCACTATGGACCTTTACAATGCTTATTTTCACATTCCCATTGACGAACGCGATATCGAAAAAACTGCTTTCGTTTCGCCACGAGGGTTATTCGAATACCTCCAATTACCGTTCGGACTCACAAACGGGCCAAGTAGTTTCCAACGAACCATGAACGCGGCTCTCCAAGGCCTAATCGGAGAGAAAGTGCTCGTTTACCTCGATGACCTCGTTCTCTGGTCTGCCACAGTCGACGCTCACCTCGATAACCTCCGCGCAGTCTTCCTCCGTTTGCGGTTAAATAACTTCAAACTTAAACCCAGCAAATGCTATTTTTTACGTTCAGAGTGCGAGTACCTTGGACATATTATTTCTCGTGACGGTATCAAGACCACTCCTCGCCTCGTCGAGGCCATCAACAACTTTCCTCAACCAAGGACAGTCAAACAGGTCCGCCAATTTCTAGGTTTATCGGGTTATTTCTCTCGTTTTATTCAGTCCTATGCCCACGTTTCCAAGGTCCTCTCCGATCTCACAAGGAAAAACGTGCCCTTTTTGTGGACCCCCAAGCACACGGAAGCTTTTGACTTCCTTCGAAACGCTCTGTGCACGGATCCCGTTCTCAAATATCCACGTTTCGATCTCCCCTTTATCCTAACTACCGATTGCAGTAACACGGCTGCAGGGGCAGTCCTGTCCCAAATCCAGGAGAATAACGAACACGCAATCGCTTATGCCTCCCGGGTATTGAAAGCTAGTGAGCTCAACTATCACGCCACTGAGCGCGAACTCACAGCGGTCCTCTTTGGTATAAAAACGTTTAACTGCTACCTTTACGGTCGTCGTTTCACGTTAATAACTGACCATTCGGCTCTTAAATTCCTCATCTCCGATGTCAACCCGACATCCAAACATACACGTATGAATTTGACTCTTCAAAATTACGATTTTGACATCGTTCATCGTCCGGGTCGTACTATACCTCATGCTGATGCACTTTCCAGGGTGGTCCTTACCAAACCCGCCACCCCCGATCTTCACACAGCACCAGATTTTACTATTTACGCCACCAACCGCCCGGAACCCTCCCCGAAGGATATTGAAACTCCCATCCCCTACGAACCTTTCTGGGACCGCCACTATATCTACACCCAACAACGCGCTGATCTCACCTTGCGTCCCATTATTGAGAACCTCACCCGACTTCCCGATTCGGTTCCCAAGTTCGCCTTAGACGGCGATCGTTTGCTTTACCGACTTCGCAAAACGCCAGACAAAACTGACCGACTGGTCGTTCCATCATCCATGCGCCACCAAATCATGGAGAGTTTTCATAAAGCTCCATACGCGGGACATCCAGGACACCAACGTACAGTGTCGTTAATCTATCCCCGTTTCTACTGGAAGGGTCTTTTCGCGGACGTAAAGGAATATTGCACTAATTGCATGTCCTGTCAACAACGTCAGTCGCCCCCCACCACTGCCCGTGCGCCTCTCCAACGTTTCCAAGAGGTCCTAAGGCCATTTCAGAGGGTATCTTTAGATATCCTGGGTCCATTCCGGACAACGCCTTCCCTCAACCGTTATCTCCTCACGGTGGTCTGCCACTTCAGCAAATTTATCACCATTATACCCTTACCCAACCAGACTGCCGTCACTGTAGCTCGAGCCTTCTTTAAAGAAGTCATCAGCAAACATGGCATCATGGAACAACTGCTCTCCGACCGTGGTACGAATTTTACATCTAAACTCTTCACCGAACTTTGTTCCTTACTCAAAGTCCGACGCCTTTTCACTACTAGCTATCATCCAGCGTGTAATGCGGCTATAGAACGGGCACACAAGGTCGTGGCGACCGTCATGTCACATTATGTAACAGACACCCAAGCCTGGGATACGTTCGCACCTTTTGTGTCACTGTCCATGAATGCGTGCGTCTCTACCACAACAGGGTATTCCCCCTTCTACCTCCTTTACGGCAGGGATATAGATCTCCCATTCGAAACGATCATCCGCCCAGCGCCAACTACCCATGATCCCCAAAATCACTATCCCACGGAAGTTAGTAACAAATTGACAGAGGCGTTTGCCCGCGTCCGCGAAAATATTCGCCGTTCAGCCGAACGCAACGAAAAGAATTACAACAAGAAAACTACTCCCGTCTCACTCCAAATTGGCGATTTAGTGCTATTATATACTCCAGTCATCCAACCTCACGTCACAAAGAAACTTGCAAAGCTCTGGCAAGGCCCTTACCGCATTATGGCACAACATAGCCCGGTCAACTTTGATATACAACACGTGTATACCAAAAACAGTCAGAGGGTCCACGCGAATCGACTCAAAGCTTTCCACACGTTCGACCCCACGATCTTTGAGGACGACCTCACAATCAGGCAGGACGCCATCGACCAAGATTCCACCATGACGGACCCAACATCTGGAGACTCAACCAGTATGATCAATAACCCCCCGTCTACGTGTCCCGAGTCTCTTCCTAACAGTGAGATTGTGGATGATCCCCTTCCCAATATGGATCCTGATACACTCTACCGACACCAGGTACAGCCACCTATCATTTTTCCAAACGCTGTGACCCCACTACCAATCCCGCCCCCCTTACAACCCCCAGCGCAGGTTGTGCCACAGCACGTGCCGCCAGCCCCTTTGGAAGTCACGCCGCCGGCCGTCATACCGCCCCTCGAGCAGCCTGCTGCCACACCACAACGGGCCACTCTTCAGCGACTCCCGACCCACCAACCCCTGTTTCGTGACGTTCTAAGCGCGCCTCGAACTCGTCCGCGTGCCCCGACACTTCGCGACTTATGGTCCCGAACCCGAATACCACGACCTAACCCACACCCTCGTTCGGCGCCACAACACACCGCCGCAGGACCATCGCGCCCACCACGGCCTACCAGCACCCCAGGCACTACGCCTGTAGCTCGACACAGGCCCAGCCAACCACCCGGAGCGACCCCTCCAACTCATGGTTATAATTTACGGCAAGATCCACCCCCACGTTCTCGTTTGCCTGACATTTTCCACAGACGCCGAAATCTCCATTAAGGCGAAACGTTTGTTTTTTGCAACCTGTTCCAGACAACACCGGTGATCTACTCGCAATTATGATGAGTGTCCTACTGGTCCTCCTTTTTCTCCTCCATATATTTCTAGCTACCACAGTCCAAATCCTCCCCCATCTCGCATCACTCGACAAAGGCATTGTTTTTCTCCCTCAACCCCCAATGCTTACGCGAGACTCTCACTGGACTATTGCTATCGATTTTTCACTCACGGCTTACCGTACCCGTGTTGTAACGATTCACGATCTCCTAAGCCGCACCACAGCGCTAAACTTTACGGAAATTTCCAAAGAAACTACACTCCTATCCGCTCGTGAAATTAATCAAGTCCTCCTTCACCAGAATAATTTTTTGTTCGAGAAATGTACGGACATTTTATCAACCATCGACAACTATATCTTAACATTAACACCTTCGTCGGCCACCGATTTTAACCACACAAAAAACGAAGAGTTTCCCGTGCTGTTTGCACCTCCCACGTCTCCCGATGTTGCCAACATACACTCCTTACTTACCTCCCCACACTATCGCAACACGCCGCCCTCATTTTTATTACATAACCAAATTTCCCATCTTAATTCCAGCACGCATGCATATGCTCGCTACGGTCGCACAATTTCGTACCTAACACATACAGCGCTCACCCTTAATTCTCACATTACCAGACTCAGCGAATTTCTTACTGCCGCGAAAGCTCCAGCCCATCGCCTCGTCGGTCTTTTATCATCAACACAATCTCTTTTTCGTGACTTTGAGATATTGTTAAATTCCCTGTCGACCGACTTACATCGTTTTGGCTCGGCACTTACTCGCCTAGCATCTCATCTACTTCCGCCGTTTTTACTTTCCCCGGAACACCTCCTCGTCACCCTTCAATATGCGCAACCATTTCTTCCAGCTACGCATACCTTTTTGACCGACCTTACCTTGCCAAGCATGTATTTTTACTATTCTATCGCCACCGTAGATTCCACATATTTCAATAACAAACTTCGTATTTTTGTCTCGATTCCCTTGCGTACTACAACCAACTATTTTCAACTCTATCACGTACGTTCACTCCCCACGTATGTCCCTGACAAGGACATGGCCATTACTGTTCACCCACCATTTGAATATTTTGCCCTCACCCCGGATCGTCTGCTGTATATGCAGTTTAACCACGACGACCTACAACAATGCGCGCTTAATCTCATATATACCTGCCCCTCTCTGGGACCAGTACACACATTCTCCACAGGCCCCTGCCTACCCGCGCTATTTTCTGGCTACTCATCTCCTAGTGCTCGCTGCGCTACATCTCTCTCCCCGATGTTTCAGCCACAGATTTTCCTGACACCTTTTACACATCTCTGGATTTACTCCGTCATCCAGGAGTCCCTGACTCTGAATTGCATCGCCAACGCCTCCAATCAGGCTGTATCAGAAACATACCTTACCCTAACAGGCACGGGTACGTTCCGCATTCCCCCTAGATGTCAAGCAACATCGAAGAATTTTTTATTGACCCTCCCGGCTACCGCGAGTTTTTACTCCCCTGTTACTCGCGTACGTTTACAACAACCACCCATCGATATCGCCTCGACCAACTCAAATTCTGCGACAAATCAGCATACTATTTTTCCTTCCACAACTCCATCCCCCAAGACACCATATTCCCGTTTGGCAGATATATATTTCCCACAGACATTTTTAACCAAACATGCGTGGATATTTGCAATAATCTATCCACCCGCGCTGCTCTTCCTTGTCGGTTTTTTATACTGGGCTGCTAAAACTTGGGCCCGACCACGTCCCCTTCCTGCCCCCCCATCAATGCTCGAACTTCCCCTCCTGGAGTGCCCGCCTTCCACTATTCATACGGGAGTTTAAAACACACCACTTCCGTGTCACATCCTAGTTTATTTATCCGCATTTTACTGGGCCACTCTCCCTATTTTTGGATCTCGTTCTTATGTTTCCAGATCGGAAGCTGGCAACCTGACCTCCCCGGACGTCTGTTCCAACATTATGGATCTCCTATCGTCATTCCTCCTGGTCCTTTTTCTATCCGCCCCCCTAACTACCGCCTTAGTCGGCTATGACTGTGTCGGCCGCCGAGCTAACATCACAGCTATCTCTCTCTCCCGGGTCACGGACTGTGTCCAAACCCCCCCCATTGACAGTCAAGAGCGCATTAATATTCAACTACTTCAACGCAAGATGTTTGGCACTATCCACGTCATCGCTTGTCTTCTTGAGGTATCCACACTAATTACCCATTGTGGCATGCACTCACACAGCTCACTCGCGCTTGACGGCTTCACGGTTGGCGAGTTATGGAAAGTTACCTATGAAACATGTCAAAACCTCCATACCACCGGTGAATACACCTCCAATTCAGGTCGTGTCATGGCGGGTTTTAAAGTTAACGCCACACTCCGTCACTCCGTGGTCGACATTGGTATGATCTCTACCGACAATGGTCAATGTCAGGGTGGTTTCTATTCCTATAACAACCGGAACTATGACAATGTCTTAGTCACCCGTTCTTATGCTATCACGCTCCGCGAGGAATATGCGACAATGGATATTGATTCCGCCGCTATTAAAATGTCTTCCGGATACAGCTATGCTCTGGCTACCGATAACGGTTTTGATTCCGAATATGGAAATCTGTTTTGGAATTCCCGTCAATTAGATCTCGCCTGCTCGCCCACATCGCATGTAGTCCTGTACCAAGGTCCTGCTACTATTTACAAAACAGTGGCCGGTGGTAAGACCCTCATGATAAATACGTCTACTCATGCCATGGCCATTGGGATCCGCGGCGACACTCTTATCTGTCAACAGCATGGCTACGATACAGATCATCCCAAACTCAGCGTCGCAGTTAGTCAATCAAACACTTTCTATTTCCGTCCCGCCCAAATACTGGCCTTTAACATCGATATGTTTCTATATACAAATAGTAAATTCGTTTACCTCGAACGCCACTTTGCGGGTCAACTGGATTCCCTTTACAAACATTTCTACCTGCAAATGTGTAAACTAAAACATCAGTCCCTTTTACAACTCATATCTTTGGCATATATATCCCCAGATGAATTCGCATGGGCCTATACCCAAAGACCAGGCGTTACCTCCCTCTTGCGTGGCGAAATAATCTACCTAATACAGTGCATTCCTATTCTTCTAGAGTTTCGTAACACTCCTGATTGCTATCAAGAAATACCAGTCACGTATAATAATCAATCCTTTTTCCTCAAACCCCGCACGCGCATTATCGCCAAGCACGGCACACAAGTAGATTGCAACCCCCTTGCCCCTGCTCTGTTTCAAATCAACCATGCTTGGATCCAATTATCCCCAAACCCTATCGAAGTCAAGGCACCTATTTCCCTTGATCCCGAACTACCAGAAAAATGGGCGTATACACAACCAACTAACTTAATGACCGCCGGTCTATACTCCCCGGAGGACCTCGAAAACTACCAACGTAAACTAATGTTTTCTTCTGAAAAGGCCGCCATTACCAATATCCTCATTTCCAAGGCCGGTGGAGCTAACATTCATTCTCAAAATGTCGACATTGGCAGTCTCCTATCTCAGTTTACACTGAATAATATTCACAATACCCTCTTTCAACGACTATATGGTGGATTTTGGCAGTTCTCTGTTTATGTAGCTGGTTTCTCCGGCATCATTTTTATTGTTTTACTCGTGAAAAGTCTCTTTAATATGCTTATCAATGGCACACTGCTCTATAAAACGTTCGGCTGGTCCATGACCTTATTTTCAGCCATATGGGGAACCCTGGCTAAACATTTCCTGTATTTCCAGCTGATAGAGAGAGCAGTACCTAAATCTGACCCCCCCTCGTCCGCGGTAAAAGAAACGACCATACTAATCGACGACCCCCAACCTCAAGCACCACTTCCGGAGCGCACTTATCACCCCATTTATCCCATGGTATCGTAACAGCATTTTTTTTTCTTCTCCTTCATAAGTATGACTTTACGCATACAATGGTGTAAACACCTGGTGGCAGAACTACGTTACCCTCTGCAGACCGCCCTCAAGGGTTAACACTGCAGTGACTCCCATCCCCCAACCCCTCTTCTCAAATATTTTCTTTTTGCGTTACGATACTGCCTTTTAACTTCCCGCCAGCATAGTGACAATGCCGGTATACCCACTGAAGTTCAACTCAGCCATTTGCGTTTCCTCTTGTGTCCCCATATCCGAGGATCAAAGTGGACACATTTTGGGCTGTGACACAGGCATTTCCGCATCTGGACCCTTATGGCTCCGAAATTGATACACTTTGCCGCTATTATTCCCGGTTGCCTCCCTTGGTCGTTCCCTTTCCCGGCTATGGACCTCATTTTCCTCGCTAGCCACACATCCTCGTCACAGAATCCAAGTACGTTTAAGTCACTCCGGTGATATTTTGATATCTTTTTCCTTGGTTTACGAACACCTGTGGTTTGCATTTACACATAAGGTGTTGGTTTATTTATTACTTGGTGGCAGATTAATTTTTTTTTTAAATCCCATATAATTTTTTTGTTTTGTGTGTCACACGAAATTTTATTTTTGCATCCAACATTAATTTAGAGCATTCCCACATGCTGTGTTGGTTACTTATTGGTGATGGATAATTTTAGGCCATTCGCATTTTCGCCGATAGGCCGCCCACCGGTGTGTGTATCCCACACTATATAGTGCATTTACATATACGGTGTTGTTTTTTTTTGGTGTCAGCTAGTTATGTTAGTGATAATCACATTCCTCGTTCATGTACAACGAAAAATTTTTTTTCTCACGTTAATTTAGTACATTTACATTTAAGGTGTTGGTTCACTCTACTTTTAAGACAAGTATTCATTATTGTTTTTAATGCACTCTGTCACTGTGTGATGTTAGTTTCCCGTCAAATTTTTGTCGTTGTTTACAAGAGTCCTCAATTTTATTCTCCCCCACACAAATAAATTCATGCATGGTGTGAAATTGTTTTCGAAACCAGCACTGGTCTCGCCCGTGCTCGACCCGGCACCCGGTTCCTTATTTAACCACTAGGGACCACCACTGGGATCGTCACGCGGCCACCCTTACCGACCAGACGGAGGAAGTCTTTTCGACCACCCCTAGGTGGCGTGCTCTAACCATTTTTTTTTTTCTCCTCAACAACCAGCTAGCGCCACCACCGCGACCGGTTTGACCCTTGCCACCCTTGACGGCATTATAAAATCTCCTTTATTACTTATTAATTTTAACTCCACATCCATAATTGGCCGTGCTACTGTGCAACTGCCACCTAATGGCCCCACGCTCCTGTGAGTAATGGGTCCGGCCAGTTTTCATTGCCTGTCTCATCGTTATGTTTCAATTACCTGTGCTACCGCATTTTCAGTCCCTGCACACGGATTTTTATGAAACATAGACCGACAATGTCACATTTTTATAAGTCACGCTCTGTGTGTTAACTATAAGACTTAACACTTCCCCGCTCGGATACCGTCATGTACGGCATCCAGCTGATTTTTTTTGATTTTTATTCCCCGAATGTGGATGTTTTTAAGGTTTTTCATGTTTTTCATGTTTCATGTTTGTTCATGTTGTTTTTCATGTGGATATGTTTTTGTTTTTCCCTCCGGAGCGGCCGGGATGTCAAGTCAATTCCTGCCAGGCCCCTTCGGCAATCTAAGTTATCCCTCGGTTTGCCACAGGCTCCCGAAATATGGTTCCCAGCAAGCCGCCATGTCCAGTTTATATCGGCTTAGCTACAGAATGATCGAGTGTCAAAATGACCAAATGTCACTTGGCATAATCGCATATAGGAGCCGTGCCTAGCGTGTGCATTACACACACGCCGCACTGCTGCCTGAATATCTTGTGAAGGTTTTTGCAAAACATTTTACTGCCGAAAATATGTCTTTCATGTAATAGACAGACGACTACGCAGCGCACAACCCGAGGAATGACCACGTACACCAGCCTTCCGACACACTCAAATGCACTACAAACGCTGACGTCTGCTGCTGCATCCATCTGCCTGGCGACAAGGACGCTCCAATTCGGCCGTCCGGGGAATCACGACGCATCGACGACCAAACACCAACCAACAATATACCACAACAGAACACTATCGTTGATCCAACATGCGTCGTTGAACTGATCACCCCCCCCCACGCTCAAAACTTTGGCAAACAACAGCAGAGTCAGACCGTTTAACAAGTTGCAAAACCAAACATGCAATCTCCAAACAGTGCAGTGTCAAAGGCATTCAAAAGTGTCGTGTGACTCATTACCCCAACCTCGAGGTTAGTGTTCGCACATCGTCGGTCTTTTCCAAATTCCAACTTGAAAAGCAAGTTATTCCATTTCGTAAATTCATTCCCAAGTAAAATAAATTTTCCAAAACCCTTCACGATATTATGTGTCACATCCACGGGCAAACCGATACTCTAACGTCACATTTAACTGTATTTTTTTTGGTTCAACGTACTCTTGTTTTCTGTTATTCTAATGTTCAAAACATCTTGTTTCAAGTGAACATATCAATTTATTCAAACAGAAATTTAAGTGTGGAACTATTGTCTATTTATAATCGTTAACGACGAAAGTTTAATTCTGTCTAAACATGACATATATTTGTTTTTCTTTTCACATTAACTTTATCAAATTGAACTTTGATACTAATTGTCATTTGATTCGAAAGTTAGTTTTATGACCAGTTATAGTCATGAAACTTTAGTTTGGGAATTTTTTTTTCTTGTTTTGCTTTATTCACACTCCCCCAATTCATGTATAAGCATTTTTTTTTGTCGCTTGCTGGCCCTCCTTGTTAACATGGGCAGCAAGCTATCGTGTTGGTGGGGGTGTTGTCATGATGCGAGCATCATGCTCACGGACTCATTTACGCACAGCCCCCAGGCACACGTGCCGCGGGCAGGAAGCATTAGCCTCGCTCGGGTGCACATCCGGCACACTCGAGGCAGAGTCATCATAACAATCCTCCCACTACGACACCTCTCCATAGGTGACGCGACGCTGGATCACACGCATAAATTAGTAGCCCAATCGTATATAAAGAGCGCTAATTTTCACTTAAATACACATTCTATTCAATTCACTCATTCTAGTCATTAGTCTTGTTGGAGCCAGATTAGGCATCGGTGATCGTCGGAAGGGACTCGGTATTGTCATCAAACTCGGTATTATCTTAAATTCACCACTAACCATAATTAGCATTATAGGAACCTATAGTTACTCTTGCCGAGGACTATAGAGCTAAAGTAAGCCGCTGACTACTCTTACCAAGGATTGGCTGGTCTGACTTTAGAGCTCTATTTATAATTAACATTATAGGAACCTATAGTACCTCCTGCCAAGGTGCTATAGAGCTAAAGTAAGTCGCCGACTTTCTCATGAAAGATTAGCTTGACTAAAACTTTAGAGTTACCTAATTCTAATCTCACCTATTATTAAGAATTAACACCATACTAGTAGTCCGTAGTTTAATGCTACGAAGGTTATCCGACCAGTAAATCCGAAGTACAATACCGAAGTCCCTTAGTTAGTTTATTTAAACGTGGTTCCATTTTTACTCTTTACCATCCTAAATCTCAAACAAGTCGTTATCCATCGTCCGAGTCACCTTTGGTAAGTGAACACGATATTAAATCTATAATTCTCTCCTCCCCTAAGAATTCATGTATTTCATCTGTATCATTTGTTCTCACTTTCAATAAACACTGTCGTATTCCCATTATCTAGATATATTTACTCGGGTTACTCCCCGACGGACCCTAATCCCTAGATCCTCTGAAGTCAGAGAACACTTCACGACAGAAGTATAGGATGACGATTGTCTGAAATGCACAAAGTAACATTCATTTTCATTTTTGCCATGCACTGCAGTAAGTCATAGTGTTAATATCATGGGTTTTCTTGATTTTACCCAGACAAGGGGAAATAGGTAAAAAGGTAATAGTCGCTGCCACCAGAGTCCAGTTAAGGACTCGAATTTGTATTTGAAACAAGGGATTAAGTACTTAGAACGGAGACGTGTGGATAGGTTCGTCGGGGGGTAAGCCGATAAAGCCGAAACTCTCTCTAATTTGGTTTAATACTAATACACAGAAATAAGATGATATCTCGAATGCAACTTACATGGATACTGCAGATGACGATGTGTACAATATAAATATAACGTTGAAGCACTTTATAGAGATTTGTGTAAAGCTGCTCGATCAGAGCTGGTTAGAACAATCAGGCCCTCAGACAATAGTTGTAAAACGTTAAACGTTTTACAACGTACAGACTGGAGACTTCACCTGTCTGATTTCTTGTGCAATACAGTAACTTAATACCGATTTCAGCACCAGGAATACAGAAGGCTAATTTGAAGGTTCGAACTATCTTACAAACTGAGATCCAGGTGTTAATACAGTAACTTAATACCGATTTCAAACTCCGAGATCCAGGATGTAAGCACTCAGATTGTACTCACTTATAAACTGAGATCCAGGTGTTAATACAGTAACTTAATACCGATTTCAAACTCCGAGATCCAGGATACAAGTGTACAGATCGAACTCTACTTATAAACTGAGATCCAGGTGTTAATACAGTAACTTAATACCGATTTCAAACTCCGAGATCCAGGATATAAGCGCTCTGATTGCACTCACTTATAAACTGAGATCCAGGTGTTAATACAGTAACTTAATACCGATTTCAAACTCCGAGATCCAGGATACAAGCGTACAGATCGTACTCTTCTTCCTCTCTGGTTTCTACTGGATCAGGAGGCTGCTTATATACCCAGGTTTTTAGGCTTTGGTTAACACGTGCAAGTGTGTGTGCTTTATGACACTCATTCTAGATGTCCGCTCAATTGCTTTTTGGTAGATTGATTTGGTGAGCAGATCAATATAGAACTTAAAAGCTTTGCGCCATCACGCTTTCAGTGTGCGTGAGGATCTTTGATTGGAATTTATATAATGCAAGAATCTATTCTTAGGCTTTGATAAAAGAGGGTAGGGTGCGTGAAACACTCGCATGTAGTGAACGATATTTCACTACATTAAAACGTGTTTACTAAGGGCTGGCCAAATATATGAAACCAGTTAAACAATGCAGCTATCAGCCACGCAGCTATCAGGCCGCTAAACGTGATGTTGTGTGTCCCGAGTCCCGACCTAGCCTTGCCGGAATGTATCCCAACCTAGCCTTGCTCGAAGGTATCTTAACCTAGCCTTGCTCGAAGGTATCTTAACCTAGCCTGGCTCGAAAGTATCCCAACCTAGCCTTGCCGGAATGTATCCCAATTCCTAGCCTTGCTCGAAGGTATCCCAACCTAGCCTTGCTCGAAGGTATCTTAACCTAGCCTGGCTCGAAGGTATCCCAACCTAGCCTTGCCGGAATGTATCCCAACCTATCCCAACCCTAATATTATGGCTGTCGCTCATTTGACCGTCTTCTCATCTCCACATTCTATGAGCTGATAAAGCGACCGGTTGGGAAGGCGGGGAGTTAAGAAAGCGGGCATTCAAGAAGCCGTGGAGCTGAGATTATGACCCAAGCAGAAGAAAGGGTAGAAGGTCTTGACTTGCCTAGACGAAACATGGCAGCCGAGATTGAATGGACACGATTGCGTAAACGTTTCGGCGACAGCCTTCTCCGGTGTCGAGGGGGCCAGTGAGAATGTGAAAGAATCACGATGCTCCCGCAAAGTGCGTTTAGGGCCGGGGGAAAGGGTTAATGGGGAAATAAGGGTTGGATAATTAGGGGGATTGGTATGCAGTAGAATTTGGCAAGGGCTAGGAGTATTGTGGGGAGGGGGGGGGGGTTACTAGGGAGGTGGGGACTATGGGAGGTTGGTGGGTTTTGGGAGCATCCAGATTGATTTCAGTTCTCATTTGTTCTCCCGGTCCTGAAGACGTCTGGCGTCGAAACGTTTGCAAAACTACGGATCTCGGCTACAGCTTCTACTCTACTAGGCAATGTTGTGCTGCCCCTATCCTTCGTCTGCTTTGGTTCACTGGCCTTGAGGCAAATCTTTCCGCACACTTGATTTATTTTATTTATTTTCTACACGTAATACTTAAGTGTTGGTGGGAAAATATTTAAGAATACTTCTGTATAACTAACATTTTTGTCCTAAAATTGTCCTGTTGGTGTCCTCCAACGGTATAATTACCAATTGGGTGATGACGTAGCTCGTCAAGACAGCGTGATTGGGGAACTTGTAGAATCGCCCGCGTTGCTTGAAACCCATATCGAAGACACGCTACAAAAATCAGGCAACAGTAAGTAGAATGGAATCAATAGGCATGGCTCAATGCCACACTTGCTTTTAAATGGTAATATCAGTAATATGCTTACACAAACTTTCCTGATATTTTAATTTTAACATTAAGATATTGTACAAATTTCAAGTTATTAGCTAATTTTCTTGTTTTTATGTTGTTAATGTTTTTTTTAACAATTTTCCAGTTTTTGTAGCACTCCGTGGCGGCTTGGCAATGGTAATTTTTAGCCATGGCACTGGTTCCAAATGGAGGGTGGGTGTCCGGCTGGCTGGCCGGCTGGCCTTGGGGTGGGTGTCGAGGGTGGTTGGCTAGGTGGCGACGACCGGTAAGTAAAGAGTCCATGTCGCGGGGTTGTGAAGCCACGCGTAATGAGCCCGGAATGAAGCCACGATCATCACGATCATGCCCATGTGTGTATGTTTTCGCTTTGCAATGTACAGAATCTCGAATATGAGTCTCGACTCTTGAGAACCCTCTGTCGGCGCATTGAAGAGAACGAATTTTCCCAATATAATTGAATCCTCCTGCTACAAAAAAGATCGCCTGCTAAATCAAACAGATAAGTAAATTGATTAACAAAAAAATAAAAAATAAAATTGCACTCCCCCCCCCCCCCCCCCCGGTCGATTGGGGTGGGTGGGTGTCTGGGATCTAACGAGCTGGCACCGGTTACCTTCCAAGTCCCAAGCCGCCACTGGTAGCACTAATTCAATTCTGGTAGTACAGCCATATTGAACCATGAATATTGTTCAATCAACAACTTTCAAACAACGCAAAACCACAACACGGTTACATAAAGCTTTAGCAAAGCCCAATAGTTATAATTATTTATAATTACATTATACAACTCTGTATTCTGTCCTGCCTGAGAAACTGTGAACTATTCATTGACTATTCTAAAAATGATGTCAATTTATCTGACATTGACCTGATCATTTCAGTCGTAAAGAAACAAAATCGCAGTGCAATTCAATATATATTCAGTACGCTATTCAGCAATACTGGTGATAATGATATCTAATATCATTATCAAAGGCATGCAGCTTTGACCTTTCGACCACACGGTCAAGTCTACATGACCCCTGCAAGTGTATCAAGTGCTAATTTACTTATTGTTGGGATGTTTAATATTCTGATGTTAGAGTTCTGTTTTTTTTTAGAGCTGTTGCCTCCTGAGAAATCTGCTTTCAGCATAATATGTGATGATAAACAGAGATAAGCCAAAATTTGTATCTGTGCTGCCAGGATTTGAACCTGAGGGGAACCTGGGGTTTGAACCTATCTGGGGATTATGCATTTTCAATTATGCTATATGGACAAACCAACTGTGTGATCAATATTCACACCGATAAACGGAGATTTTTTCTGATCTTGACATTGAAATTAGATGTTGAATTTTTCGATATATTAGCACCGGTCCGCCCTCAGCTCGCTGCTAGGCTAGGTTTGCTACATCAGCCTGTCATTGACCGGCACCAGGAATTCACCCTCAGCTCGCTGCTATTAGCTTCATCGACAGCCTGTCATTCACCGGCACCAGGCTACATAACTCTCAGACTCTGCTCCCTGCTAGGCTATGATTTCTAATAGAAAATTTTACAACACTGGCAAATGTTATCATCAGCGTTTACTTCAAACCAATCGAAACAATTTCATAGACGCGATAGCGACAGGGCAGAGATCAATTTTGTTTGTAGTACATAGATTTTTTTTCATGGCAGCTAGATAGGAAATTCCACTGATATTATTTCCTTATTGTTGCAAATGTAGTTTTCGAGAAATAACCTTGATTCCATTGTTCTTCCTATTTCATCAATTCTGGCACAATTTATACTGAACCACGAAGATTGTTGAGTTGTCATTCTAATAATGCCCATAATTTGCATGGCCCTAAAGTCATAAATCAAATGGCCATGATAGTTAGACATATCACCTGTCAATAATCTCAATCAATCAAGCCAATTTGAGCCTGTTGAATTTCCATCCCTTTTGCTAGTAACTTGCTATTGTTTTTCCTCCTTAAAATCACTTTTAAAAAACCACTAAAATCTGTAGTAAAAAAAAAACAGTGTTGTAAAACCAAACTGAATTATTACTGAAATAATCTGCACTTATCCATCAAAATCCTGTAAAAGCAGCAATTGTTATCATCCTGATCCTATCAAGTTTGTTGAGCACCACTGTCAGCTTGGAAATTAGTTTTAATATGTTTGATTTCAAGTTAGCATCAAATCGGAACTTGGAGATGTGGGGGTAATATTACTGTAAGTGCAGTTGCCATTTCCATCCCAGCATTGCTTTGCCTGCTAACCCTCCCTCCCCCCTGATTCAATGACGGTGGGTATGAACCCTGTAATCAATCAGTCAATCACCGATCTCTTTGAGTGTCTGCTCTCTTTGCTTCTGGAGCCACAGGTAAAGCTTTCTCATGACGAATTCACTGATTTTTTGGGGGAATCGAACCGTCTTCTCTCCCATTTTTATTTAACCTTCCAGGATTGTTAATTGGTCAATAATTGTAGGTTTACCTATTTCTTGTTTGTCTTTAGAACCAATAGCATACAGCTTGTAGGGTTCAACACAGTTGTAAGTGTATTTACTATTAGAAACCACTTAAAATTTTTGTGTCTGTTTTTGTTTGAACCCGAATTTGTTTTCCTGCCTGGGGCTTTGTACTATCTATACATTTTCCATTGGACCATTGTGCATCGGATATAATGCATGGTCCCAGATGGGCTAAAGATCCGGGTTCATACCCAGGTACGGATACAAGTTTCTGTATACATATTAAGTTTATAGTAATTAAATATCCAGCGAACATAGAACGAGTATTTGCATCTATGTTTGAATTAACACAGTTAGGGTATAATTCACTCATCGATGTTTGCAGATCCGAGATTGATACCACAGGATGCAACGAAGTTTGCTGCTGTGTTTGCTGGCAGCAGCCATGTGTGAGTAGAAACCGTATTTCCGTAGTCCGTATTTTAATATTTTTGGATCTTTGTTAATCGATATCAATGTCAGGCTGGCTTTTAACGGCCATATGGATGAAAACATAAAATTTTACTCAAAGTGCATCAATCGCGTTCTACTCCGTTTATACTGTTTGGGTTAGCGAGCGTTGCGCAGTGGCATTCTCCGTGATCAGAGTCGGAATTCGGATCGTCGCAAGCTTTAAGATCCCTGCAAAGTGTTAGATTTCCGAGCTTTTTCAGCTATGCCTAAGCAGCGAGGTAATGAATTTAAGCACCACAGCCATCAAGGTCGTACAACTTAAAACAACCTTACTTACGTCATCTAAAGTAAAATTCTAGGAGGTTTATTTGCCACTGATGCTCAATCCTAACTGACAGCCGATATATATGGAAGAGCATCTTTTGCAGCGTGATATTCGTTTATTAATTTTAACTTAAACCTTTGCCGCCAAGTTTGCCACCAGCGCTTTGTCCCCCCACTTGGCCAATAGCTTCTCACATTGTAATAGCAAGACTTTTAAGAACCTCAACGCTCACGGCAGCTGAAAGTACCCTAACGCTCGGTTCCCTGCATTGCGCTGCAGGCGGCAGCGAGCCCGTCGTGACGCCGGTGTCGCAGCACCTGAAGGCTCCCAGCGCCGCCACGGTGCTCTGCTCGTTCCCCGGCCCGCTGGCCGACTGTCGCGTCCGGCTCAACGAGCGCTGGGGCCGCTACTACGACGAGACGTTGGAGTTCGGCGACGGGCACGAAACGCCGCAGGCGATATTGAAGGATTCGGGGGGGAGCAGTTGGGCGACGGCGAGCTATGCCGGCGGCTCGCTAGAGGGAGGGGATTGCGGCGTGACGCTGGACTTGATCGTGCCGGGCTACTTGCAGGTGAGACTGTTGACGGCTGCGAGGTTCGTAGATACTTCATTTCGCTTGTTTACGGTGGTTTTTCTTCCAGATTCCAAATCCTGAAAACTTGCTTTGAATGCGGATGTCATGACAAGTTGTCTTGCCACTGTTACTTGGCACAGTTTTTACTTCACTTACTTACCTACTTACTTACTTTAACTTTTAGGCTGTGCTTCTTTACTTTTCCAACAACTGGGTCAACATTGATAAGACTTGGGCCTCTTTCTTAGCCTTGTTGCCTGCTATATTTTTGCCCACTACAGGATGAGCTGTCGAGAATTGGCATTCAAATGCTCTCCCTCAGGTGTTCCATGGACTTTATCAACCATTTGTATTTTTTCACATAGTGTAGGATTGATATTACAGCCTGTCATTTACAAACGCAACTCAGCTGCCGACTATCGTCGAGCAGAAATAACAATCCGTGACATGTAAGTCCTGTCCAGTCCTGTCAGTCCAATCCTGTCAGGCCAATCCTGCCGCCATTCCTGCTTCCTGCGTGTCTTCTTCTTTCTCCTCTTCATCGTCTTCCCACAAATCCACCGACTCCAGCATATTCCAACTCTGTTCCCTCCTGACAAATCAACTTCAATGAGTACACTTCACTTCTCTCGGGGTCTTTCCACCCTTCTACATCCACTTGCTGTATCTTCAAACTTCTTTTCAGTATTCTTGTGCAGTCCATCTTTTCAACTTTACCATATCATGTTAGTTATAATGGAAACCATGATATATTAAAATATTAATACAACAACTTAATAAACCATGAAGAGCAATGATCTAAATTTAATATTTACTACTAATAAGTAATAATATAATAATTAATAATACTAATAATACTTCAACAATAATAAGAATTTCAATATATTTTATTACGAATTTCAATATATATTTTTTCACGGTTTTTTCAGGCCGTCCTTGTGGAGTGCTTTGGGCAGGACGAAGACAACAACTGGACGCAAGGCTTCGGTCTCGTTGCCGCACACCGTGAGTCCAATGTTTCCCGTTCTGTCCCGCGCTGAAGAATGTACCGAGACAGCTTGATGCCTCCGCGAAGGTGTCTCCCGTAGCTGAATCGTAACGTTCAACAGAAGTTTTCCATTCAAAGAAATAAATCTATTTGTCAAAGAAAAACTATTTCAAATACGAAAAGCCAATTAGGTTTTGATTTCTCTATCTTCATTGGTGAAAAAGGTCCGCAAAATATATTATTAACAAAAAATCCAACTGGATTTTCTAATGTTGTTGTAAGTTGAACCTAGATTGCTGTGATGCTTTAATTTCTTCCCTTGCCACCTAGGCGTTGTGACGATTCTGTTGCCAGCTCAACAATTCTATTTCGACAAAGTTTCGTAAGTACAGGGTTAACAATTTTTTTTCAACTGTGAGTTGACAGATAACTCAAAGAAAAAATCAAATGTGCTGACTGTTGCCAAGGAATATAACTCAACTCCCACTGCAACGCACAGTTAATAAAACGGTAAAACCGGTCCTAACACACTCAACTATGACCGCATTCTGAAGCTCGCGCGCGTTGCGTTTCCAGCGTCCGACGTGGTGGCCTCCAACACGACGAGCCCCCACCGCGTGGTGGCTCGCACGGGAGACACGGTGTCGTTGTCGCTGCTGATGCAAGGCCCGCTGGACCGCTGCACCGCCCTCACTCCGTCGGCGGGCGGGCTGGAGTTGTTCGCCGGGCACTGGGACCCACCGGCCGGCATTCGGTATCGGGCCGTCGGCGGCTTCGGCGGTGGCCGCTGCGGCTTTCAGCTGACCAACGTCAGCCAAGCCGATGCCGGCTTTTGGATCTGGTTCGGTCAGCGTTTGAGTCAGGCCGCTGTCGGCTTGCAGATGGCGCTGGTGGTGGTTGAGGGTGAGCGAATCGTGGCGCGTCGGTTTGTAGCAATTACGGCACGGGAAGAACCGCTTTCTACCTGTGTTAGCAACTGTCCAGTCTGTACAACGTGCAAGCTTCCAGCAAGGCTAGGTTGGGATACGCAGCTCGAGTTGAATCGCATGTTAGAACCGCTTCCTACCTGTGTTAGCAACTGTCCAGTCTGTACAACGTCCAAGCTTCCAGCAAGGCTAGGTTGGGATACGCAGCTCGAGTCGAATCGCATGTTAGAACCGCTTCCTACCTGTGTTAGCAACTGTCCAGTCTGTACAACGTGCAAGCTTCGAGCAAGGCTAGGTTGGGATACGCAGCTCGAGTTGAATCGCATGTTAGAACCGCTTCCTACCTGTGTTAGCAACTGTCCAGTCTGTACAACGTTCAAGCTTCCAGCAAGGCTAGGTTGGGATACGCAGCTCGAGTTGAATCGCATGTTAGAACCGCTTCCTACCTGTGTTAGCAACTGTCCAGTCTGTACAACGTGCAAGCGTCAAGCAAGTCTAGGTTGGGATACGCAGCTCGAGTTGAATCGCATGTTAGAACCGCTTCCTACCTGAGTTAGCAACTGTCCAGTCTGTACAACGTCCAAGCTTCCAGCAAGGCTAGGTTGGGATACGCAGCTCGAGTTGAATCGCATGTTAGAACTGCTTCCTACCTGTGTTAACAACTGTCCAGTCTGTACAACGTGCAAGCTTCCATTAAGGCTAGGTTGGGATACGCAGCTCGAGTCGAATCGCATGTTAGAACCGCTTCCTACCTGAGTTAGCAACTGTCCAGTCTGTACAACGTGCAAGCTTGGAGCAAGGCTAGGTTGGGATACGCAGCTCGAGTTGAATCGCATGTTAGAACCGCTTCCTACCTGTGTTAGCAACTGTCCAGTCTGTACAACGTGCAAGCTTGGAGCAAGGCTAGTGTAGCACGGGTCCCCACGTCCAAGGATGGCACCAATAATTACAGGTATTTATAGATTGAATATCACACGTTTATTACTCGTCAGCCTCGAGTCTTCCATCAGTCCACTCTCACTCTCGAACCCAGGACTACAGTCCTGCCAATCCCCTCAACCTCGCAGGGTTGCCAACCTATGTTACACTGCACCCCCTCTTCGAGATGGCTCGTCCCGAGCCATTAAAACACAAGAACATAAAAACCATTTAAGTGACATAATAGCCATTAAAACACAAGAACATAAAAACAATTTAAGTTAAATAATATTCTTTCAATCGTTGCGGAGGACGACGAGCCCGTTGGGGGTAGCGGGTCTCTGGCTCCGCAACACCCTCTTCCCCCATGTCTGGCGCCACTTCCTCTCCCGCGTCCTCTGCCATGTCCGGTGCCACTTCCTCTATCGCGCCCTCGGCCACATCTTCTAGACTCTCCAAGTCGTCTTCAGCCCCGCTGAATTGGGAGTCAAAATGTTCAACAGTCCTCGCATCTGAGTCCCTAGCCCGAACGGGATTGGTTACATTATGGTCGTCTAAATACTCTGTGGTGCTTTTGGCTACGTATGGCTTCATGCGGTTGAAGTGTACCACTATCCTGCGACGCGGGGCAGCTTCAAGTGCAATGCGATACGTCACGTCGCTGATACGCGCTTTAATTTTGTAGGGACCGCGCCACGGGTGTTGAAGTTTCTTCGCTAGCCCAGTTTTAATTGCTGGCTCGTATAGCCACACACGATCCCCTACTTGATACGGTGCCCCATTACAGCGCCGGTCGTAAACATCCTTCTGAAGTTTTTGTTTCAACCCCTGCTTCTGTCGAACGATCTTGTAAGCAGTGTCCAAGGCTTCACGCAGTTCTCGCGCCCATTCTGTGTTCTCTGCTTCATGAGGTTCTGGCCGTCCAAAGACTGCGTCGATAGGGAGACGCACTTCTCTACCGAACATCAGGAAGTGTGGCGTAAAACGCGTCGTTTCTTGCACGCTCGATCGATAGGCTAGCATGACGTAGCACAGGTTCTTGTCCCAGTCCGTGTGGTGGTCGTTGACGTACTGGCTGAGCATCGCCCCCAGCGTCCGATTGAACCTCTCGACCAACCCATCCGATTGGGGGTGGTAGGGGGTGGTTCGCGTCTTCTTGATCGACAACATGGAGCACATCTCTGCAAACAATTTGGACTCGAACTGTCTGCCTTGGTCAGTGTGTATCTCCGTAGGAACCCCAAAACGGCAGATAAACTCCTCGACAATTTTCGCGGCCACTGTACCAGCCTCCATATTAGGAAGTGCGAACGCCTCAGTCCACTTCGTGAAGTAGTCTGCTATCACAACAATGTATTTATTTCCCTTCTCCGTTCTTGGCAACGGACCCAGAAGATCAATAGCTATTCGCTGAAGCGGGTAACCGGAAGCTCGAACAACCATCGGTGCCCGTGGTTTCGCCGCTGGTGGTTTCCTTGCGGAACACCCCGCGCACTGCCGACACCACAATTCGACGTCAGTCTGCCAGCCCGGCCAGTAAAAACGCTCACGGATTTTCTCCGACGTTTTGAACATTCCTAGGTGACCACCGGTAACGGAGTCATGGAGTGCTTTCATTATCTCTTCTCGGAATGTTCTTGGAGTCACAAGTTGGTACTTGACCACGCGTCCTTCTTCCGTCCACCGACGATAAAGTACGCCACTCGTACTATGGATCAACCGATCCCATTGGGCCCACAAGCTATGCACCACAGTCCCGTGGCCAGATACCATTTGCTGTGATGGTCGCGGGCCTTCTCGAAGCCATTTCTTGATGACCGAGATGTCGGCATCTTCTTCTTGGCTTCGTTGAACTTCTCCAACAGTCCAGGCGGGATTCCATTTATTCACTGTCTCTTCGGGCGTGATGTTGGAAACTGGTAACGTGGTCTGCTCCTCCGCCTCCTGCCCACACTGCCGGCATAAACGAGACAATCCGTCTGCGTTGGCGTGGCTTTTCCCAGGGCGATGTTGGATTGTGAATTCAAACTCAGCCAGCCGCTCTAACCAGCGGGCCACTTGTCCCTCCGGATTCTTAAAACTACGTAGCCACCGAAGCGAGTTGTGATCCGTCCTTATCAAGAAGGGCCGACCCAGGAGATAATGTCGGAAATATTTGGTTCCATACACAACGGCTAACAATTCGCGACGGGTCACACAGTATTGCCGTTCTCGTTTGGTAAGGCCACAACTGGCATAGGCGATAACCCTCTCCTGTCCATCTTGAAGTTGGCTGAGTACGACACCCAGCCCCGTATCGCTCGCGTCTGTGTCCAACACAAAGTCTCCGTCGTGGCGAACCGCACTGAGAACTGGCGTTGTGCTTAGTTTTTGACGTAACTGGTTAAATGCATCGTTACACGCATCACTCCACGCGAATTTTAATCCTTTCTGGGTAAGTCTATGCAACGGAGCCGCGATATCAGCGAACCCCTTAACAAAACGGCGGTAGTACGACGCAAACCCTACGAAAGTGCGCAGTTGTTCCACATTCATCGGTGTTGGCCAATTACGAACTGCCCCTACCTTGTCGGGATCCGTAGCGACGCCAGCCTCCGATATACGATGGCCCAAGAACGAAACTTCGCTCTTTAGAAACTGGCACTTCGAAGGCTGGAGTTTAAGGTGTGCTTCACGTAACCTCGTGAATATCTCACGCAACCGGGCCATATGATCTTGAACTGTTGCGCTCCAAACGATCACATCATCTAAGTACACCGCGCAAGTTTCCCATTGTAGTCCCGCGAGAACGCGGTCCATCAGGCGCTGGTACGTTCCCGGTCCGTTGCAACAACCGAACGGCAGTACATTAAATTCCCATAGCCCATTTCCAGTGGAGAAAGCTGTCTTCTGTCTATCTTCTGGAGCAATCTCTACCTGCCAGTAGCCGCTCGCTAGGTCCAGAGTCGAAAAATATCTTGCACCGGCGACGGTCTCCAGGATCGTGTCTATCCGCGGTAGTGGATATGCGTCTTTCACTGTTACGTCATTTAGACGTCTAAAATCCACACAAAACCGTAGACTCCCGTCCTTCTTCATCGCCAACACCACTGGACTGGACCACGGTGATTCTGAGGGTACGATGATCCTATTCTTCTGCATGCTCTTGATCATTTCCCCAACCTGTTCTCGGCGATGAATTGGCACTCTCCTTGGTGGTTGGCGGATTGGTACAGCGTCACGAGTTATGATTTTGTGATAAACCAGGTTAGTTCGTCCAATGTCATCTGGTCCCCGCGAGAAAACGTCACTGAACTCATCCAGTAATGGACTGAGCAGACTACGATCCCCTGGCGCCATGGTTCGTAGGTCGAACAGATTTGAACCTACACTGCACTTGGTTGTCGCTGATACTTCAACAGGTTGATTTGCCTGTTCCTTTACCACACATGGTTCGAATGTTCCGAGAATTGTCCCCTTGTAAAGAGTAATTGTTTTGTTCCCTGGATTCATGAGTCGTACAGGGATACTATGTGAGGCATATGCAACACTGCGGGCGGCGATTACATCATGCCGCTGTGCCAAATTTACACTTGGTTCTAACAACCCAATGGCCCCCTTAATTGGCGGCTCTTTGCACACTCCTCGGATGATCACTTCCGATTCCGCAGGTACCATCGTATTCTTGTCCAGTGTCACTGCCGAAACCACCGGGGAACTTACACACGCAATGGGAACCTCCAAACCACCTGGCAACCGAATTGTTTCCCTAGACATCACGACGTCTAGTTTATTTTTCCTTAGGAAATCCGCCCCCAGTAAACACGCCTGGGAGAGTTTGCGCACTATTAACATAGGGTGTATGTATATCTGTCCTGCTATTTTTACGCTTACTTCACAACGTCCTCGGAAGTCTATGGCGTCGCCACTTGCATTTACCACTCGAGGAATTTGCCCCACCTCTTGCAGTTGTTGGTCCTGCAGTTTGGTCCGTAACCACAAATCTTCTCGGATGATGGAGAACGCTGCGCCCGTGTCGACGAGAATTAGCATTTCATTGTTTCCGATCTGCCCCATTATAAACACAGCCGATTCTATGTCCACGCAGGATACGTCACTATGCACAGTTTTCTTATTTGCGGCTGGCGACTCTACTCCGGCGCCAGCCCCCGCCAGTTTCCCGTATTCTGCCGCCCTGACTGTCCAGTTCCAGCGACACTGTTCGGACACTGCGCCTTGAAGTGGCCCGGTTTTCCACAGCCGTAGCAAACGCGTTGACGCCGATCACGTTGATAACCCGTCGCACTCGCGCTCCCCCGCAGTTCCTGCAGCGCCTCGGTCATCTTCTGCATGGCAGTCACATTGGCTCGCAAAAGTTCAGCCATCCGGTCGTTACTGGTCGTGTTCCCGACTACCGCACACACTGGTTCCTCGCTTCGAGCACTCGGTTGAATGCACGAGCATTGTTTCTTGACCGCAAGACCTTCACGCATGTTCATGCCTTCAATCTCGTAGGCGACGCCGACGGCTTCTTGCAAGTTCTTCGGCCTCGATTGACGGCAAGCGAGCCGGATCGCCGGGTCAAGGCATGCCAAAAATCTGGCTTTTGTCAAATCATCCTGCGCCTCGAGAGGCAGTCCGGGGTATGCACGCTGTACAAGTAATTCGAGGTTCGTCGCTAGGGCCGACAACTCCTCGCCCTGGTTACGCGCACGAGTTTCGAATTGTATTTTGTAAACCTCGCTCTTCTCCTTGGGCTGAAACTTCGTCTCTAGCGCCGCAATCGCCTGAATGTAATTGTCTTGCACTGCACTGGCTAGAGCACGAAATGCCTTCAAAGCGTTCCCTGTCAGACATAGGCCTAGATATAAGCATTTCTCATCCTCGTCCCACTTGTTTACTTTCGCCGCACGCTCAAACTGGAACTTAAATTCGTCGAATTCTCCGTCCCCCGTGAAACGTTCGGGCAGCACTCTGCGAGCCATTTCCCTCGCGAACCCCACAACAAGTTATCACGATATCTTCACTTCACACGCAACTTTGTTTCTTCAAGTGCCCGACCGGTCAGCCAATAACCTCGATAAAAATACGTTCATCCACACGTGTCCCGCGATCTATTTTACACTGTCTTAATCCCAGCGCTGTCACCAATGTAGCACGGGTCCCCACGTCCAAGGATGGCACCAATAATTACAGGTATTTATAGATTGAATATCACACGTTTATTACTCGTCAGCCTCGAGTCTTCCATCAGTCCACTCTCACTCTCGAACCCAGGACTACAGTCCTGCCAATCCCCTCAACCTCGCAGGGTTGCCAACCTATGTTACACTAGGTTGGGATACGCAGCTCGAGTTGAATCGCATGTTAGAACCGCTTCCTACCTGTGTTAGCAACTGTCCAGTCTGTACAACGTGCAAGCTTCCAGCAAGGCTAGGTTGGGATACGCAGCTCGAGTTGAATCGCATGTTAGAACTGCTTCATACCTGTGTTAGCAACTGTCCAGTCTGTACAACGTGCAAGCTTCCATTAAGGCTAGGTTGGGATACGCAGCTCGAGTCGAATCGCATGTTAGAACCGCTTCCTACCTGAGTTAGCAACTGTCCAGTCTGTACAACGTGCAAGCTTGGAGCAAGGCTAGGTTGGGATACGCAGCTCGAGTTGAATCGCATGTTAGAACCGCTTCCTACCTGTGTTAGCAACTGTCCAGTCTGTACAACGTGCAAGCTTGGAGCAAGGCTAGGTTGGGATACGCAGCTCGAGTTGAATCGCATGTTAGAACCGCTTCCTACCTGTGTTAGCAACTGTCCAGTCTGTACAACGTGCAAGCTTCCAGCAAGGCTAGGTTGGGATACGCAGCTCGAGTCGAATCGCATGTTAGAACCGCTTTCTACCTGAGTTAGCAACTGTCCAGTCTGTACAACGTGCAAGCTTCCAGCAAGGCTAGGTTGGGATACGCAGCTCGAGTCGAATCGCATGTTAGAACCGCTTTCTACCTGAGTTAGCAACTGTCCAGTCTGTACAACGTGCAAGCTTCGAGCAAGGCTAGGTTGGGATACGCAGCTCGAGTCGAATCGCATGTTAGAACCGCTTTCTACCTGAGTTAGCAACTGTCCAGTCTGTACAACGTGCAAGCTTCGAGCAAGGCTAGGTTGGGATACGCAGCTCGAGTCGAATCGCATGTTAGAACCGCTTCCTACCTGTGTTAGCAACTGTCCAGTCTGTACAACGTGCAAGCTTCCAGCAAGGCTAGGTTGGGATACGCAGCTCGAGTCGAATCGCATGTTAGAACCGCTTTCTACCTGAGTTAGCAACTGTCCAGTCTGTACAACGTGCAAGCTTCCAGCAAGGCTAGGTTGGGATACGCAGCTCGAGTCGAATCGCATGTTAGAACTGCTTCCTACCTGTGTTAGCAACTGTCCAGTCTGTACAACGTGCAAGCTTCCATTAAGGCTAGGTTGGGATACGCAGCTCGAGTCGAATCGCATGTTAGAACTGCTTCCTTGATTTTACATATTGATCTACGGGCTGCCGACGCGACGGACTGGCGATGCACACGACGGATTGCTGCGTTGTGTTGCTCTGCGCACAGAGTCGACGTCTTGAACAGCAACCTCGTCTACCAGGAACTTTCTTCTTTCAAGAAACACTCATTACAATCATTACAAACAGTCACTAAGAAACCCCGTGTTCCGAGTTTTATCTCTCTCAAAGGAACTTGCCCACCGGATTCTTTACGGGACACATGTTTTGGAAAGGATATCGTGTTTATTTTTCTAATAACAAGTGCTTGGTGTTGACCCCAATGCAGACCGTGTGGCCGTGAAGGCTGCGGCTTGCGGCGTGGGCGGCGCTGGACAAGCTTTGATCGCGGGGGGCCAGAACGCCGTGCAGGGGCAGCTGCCCTGGCACGCCGGCCTCTACAAGCTGCAGCCTGGCGGGGAATACGAGCAGCAGTGCGGCGGCACGCTGGTCTCAACGCGTCGGGTCATCACAGGTGTGTAGTTGCGCCAGCTCATGCTCATTAGTGCAGTCTGTAGAGGGAGGGACAATAATACCGAAAGAATCGCCGCCTTTTTGCTCGTGCCAACTGCTTGGAACCAAACTTCAACGGAAGAGTTTCAAAAGGCCAATGATTAAACTGAAAGGCAAGCATTTTGATGAGCGTAACGAATTCAATTACACTTTTTGCTGAAATAGGTAATTCAATTCGATTATTATTATTACTTAAGTCTTTTTGTTTGCGGTAAGCAGGCCATGATTTTGATAAAATTTTATGCACACCTTCGTTCTCTCTCAGCGTAGACCCCGTACTATTTTCAGCACATTCCAAAAACAACTTTCTATGGAAATTAGTTTTCACGAAGTGTTAGAGTGTTTTCATTAGCGTAGGGCGTCGCAAACACTCATGGAATTGTTTTGTGAGCGAGCGCAAGAATATCGCTCGTCCACAATGCGATTCCATGAGTGTTTGCAAACCCTAGTTGTAATTCCTTGCCAATGTGCATTCCCCGTACGCATTTGAGACTTAAAAATAACAACAACAACTAACCAATGCCGCCGATTCTTAGAAACGAAATATCAATTCCAAAATTTACATCCGTGCCGGGATCACTAGATTCAGCGCCTTCTATGGTCATTCATAGTCCTGAATCCATCTCCATGGAGCCCAACAACTCAAATAAACTTAATATCAATTTCACAGTCGGTTGTCCGAGCATAATCGATAAGTGCAGTGCCCCAGACAGGCAAAGACCCAGATTTGAATCCCGGTACGGATTTAAATTTTGGAATCGATATTTCATTGTCTACCGTACATGCAATGTGTATTTGCATTTAGGATTAAATACACGCTAACCAAAGCCGCCGGCTCCCGTTCCCGTTCCAGCCGCCCACTGCCTGTACGACGACCTGAGCCACGCGTTCCACCCGCTCCCCTCGTATCGCGTCGCGCTCGGCAAGATCGCACGCAGCTGGAAAGCCGACGCGGCCGACGCCTCCGTCCAGCGGTTCTCCATCGCCGCCGCCGACGTCACCGAACACTACGTCGGCGCCCGCGGAAACTTCCTCCACGACGTTGCCGTTCTGACGTTGGATCGCGACGCCGTCATCACCACGACCGTCGCCCCCGCGTGTCTGGATCGGGCGGGTGCTTACGCGCAGATGGCCGCTGGAACGCTGGCGACGGTGAATTGAGTTTGATTGGGACTTGGCTGTGATCGTTGCTTGCACGCTGGAATAGACCTGGTCCACTCGTCGAGTAATGACGCCAGTTACCCACTGGACGTACTACCAGTTTGTAAAAAAAATATTGATTAGCTCTGCTATAATAATTAGGATTATAGGGAAATCACGACCGGAATTGTTCTGCCTGGCATTTACCGAGTGGGTATCGTGAGTCGTGAGTCGTGACGTCATTTTGATTGAATTTTGATTGAATAGAATAGTGTATTAAATTGCTTGCTATTCTAAGGTAGGGAACTCTGCCGAAATGGCATTGTTGATTAGCATTGATTCTAACCTAAGTGCAAATACTTGTTGAATTCTCGGTAGATGTTTAATATTTATTTATTAGAAACGAAATGTCCCTTCTGAAATTTTTAGTAATCCCAAGGATTTAAACCCGATCTTTTCCCCTGTCTCGGGCAATTCATTTTCCTAGATCATGCAATATGGACTGTAAATAATGGAATTGATACCCTGGTACGCATACATAATATGGAATGGATATTTTGTTTCTATTAATAAAAATCTACCATACAATGTAATAAGTATTTCCATTTCGGTTCGAATCACATTAATAATTCTTTATTCTTTTCAGCATTTCACCAACTCACCAAACTAAATCAAAGGTTCCGTTTCAAAAGTTTTATTTCTAAACTCACATATCTTCTAGCTTTACTATCTTTACTAGTAACTTCATAATCACAGTTATATACTAACAAAGTTAGTATTGGTTTTTGATTAGTGTAGTATTGTAGTTAGTAGTTGGTAATCGTATTGACTGCTAGCGCTGACTGGCCGCTGCGCACGAATGGTTTCCCAGTTATTGTTTTTCGTTCACCAACAACTGACTGAATTCTGCTCGTGCCGTGATCTCGACAGGTTGCCGGCTGGGGGGCTACTGCTGAGCGAAACGCCAGCCCCGTGCTGCAATGGACTCAGCTGGCGATCGTAAACTTCAACGTCTGCCGGCGGCACCTGCGCAAGATCCACGCGGTGAGCGCTCACTGGCGAACGAAGCTCGCAACGAACAGCCAAACATACACCGAACCTACCACAAGCATAATGCACAAGAATTACACTCAAGCATGAACAACATGGATGTTGAAACATAACTTATTCCAGACTCATGTCTTTTCCAATAGCACATTAGTTTTTGCCTATTTGACCTGAGCCTGACCAAATGCAACGGAATGCAAGCTTTGCGCTTTGGCTTTACTAGCGCCAGAAGTAGTGTGTTGCGCCGTGGCTTAGCTGGCGCCGGGTTGCTTACAGTGGAGCGTTGCGCTGTGGCTTTACTTGCGCCGGGTTGTTTACCGTGGAGCGTTGCACTGTGGCTTTACTAGCGCCGGGTTGTTTACCGTGGAGCGTTGCGCTGTGGCTTTACTAGCGCCGGGTTGTTAACAGTAGAGCGTTCCGCTGTGGCTTTACTAGCGCCGGGTTGTTTACAGGGGAGCGTTCCGCTGTGGCTTTACTAGCGCCGGGTTGTTTACAGGGGAGCGTTCCGCTGTGGCTTTACTAGTGCCGGGTTGTTTACCGTGGAGCGTTGCACTGTGGCTTTACTAGCGCCGGGTTGTTTACCGTGGAGCGTTGCACTGTGGCTTTACTAGCGCCGGGTTGTTTACCGTGGAGCGTTGCACTGTGGCTTTACTAGCGCCGGGTTGTTTACCGTGGAGCGTTGCACTGTGGCTTTACTAGCGCCGGGTTGTTAACAGTGGAGCGTTGCGCTGTGGCTTTACTAGCGCCGGGTTGCTTACAGTGGAGCATTGCTCTGTGGCTTTACTAGCGCCGGATTGTTTACCGTGGAGCGTTGCACTGTGGCTTTACTAGCGCCGGGTTGTTTACAGTGGAGCATCGCTCTGTGGCTTTACTAGCGCCGGGTTGTTTACAGTGGAGCGTTGCGCTGTGGCTTTCCTAGCTCCGGGTTGTTTACAGTGGAGCGTTGTACTGTGGCTTTACTAGCGCCGGGTTGTTTACAGTGGAACGATCTGCAGTAAAGCCCTGCCAGTAAAACTGCAGCGCAACGCTCCACTGTTTTCCCTGTTTTACTGGCGACAAGCAACGAGAGTTTCTCTGTCCGTGAAAACAACGGGCGGCTGTAGGTTCACCTGCTGACCCCGGACAAGCTGTGCGCCGGCTGGGAGAAGCGGAACATCAGCGTTTGTCGCGGGGACTCGGGAGGAGGGCTGTTGGTCCGCGATCCCGCCACCCGTCGCAGCTTCCTCGTCGGCGTTGTCAGCGTCAGCTTCGAAGGCCTGCTCGGAACCGGCAAGACGTGCAACTCCGAGTTGTTCACCGGTTTCACCAAGCTATCGGTGCATAAGAATTGGCTCGAGAGCTTCTTTTAAAGCGCTCGAACGCTGAAATCTTTGGACGAGATGTGCGATGATGGTATATTCGTATTTGTTTCATTGGTCATTTATTTTGAAATTGAATCAAATTACTATTGATGTAATAAATATTCACCTGTTTCTGTTTCAGAAACTGAAAGAAATTGCATTCAAAAATGACTAGGTATGTCATTGTTCGGTGCTGGATTCCCAAAGCCGTTTGTAGAATCATGGATGGTTTCTCGGTTTAGCTCTGATTTGGGAAGTCTTGTGGTTCTTTTCAAGACCGCTTCTTGCCGAGGCCAACGCTACAGGAACGCTTCTTGACCCTGTGACTGTGGGTTCTTGACCCCGCCGGGATAAGGGATGATAGAGAACAGTTTGGGAGCCACCAAATGGTCGGCAAGGAATATATTTTCGATTCTGTATTGATACCTGCTGATACTGGTTCGGCATTGAACTCAATAGCGGGTCCTGTCAAATGCCAGGTCAAAAGCCACTACCTAAAAGCGACGAGATCGCTTGATGAGATCGTTAAATAGAGATTTTTTAGAGCAGAACTCAACGAAGAAGGTATGAAGTATTGGAAGTGGGTACTGTCATGCTTGTTATGATTGCTGAAATGAATATCCACCCAGGTGTGGTCGAGTTGTCACTCATAATACCAACCAACCTGCCCACCAAGAAGTATAACCCAAACCAGTTCCTTCCTGCCACATACAATATGTTGAACCAGTCCACAAGCCAATAATGGCCAGTAACACAAAGCACCCAGTTTTCCATCTCCTCACTTTGTTTCCAACATCACAGGGTGGCGAATAATTATGTAATCTTTGAGTTATATAACGTTTATAACTACGTAGTTTTACGTCTTAAGACAGTGAGTTGCTATGTAGAAAGAGAAGAAATACTTAATAATGTTCCCAAAGTAGAAATGAATTGCCTTACTGTGCTGCTGTTGAGACAGTTCAAGAATTAATGCTAGGCACTTGACTGAAAGAGATGTCGCCATGAGCTTTTTTCGGAAAGGATATTTCCGATTCAACAATCTATACCAGCTGTGTGACACTTTATTGACACACTATACGGTGCCAATTGCTACTAATGAAACGCGCAGCTCCTTTATATCGCAAACGGCAAGTAAGCAAGTGGAGGTGCCGCTTTTTTTAAAATCAAATTTATCAAATTAAAAAATGTTTTTGAGAATCGATGTATGACTGCAGATAATATTTTGATCCAAATAAACAGACGGCGCACTCCCTATGGACCAGGATCCAGGATGAGATGTCCCAACTGGACTTAATACTCACAAAGAATTTAAGTCATTCACAACTGGTTTTCTGGAAACTCCTCTCAAAATTATAGAAATAGGAAATGAAGTACAAATGCATGCATCCGAGTAATTTACTCTGCTTATATCTATGAGCCACGGTTTCTGGCAATTTTCAGGCTGATATAAATCTGTAAATTTTCTTTCTTTTATCAAGCACTCGCGCTTTTGGAAGGGTGCTTAATGAAATTATTTACTCACCCTAAAAGCAATCAAATAGATTACATATTGAATGTGAAGTCATTCGTGTCTTATCACCGCCATAATCTCTAGTTCGGTTTGAATATTAATTATTTCTGATGCTTTCATTGTGTAGAATTTGATCAATTCGGGACTTGCGCTTTCAGTCAAGGCAAGTAACTCAGAGTAAACGATCACTAGTTTTATATTTTGACTACAGGCTTGCTTCAACATCAGATAGTTCTTGTCAGGAATATTTCATAAAACAATGAAAAATATTATCTTTCTCACTGGCTGCTTGCTTACAACCATCGCAACGCTCCAAGAAACGTCTCAACTTGGCGATGAACCCGGTAACTTTGAGGGCGAAATCCTCCGGGCAGTAAGTGTCATGTTCCACGCTCGCTGTGTGGTGTTGGTGGTCGGAACAGACGACGTCGAACACTCGATCCAGAAGACAGTGCAGATGGCAAAGGTCATGACCGGACAGTTTGTCCTCGTGATACGATTGGCGGAACTAGAGAAACATGTCGCCAGCTTTCAGTGCCAGCTAAATCGACCTGTGTACGCACTCTCCGACGGTGTTGAGACGAGGAAGTGCTTGGCGAATTTCAGCCAGGTGGGTTTTGTTGGCACCGGGGTTCATAATAAAGGATTTGTGGTACTTGCCATCCATGGTAGGTCAAGATTGTAGTTGAAACCAATTAGCGACCGTCCCAGGTTGATGGACAATACTTCTTAGCTCGTAGAGAACCTGCTTAGAATTATACTCATCAAAATCCACTTTATCTTCTTCGGTGGTCTGCTAGTATTGAACAAGGTAGGAAGTAAGCTTTCGGGCTCAAATCCCGGTACGGATAAAATTAGGGAATAGATATTTCGTTTATAATAATAAACATTGAGTCCTTTTAAGAAAAACAATTTAACCGGGTAATGACAGGCAGCACAGCTTTGCGAAACGTCGGAAAAAGTTAGAGTTCTTGGGAACTAGCATGTCTACAAACTAACGAACTAAGATTAGGAAAATACATGAGTCTAAAAATATAACATTGAATCCTCGCTATGAAACTCGCCGCAGCTGCCTTCCTACCCGCGATGGGTGCTGTTCACGACATCAACAACACCAGCCTCGCCGCATCGTTTGCCCGTCGCGTTCGACACGGAGTTCCTCGTCGTGAGCCGCACGGCCGACTCGACCGCCACGCTCACCCTCGTCTACAAGGTGTTCGACGGCGGCGTGCTGCTCGAGGAACGCTTCGCGCGTTGGCGTCGCGGCGCCGGCGTCGAGGTGTCGGAGCGTCGGTCGCTCGACGAGCGTCGGTGGGACATGGGCGGTCTAGTCGTCAAGGCGTTTGTAGCTACCGGGGTGAGAGATTGTTAGAAACGAAATATCAATTCCAAAATTTACATCCGTGCCGGGATTTGTACCCGGGTCTTTGCCTGTCCGGAGTACTGCACTTATCTATTATGCTGCATGGAAAACCAACTGCGGAATTTATCTTAAGTTTATTTGAGTTGTTGGGCTCCATGGAGATAGATTCAGGACTATGAATGACCATAGAAGGCGCTGAATCTAGTGACGCTATGCTGCAATCACACGCCAACAACTCGACTAACCCCGATTATAACGTGGCTCCATGGAGATAGAAACAGGACTATGAATGAACATAGAAGGCGGTGAATCTAGTGACGCTATGCTGCTATCACACGCCAACAACTCGACTAACCCCGATTATAACGTGGCTCCATGGAGATAGATTCAGGACTATGAATGACCATAGAAGGCGCTGAATCTAGTGACGCTATGCTAATATACAAATTTTGGAATTTATATTTCCGCTTTGCTTTTCAGTGCACATGACGTCACACAACATGGGCAATTGTGGGTTCATATTTTCATAAACTGCTATTTTCTTCCCTTATTCTATCTTAAGAGCCCTCCGGTCGTGGTCATCCAATATCCATCTGACAGCAAAGGAGTCGTCAATGCCGGCGGGTTTATCGGAGACATATGGACACTGTTAGGAGAGAGATTAAACTTTAGGTACGCAAAGGTCCTTAATCATTTATTTGTTTATTATACTGCTAATGATCTGCTGAGTTCTCAGAGATACTCGATACCTACTGTTTTGAAGGTTACAATTGTGTTTCATAATATTTTGGTTCAGGCAGGATTTAACGCCGTCGAATAACACTGCCTCTGACATGCTCGAACAAGTTGCCAATAAAGAGGCAGAAGCAGTCCTGGCAGACGTCACGATGATCAACTCCAGGCTGGACAGCGGCCGATTTCTGATGACTCTCACCACCAGCAAGTGCGTATTACACTCAATTACAAAGCCTCCTGATCTAGAATCTAGCGTCTAGCAGCTGGGAGGTTCTCAATAACCCAAACATACAGGTGTTCCCACAGGTGGGAACTTGTAAAAGCAAAAAAAACTTATAAATGAATATTTGTGATCATAATGATGTTGCAATTTATGGTATTGTATTGTCATTTAAAGCATAACACTATATTTAGACAGCCAATTAGGTCTACTTTACTACACAAAAATCACGTCTTTCGAACAGTCACATTAATATCACCGTACTAATCATACTAATTGACAATTGTATACAATAGGTCGAGGCATCGCCATGCTTATAATTTAAAAATTCAACAACTGAGTATGAACATTTTTGCAGTTGAAAACACCTTAATCCGGTTTTAAAGCTATAATGCCAGATTTTTCTTGATCCCAGTATAGGCAAAATATCTATAGGATTTAAAAGTGCAACCTTTTTTGTTTCAAGACAATTTCCATCGTTTTCGTGCGTAACTTTTGGCTGGCATCCATTTGCCCCAAAATAAATCTTCCCCAAAGTCAGACTGCCCCAAAAAAAAACTTCCCCAAAAAAAAACTGCCCCAAATAAAATCTTCCCCAAATAAAAACTGCCCCAAAAACAAACTGCCCCAAAACATTATTTGGCTCAGACTGTACTAAGCCAGTGGTGGGGAACAACAATGGGATCCACAAGGTGGTGATCGACGCGTCACAGCAAGCTACTACACAAGCAAAATATATCAGCTGCCCTTTTCTACAAAACGAAGAAAGAATGGATCTCAGTGTTCCTATAAAGTTGAAGTCAGCGCCGACCCCAGACATGTGTCCTCTGTCTGAATTACTATCAGATATAAACAGAGGCGTTACACAGTCTGTACTCTGACGACGCCGTTGAAAGTTTCAGTCCTCCCAGAAGGCTCCCTATCAGTTTGAGTACGGCGGCGACCCCTGACATGTGTCCTCTCTCTGAATTACTATCAGAAATACACAGAGGCGTTACACAGTCTATACTCTGACGACGCCGTTGAAAGTTTCAGTCCTCCCAGAAGGCTCCCTATCAGTTTGAGTACGGTGGCGACTCCTGACATGTGTCCTCTGTCTGAATTACTATCAGAAATACACAGAGGCGTTACACAGTCTGTACTCTGACGACGCCGTTGAAAGTTTCAGTCCTCCCAGAAGGCTCCCTATCAGTTTGAGTACGGCGCCGACCCCTGACATGTGTCCTCTGTCTGAATTACTATCAGAAATACACAGAGGCATTACACAGTCTATACTCTGACGACGCCGTTGAAAGTTTCAGTCCTCCCAGAAGGCTCCCTATCAGTTTGAGTACGGCGCCGACCCCTGACATGTGTCCTCTGTCTGAATTACTATCAGAAATACACAGAGGCGTTACACAGTCTATACTCTGACGACGCCGTTGAAAGTTTCAGTCCTCCCAGAAGGCTCCCTATCAGTTTGAGTACGGCGCCGACCCCTGACATGTGTCCTCTGTCTTAATTACTATCAGAAATACACAGAGGCGTTACACAGTCTATACTCTGACGACGCCGTTGAAAGTTTCAGTCCTCCCAGAAGGCTCCCTATCAGTTTGAGTACGGCGCCGACCCCTGACATGTGTCCTCTGTCTGAATTACTATCAGAAATACACAGAGGCGTTACACAGTCTATACTCTGACGACGCCGTTGAAAGTTTCAGTCCTCCCAGAAGGCTCCCTATCAGTTTGAGTACGGCGCCGACCCCTGACATGTGTCCTCTGTCTGAATTACCATCAGAAATACACAGAGGCGTTACACAGTCTATACTCTGACGACGCCGTTGAAAGTTTCAGTCCTCCCAGAAGGCTCCCTATCAGTTTGAGTACGGCGCCGACCCCTGACATGTGTCCTCTGTCTGAATTACTATCAGAAATACACGGAGGCGTTACACAGTCTATACTCTGACGACGCCGTTGAAAGTTTCAGTCCTCCCAGAAGGCTCCCTATCAGTTTGAGTACGGCGCCGACCCCTGACATGTGTCCTCTGTCTGAATTACTATCAGAAATACACAGAGGCGTTACACAGTCTATACTCTGACGACGCCGTTGAAAGTTTCAGTCCTCCCAGAAGGCTCCCTATCAGTTTGAGTACGGCGCCGACCCCTGACATGTGTCCTCTGTCTGAATTACTATCAGAAATACACAGAGGCGTTACACAGTCTATACTCTGACGACGCCGTTGAAAGTTTCAGTCCTCCCAGAAGGCTCCCTATCAGTTTGAGTACGGCGCCGACCCCTGACATGTGTCCTCTGTCTGAATTACTATCAGAAATACACTGAGGCGTTACACAGTCTGTACTCTGACGACGCCGTTGAAAGTTTCAGTCCTCCCAGAAGGCTCCCTATCAGTTTGAGTACGGCGCCGACCCCTGACATGTGTCCTCTGTCTGAATTACTATCAGAAATACACGGAGGCGTTACACAGTCTATACTCTGACGACGCCGTTGAAAGTTTCAGTCCTCCCAGAAGGCTCCCTATCAGTTTGAGTACGGTGGCGACCCCTGACATGTGTCCTCTGTCTGAATTACTATCAGAAATACACAGAGGCGTTACACAGTCTGTACTCTGACGACGCCGTTGAAAGTTTCAGTCCTCCCAGTAATTCAGACAGAGGACACATGTCAGGGGTCGCCGCCGTACTCAAACTGATAGGGAGCCTTCTTGGAGGACTGAAACTGTCAACGGCGTCGTCAGAGTACAGACTGTGTAACGCCTCTGTGTATTTCTGATAGTAATTCAGACAGAGGACACATGTCAGGGGTCGGCGCCGTACTCAAACAGATAGGGAGCCTTCTGGGAGGACTGAAACTTTCAACGGCGTCGTCAGAGTACAGACTGTGTAACGCCTCTGTGTATTTCTGATAGTAATTCAGACAGAGGACACATGTCAGGGGTCGGCGCCGTACTCAAACTGATAGGGAGCCTTCTGGGAGGACTGAAACTTTCAACGGCGTCGTCAGAGTACAGACTGTGTAACGCCTCTGTGTATTTCTGATAGTAATTCAGACAGAGGACACATGTCAGGAGTCGCCACCGTACTCAAACAGATAGGGAGCCTTCTGGGAGGACTGAAACTTTCAACGGCGTCGTCAGAGTACAGACTGTGTAACGCCTCTGTGTATTTCTGATAGTAATTCAGACAGAGGACACATGTCAGGGGTCGCCGCCGTACTCAAACTGATAGGGAGCCTTCTGGGAGGACTGAAACTTTCAACGGCGTCGTCAGAGTACAGACTGTGTAACGCCTCTGTGTATTTCTGATAGTAATTCAGACAGAGGACACATGTCAGGGGTCGCCGCCGTACTCAAACTGATAGGGAGCCTTCTGGGAGGACTGAAACTTTCAACGGCGTCGTCAGAGTAAAGACTGTGTAACGCCTCTGTTTATATCTGATAGTAATTCAGACAGAGGACACATGTCTGGGGTCAGCGCTGACTTCAACTTTATAGGAACACTGAGATCCATTCTTTCTTCGTTTTGTAGAAAAAGGCAGCTGATATATTTTGCTTGTGTAGTAGCTTGCTGTGACGCGTCGATCACCACCTTGTGGATCCCATTGTTGTTCCCCACCACTAGCTTAGTACAGTCTGAGCCAAATAATGTTTTGGGGCAGTTTGTTTTTGGGGCAGTTTTTATTTGGGGAAGATTTTATTTGGGGCAGTTTTTTTTTGGGGAAGTTTTTTTTTGGGGCAGTCTGACTTTGGGGAAGATTTATTTTGGGGCAATTGGAGCACTCCCGTAACTTTTAACACGTTGAAGTGCGATGAAAGTTTAAAAACATTGACAAAAATGAAGATCACATATTATCTCACCGTGATAAAATTATATCTCAATCGCCCTCCAGGAAATAAAACCAGCGACAGGCTACAGCAAAATGTTGGTTGTAACTTGTAGTGGCTTCACAGTTCACGGTGTCTGCTCTGATGTGAGTGAGTTTTTGGTCCTGAAAAGGAATGCGATTTTGTAAAAATTTCTTTAGAGAAGTCACTCGTCTTCTCTATGAGAGCGTTCTTGTGTCCCACCAGTAAAAACGCTGACAAAAATGGATATCTCATTTCGTTTAACCGCGATAACAGCTATACGAAATCGCCCCCATGTCCTTTTCAGGACCAAAAACCACTTGCAACAGAGCAGGCATCGTGAAGCCACAAAAAATGTTAGTATTATTTCCCCTAAAAATGTCAGAATCATCCGAACAACAATAAAAACAACCAGTCCAGCTGCGTCATACCCGCGTTCTGCGCATGTCCAGACTGCGCCTGTTGATACGCAAGCCTGACGAGGCGACCGTCGAATGGACCGTGCTGCTCGCGCCGTTCGACGCGCTGCTCTGGTGCGCCTGCGCCACTGCGCTGCTCGTCGTCGGCGCAGCCCTGGCCGTGGTGCAGGCGGCGCAGCCAGGAGGCCATGCCGCCCGCCGTAGCGACATCTTCATCCTGGTGCTGGCGCTCTTCTGTCACCAAGGTATTGCTCACTGATCTCAATTACCTCGGATAGCGCATCGTATTGAGCCAATTGGTCAAGTGAAGTGAGGACAGATTTACACCATCATGGCGTGCCATCTGGTGGAGATATTTACTGGCACAGTGTCCTGCATCCTACAGCCTGGTGAGATATTTACTGGCACAGTGTCCTGCATCCTACAGCCTGGTGAGATGTTTGCTGGCAGAGTGTCCTGCATCCTACAGCCTGGTGAGATGTTTTCTGGCAGAGTGTTCTGCATCCTACAGCCTGGTGAGATGTTTGCTGGCAGAGTGTCCTGCATCCTACAGCCTGGTGAGATGTTTGCTGGCAGAGTGTTCTGCATCCTACAGCCTGGTGAGATGTTTGCTGGCAGAGTGTCCTGCATCTTACAGCCTGGTGAGATGTTTGCTGGCAGAGTGTCCTGCATCATACAGCCTGGTGAGATGTTTGCTGGCAGAGTTTCCTGCATCCTACAGCCTGGTGCAATGTTTGCTGGCAAAGTGTCCTGCATCCTACAGCCTGGTGAGATGTTTGCTGGCAGAGTTTCCTGCATCCTACAGCCTGGTGAGATGTTTGCTGGCAAAGTGTCCTGCATCCTACAGCCTGGTGAGATGTTTGCTGGCAGAGTTTCCTGCATCCTACAGCCTGGTGCAATGTTTGCTGGCAAAGTGTCCTGCATCCTACAGCCTGGTGCAATGTTTGCTGGCAAAGTGTCCTGCATCCTACAGCCTGGTGCAATGTTTGCTGGCAAAGTGTCCTGCATCCTACAGCCTGGTGAGATGTTTGCTGGCAAAGTGTCCTGCATCCTACAGCCTGGTGCAATGTTTGCTGGCAAAGTGTCCTGCATCCTACAGCCTTGTGCAATGTTTGCTGGCAGAGTGTCCTGCATCCTACAGCCTTGTGCAATGTTTGCTGGCAGAGTGTCCTGCATCCTACAGCCTTGTGCAATGTTTGCTGGTAGAGTGTCCTGCATCCTACAGCCTGGTGAGATGTTTGCTGGCAGAGTGTCCTGCATCCTACACCCTGGTGAGATGTTTGCTGGCAAAGTGTCCTGCATCCTACAGCCTGGTGAGATGTTTGCTGGCAGAGTTTCCTGCATCCTACAGCCTGGTGAGATGTTTGCTGGCAAAGTGTCCTGCATCCTACAGCCTGGTGAGATGTTTGCTGGCAGAGTTTCCTGCATCCTACAGCCTGGTGCAATGTTTGCTGGCAAAGTGTCCTGCATCCTACAGCCTGGTGCAATGTTTGCTGGCAAAGTGTCCTGCATCCTACAGCCTGGTGCAATGTTTGCTGGCAAAGTGTCCTGCATCCTACAGCCTTGTGAGATGTTTGCTGGCAAAGTGTCCTGCATCCTACAGCCTGGTGCAATGTTTGCTGGCAAAGTGTCCTGCATCCTACAGCCTTGTGCAATGTTTGCTGGCAGAGTGTCCTGCATCCTACAGCCTTGTGCAATGTTTGCTGGCAGAGTGTCCTGCATCCTACAGCCTGGTGCAATGTTTGCTGGCAAAGTGTCCTGCATCCTACAGCCTGGTGAGATGTTTGCTGGCAGTGTCCTGCATCCTACAGCCTGGTGTCAACTTCCTTCGATGGTCCTGTAGGCTGCGACCTTCGCGGCCGTCCCAGTTCGGCGCGCACGCTGGTAGCGACGGCGTCGACCACCTCGCTGGTCATCCTGGCTGCCTACGCCGGCGTGCTCATCTCGTTCCTGTCCAGCCAGCGCGTCCGACCGCCGTTCAACGGGCTGCAGGGGCTTGCAGACGACGGCACGTACAAGCTGGCGACGCTGCAGGGAGCAGCCACGTTGGAGATGTTCCAGGTGCGTTTGATGGTGGGGACATGGTGTGTGTTTGGATGTACAGTCTTTACAGGGAGATATCATTCTTTAGACATGCACGCCTTTTTTGCTCGTACCTACTCTTAAAACCATACTTCAACGACGGAATTACAATCAAGTCAACAGTGACACAAAGAAAGAAAAGAAATAGCTAGATACCTATTGATAATTTATATGGCTTTGAGAAGAAGTTCAATATATTTGTCTGTTGTGAGTTGGCTTTCTGAAAATTTCCGACTCAACTGAGTAAAAAAAGACGCTATGTATAACGGGGCATAAGTCCGTCTCTCTCTAATCTGGTTGAGTATACAAACATTGTTGTGGTTTCGTGACACTCCATAGAAGATTTAAAAATTTAATTGCCTTTTAGCAAAGGATTAGAGCTTATATGAAAAGCTATCAAGTGATCAGCAGTCTTTTGCACTTGCTTATTGCATGAGCGTTGAAAAGCTTAGTTATAAGCTTATAACGTATAAATTGTGTTTATAAACAACTTAACTGTCGCACTGATTACGAGTGCGAGCCAAGATCGCGAGACATTCAAGGGCGGTGTCGATTTCAGCCAGGTATTGGTTTTACGGGTTAAATTTTGTGGCGATAGCATTGCCCAAACCAATAACACTAGATTATTGAAAATCAGACCACAAACCAATCGTAACATTCTTCAACTGCTCGTCTTTTCAAAATTCTTCTACGACGTTTCTAAGACTAGTATTTCGTGAAAACAAAATGCAGAGGGTGACAAAAATAATTCCACTTAACAGCCCTTGGCTCAAAATGACTTGCTTGATAGCCCACACCTAGGAGCAAGGTGTTGGCGAGGCTGTGAAAAAGTTTCGTATTTCTATCTACAACCGTTACTCTGATGCTATCGCCAGAAATCTAAACCTTTTAAATGCGTGTATCTCAGTGAAATTTGGGTTTGAGCATGATTTTTTGATAAATCCTGCACTTTGGTGTTATACTTTTTCAGGTTCAAAGGTCATTTCCTTTCAAAACTGCATATTTCGAAGTTTGGGTCTTATGGCCCGATATACACAGCGTCTTGGTAGAACAGCCTTAAGCAGTGATCTAAGATTCAAATATAGAAAAGCCAATATAGTGGTCCATGCGTGCACGACAGAGCGCCACCGACCCGCTGTTCCAACGCCTCCACACCGCGTTCTTCCGGCCCGACAACTCTGGCCTGCCGCTCTACTCGAGCCGCGACCTGCCGCGCGTCTGCACCGAGCGTTTCGCGTTCCTCGCCACGCGCGAGTACGAGGACAAGAACAACGCTGCGATCGGCGGCGTCTGCAAGACGCTCTGGCTGCGCGAGGTCGTGCGTCCGCTCAGCACGTCCGTCGTTGTCAGTAAAACTTGTCCGTATCGACGCGCGTTCGATCATTGGTTAGTGGAACTTGAAGTTGTGTTGGTTGGCAGATTGATGATTGATTCATGTTTGACGACGTAATGTATTGGCAACTGGTACTGTGGCACTGGTCTAACGGCGTCTAACGTAGCCTAGAAGGGAGGAGGGAAAAACTCGGTGCCGGCACGTAGCCTACTCCTGTCGAAAAGCACCGAGGGGACCACCGGCTTTACGTCCCTTCCGAAAGACGGTACAACTCGAACATCAGGATTTCTCCCCTTTAATTCATATTGTCGAGAAGTTGAAAAACGAGGCGAATGAAGTTGTGATACTAACTACTCCCCCTTCAACCTCTACGCAGTATACTCTCCCGAGCAGAACTGATCGATCGCATGATGGTCACCCATCCAACTCATAACTCGGCGCGATGTTGCTTAACTAAGATGATCTCACCGGTGATGAACCGGTGTTTCTATGGCACCCGTTCGGTGGCTAGAAGTTTGTGGTGCGATGTACTTTAAACTTGTATTGGTTAGGAGATTGTGGTGCATTGCCAGTCAAACTTTGTGTATGTTCACTGTTATTTCGCAATCTTCTTCGTGAGCTAAAACATGAAAAATTGAAAAAATTTCTGTTGATTTTTTTGTTTCGATGTGTTGCTAATTGGCACTCGAGTTGAGAGAGTTGATAAAGCAGGCAGCACGCTTTGCGAGACGTCGGGAAACGCTTAAGTTTGCTAGTTTAGCATTTCATAAGTCAGTTAAATATATTTTAATAAGCTATCTAATAAAAATGATATCCTTTGAACACTTAGAACCCATGTAACGATGCGTGACATGGATGGGATTTCATGGAATCGGTTAAACATGCTCCATTGGCTTACACTGCGCTATACTTCTTGACACTGGTTATTAAAACACCACCAATAACGCTGATCACATAAAATATTATGCCAATAGATGTTAGGGGTGGGTTTTGAATGAAACACATTGAAATTGCTCAGCAAAATAGGACATGACAAGATTTTTTAAGCACTCACGTTTCCTAAACGCATATTGCTTGCTGCATTTGTATACCTCAGCAGCACAGTGACCCTTTACTAGAAAGTAGAAACAAACAATCCAATCGAACAGAGCAGAAACCGTGAAGCCACTTCTACCATCAACATGGGCTCTGGAAACCTCCGTTTAACCAAAGTATATCGATTCAAAATATGGAAATGAAATTTCGTTTCCAATTATAAACATCTACCATGCATGCAACGAGTATTAGCACTTAGTTTCGAATCACACTTGCCATGGTAATTGTTCTCCTCCCATCTCCCCAGCCTCCACAAGCTCCGGGACACTGGCATCTTACACCACCTGCGGCTGGCATCTTGGCCGCCGCGCTACAAGCTGCCCGGCCCGTCGCAAGAGTTCACCAGCCTCAACTTCACCCACGTGGCGCCCATCTTGTCGATGTTTGCAGCGGGCGTCGTAGCTGCCGTTGCCATCCTCTTGGCGGAGCTGGCAGCGGAGAGGTGGTTTTGAGGGTCGAAGGTCGACTAGGTTACTCGAGGGAGTTTCGTGGCTATGATGGTCAGGGCGGATATCAGGGGTTGCACTGATAAGTATTTTTTGGTTTTATTATGTTTGGAAACTGCGTGTAACTATGATAATAAACCTAATCCATTCAAAAATATTCTATCAAAAGGACGTCATGATACCCACTCGCTAAAGCCAGGTAGAGCTATTATTCTGGTTGTGATTTCCCTATCTCCCTTTGTTACTTAGCAGAGATAATTTATATCTTTTTTCCAACCTGGTTGCACGTCCAGTGGGTATCTGACGTAATTTTTCTCTATGTGGAATAGGTCTTTTAATAACATTCTACCAGATTATCATTTAATTCAGAAAGCGATACGATTGAATGATATCGTGTGTGATGATGAAGCGATTTGCTTTATTAAACGGCAAGTCTATCTCTGTTTTTTACTGTATGGTTGTAAATTTTCCCATGTTTGTCATGTTCTATTCACAATTTTAATGATAGTATGGTGCTTCATAATTTAGAGAAATCAAATGCTTTTTTGTGCAATAAATTCATTATACTTCATTCAGTTAGTTGCAGGGGTGGCTGGTCCATAAGGGTGGGTATAGGGCGCTGCCTCCGCACTAGAAGAGAAGAGATGAGGAAAAGAAAGAGATCAAATCCTATAATATAATTAGGTAATACTCTTTGGGTCAATTTTTTCCAATTTGATTTACTCGATCAAAAATTTAAATCGATTGGCCCGAAAAAGCGAGACGCCACACAGCGTCTCGCACAGCACTTCTTGATATTTTGAAGCATACTATACAATCGGTTGTTTTTTGTTATCAGTAATTTTTACGTTTTTAGTATTTTCACCTCTAAATTCTGAAAATAATTTCTAATCACATTCATTATTAATAACGGCTATCCACAATGCAATTGTGGTTTTGCAAAGCCCTAGTATCAATAACAAAGGTACAGTTTTCTTGGTTCAATTTCTGTAGTAGATATGCTCAAAGATCCTATTATTATGGTACCCCGTTAAAATTATAAAGATGTATTAATTAATTAAAAATAAAAAGGTGAAGCAAGAAAAGGGTTTGATCATTGATTTGATCCCCTTTACAGACAGACATTTGAAATGTTTGAAGCTAACAATTCAATACAAAGATAGAAATCATTTTATTTCTTACTACCTACATTAATTGACCATTTTAATTCTTGAATTTTTTCGCGCATTTTAACATGAATCAATTAACAGTTTATTTGACAGTTCTGTCGTCATGCATGCGTTTATTTCTGTTGACTGAAAGTTTTTCACTTTTGTATTTTATCTGCGGTTAAAATGAAGTAATTTTGTTACAAATGTAGAGACAGGCGTAAGCTTTGAATCTGATAGCGTAAGGTTCGAGGTTTATGTTGATGTTCAAGCGATTAATTCCCGATTTAGCATTGTTTGGCTGAAACATAACCTCTAAATGGATTCAAAGACGCAAGTTCTGCACGAGCAAAGCTACACGAGCACGAGCGACGAGTGTTTGAAGAGAAACAAAGAATTGGAAATGGCATTAAACAAAGCAATGGTCTCTGTTCAAAGAAGACTTGATTACATTAGAAATCGTATGGAGGAAATAAAAAATTATGTTAGTGCTCCAGGGGACAAATTCAAATCACAACAGCTTCTGTCAGATTGGGTATGTCTTCTACTACTTATAGAAAATTGCTTGGTTGTTGTGTTTGATTCTTTTTCCCCATATCAGCTAATTATTGAACTATCTGCATTGCCGATATAATTTCAACTTGTTAGAATTTTACTTGTAATGAAAGAAAGCTTCTTGCCGGTTTGTTGTTGTATTTGTAACTTGTGAATGCAGCTGATGAATTTCTGGCTGTTGGTTTACAGAGCAAGTCTGACGACTGCCCTGCCAATGCCGACACGATTGCAAAGCGTGCCGAGACAGGTGGCATCTCGTGGTGGGAATATTCCATCCGACACATGAATAAAAACCAAACGGAGGCCTGGACGGGTGTGCAGCATCGAGCAATGACCTCCATCATACACAAGATGGAAATCGAGCGACGAATCAAAGAAAACTCCGACAAGATACATGAGCTGTGCTGGACAAGGGAAAAAACAACCAACTTCAAGAAGATAGCAGCACTGGAGAGAGAGGTTGCTGCTTTTGACACAGATGCCCTGAGGAAACAATCTTTGGAGGAACTTGTTTCGACAGGGAGCGGTTGGCACACAGGTTATACATCTGAAGTTATTACTGTACAAAGAGCAAAAATTCCATCTTCACAACTGTGGACATACATTCTACAAAAAAAAAGAGATTTTGGTATAGCAAATTGTTAAGCAATGACTAATATTTTAAACTAAGAAAAGAACAGCATTGTGAGGAATTTGTTTCAGTTTCCATTTCTAAGCATTTAGTTTCAAAACATGCTACAGATCCACCTATAAGTAGTACCCACCCCTATAGTAAATTGTATTTATGATTACACCTTAAGATATTTACCTTTTTAACTGACATTTATTGCTCCAAACTGTTCTTGATTAGCCAAAATGAACCCAATTACACAGAATTAGAAATAGTGGATCTGGATAGTGAATAGAGGGCCAGTCCTTCAAAGTTTCAAACTCCCACCATAAGGTAGGCGTATCTACCATTAAGTAGGTACCTGGGTACCACCCCTGCATTGTTAGTATTGCTGGCTCTGACTACTTGTTGTTTCCCGTGGAGCAGGCAGCTACGATTGGAACAAAGTATCGCAGCTGCTGCACAGAACTCACAGCCCCATCGAGTGCCAGGCAAGATGGCATCAGTACCTTCATCCCAGCATCAACAAGTCACCCTGGTCCAAAGACGAAGACCAAAGGTAATTGACAAGACTAACGAGCAAAATCAGTCAAGCGAAAAAATCCGGAATGTTTTTCTTTCTTCTGGCTGTTTGTTTGCGCTCTAGAGCCCAAACGGCAAAACCGATTTTGATAAAATTTCACATGGACTTTTGTTTCCCCTGAACTTGGATTCGCCACTTTTTTGAAGCAAACCGTACGAGTTCTTACGAAATTTCTCTCACTTTTTGCGGTTGTTCCGGCAGACTAGCGTTGCTGGCGGAGCGCGCAGGCGAACAGGACTGGGAACGCTTGGCGGCTGAGCTCGGCTCGGGACGAAGCGCCTACTCGTGTTTCTCGGCGTACAGATTCCGTCTCCGCGGGCGGCGGGTGCTCGACGACGGGACCGACACCGAGCCGGGATGGACCAATGAGGAGGACTCGTTGCTCTCGCAGGCTGTGTTGAACGTGAGTCCACCGCCAGTCACATTCAGGCTTACGCGGGCTTGACCGCGAAAATGTTTGTTCATATTTATCGCGAACTTACACGAATTTGGTATCGTAATGCGAAATTGACAAAAATTCATGAATAATATAAGAAAAAGTGAAATCACACTGAACACTGATAATATTATTATAGGGACTAGCAGCGGAGCCCCGTGCCTCCGGCACTATGTGTTTACGCCTTTTACCTTTTATTGATTATACTATTTTCCATGAGACAACCTCTTTTCCCATAAAACACACCTCATGCCCATATGGCCAACCCAATACCCATAAGGCCCATGCCCCCTATGCCCATAGGGCAAAAATATGCCCAAAAGGCAAAACACTATGCCCATGAGGCCAAACCCCATGCCAATAAAGAAAAACCCCACTCTTAAAAGGAAACCTTGTGTCTCTAAGGCAAAAATAAGCCCTAACTCAAAAGGCAAACCCTGTGCTTATAAGACAAACCCTGTGCCCATAAGCCAAAATTTATGCCCAAAGGAAAACTTCCCCAACACTCCACCATAAACTACCCGTTCCCGACTCCTTACACTACCTCTAAGCTTCCGTTAAAGTACTCATACCTACTTCTACACTACCGCTTCACGACCACCTGCTTTTACCCAACTGATAAACTACTCCCACACCACCCCACCTCTACCTCTACCCTAATTCTACCCTTCCCAACTCCTCACCTACCCTACCCCTACCCCGCCCCTATCCTGCGTTGAAAATTTTTTCCGTTTCTAATGAAAGATACTCTAGGGTCTGGTAAGTACTACTTGCCTTGCTCTCGGGTATTCAAGTTACGTGAGTTTGGCGACGTTTTTATAATTTTATTCAATGCATCGACTCTGCAAAAGTCTAAAGTGACAAATGAACACATTAGGTCACTGCTTGTTATAGTTTTGAACATTAATAGAAATCATTTTTTGCCAGCTGTCAAATGCCGTCCTGTAGACAATTTTGCTTTGGTTTTCCGCGATCTAAAATGCAAAAAATGGAGCCTGATGATTACAATTGAAAGTTGGTACGCGAACATGCCCTTATTTATGTGTTTTTATTAAAAATAACGCGTAAATTATTGCAATTTAGATGAGTGTATGTTGCACCCATGAGTTCAATGCATGTTCGAATTTTGAGCAATAGAAATTAATTCTTAGCCATATTCTGTCAATTGACGAAATGTGAGAATGGTTTTTTTGAATTTTCCGCAATTTAAATTGCATTAAAAAGACGAAAAACTGATTCAAATGAAAGAAGAAACATGATCACGTTTGAGAATGTGTATGAATAAATATCACCTGCAAACTGGCGTGACGATGAGTGCACGATGCACTCGGATTAACTGTCGAGGCTGGACGTGCAACGTTTCGATCGTCTTTTCTTGTAGAATTGTTCGTGTGATTGTTTTGACACTTCCATGCTGTCCTCGTGGAAAGAGCAGTTGCTTTTTTCTAGCAATATTAACTCGTTTTAAATCATTTTTTAACGGCAAAATTTCGGCCATATTCTGTTATCAAGTTATCGCAATTTTAATTTGATTATTAGATTATTAACTTAGATTTTACTTCTTGTACTTTTTCCCTTCCCGACACCTACACAATCCCTAACCTACTCCTTACCTACCTATTCACTACCCCTAAGCTTTCCATAAAGTACTCTTACAATGCTCTTACCTTCTTCTTCGAAAAAAAAATTCAAATTTTTAATACTTTTAGGAGTATAAGCCTAATGTTCTTCCTCCAACATATTTTCATTACCCCTATACTCTCCCTTACCTACTCGCATACTACCCTTAATCTACCCCTCCCCTAAACTACCTCTTCCCGACACACCCTGCTACAACCCAAATATTAGCCCCATCAGCCATACCCCACCGCTTCCTCAACCCTAATTCTACCCTTCCCAATCCTCACCTACTCTACCCCTACTCGGCCCCTATCTTGATTTGTAAATATTGTTTCGTTTCCAAAAAAAGATATTGTCGAATAAAAGATATTTTCGATTATTCAAGTAACGTGAATTTTTCGACGAATTTAAATTTTATTCCATGCATCGACTTTGCAATCAATAGTGTAAAATTTATCCATTAGGACACTGCTCCTTTGAGTTTTGTACATGAATAGAATATTTTTTTGCCAGCTGTCATAATATTATTATGCTGTCATATAGACGATTTTGGTTTTGGTTTTTCGCAATTTTAAATGCAATAAAAAGAAGTCTGATGATTATGAATTGAAGTTGGAACGCGTACCTGCCCTTAATTACGTGTTTTTATGAAATTAACGCGTAAATTTTAATGTAGATGAGTAAACGTGCACTCATGGGTCACCATGCATGTTTGGGCTTGGGACTTTGCATTCAATACCCAGTTATTAGTAGTTTTTTTTTGTTTTTTTTTTAATGCATGTTTGAGTTTTGAGCATGAGTTAGCGAGCTGTCAATTGATAAAATGTCGTAAATATGTTTGCCTTTATGATGAGTGCACGATGCACTCGGATTTACTGTCTAGGCTGGACGTGTGAAGTTTCGATCGCCTTTTCTTGTGATTGTTTTGACACTTCCATGCTGTCCTCGTGGAATAAGCTGTTGTGATTTTATTGCATAAGAAACTCGTTTTAAGCCATTTGTCGAACGGCGAAGTTATGGCAATTGGAATTATGACGAAAATACGTAAAACGGTTATATTTTACTGTCGTGCCTACCTTAGATTATCCGTTCTTATTAAATAAAAGTGTATCGTTTTACGTTGATGGGTTCACGTTGCTTTGCATTTGGGGTAGCTGTCTAAAGGCTGGACGTAAAAAGTTTTGGTAGACTTTTCACAAATAAATAATCAAGTGATTGAATTACAACTTGAATCGGTCGGCGCAGAATGAATTCTTTACTTAATTATTTGCTTACTTTTCTTCATTGAGATTTAATTTAATTCATTTTAATCGTTTCTGTGAAATATATAGTGTTTGAAATTTATAATTTTGCCAGGTCAAATGGTGACATGTCGGCGATGCTCATTTCAAGTTTTCGTAATTTTAGTTGCTATAAAACAACGTAAGACGATTGAAAATTGTAGATAATAGAGTACGTAAATTTAGGTGTTTTTAGTGAATATAAAGTAGTAAAATGCAGATTTGGTGAGTGCACGTTGCAAACCAAAGGCCATAGGCCAAAATTTTTGCGACAGTTGACGGTAACTTTTGTGTTAATTCAATCCATCAACTCTGGAACACCCCTAGTGAAAAAAGGTATCCTGGTGGTCAGTGCCTGTTTCAGTTTTGAGCAGTTGGGGTTCACAATTTGCCAGCTGTCATTGACGAAATGTCAGAAATGTTGTTATTAAGTTTTCGCACAAAAAATCGCAATGAAACGATGAAAGACATCACCAAATGGTCAGTAATGCATGTACGTACCAAATTTAATGTGTATTCATTATAATTTCGCGTAAATAGAAAATGTGATGAGTGCACGTTGCACCCGAAGTAGCTGTCTAGGCTGGGCCGCGAAAGTTTCGACCGACTTTTCGAATGGAAATATTCGTTTGATCGCGCGGAAACATGGCCTATCACGAGCGGAATTTTCTGCTTTTCAATTCTAGACGTAGACAGGTCGGGGAGAGTGTGTGGATTTCTCATAAAAGGGATTTTCGATTTTGCCAGCGTCAACAATGGAAACCCGGAGCAACCATTTGACGGACATTATATAAGGTGATATTTTACTTTATGTTAGTGTTGTATGTAGTGGGCAAGGTGTATAAAGCGTGTTATAATAAGCAGATGAATGTTGCAATTCCCGGCAGAGTGGTGACGTCAACGGCGTGCGCTGGGACCGGGTTTCCACTTTGCTGCCGCATCGAACCAAGCGACAACTGCAGTCTCGTTGGACTCAAGTGTTGCTCCCGGCAACCAAGCGTGGATCCCTTGCAGACCACGAGCAGCAGGCTCTCATCACCGGCGTCAGGAGGTTGGTTTCATGTCCTGCTTAACCAGGCTGTAGGATGCAGGACACTCTGTCAGCAAACATGTTACTATTCTAATGTACGAAACTCTGCCGGAATAGCGTGGTTGAGCTCTGAATCGTCAGCAAGGGGTGAAGTTAAAGCAGCTCACAGCCATCTAGGTACAAGTTAACACAACGTTACTTACGTCATCGCACGTAATATCGAGGGGGCTTTGTTTGCCACTGATTCTCAATCTCAAGCGTCAACTGACAGCTGACATTTAAAAGAGTGATATTACTTGAAAAGATTACTTGTGACGTGCTGGTTGAAGTTAACCAGTGTGGCTTGGTCTGTGCAGGTTTGGCCTGGACTTCCCCTCGATACAGAAGTGTCTGCTGGCGGAGCGATCGGTGAGCCAGCTGCGGCACTTCACGCTCTACCGTATCAACAACGTGACCGGCCGCGGTCGCTGGCTCCGCTTCACCGAGCAGGTCTTCATGGTGAGTCGCCAATTCTTATGGCTTACTCTTACTATCCAGGAAGCTCTGGTGAAATTCGGATGGAAAGGATACTCTTTTATATGTCAGCGGTCAGTTGACGCTTGAGATTGAGCATCAGTGGCAAACAAAGCCCCCTCAATATTACGTGAGATGACGTAAGTAACGTTGTGCTGCTTTAACTTCACTCCACGCTGATGTTTCATAGATTGGAATGGCAGATGTTTGTAATAACAAGTTTATCATTGAAATATCCTGGAAGATAGTTGTTAATTAATTTGTTTATCAATACAAACAAATTTTACAGAAGTCTTTGTCGGGATACTCATGAATTCTAATCCATCTAACTAGTCATTAATTCTAGTATATACCTGTTCACTTTAAATATTACCTGTATTCCTCAGTCTTGTAGAATTTGTTACTTATAAGTTATATGTATCTTTCTCCCGTACAAATTCTAGTATAGTAGTGGGAGTGTATAGTGTTGTCGTGTTGGTTTTTAAGGCGTTGAAGGAATTCCTGGGTGCCGATTGCTGGCAGGAGCTAAGAAGCTACTTCCCGTACAACTCGGTGCAGCAGCTCAAACGTAGACACGAGAAAATATCACAGCGGGCAGAGAATATATCACTGTGTGGTGAGTACTGAGTGGCAATTCCACTCCCAAAGTAAGGGTCTAACATAGATTTATTTATTTATTTAATTAATAGTTCTTTTACGTACCATTAGCATCAGTAGCTAGGACTATGTTGGTTATTGAACTCGTCAATACATAAAATTTGTGCACGCAAAATTACAGAAAGCATATCATAAAATATGCTCCAAACACTTTCATCATACAAAAGTACCTACAACAGCTCCGTACACTTCTACAACATCGAGGTAAACACCTGGCTCATGACTACGAATGTCAAACGATTCATTTAAGGCTGTGAGATTAGGTTATGTTAAAAATTGTGTAAAAACCGTCCTTTCACATTTTTTTGCAGCAAGAAATCAGACGCACAAAAATTGAAAAGTACAAGGTTCCCCGAAGAATTTCTTTTGGGCCATGTCTAATTTTTCATACTCTAATTTATAGAGACATTAAACCCGATTAATACACAGAATGTGTTTTATACCTATAGAATCTCACGCCTGAAGGTTAGAATAAATTAATCATTGGTCTGTCATTCCCCGGAAACTAAAAGAGCAGTGCCACAGTGAGTCAATGCAATGATGAGCGTGAACCCTTTGGAAATTTCAATGTTCTTTCTTTGCAGTTTCGCCGAAGAAAAAGATGCGTATGATTACCGAGTCAAACGGGAGTATATCCAGCCAAGAGCTAGACGTGGAAGTTGACGTAAGTTTACAACTGTGAAAACAAATGAAATGCACGTAATCATGCTGCTTGTTGCTTGCCTACGTGGATCATCCACCGGCCATCTGAACTTGAAACGTGTTTCTCTGCAAACAGGATTCTGACAGCGAGCAGCGGGCTTCAACTTCAGAAGACGGTCACCCCGATTCCGGCTCTCAGCCGGCGTTGGACCTTCACCTAGAAGACCATCAGCAGGACTTGCCTGGACAAAACTCAGGTAAACTGATCAGAAAAACACTCTCTATTTAAACTGTTTTCATGTTTCCTTCATTTCTCTTTGATCTCCCCTTCATAATTAGGATTCTCACCGGGATATTGAACAACTAAGTGAGTTAGAAGGGTCTGCACTCTGCAAGTAGAATGTTCGTAATGTTCTCTGATGAAAATAATTCAGTCATCATTACTGTCCACTGGGTGATGTGCAAGTGATCAAGATGATAATTTTCAAGATTTCTCTCTGTACATCTTGGATAGACTAAGTTTTACTTACATTCAATGCTCATTCTCATTCTTAAAGGTTGAAATTTGTTATGTTTTTAATCCTTTCTCGCCAAGTCGACATTCCTACCTTCTTCTGCCCTAGAGCACGTCGATAATGTTGTCTGAATTAGTTCTGTCTAATGCTTCTTGATTCGGCTGATGCTTGGAATGCACCATTACAAGCCCCGTGGCATAATTGAATGATGAACTTTTTTCTCTTCAACTATATTATTTTTTCATTCTATTCCAATCTGTTTCTGTTGTGTTCAGAAATCCTTCACCTAAGCACCCAGTTTAGCTTGCAGACAAAATCCCTGTCCTGTAAGCTCCTAGCCAACCATATATAATTATAATACTGGGACCTGACAATAATCAATGCAAATCACATTTTAGACACTATTTCATTACAAACACAAGCCACACTTTGCCACTCTCCTCCGCAAGCCTTCGTACATCTTCCCTCCAGCTCGGTCAACCTCCTAGCTCAGTTTACCGATGCTAGTAGCTGCACGAGCAAGCGTCCAGAAAACCTACCCTGCCTAACTGTAAACATGTAATTAACTTATACCTAACTAGAAGCTACACAGTACATACAGATATCGCCATGCTGCATCGTCAGGCTGTTCCTGCAGATGAATCTGCTGCTGCTGCTGCTGCTGCTGCTGCTGCTGCTGCTGCTGCTGCTGCTGCTGCTGCTGCTGCTGCTGCTGCTGTTGCTGATGTATCAACTGCTGCTACTGTTGCAGATGAACCTGCCGCTGCTGCTGCCAGCGAGACTTTGGGATGCAAGCGCAGGCGTGGCCGCCCGCCCAGCAGAAAGAAGAAGCGCGAACAGCCAGCCACCAAGCGGCCCTACGTTCGTTCCGGCCGTTTCAAGGCCGCGGCCGACACAAACGCCGACACCAAACGAACGCTACGCTCGCGTCCGGGAGGCCTGGAAAGCTGAGAGCGTTTGCGCCGCAGAAATAACGGTACCCGACGATTCCTTACCTACTTCTACGTTATTTGCCGGGATAAGAATGCAGTTACAATTATTTTTGATATTTAGGTGAAACAAATACATAGCCTTTTGAAGTTATTATATAATGCCTCAAGTTTTTACTTTCACCTGCCTGTCTGAAATGGAATGTTTGATTTGGGTTTGAAGGTTCCTGCACATTATTTCTTCCTCTTCCTCAGTTTACTGATCATTCCAGGCTTGAAACAAGAATTTTTCTTCGAAACATCATTCATTTGAACTTTGAGAAACCCGCAAATGCCAATTGCAAATTGGTAACAAATTAATAACAATACAAACCTTACCTAGGTTGTACTTGATTGCTATCTCAAATTAACTGACAGATACATTTCTAACTAGTAAATGTGGATTTGTCAATTCTTTCTTGAAATTTTGGTATCTCTGCAGCTGATGCCTTGCTCAAAGACCCGATTGATAACATTCCTTGCTTATCAAAATGTGTTACCTCGAACTACCATTACTTGAAAGAAGATGGAATAGAGCAGAATTTCAAAAAATAACAATTTAATTTGCATTGCAACAAACATAATCGCCGGGCTTCCAAAATCTTTTTACCGGAATAAGAATTGAATGGAGCCAATTTCTTAAACATTTCCCAACAGTAAGTAAGCATTCATATTTCAAACACTTGTTTTGCAAGTTATTTCTGAGATCAGTTTGACTGAGACTGTAGCCTGTAGCCTAGATTTCAGCAAATTGCTTGTAACACGTTTGCTGTTACACAATCACATTGCAATACACCGAGTGGGCCTGTCTAAAAGTCCAGCATGCCTCTACTGTCAGCTTTTGCCTCAACCAACCTTGCATCCGGGCGATGGAAACGTTTAAACAAGCTTAAAATTGATTAGAAACACAGGTTAACCACTGTTTACTATGAGAAACAAAATATCCAGTGTAAAATTGTGTAGTTACTTGTTGAGAGCTTCTAAAACCCGGCTCTTCCACCTGTCCGATGTAAAGCTTTAACAGTTTGCTATCAAATGGGATGCAGAGGGTCAGGATAGCAACTGTACATGAAAATTGAATAAGATATATGGGTTTTATTTGTTTTTCTGAGGCTAGATATTGGGAGATGTTGCTGGTTTGAAAGGAATTGCCAGGTTCTGACGAGAGCAGATCTTCGAGCAGTTATCTTAGTTAAGCATGGTCAGCTTAGTGTGCTGATGGAGCAAAGGTCTACTTTATGCTCATCTATGTAGCTAGTATAGTGTGTAACAGGCTAACTGTTACAAATCATTACGTAACTTTGCTATACACGGACAACTAACTTTCAAGCGGATATTAGGTCAATTTGAGTTGTTGACCTCCATGAGATAGAAACAGGACTGTGAATCAACATAGAGTTTGCAAAGCTCCATCCTGGCTATAGGTGAAAGTTTGTACGGATAAAGTTTAGTGTGAATATTTTTATAGGTTTTAAACAACACAAAGGCCCATGACTGTTGGACTCCATGGAGATAGAAACAGGACTATGAATGAACATAGAGTTTGTAGAGCTCCATCCTTATAGCTAGGTGTAAGCTTCAGGCTCGGATATAGTTTTGTGTCGATATTTTAATAGGTTTGATTCAACACAAAGGCCGATGACTTTGGTTAAGAATTAGACAAAGGTTGATTGTAATTTGGTGCGTTAGGTCAAGTCTTGAGCGTGGCGACGCGCTCGTCCTGCTGCGGCTGCGCGCGGTCGTTGAGCAGCAAGTAGCGAGCCAACCAGAGCACCGGGTCGATGGGCTTAACCTTGCACACCTCGGCCAGCGAGCAGAGCAGCTCGTCGCGCAGACGCGCGTTGAACAAGTCGTGCAGACGCTGTTCGCTCCAGGCCGGCTCTAGCGTCACTGCAGGCAGGCCATGGGGTTTAGACATGGCTAACTGGCGCTGTAGATGCTAGCGTTATCACCGGCCTGTCATTCACCCTCAGCTCGCTGCTAGCATGCTACGTTAGCTTCATCATCAGCTTGTCATTCGCCCTCAGCTCGCTGCTAGCTGCTAGGTTAGCTTCATCATCAGCCTGTCATTCACCCTCAGCTCGCTGCTAGCTGCTAGGTTAGCTTCATCATCAGCCTGTCATTCACCCTCAGCTCGCTGCTAGCTGCTAGGTTAGCTTCATCACCAGCCTGTCATTCACCCTCAGCTCGCTGCTAGCTGCTAGGCTAGCTTCATCACCAGCCTGTCATTCACCCTCAGCTCGCTGCTAGCTGCTAGGTTAGCTTCATCACCAGCCTGTCATTCACCCTCAGCTCGCTGCTAGCTGCTAGGTTAGCTTCATCATCAGCTTGTCATTTGCCCTCAGCTCGCTGCTAGCTGCTAGGTTAGCTTCATCATCAGCCTGTCATTCACCCTCAGCTCGCTGCTAGCTGCTACGTTAGCTTCATCATCAGCTTGTCATTCACCCTCAGCTCGCTGCTAGCTGCTAGGTTAGCTTCATCATCAGCCTGTCATTCACCCTCAGCTCGCTGCTAGCTGCTAGGTTAGCTTCATCACCAGCCTGTCATTCACCCTCAGCTCGCTGCTAGCTGCTAGGCTAGCTTCATCACCAGCCTGTCATTCACCCTCAGCTCGCTGCTAGCTGCTAGGTTAGCTTCATCACCAGCCTGTCATTCACCCTCAGCTCGCTGCTAGCTGCTAGGTTAGCTTCATCACCAGCCTGTCATTCGTCCTCAGCTTGCTGCTAGCTGCTAGGTTAGCTTCATCACCAGCCTGTCATTCACCCTCAGCTCGCTGCTAGCTGCTAGGTTAGCTTCATCACCAGCCTGTCATTCACCCTCAGCTCGCTGCTAGCTGCTAGGTTAGCTTCATCACCAGCCTGTCATTCGTCCTCAGCTTGCTGCTAGCTGCTAGGTTAGCTTCATCACCAGCCTGTCATTCGTCCTCAGCTTGCTGCTAGCTGCTAGGTAAGCTTCATCACCTGCCTGTCATTCACCCTCAGCTTGCTGCTAGCTGCTAGGTTAGCTTCATCATCAGCCTGTCATTCACCCTCAGCTCGCTGCTAGCTGCTAGGTAAGCTTCATCACCAGCCTGTCATTCACCCTCAGCTCGCTGCTAGCTGCTAGGTAAGCTTCATCACCTGCCTGTCATTCACCCTCAGCTTGCTGCTAGCTGCTAGGTTAGCTTCATCACCAGCCTGTCATTCACCCTCAGCTTGCTGCTAGCTGCTAGGTTAGCTTCATCACCTGCCTGTCATTCACCCTCAGCTTGCTGCTAGCTGCTAGGTTAGCTTCATCACCTGCCTGTCATTCACCCTCAGCTTGCTGCTAGCTGCTAGGTTAGCTTCATCACCTGCCTGTCATTCACCCTCAGCTTGCTGCTAGCTGCTAGGTTAGCTTCATCATCAGCCTGTCATTCACCCTCAGCTTGCTGCTAGCTGCTAGGTTAGCTTCATCATCAGCCTGTCATTCACCCTCAGCTCGCTGCTAGCTGCTAGGTTAGCTTCATCACCAGCCTGTCATTCACCCTCAGCTCGCTGCTAGCTGCTAGGTTAGCTTCATCACCAGCCTGTCATTCACCCTCAGCTTGCTGCTAGCTGCTAGGTTAGCTTCATCACCAGCCTGTCATTCACCCTCAGCTTGCTGCTAGCTGCTAGGTTAGCTTCATCACCAGCCTGTCATTCACCCTCAGCTTGCTGCTAGCTGCTAGGTTAGCTTCATCATCAGCCTGTCATTCGTCCTCAGCTCGCTGCTAGCTGCTAGGTTAGCTTCATCACCAGCCTGTCATTCACCCTCAGCTTGCTGCTAGCTGCTAGGTTAGCTTCATCACCAGCCTGTCATTCACCCTCAGCTCGCTGCTAGCTGCTAGGTTAGCTTCATCACCAGCCTGGCATTCACCCTCAGCTTGCTGCTAGCTGCTAGGTTAGCTTCATCATCAGCTTGTCATTCACCCTCAGCTCGCTGCTAGCTGCTAGGTTAGCTTCATCACCAGCCTGTCATTCACCCTCAGCTCGCTGCTAGCTGCCAGGTTAGCTTCATCACCAGCCTGGCATACACCCTCAGCTCGCTGCTAGCTGCTAGGTTAGCTTCATCACCAGCCTGGCATACACCCTCAGCTCGCTGCTAGCTGCTAGGTTAGCTTCATCACCAGCCTGGCATTCACCCTCAGCTCGCTGCTAGCTGCCAGGTTAGCTTCATCACCAGCCTGGCATACACCCTCAGCTCGCTGCTAGCTGCTAGGTTAGCTTCATCACCAGCCTGTGTCAGCAAATAGAGCTGTGTGCCAATGACAGCGTCAACACAACGTGTCACACGCAGCCCATCGAAGGGGAGATCGAATGAACGTGTGGCGACTCACTTCTCGGGAAGAAGAAGTGTATCTCGAACTCTGCATTATCAGCGTCTGATGACGCTTTGACAGCGTCTCTCAGGTTGTCCCGGATGTTGCCGAACTGCGCGCGAAGACAGGCGGGGAAAGTGCGTCGAGCTGCGGCCACCTGCAAGCACAGCGATGACCCCCGACCTCAGACATATAAGCTGTCATCAAACCGTGGTCTCAACGTGTCACTTGATGCTGGAATCCAAGTGGTCGGGTGCGAAATGGCACACAGGCTTGTCAAGCTGTCATCACACCGTGGTCTCACCGTGTCACTTGCTGCTCGAATCCAAGCGGTCGGGTGCTCAATGGCACACAGGCTTGTCAAGCTGTCATCACACCGTGGTCTCACCGTGTCGCTTGCTGCTAGAATCCAAGTAGTGAAGCAGTGAAGCCGCGAAGCAGGGAAACTCACGTCGGGGGGACCCACGAGTCGGTTGAGCTCGTCGATTGCGTCGAGTTTGGTGAGGCACAAAGCCAACACCGGACCGCGCGCGGTGAGGGCCACTTGCCGTGGAAACCACTCCCTGCCGTAGTTCTCCGCGAAGAACTCGCTCGCTTGCTCCGGGCTCAGCAACACGTGTCTCTCCTGTGTGTGACAGGCGTGACGTCATCGACGCGTCTTCGGTGTTCAGCTAACCCTGTCTCTAGGCGTGACGTCATCGATTGCCAACAGCTAACCACTCCATACTACAATCGAATCCAATCGATCTTACAAGATGCTATTGCTAATTAGTTCAGGAAATCTTATAGTCATCAACGTGCTTTTTCTTCTTGTTTGGTTTTGGTATCACGAGAGGATGGAGGCGGATGGGGGGTACTTACGAACTTCGGGTTCGTTTTTTGTAGGGATAGGTTGGGTTTTGTATCGTATAGTAGCCAGCAAGGAATACAAGAATATCCTTCCCTTGGGGGTGTCATTTGAATTAGGATAGGGGTAGTGAATGTAACGGTGGTCATTTAATTTTGTCGTGTCAGGCGACCAATTGATAGCGAACCATCCCCGATGCAAATGCAGGAAGATTACCGAGTAGTAAAATACCTTGAGCACGAAGAATCCGGCTTTCTTTACTCGAGCCAATATCTTAAATTTGTGGTGAACAGCTTCGGGTTTGATGAGCAGCAAACTTCTTTGCAGGTCGCCTCTGAAACTGGGTTCTCTTATCACTTCCTTCCTGGCGGGGAGTTCCGGTGCCAAGTTGTACAACTCATCTTTGTCCCCATCTCCAAAGTCTTGCTCTTCGAATCCATCCGTGGCGTCTACTTCTAAAGTCCTTTCTGGCCATTCTTCGAACGGTGCTTCTGGTTCCTCCGAATTGGCATCAGCCATTGCGCGAATTTTTATGCGTATCTCATTTTTGTGAGTCGTCTAAAATAGAAATTAGATAAGTTTATTTCAAAAAGTAAAACAAATGACTGTCGTATATGTTCTACAAGGTCCCCCTGATGACAAAATATCAGTGCCTGTTGTATCTCCGATCTCAATAAAGAAGGATTAGATTATGAAACAACAGCTGTTCTAAGCTAGACTCAGTATTTTTTATTTATTACATAATCAATAATCAATAGATTCAAGCAAAGCGAGTCCCATCGCGTTTTTACGTAAGTTTTCCGAGGAGAATATATAATCAATTATCTGTTACGTGAAAATCTAGGAGGGTGCATTCTGGTGAAATTGCCTGAGGATTAATCGCATGGATGTCACGCAACTCGAGCAGTTGAATCGGACAGCGCAAGCAGCTCGTTCTAATTGCTTCCTCAGAGTTAAAATAGGTATTGGTACCAATGTAAAAATTCTTATTACCTTTGGAAATAGTTAATAAATTTATTCATCCCAAGTTGATCTTTTTACAGATATCTGACAAGTCACGTATATTTAAAAGGTTAGTACTTACCTACTCGAAACCTACTTACATGAAGATAATGTAGGTTCTTCGCTTCAACCACCCATACTGTCGGACCTGTGACTTGTCTGGATTATTTACTCTGCACTTGATTTGCTATCGTATACTATATGCTATTATATGCTATTTGTATTTGCTACATCCATCTTAGTTATCTCTTATCTGTATTCAGGTAAAAATGCGTCCGAGTTTCTATAACTCCGTCATTTATGTCCTTCCTCCAAATGTGTCCAAACTCCAAACACTAATTTAAATCTATCTTTGGATATTTTCTCATCTTTGAGCATCTTTGTGCGCTTGTCCCATCGGGGACATGCAAACTATAGGTTACTTCTAAATACCTACAGCCACTATATTAAACATTTTATGTAGCAGCACGTGAACAATTCGGATCTATTCGCAACATTGCAATCATCTGGACTCACATCATTTACAGCTATTATCAGCACACAAGTCGACAGTACAAACCTTCTGCCGCGAACACACATCAATATCCATCTGTGGACGAGTGACATCTCTGTCATTTCTTTTCATTCCACTATACGGGCCTAAAATGCGATTTATGATCATCGATCTCTGACACTGAGTTGCTGCTATTTTACCAGATTGCTCTCTGCTCTGTTGAAAGCTTGTCTCGTCGGAACTCGGAAGTGTGGAAGGTTCTCGAAGGTTCTAGGTGGTTCTAGATTGTTCTAGATGGTTCTAGGTGGTTCTAGGTGGTTCTCACTTGCAGCTTCCTATCTCCAAGGAGTTCCAATCCAAGACGATTGATCTTAATACACACATTTCATTCAGTCAACATTCTATCAAAATGACGTCATGATACCCACTCGCTAAAGCCAGGTAGAGTAATTCGGGCTGTGATTTCCCTATCTCTGGTAGTTCGTCCAATGGGTATCTGACGTCACTTGTCTCTGAGTGGCATACGCCCTATTCATCTACAGAATGATATGATTGAATATACATTCTGCTAACACCTTCTATAAGATCCGAGCAAACCAACAAACAATAAACTACACTTAGATTTCAAGTTTTATTTATTTTCCTTGGCATTCATTTGATCTTTCAATGTCCTGAAAGGTATCAGTTATTTTTGTTATTCAGTAAATTCTCGGCATGTCTGAATATTGTTCAATCATAAGGAACGTATCATCGGCAACAGATTGCTTCTCCCACGATTTCTCAGCAGTCACTGACAGACACTTGACAGATAAATCGATGTTTAAATCTTGTCTCTGGATTTACAACTTTCGCCAAGTAGCCGGGGGTGATGGGCAGTAAATCCCTTCCGCCCGTCCACCACCCCCTAGTGAAGAGATCGTTACGTCATTAGATGACGACAAAAGATTGGCTATCGGAAGCGACGGTGAATGCGCCTGGAGAAGTAACACTGATTGCCTTCACTTCGTCGACAACTCAAACGGGTGAAAGTTTTCTTGGGAAATACCTAATCGAATGATTGGGATGCTATTTTTGTTATTTTTCAAACTTCTGCAGATCCCGATATCAATATTTTAGGTGTTCAAGGTGATAGGCGCGATAGACGTGATGCTATAATAGACATGATACTGATAGACGCGATAGACGTGATGCTATAATAGACATGATACGGATAGACGTGATAGCTGGACTGGAAGGAATAGCAGGGAGCGGATATTTATTATTAAAATAAAAAAATTAATGTCTATTACAAAATTTATAATCACGTATAATTCATGTGACCACGTAATCAGGTAATCAGGTATCAGGTAATCACCTCATTGGCAATCACGTGTACAGACAATATTTCACTGCGTTCAGACCCCTGAATGCGTCCCGCAGAGCAAACTTGGCTCCTCCTGTTGATGTCGGCGTCTCAGTTTCGCTCGGTTGAACGGCAAGACAACGTTTTGTTTGGTCAAATACCTGGACCCTATTCACTAACTTTTTCCAAACTCCGCGGGGTTAGACACCTCGCTCAATTACGCAGATTTCCAAATCCGTAATATTTCATATTCACTATAATTTTAAGTATTTCGACATAGGCATTGTAGCCAAAGCAGTGTTGAATTTCGCGTATTTACCTCTATAGTCTATAGCCATATTGCCTATATATAGGCATTTACTTACATTTACCTAATTAGCGACTTTATGTCGTCTTCATTGCGTTTTTTAGCATTTTTGCAGTTTTATGCAACTAAATCTACTTTATTTTCAACGGATGTTGACAAATTTACAGTGTGCGTTAAATCATAACAATAGTGTGAAAGTGTTTGTGTTATTTTGAAGCAAATCGTGTTTTTTAATCGATTTTTACTTTTTGAAATATTCAAATAATTTCACGACGACTACATGATGATATTTCCAGGCAACGAATGTCATCGAGAAACCTAAATTATCGCCGAAAATTTTAAATTGATCATTATAAGCCTCTAGGCTATGTGCACACGAAATATAATCGCGTTGCGGGATGAGCGTACATATTACGCTAATCCACAACACGATTATATGAGTGTTCGCATAGCCTAGTTACCAATAATGACATGGGTTTGGGAACCAGATGGCTTAGTCTTGCTGTCAACTTGCTGTCAATAACTTTTTCTATCAAAAAATATGCCTCCTTCGAATGACGTTTATACTTGGCAAGTGTAGCAAGAATTGCTTTTGGATTTTAAGTGCCAGCATCCGGATTTGAGGCATGTAGATTTTTCTAACAACGGTCGAGAGAAAATTTAATAAATGTGCTGGGTGCTAGGTGCTGGGTGCTGGGTGCTGGGTGCTGGTGCTCGGTGCTCGGTGCTCGGTGCTCTGTGCTCGGTGCTGGGTGTTATAGGTGCTCGGTGCTCGGTGCTAGGAGCTCGGTGCTCGATGCTCGGTGCACGGTGTTAGGTGCTAGGTGCTGGGTGCTGGGTGCTGGGTGCTGGTGCTCTGTGCTCTGTGCTCGGTGCTGGGTGTTATAGGTGCTCGGTGCTCGGTGCTAGGAGCTCGGTGCTCGATGCTCGGTTAGGTGCTAGGTGCTGGGTGCTGGGTGCTGGGTCGGTGCTAGGTGCTCGGTGCTAGGTGCTGGGTGCTAGGTGCTCTGTGCTGGGTGTTCGGTGCTGGGTGCTCGGTGCTCGGTGCTCGATGCTCGGTTAGGTGCTAGGTGCTGGGTGCTGGGTGCTGGGTCGGTGCTAGGTGCTCGGTGCTAGGTGCTGGGTGCTAGGTGCTCTGTGCTGGGTGTTCGGTGCTGGGTGCTCGGTGCTAGGTGCTCGGTGCTCGGTTCTCGGTGCTCGGTGCTCGGTTCTCGGTGCTAGGTTCTCGGTGCTCGGTGCTCGGTGCTAGGTGCTCGGTTCTCGGTGCTCGGTGCTCGGTTCTCGGTGCTAGGTGCTCGGTTCTCGGTGCTAGGTGCTCGGTGCTCGGTTCTCGGTGCTCGGTGCTCGGTTCTCGGTGCTAGGTGCTCGGTGCTCGGTTCTCGGTGCTAGGTGCTGGGTGCTCGGTGCTAGGTGCTCGGTTCTCGGTGCTCGGTGCTCGGTTCTCGGTGCTAGGTGCTCGGTGCTCGGTTCTCGGTGCTAGGTGCTCGGTGCTCGGTTCTCGGTGCTGGGTGCTGGATGCTAGGTGCTCGGTGCTTGGTGCTAGGTGCTCGGAGCTGGGTGCTAGGTGCTAGGTGCTGGGTACTCGGGCCTCGGTGCAAGGTGCAAGGTGCTCGGTGCTGGGTGCTCGGTGCTGGGCGCTAGGTGCTCGGTGCTTGGTGCTGGGTGCTGGGTGCTGGATGCTCGGTGCTCGGTGCTAGGTGCTCGGAGCTGGATGCTAGGTGCTCGGAGCTGGATGCTCGGTGCTCGGTGCTGGGTGCTCTTTGCGCAGCCGTAGAACGCGGAACGCGGGCAGCTGCAGAAGAGCGAGCGTCCTGCCGGCCTGACAGAGCAGGCTGCAGTAGCGAGCACGACGCCGTCGAGGCAGGAGCCAGCCTCCGACCATGTCCTTCGTTCTACTTGCCCTGCTGTTCGTTTCCCTCCGGTTTGTCGTCGACACCCTCACAGTTGACACCCTCATCGTGGTTGAAAGTGTTGAAGGTCAACAGGCGGTCACCAAAGTGCCGGAAGTGTCGCCAAGTTACACGATCTTGTTCCCGTTGCTCGGCCAGTGGTCGGACGACGTTGGCGTTGGTCGAGGAAGCTCGGACGGCCACGTCGACGCTACAGGTGGCGACGTGACGGCTTCCGGTGTGACGGACGGGTCGACGTCAACGTTGTACGGCGACGAGTCGGGTAGTTCTTCAGTCTGGTTCCTCGATGCAGACCGAGCTGACAGACAGAGCTATCAGCATACAGGGCATACAGAGCATACAGAGCATACAGAGCACACAGAGCATACAAAGCATACAGAGCATACAGAGCATACAGAGCACACAGAGCATACAAAGCATACAGAGCACACAGAGCATACAAAGCATACAGAGCACACAGAGCATACAAAGCATACAGAGCACACAGAGCATACAGAGCATACAGAGCATACAGAGCATACACAGCATACAGAGCATACAGAGCACACAGAGCATACAGAGCATACAGAGCATACAGAGCCTACAGCGCATACAGAGCATACAGAGCCTACAGAGCATACAGAGCATACAGCGCTGACCACAGAGCATACAGGGCCTACAGAGCATACAGGGCCTACAGAGCATACAGAGCCTGAGCCTACAGAGCATACAGAGCATACAGAGCCTACAGAGCATACAGAGCATACAGAGCATACAGAGCATACAGCGCTGACCACAGAGCATACAGGGCCTACAGAGCATACAGAGCCTACAGAGCATACAGAGCATACAGAGCCTACAGAGCCTACAGAGCATACAGAGCATACAGAGCCTACAGAGCCTACAGAGCATACAGAGCCTACAGAGCATACAGAGCCTACAGCGCATACAGAGCATACAGAGCCTACAGAGCATACAGAGCCTGAGCCTACAGAGCATACAGAGCATACAGAGCCTACAGAGCATACAGAGCATACAGAGCATACAGAGCCTACAGAGCATACAGAGCATACAGCGCTGACCACAGAGCAAGCAGCGACCGGAGCAGAGCATGCTTCGCCGGGTGACGACGACTCCCTGTCCGGACCGGGTTTACTCGACCGCCGGAACAACGCCGACCCCGCGGAGGCGACGTCGACTTCCGTCCGGGAAATCAACGACAGCGCCCCTTCGCGATGGAACGCCACGAAGCGGCTGGAAGACCTCAAAACCCGATGGCCGGTGGAAGATTGGTTGACGCACCGGACGTTCACGCTCGACTATCTGTCCAAGATCTCTCCTCATTGGCTGGCGTTTAGCCCGCCGTCGGTGACGGCCAACTACTTGCTTGCTGGTGCCTACGTGGTCATCATGTTCGTCGGCGCGGCGGGCAACTTGCTGGTCATCTTCATGTTTTCTCGGTGAGTGTTTTCACCGGTGAGGTATCCTTCAAGCTACTTCAACTGTCCAATGAGCTGTCCGACATCGGTTGGCTCCCACGCCGTGGAATCATTACCTCTGTTCAAGCCAATGTCGACGGATTAACTCCGAGGTCGAGATCTAAACATAGATCCGTGATAATTTTTTACAGCCTGGCGATAATTTATCCTAAATTGATCTTGTCATTCCTATTTTTAAACGAAATATACATTCCATACATTCCATTATTGTGTCCGTGGATCTTTCACCGTTGCCGGGATTACCATTACCAATTGTGCTATACCGACAACCGACACTATCGAAAAGCGAACCATTTCATTTTCGCAGATGCTATTAAATGCAAAACCATCTTATGTGTGGGAAAACTCAAAGAATGTAAGGGTTTTACTTGGGTTTTACTATCAATATAATGGGATTCTTGAAAACGACATCTTCAAAAAACGTTAAAAATATTTTTTGACTGTAAAATTCTTAAAGAATTCGTTTTTTTTGTGGCGTTATGTATATTACACCAAAGGGTTTTGCACAAGACGGGCAGAAATTAAAATAAAGTTTCATGTTTTTGTGGGCAATCTTGCTTCTGAAACAAGTTGAGTTTTAGTTCTGGGTTGAGAGAGCGACCTAATCCACTCAGTGAACAATGACGTCAGATACCCACTGGACGTACCACCAGTTTGGAAAAAAGTATGTATTAGCTCTGTCAAATAACAAAGGAAGATAGGGAAATCACAACCCGACTTGCTCGACCTGGCTTTAGCGAGTGGGTATCATGACTTAATTTTAATAGAATGATCATATAATTTTGATTGAATTTCATAGACCCACCAGACACCAAGTCTGATAATCAGGGCTGATTGCAGATGCCAATCGCTGAAGACTCCGGCCAACATCCTGGTGTTGAACCTGGCTGTGAGCGACCTGTTGATGCTCCTCAAGATGCCCATCTTCATCTACAACAGCATCTACCTGGGCCCGGTGCTCGGAGAAGCAGGTCTCTATTCTCCATACAGTCATCTTTCTATCACTGCACGGATGACCCGTTGCTCGTCACCCACTCCGAACTGTCCGACTTTGTTCATCAAGTTATCAAACTCATCGACACTCCGGGATCTTTCGCCTTGTTCCACTTCAAATGACACTCAAATGACTTCTAATGACACTCAAATGACTTCAAATGACTTCAAATAAAACTGGTGGCAAATCTTTTAGCTTTTGTTCGAAGCAAACTGCAATCTTTCGTTGCTTGCATTTGCTCGATATTTATTACTATGCAATGCGAACACTCATATAATCGTGTTGTGGATGAGCGTTACCTTTACGCTCACCCACAACGCGATTATATTGCGTGTGCGCATAGCCTAGAGGCTTATGTGATCAATTTAAAATGTTCGGCGTTAATTTAGCAGCTTAGCATCGTGATGTTAGTCGTCGTGAAATTATTTGAATATTTCAAAACGTAAATTTCGATTTAAAAAAAAACCATTCAATTGATTTGCTTGAAATTAACACAGTATCTTCTTTTTACGATTCTTAATGCACACAGAAAATTTTGTTAAAATTGGTTGAAGATAAATTTGCTTTAGTTGCAAAAAACTGCAGAAACGCTTAAGAAGTGACATAAAAGTGCCATTTTCAAGAAAAGTGCTAAGCCTACAACAATAAAATTTGTACACAAACATTGAATCGTGAGGTTAAACATATCTAGAAAATTTCGTCAAATTATATTCAGATTCTTGGCCTCCAGAGTGTAAAACGTGTTTTGGAAAAACTGAAAATTTTTGTCAAAACTTAATAACATAGAATTTACTCGTCCTAATTGCTTCAAAAACGTGGCAGATCTAAGTTCAGAGAAAACGAAGGTTCGCAGAAATTTCCGTCAAAATCCGTCTTGGCGATTGGCCTGTAAAGCGCAAACAAACAAACAAAAAAAGCAAAAAAATAACATTCCGGATTTTTTAGCAGTAAAGTGTAATTTTTGATTTCGCTTCACTCGCTACGCTCGTATCGCACATAGAAGTTGAAAATATCCACCACAGGCTCTAGTGTCCGTACCGGGTGTCGGAGCCGGATCTTTCACCGTTGCCGGGGTGAATCATTGCCCCAGCACCGATCATATCGAGCGTGAAGTTAGTTCACGCGCGATTTCCCGCGTGATTTGCACACGGGACGGGGGCTTCTCCGTGTTGTTTTAATGCAGATTTAGTGATTAACACACATTAGCATGAAGGTAGACCCTTCTGTATCGGAGCTATCAGTGGAAATATCCATACGTTAACGGTTTATTGAATGTTAAACTGGCTGATTATCATGCCTCGGTTGATTTCCCGGGCTGATTCTCTCTTCATTCAAAAGATTGCCAATTTCTCTTTCTAAAACTCGTGTGTTTTTTTAGTATAACCAGTAACATGATCAGATTGGAAATACCTGCAGAGTCTTCATGAAATCAAACTGGGATTGGCATGATATTAGCATGATCATGACGTCGTTGGCTTAAAAATATACTCGTTAGGTATATTTTGTTGTAACCACTAAACCCTAATAGCTTATACATAGCTTAAATAATGCCCAGGATGTAATAGACCTATTCACTCACAGAAAAATGACGTCAGATAACCCCTGGACGAACTACCAGTCTGGAAAAAATATTAATTAGCTCTGTTAAATAACAAAGGAAGATATATAGGAAAATCACAACCCTAATTGCTCTACCTGGCTTTAGCGAGCGGGTATCATGACGCCATTTTGATTGAATGGAATAGGTGTATGCACTTCTATTCCGAGATTGAATCTTACAAGTGAAATATCGCAACGTGTGCCCGACGTCAAGCTGTCGGCTGCAAACACGCTGCAGGGACCTATAAATGCATTTACCCGTTCACTCAATCAACGATGATTGACATATAGCACGTTAGTTTAGCAAGTTGAATTGCCGACGCAATTGAATCAACTTCAAGCGAGGGAGATGCACAGTGTTGTGCATGCTGTCTCTCTCCATGAAGCCTGTCATTTCACTCTTATCTGACTCTTGCAGTCAGTTTACCGAGTTAAGCAACACTGAGCTAGACCAGTTGTTGGATGGGTGACCGTGACAACAAATTAACATTAACTCTGCTAGGAGTTAACGGTAGTAAAACTTTGTGTGATGTGATTCCAAACTGAATGCAAATACTCGTTGCATGGACGTTGATATTGATATTTCGTTACCAATAATCAACTTTGTGTCAAGCTTCTCCTTGATCCGCGCTTTTTCATGGGAAAACTTGTAAAACTGTCAAGAAATGATGCAGGGTAAGCTATAGTTTTTTCGTCAAGCGAAGTGTAGAAGGCAGCATGCTTTGCAGGATAAAAACCGAACGGTTTGCTTTGTTGGAAACACCGGATCCTGTGAGATCACCGAAGTTAAGCAACATCGCACTGTTGGATGGGTGACCATCATGCACACGATCAGTTCGGAGGGTTTGAAGTTAGTACGACAACTTCACTCGCCTTGCTTGTCAACGTCTCGACAGCATGGATAAGCGGAGGAATCCTGTTGTTCGAGTTGTACCGTCCTTCGGAAGGGACGTAAAGCCGGTGGTCCCCTCGGTGCTTTTCAACAGGAGTAGGTTACGTGCTGGCACCAGGTTACCCCTCCTCCCTTCTAGGCTAGGTTAGGTTCATCATCACCCTTTCATTATAGACTTAGCAGCTAAACACCAGTTATACAGTTACTAAAGCAGGCAACACGGCTTTGTGAAACGTCTGCAAAAGCTTCAATTTAGTTGCAATTACCATTAAACAACCCGTTTAAATATTTATCCTGTATATGATTGCCAAGAAATGACTGAAATGAATAAATGATGAATGATGAATTACGAATGAAGAAACTGCCAAGAAATAATGCAGGGTAAGCTATAGTTTCTTTGTCCGGCAGCGAAGTGCTAGAAGCTGTAGCGTGTTCTCCGTGCGTTGCAGGTTGCAATGTGTACGGGTTCCTGGGCGGCCTGACGGGCATCGTGTCCATCGCGACGCTGGCCGCCATCGGGCTGGACCGCTACTACGTGATCGTGCACCCCCTGGACCCTGTGCGTCGCACGACGCGGCTCCGCGCCCGTCTCTGCGTCGCGTTCGTCTGGACGTACGGCTTGGTGTTCGCCGCGATGCCGCTGGCTGGCGTCGGCTTGTCGAGATACGTGCCCGAGGGATTCCTCACCTCGTGCAGCTTCGACTATCTCGACCCGGAGCCGCGGTCTCGGGCGTTCATACTCGTGTTCTTCGTCGCAGCGTGGGTATGTCTACACTGTGACTAACCTGTTGCCGGTAAAGTTAGGTGTTCGATATGTGCAGATATCACATGGCATGATACACTTGCAATAGAGCGTCAGTGGAAGAGAAGGCTACGAAAACGGTTACTTTGATCAGTGGCAAACAAAGCCCCCTTGATATTACGTGAGATGACGTAAGTAACGTTGTGTTAACTTGTACCTAGATGGCTGTGCTGCTTCAACTTCACCACACGCTCACGATTCTGAGCTCGACAATGCTAATACATATCTTTTTCATTCAATCAAAATTCTATCAAAATGACGTCATGATACCCACTCGCTAAAGCCAGGTAGAGCAATTCGGGTTGTGATTTCCCTGTCTTCCTTTGTTATTTAGCAGAGCTAATTTATTTTTTAATACAAACTGGTAGTGCATCTGGTGGGTATCTGACGTCACTCTACTCTGAATGGGATAGGTCTATTTGGCAGAGTTTCCTGCATTCTACAGTCTACATGTAGTAAAAAATGCTTTTCTGAGACGTGTAACACAAAAAATGGGTTATTCGATTGTATTTAGTATAATTTACAAATAGACGCCTTAGTAATATCATGGAATAAAACTCCTTATTCTTTGGTAATATATTATCGTTTCCACGCTGTCAGATAGTCGAGGTGCTTTGCAGACAAGTACCTGGCTACAAGTATCTCTGTGTGCAGGTGCTGCCGTTCGGGGTGCTGACGTTCTCGTACCTGGCCATCTGCCACGTCGTCGTGCAGGCGAGGGAGGTGCCGTCGTGCGTCGACTCGTCGCGACATTGCCGAGAGAACGACAAGCGCAGCACCGAGCTCAGGTATCGTGTAACTCCCTGCACGGTACGTGCGAGTCCAAGATCCCAGGCTTCCACGGTTCAAACAACGCAAACATTCACCCTTTGCTTATAGGCAGTGCCACGAGGTTGCGATGGAAATAATAATAAGTGTTTTTTTTAACCTCAAGGTGGTGAATTGGTGGTGGAATTTTTTGTAAAATTCACGTTTAGGCGGTGATTAATAATATTTTCGCGTTTATCACGAAAACGAAAAAATCCTGGCTCTGTGTTTAGGCCATCTTGGCTTTGAGAGACTTATTAGAAACAAAATATCCATCCCAAAATTTGTATCCCTTTTGGGTTTTGTAATGGCAAGCTGCTTTAGTTATCTTTTATTGGATTCTGATGGCAGATCTAACGTCTTACAATGGGACAGCTTCACCCTCGTTCTCTGAACAACAGGAATAGTGAATAAATAAAGTTTAGCGGAGACAGAAGACAATACAAATCAGTGTAAATAACTGCGAGTTCCAGCTCTTACTTCTTTACAAAGGGCCGCATGACCTCGTGCTCTAAGCCATGTAGTGTTTGGTTTGCCTCTATGTGAAGTAAATACCAGTTGTACGTCTCAACTGCCCTTGGACTGAGCTGAACGTTTCGACTGACCCAGACTGGCGGAGGTGGTGCTGGGGGTGGTGGGACTCTGGTTCGTCGCGTGGACGCCCTACGCGGTGGTCGCGCTGCTGGGTGTCTCTGGGAACGGCAGCCTCGTCTCTCCGCTGGCCAGCATGTTGCCCGCACTCTTCGCCAAGATGGCTTCCTGCGTCGACCCCTTCTTCTACGCCGTCAACCATCCGCGGTTCCGCCGCGAGCTGGCCAAGCGGTGGAACTTCTTCATCGGACGCACGCAGTTCAGAGCATCACAGGTCACATCAGCGACATCGTTTGCACGGTTTTAGCAAAGATCTTACTGTTAAATAACATGAGAAACTCTGCACAAATAGCATCGTGTTGAAGTTAAAGCAGCTCAGCCATCTAGGTACTAAGTCATCTCACGTAACATCGAGGGGGCTTTGTTTGCCACTGATGCTCAATCTTAAGCGTCAACTGACAGCTGACATATAAAAGAGTATCTTTTCCGGATGATAACTGCACTTGTTCAATTTAACTTCACCCCGGTCTGCCAGGTTTGACACCAGCGCTATTTCATTGAGAGTTTCCTAGATTGTAGCAGTAAGATGTTTGCTACGAGCAGGCTGTTATTGCTTTTACTTCTGTTTTGAAAGCTTGCTTTTCATAATATGTGTGATTATGCCTGATACTTTACTCGTAACTTTTTCTACTTCTTAGCACGTTATCAAAATATCCTATCAAATCATTTGATTCAAATGTTTGTTAGTACTTGGTTATCAATTATCAGTTATCAATTATCACACAACCACTGACCCTTATGGGTGGCAGACTTTTGAGTGGATATTAGGTAAGTTTATTTGAGTTGTGCTCTGTAAAGATAGAAACAGGACAATGAAAGATTCTCAGACATTGAACATAAAACAAACACATCTGCCATGCCCTTAATAATGTGATAGGATGATACTGATATTGTTGACAAGTATTAAAGCTTGAAAGCTTGAAGTAAACAAGCAACCGTTTGCATCCCGGCTATCAGGCCCGGTCGCAGGCTGCAACGATGCGCGACCCCTCGCTGCAGTCGGTGTCATCCGAGTCGGACATGCAGCTCAACGAGCTGGTGTCGGAGGCCGCCGATCGGGAAGCCCCGCCGCCCCCGCCGCCGCCGTCGCAGCCGCGGCCGCCCACGCTAGCGCAGGTTGCGCAGGACGCCGCCCTGCACGCCGCCATCATGCCGCCCTCTTGGTTCCGTCCGCCACGACCACGCAGGAACCGAGCCACCAGCCTGCGTCTGCCCTCGCGCGTCAAAAACAAGTCCGACCACGTCGTGTTCTACTCGAATTCAGAGGCTTGATTCATTGATTCATTGCCGCTGTTTAATGACGCACTGTTTTCACAACTGGCGCTATGGCACTGGTCTAGAATGAAAACCTAGCCTAGAAGGGAGGTGGGGAAACCCGGTGCCGGCACGTAGCCCACTCCTGTCGAAAAGCACCGAGGGGACCACCGGCTTTACGCCCCTTCCGAAGAACAGTACAACTGGAACAACAGGATTCCTCCGCTAATCCGTGCTGTCGAAAGGTTGACAAGCAAGGCGAGTGAAGTTGTCGTACTAACTTCAAACCCTCCGACCTCTCTCCCGAACAGAACTGATCGTGTGCATAATGGTCACCCATACAAGAGCGCAATGTTGCTTAACTTGGGCGATCTCACGAGAACCGTTGTTTCCAACATGCCGAATGGATCTGTACTCAGAGGCAGCGTGCGAAAAGCAGCTCTCCGTCTGATAGACTCGGTCAACCTAAACCTTACAACGCTGACAGCTGACAGCGTTTATACAACACTGCTTGCATCTGTGTGACTTTCTCCCGTACCCAGCATCCAGATATACGAATGGGAATTTGCAGAGACTCGACTAACAGCAGGGAATGTTTCACCACTTGACAGTTTTTCTGCGAGTAAAATCTGTTTGTGGCTGGTTATCGCAGACAATTTCATTGTTGTGTGTTTAGTCCATTTCTTGAAAATGCCGCTTTTATGACACTTTTTAAGCGTTTCTGCATTTTTTTTGCAACTAAAGCAATTTTATCTTCAACCAATGTTCACAAAATTTACTGTGTGTATTTATCCTAATCATCCAACATCCTAATTCTTGGACATACTGAAGCTAACAACGTTTGCCAAGAAACTCACCAAGTAAACCGTGAATATCTTTTTCCTGTCACGGACACTATTATAAGTTACACATTCTATGGCCAAAGAGAGCGATACATTTTAATGTATATTGACTTAAAAACAACCTCATAGGTACTTTAATTGAACCAGAATTGCCTAATGGTTGGCAAATATTATAGAAAATAGTAAAAAGGAAGATGAAAGCAGAGCAGCAAGTTTTTATTTTTGCTGTAAGCCTGTAATCTTAAGTGAAAAAGACACTCTAACAATCCGAATTGATTCGAACCAAACTGCAATTATTTGTTGAATGCTCGCTAGTTGTTGATTATTAGAAAGGAAATCCATTCCAAAATTTTGTCTGTGCCGGTTGGAATGGATACTATATCGTTTGTAGAAACACTGAAATAGTGTTATAGTGTTTCGAGAAACAATGTGATAATCATGGATTTAGATGAAGCCAGTTCTGCAAGCGTATGGTGTTTAGTTGAAATATGAGCGGATGTCATAGTTAAGGGAAGGTTATAGAGCAGGGTTGTGTTTGTTTCGTAGCTGCGGTGAATTGTGACTGTAACAGTTGTTGAAAGTGAGGCAGCAAAACTGGTTGCGTATTTGCGAGAAAACTTGGGAGTGAATGCAGTGATATTTTGTAAGGGGACTATTTGTGAAGTGGGATTCGGTGAACGGGGTTAGTGATGGTTTTTGTTTAGGTTGGAGGCTCGTGTGGATTCTTTGAAGACTGTCTGTGTCTGATTGTCTCCCTGCTTGGAGCAAATGTTGAACAATGAATCAAACGTGTTCTTGTAGATTTGTTGGGTGGCTTTGATTGTCTTGAAAGAAAAGGTGCTAAACATGTCCTGATTGAATTGAGTCACCAAAAAGCAGATCACTAACCATTTCACTGGACTCGACATGGAATTCCTTGGTAGGTGCCACTTGGTAATGGTGTTGCTATCGTTACTAGCAAAGATTTCAACATGGACTGATCTTACTATTGCTATCTTTATATCTATAGGTAGTAAGTGATCTATCTGATTAAATATGTATGTACCTAATATGTTAATCGATTAATACAGTGTTTATTATTAATTTCATGCCATTATACTGTAGCTAAATTTAAATGTAGTTTATAGATGGTATATTCTAGAATATTTATAAACTGTTATTCTCTGTCAAGAAAACAGACAAATAATTAATAAAGTATTGATGTGGAGTCTTTCTTTTTATTTCCTGTTTTGCATAGCTGTAGATGTTTTGAATGTAGTTTCATATAAATAATTAATTTTTTCTCGTATTACAGGGGCGGATAATTAATTATAGGGTTTGAATGACAAACCAAGAAACGATGGCAGCTTTTGAAAACAGCTGCACAAGATATTTATGTTGCCGCCGAGTTGTGACGTCACGTTTGTCAGTCGCGTCGGCTAGGTCGGTAAAGCAGGTCACAGTGTTTTCGGCGAACAAACATCCAAGATGAAGTGAGTGAGGCTGGCGAATATTCGATTTTTAATCGCATTTATTTCATGTCATCCCTTTAAAAAAGAATTTTATTTTCGAGCGAATCGCTTAACTAAATTATGCTTTTTCTTTCAGGATCGGTTTGTGCGCGTATAGTGGATTCAAAATCTACCCAGGACATGGCAAAACCCTGGTCAAAGCTGACGGCAAGGTAATGTGAAATCGCTGAATTACACGTTTCTATCAATTTTCTGCCTGCCAATATAATGTATTGCACCACATCGTACTAAATAATCCCTGTGAGTGATGTCAAAATTGACGCAACAAAGGTGGATCCCGAACGTCAGTTTCCCGTAGAAACTTGCCTGTCTGTTTTGAGGTTATACAATTATCTAGCCAAGATTCAGGTTCTTGATGAACCTGTGGTATTTTTATGTGCTGGCGTCTGAATGAGGCAGAGAATTTTAACAAGTAGCATGTTGCGCATGATTTGAAGAGTAACGGTGAAACTGAACCATAGAATGTTGAAGAGATCTGACGAGTTGGACAAGCTACCAAGTATGTTTTCATGAAACCTTTGGACATCTAAGCGGAACAAGATAGACTGTAGCTTAAGTTGCAATTTTTTCCAGTGCTACACTTTCCTAAACGCGAAATGCGAGTCATCTCACCTGATGAAGCGGAACCCGCGCAAGGTTACCTGGACGGTGCTCTACCGGCGCAAGCACAAGAAGGGGCAAGAGGAGGAGCAGGCCAAGAAGCGGACCCGTAGGACACAGAAGTTCCAGCGAGCAATCGTCGGTGCCTCGCTGACAGACATCATGGCCAAGAGGAACATGAAGCCCGAGATCAGGAAAGCCCAGCGCGAACAGGCGATCAAGTAAGTTTTGTTGTTACCCTCCTCTTACGCAAGGTTAAAGACATATCCAATCAGTTGTTCTGAGTTCAACTGCATCATTAACACTTGTCTAAATGACAAGATGACCAATGTCAAAATGATCTCTTTGATTTCACTGAGGAGTTGTGAGTCAATATGGTTAATGATTGCACAGATAAACATATGTTCACTTGCAAGTTCTCGGCCAGCTCTGCTAGTTCAAGGTGGTGACGTTTAGCCAAGCCCCAGTAAGTTAAAGGGTTAACAATCGTCTTGGCTTGCAGAATGCCAAAAATTCCGGCTTTTGCCTTAAATTCCACCAAGCTGTCCAGCCCGCTTGCTGTCAACTCGTTTAACAAAAAGCCGTCAACCTCGTCAAGGTGGTGTAGTTCAATCTTTTCCCCCAGATACACGGGATGAAGAAAGTTGGCCGTGAGATTGTACTCGTTAAGTGCATAGTCCCTTCTCTTTTTCAAAGGGGCATCTGTACGAGATGCAAACCCGGGCGGAAATTCAAGTGTTAGCCACTCTTGTGCAGCATCGGCAATACTTGCTGAAGCAGATTGGCATACGTTGATCAATTTACAAATGGGATCAAAGAGTTGAACTGAATCTTTTACGCTCGTCAAGAATACCTGGTCGAACAACAATTTTGATACACCATCAACCATCAACAGCTCACAATAAGCCATGACTCATGAGACCAAACCAAAGTTCACCAAAATTCAAATACAGGCAGTTTAAATGAAAGTACAGGGTTTTGAAAAAAAAAAGGTTTTAGACGTAGGTTTTAGACCTTTTTTATGTATAATACGTACGTATTATACGTAAAACGTCTAAAAGGGTTTTAGACACGTATAAACCCAACCCTGCTTGCAAGGGCCAATTGGAAATAGAAATGCTTGCACAATTTGCAATTCTGTGTAATATCATTCAATTTTGTTAGCAGATTAAATTGTGGAACAGTTGCTTTTGAGAAGTAACGGGATTGATTGACGACACAGTGTTTAGTTGGAATTATATTGAGAAATGTTTGTTTTCAGGGCAGCAAAGGAGGTGAAGAAGTCCACCAAGCAGGCCAAGAAGCCGGAGAAAGCAGCACCCAAGGTGAGAGGAGAGGTTGGCCAGGGCAATGTAAAGTTACGCAGTTGGTAGACAAACGAAGCGATGCTGTCCAATTCCGTTGCAAGTCCCTTGTCCTGCACATGTTCATTGGCTGGGGGCAGACGGCACTTTGGAACGAAGGCGGGTTCCCAGTGGCCCTGATTGTGTTTTGAACGGTGACTTGCTGAAGCCGCCTCGCATATCAGTCAATCAAGCAGACTTGTTGCCACTGAGTCACTATCTTATGCTCGATCGGGGCCTCAAAACAGCCGCTGGCACTTGAAACGAGTTGAGCACGGCCTTGGCAGCAATCATGGCGTCTGTCAGGTGAAATGCGACTCGATTCACTTCAATCCCCATCCTTTTCGTGTTGGACTATTCAGTCTCGTAGCAATTCCAATGAAATACTTCTTGTGTGTATGTGATGATAGGCTAGAAAATGTTCCCATTGGTCATTCTGAAGCTGTCCATATCGATGTGAAGTGTGGCGAGGCAATCGTTAATATAAGTTATGTTAATATCGATATATCGATCGATATAAGGCCAATATAGCATTAATATAAGGCAATAAAAAGAGCCGCTAGTTTTTGCTCAGCCGTTGTACGTCCTCCATGTAGATGTCTGCATAATGGATTTGATGTGCAGAACCTAACTGTTAAGCATTATTAGAAACAAAATATTCATTTAAAAGTTTGTGTACGACGTATCACATCCCTCATCCGGTACGCATACAAATTTTGGGATGTATATTTTGTTTGTAACTAGCAGTTGGGTGTGAATGAAGGCTTACTGTGGGTTCTTGTTTCAGGCAAAGACTGCACCCAAACAGAAGGCCACCAAGATGCAGCAAGCCAAGGCTGCACCAAGGGTCGGGGGGAAACGCTAATATTTGCAACCGTGCTTATCAATAAATACAAATGAAAAATCCCAACACCGGCTTATGTATTCTATCTAGTCATGCGCTGGCACTTGGAGAATGCATGTATATTCATTGATATTCCTTTCAGAACTGAGTTACAAACCCATGTGTGGTACATGGTTATTGCTATAGAGTGTAATCTTTGTCTGAGTGTGCACCTGGTCTTATCTATATTAGAAGCCCGACGAATTTAGCTCACTTATCGTCGGACTACAGAATATCCGATCACTTTGCTGGTTGTGTTGCTAGCTTGCTGCAGCTTGCATGCTCACTGTGGGAAACCGAGATTTCTGACCGTTCTATGGTTGGTGAAATCTTCGAGCAAAACTAGGTTGTAATCCACAAAATCACGTCTAGTAGCTCGATAGCTGTGTGATATAAGGAATGCCTAGGGGAGGCTGGGTTGTAATTCATAACATCATGTCTTGCAGCTTGATAGCTGTGAAAGAGATGCTGGGCACGGCGTTGTTTGACAGGTTTCATATTTCCCAACAGCCCTGACAGACTGACTCAAGTCACTCATTCAATTATCACTTACTAATTAACTTGTTTAAATCTGCCTTCGGATTAGCAACTAACAACACAGGTTCAATTAGAATCGTCGATGAATCTCTGATCGGCAAATCCATTTTTTCCTTTCATCACGAGTCCACCACTAATCTCTTAGTCGAAATCATGCGTAGCGTAGTACTGAGGGATTATTTCTTTTTTTAATATCTGTCTGAATATTTTCACCCTAACTGGATGTAGTAGAGTAGGTACGCTTTCTGGCAGTGAACATTTCCTTGAATGATGTCCTGTGAGGTTTAAGTGATATTGAACCTGGCAACAATCCTGTTCTGTTGCCATGTAGCAATCAATTGTTGCCGAGTTGCTGAAGCTTTCTGAGGATAGAGTAACAGTGGCCAGGGCAGGACAGGGATATTGGCACCGACATACCTCTCTGAGACTCTGAGATAATCTTGGTAAATAATTTGATTATCACACCTTTATTGCAACATGCCCAACATTTGTCATTATTTAACATCCAATTCCTGGTACAACAATATCTAGTTTCACAATGTCTGCCTTTGATTTGCAACTGACAACACAGGCTCGAGTAGAATGGTCGATGAATCTTGTCAAATCCATTTGTTCCAATCATCACATGTCCACCACCAATCTCGATGCTAAGTATGTCCGCCTAAATTACGCATCGCACTCGACTTCAGAGGATTCAAGACTGCAAGATGAATTTAATACACCAAAAGTTGGCTTACTACGTATTTCGTGATTTGTCACGTGTTTTGTGATTAAAAGAGTTGGAAAATGAATTATTGTTGCTGTTCCTGGCTGCTTTAGCTGGCGATACATTGTCTGAATGAAAGTGACACCTAGACAGCAGTGGTGTAGGTACGGTTGCATCGCGATGGATCCCATGGATCCGCCTGCTATTCGTTCATCTCCTTCTTGAGCTGCGACAGCCGCGTGAGACAAGCGTCTCTCCACGCTCGTCGCTCCGGCAGCTTGTCGATCGGAGACAACGCACTCAGCTGCTTGCTGATGTCTTCAGCCACCGGGCCTTCCATCTTGGGAGTCTCGCCCATGGTCTGGCTCACGGCGTAGATGGTCTTGGAGTAGCGTTCGCAGTAGCTGCCCATGCCTGGCACAATCACACAAAACATCTGCATTACTCGGATGCAACATTCACCTTTATTTAACCTTGTAATTCAATGCAAACCAATGTTTGCTTCTTGGGAAATAATGGTATTTGTTACGTCGAATGGAACATATTATAGAGGATGCCTTAGGTATTACCATGTATTACTGCTCTGAGAAAAGTCTGGTTTTACTTCACAAATCCTTCTTGTTGTTGAGATTTAAAAATATTGTTTGGTCTTTGGGAAAGAGGAACTGATTTTGAAACCAATGCTGGAAAATCTTTATAAGTTATATAGGTACCCAAGTTGATTTGAACGCAACTGCAATCATCCTGCTGCGTTTTCAGAATAATTGTTGTCGGCATCGACAAGTCAACAACTGATTGTAAATCACTGTCAGTTTGAGAATTGTCGGGGGTTTTTCTGTCACATTTTCTCTTCACATTGCAAGCCGAGACTTCTTTCTATCCGTGATTGGCATCAATACACCAATTCCATTCAATCACATCCTATCAAAACGACATGATACCCACTCGCTAAAGCCAGGCAGAGCAATTCGGGTTGTGATTTCCCTATCTTCCTTTGTTATTCAGCAGAGCTAATTAATATTTTCTTCCAAACTGGTTGTACTTCCATTGGGTATCTGACGTCACTTTTCTCCGAGTGGAGTAGGTCCATTCCGCGATGCATAGAACATAGACAGGTTTCCAGGTTCTGCGTGGGAAGTTGGAGTGTGTATGGTGGGTGATTCCTAGCATGAGGATACCTTCAGCGTTGAGATGCGCGGTCTCCAATGGTCCCAGGAAGGCGTAGCGCATGCCAAGACCTTCTGACATGACGTTGTCTACGTCCTCCACGTTCAGGATTCCGGCGCTGACCAGTCGCCAGACTTCGTTCAGGATGCAGTACCTGCGTGGAGACGTTGCGTTTCAATGTTACATCGTGTGTCTGCTTAATAAAACAACCACCCGGACCGCTAGTCAACATTAACACCGACAAGATGCGAATGATGAAACCTTAGGTTCAATGTTAGTTTCAATGCTACACAATCAATCCTACATCATTGGTATCCAGGGCTAGGCATCATCTATAGGTTGGCAACACCGGTTCTTGTGGGATCACCCAAGATAAGCAACATCGAGATGTTGGATGGGTGACCATCATTCATCAGTTCTGTTTGGGAGAGAGGTCGGGACTTTGAAGTTAGTACGACAACTTCAGTCGCCTTGCTTGTCAACCTCTCGACTGCACGGATTAACGGAGGAATCCTGTCGTTCGAGTTGTACCGTCCTTCGGAAGGGACGTAAAGCCGGTGGTCCCCTCGGTGCTTTTCGACAGGAGTAGGCAACGTGCCGGCACCGGGTTTCCCCTCCTCCCTTCTAGGCTAGGTTAGGTTCATCATCACCCTTTCATTCACCGACGCCGTTAGACCAGCGCCATAGGGCCTGTTGTCAAAACAGTACGTCATTAAACACGGGCAATCGGTGAATCGAGCGATGTACTCACTGGATGCGGTTGAGTGCGAAGCCTTCTATTTCCCGGTTCAACACGACGGGCACCTGTCCGATCTCCTTCATGATGGCCTTGGTTGCCGCGACGACGGCCTTGTCGGTCCAGGGAGCCGGGACCACCTCCACTAGCGGCACGTAGTAGGGCGGGTTCACCTGCAAACACGCACTTGTTGATCGCCGGCAACTAGTAACTTGCCACCGCGACCGCAACCAGACAAGAGAAATAACCAAGGAGGATAAACAAGGATTCACTAGTATGAATTTAATCCTAAATGCAAATACTCGTTGCATGTTTGGTATAGGCAGTGATATTTGGTAACAAAATATCAATTCCAAAACTTACATGATCCTTACATGCCTGTCCGGGGCACTACACTTTATCCAATTGTGCTACACGGACAACCAACTGTGGAATTGATATTATGTTTATTTGAGTTGTCAGGCTCCATGGAGATAGATTCAGGACTATGAATGAGGCGCTGAATCTAGTGACGCTATGCTGCAATCACACACCAACAACTTGACTAACCCCGATTGTGACGTTTGGCACGCTTGTATTAGTGTGAATTATGCAAATATGCAAATAAAATGCAATTACCGATGTAAATTTTGGAATTGATATTTCTTTCCTAATAATCATTAATAAACAAGGATTCACGTTTGTATGCCACGTCAAACTGTGTGAAGCTTGCGGCAGCTAATCACCGGGCTTATCAACCTCACTGTGAAACTCACTAACAGAGGAATTGTTCACGGCTCACCCCAAGCAAGCTCCCTTCTGGCTTCAGACTCTGATTCCGCTGCGCCCGTTGCTTAACAATCGCTTGATCTAACGTTATTGCCATCGCAAGTGTCCTCCACTGCTTTTACCATAGGATTCCCTTCTAAACTCACTAGACTCACTAAACTCTACTATTTTGTCAATAGACAGACAGATAGACTGGCAGCAGCAGATAGATTTGTTGACCCCGGGTTGGCTTGGTTAGTGCGTTGTTTACCGGGTGGGACACGATGACGTTGGCCTTGTGCTTCAAGCCGTCGGAGAACAGACTCGGCAGGAAGGTGGAGGTGGAGCTGGACAAGATGGTGTCTGGCCCGACGGCTTGGTCCAGCTGCTGGAACACCTTCTGCTTGAGCGCCAGCACTTCCGGCACGCATTCCTGAGCAAGCCGTGCTCCAGCCACCGCCTCGGACAAGCTGCTCGCTCCTGGCAAACAAAACAAACAATTTACACCTATTCCATTCAATCAAAAGCCTATCAAAATCACGACATGATACCCACTAGCTAAAGCCAGGCGAGGAATTCGGGTTGTGATTTCCCTGTCTTCCTTTGTTATTTAGCAGAGCTAATTTATAATTTTTTACAAACTGGTAGTACGTCCAGTGGGTATCTGACGTAAATTTCTATGAGTAGAATAGGTCTATTTAGGACAACATTTTTTATTACTTACAGAACTTGTGAAAATGACACTTTGTTTTAAGAAAAACCTAATAACTGGGTAATGCTTGTCCCAAACTTTAACTTTTCCCGACGTTTCGCAAAGCTTTGCTGCCTGCTTTATCAACGGTCTAAACTCGAGTCCCGACGTTTCGCAAAGCTTTGCTGCCTGCTTTATCAACGGTCTAAACTCGAGTAGCGGCACAGCTTTGCAAATCGTCGGGAAAAGTTAGTCTTTGGGACTTAGCAATCAATACCCCAGTTAACTAATGTTCTAGGATAAGGAAAAGACAGGAATCTTAAGAAACCGTGACACCGTGTGACACCGTGTTTTGCACTTTTCTACATGAAATACTCTACGGATTCATTTGTCGATTTAAAGCTCGTCTCATGCGCATTGGAATTATTTTATGCCACGAAACGCAAAAAAGACGCGTTTGATAAAGTCAAAATTGCTGTAGGAGAATAAAAACCAATTGGAAAATTGACCAGTTATTCATGAAAAGTTGAAGACCGATCCAAAATATGGGTTTTTTGTTAGGTTGATTATTAAACTGATAAGTGATAACTGATCAGTGATGAATCCAAGAAATGCACACAATTCTATTATTATTTCTGGGTATGTAGTATGTACAAACTGCGCTGTTAACATTTTAACACTAGTGTCCTGCAGTGTAGAAATATATGAAATTAATAGTAAAATCCATTAGAATTTATTATTCAATTTATTGCATTTTACAATCTACCTTGTTGCAATAAATTTAAAATATCAATAAATTAATTTGTATTCAGCAAGATGTTGCAATGTATGCACATTATGAGTACTTGCATGTTAAGATGAACATGTTATTTGAAGCTGGGGAAACTAGGTATTACCATGACAGTCTTATCAGCTCTGATAGCTGTAAATTAGTAGATTACAGAAGCACTCAGACCTGCAATCAGCAGGTATTTACTTAAACCACAACTTCTTTATTTTTAGAAGGCCATTGACTTAGAAAAAAACTGATTGGTGTTTATTTTTATATTAGGTCTGTTGAAAGAGTTTTGTTGACCAGAAACAATTGTAAGGTGAACTGGGGTATATTGGTTTTATAATAGAAGCTACCTATATCAAATGAAACCGTAAAACGATTGGTCTACAAAATATCTAAAATATCAAGATAGGTACCTAACTGATAGTTGATACTTACATGCAGCATTGGAATCATTGTTGATTGACTAGGCTGGGAGGATTCAATGCAAAAAAGAAAGATGAGTCAATTTGTTTATATTTCTAACGCTAGGTATCAGTGGACAGGTTGCATGGAGGGAACTGGGAAGTCGATCACAAGCAGCTAATTTTATTGGGAAGAATGGGCACTGTTGTAAGCTGAACATGAAAAGGAAAGCAATGCGAAAGTGGGAGTCGAGGAATGTAATGAGTTCAGAGTCAGTGAAAGAGATGATGGAACGTGAAAGGAAGGTGTAAGAAGGGCTGAGATTGCTGGTTGAGACAATTGCAAATATCGTATAGGTACTCTATTAAAATGCAGGAAAATCTTGGCGAATTCAGGTAACGAAGCGCTGCTGGTAAATTTAGAAGTTAAACTATAAAGGGGAGCTACCATTAGGAAAAGATACTCTTATGTCAGCTGTCAGATGACGCTTGAGATTGAGCATCAGTGGCAAACAAAGCCCCCTCGATAGTACATAAGATGACGTAAAAATTCTATTATGGCCGAGTTTCCTGCATCCTGCAGCCTGGTGAGATAATTGATAGCAACCACCAAGCCACCTGTAATCAGCCTCCCACCTCTAAGTAGACTGGGAGCTAGGGGAGTCTGGGTGCTAGGGGGGACTGGGAGCTAGGGGGAGCTACAAGGGTAGACACGACGGCTGGTGTTGGTTACCGGTAATGAGCGCTGCCTGCTGGCTGGCGGACAGACTTCCGCGCAGCATCTTGGCCTGCTCCAGCGTTGCCAGCTGCTTCCCGACTTCCACCAACGCGTTGGCCACCTGCTTGGCATCCACGTCGAAGATGGAGACTTTGTAGCCAACGCCGGCAAACAGCATGGCCCAGCTGCGTCCAATCAGACCGCTGGAAACACCCGCAAACACTCACTTTACTTTCTCTACATTTGTGTCTTTCCATTATCTCGCCATGTTACTTTAGGCGCAAGCTATGCTGCAGCCAACACAGCTTTGCAAAACGGCGGGAAAATTTTTAAATAGGTAGTTTTCTGAGAGTTCAATCTCGGAAATCACTGGTCGGTTCTCAAACAGACTGCTTGACTCGAGTTTAGACCGTTGATAAAGCAGGCAGCAAAGCTTTGTGAAACGTCGGGACTCGAGTTTAGACCGTTGATGAAGCAGGCAGCACAGCTTTGTGAAACGTCGGGACTCGAGTTTAGACCGTTGATAAAGCAGGCCGCACGGCTTTGCAAAACGTCGGGACTCGAGTTTAGACCGTTGATAAAGCAGGCAGCACAGCTTTGTGAAACGTCGGGACTCGAGTTTAGACCGTTGATAAAGCAGGCAGCACAGCTTTGCAAAACGTCGGGACTCGAGTTTAGACCGTTGATAAAGCAGGCAGCACGGCTTTGCGAAACGTCGGGAAAAGTTTGAGTTCGCTTGCTTAGCATTCATTAACCACTACCCGGTTAGATAGTTTTTCGGAAAACAAATGCACTTAGATTAGGTAGGTCAAGACACTATAGTCATGAAAAAAGTAAGAACCGATCCGCATGGGTTCCACTGAAACTTTGCCTGTTTCACTGTCATCTGCAAAATTGCATTCCCTCTAACGGAAGTCGATGAGGGACGTAGATTATGCCGTTAACATGCAAATATGCATCGCAAAACACCACAATTCACGATTGTTCGGTCATGATTACAAGGGATGCAACCCTTCCGATTAATTGACTTCGCATGTCCCGAGAAGACCTCAGCTAGCAACCGATTTCACAAATTTTGAAAGCATACATTTCTTACATAAATTTTTTGAAAGGGGTGGGGAATGTGATAGACCTCGGATGGTTTTTTAAAAAACAAATGTTTTTTTTTATGGTTAGTATATAAAACTGCCCAGGACCAGATGATCATTATAAACTCTTTCTACAAGGCGGACCATATTATCGATTAAATTTTTTTTGTTTTAATTTGTCAAAACTTGAGATGAAGTTAAAGAAAAAAGCTAACAAAGTGAGTCTTTGGGGCTGTATACAACTTGAGCTGCTTGACACCATGTTTCCAGCTTGCTATGAAACAATTCCATTGGAATCCCAGGCGTCTATGAATTCCCCCCTGTTTTTACAAAATAGAGCAATCAGCACAGCGGCCAGAATCTAACTTCTTCCTTGTCGATGCATTGCACAATATTTCAAGGACAGGGTAAAGGAATGTTATATACTCGCTTAGCTGTCGGCTAGACTAATTACTGGTTCACTAGCTGTCTTCGTCTACAGTAGGTATACGTATTTCCACTCGGCAACGAATTGCTATCAATATTTTCTAAGATAAAACAATTTACAAAAATCGTGATAAGCTTGGTGAGTTTTAAGTGAAATGTGATGATGTCAAACCCACCGGGACATAGGGGTGATAACGCTACATTTAAATTAATAACAAACATAGGCTGCGATCTATGTGTAAAGTTACCTAGAGCTAGGTGATATTTTATCATCCCTTATCACAACCTTTCTTACTAAAGAAACGTTTAAGTAACAGAGCTATAGTTACGTCCATCACACTACTCAATTATTAGATTACTTTAAAACTAGATAATATAAGGCAAAGATCTAAAAGGCGCTAACAAAGTATCTTGTAGTCAAGTTTCTCGTCTCCTCTTTTGCAAAACTAGCCTAATGACGAAGGTATAAAAAATTGTTGGCTGACCTGCCGATGATGGCTATTTTCCTGTCGCTGGTAGCGGCCATGTCGACGTCTTGAGATGCAATGAGGAAGCTGGAGCAGTAGCACGGAAAACCAGTTGGTCTTGATTTCGGTTCAGCGACAAGCGGTGGGGGAGGGGAAGTGGTTGGAGGGGTAAGAGGGGCGGTGCGCTCGACTCGACCAGCAGATATTAATGTTATCACAAATCACAGCATTCAACCATGGAATAAGAACCTCCTTATTCTATGATTCAATTGATTCGACAGTTCATTACATCACAAGGCAGGCAACGATTCGATTAGGTAAGGAATTTCGTTGGCTGGGATTTTTTTCTGTTGCATGTCTGCGATTAGATTAAGAATCAGATGATAGATTCTGAGAAACATGATGAATTAATTTAATTAATTAAAAACCTGGATGACAATTAGTTGATCGATTAGTTGTACAGCCAATTATTAATTAGCGTAAAGAGCGATGCGAAATCTTCAATTAACACTTACTCTTGTGTGTTTGTTCGCGCTCTACAGGCCGAACGCCAAAACCGATTTCGATAAAAATTCATAGGGACCTTCGTTTTCTCTGAACTTAGATCTGCCACGCTTTTGAAGCAATTCGGACGAGTAAATTTTATGTAATTAGATTTTTACGAAATTTTTCAGTTTTTCCAAAATATGTTTTGCACTCTAGAGGCCAAGCATCGGAATATAATTTGACAAAACTTTTTCGATATGTTGAACTTCACGATTTAATGTTTCTTTAGGAATTTCACTGTCGCATGTGTAGCACTTTTCTTGAAAATGGCGCTTTTATGACGTTTTTAATGCGCTTTTTAGAGTTTTGGCAGTTTTATGCAACTAAATCAACTTTATTTTCAACTGCTCCGATGGATACAAACTTTATTGTTTATTGTTTTAAAATCTTAGAACGAGGACACTGTGTAATTTTGAAGCAAATCAGTTAAATAGTTTTTCTTTAAATCGATTTTTACGTTTATACGTTTTAAACGTAACACGATTAAATGAGTGCTCACATAGCCTAGTAATATGTGAAATTGAGAAATCTAAATCCTTGTAACAGGATTCAAAAATTGAATTTGAGAAATTAGCAGAATTTGGTAGGAAACAGATATAAATAAAACATTCAAATCTATAGGCTGAAAATCTCTTTCTGGTGTGAATATTATTTGTTTAAATTAATTCAATATCTAACATTTAGGCAAACTCAATAGCATATTGGTGACAAGTTGGACTTGGCAATAAAAATTCTTCGGACAGGAAAGGCTGGAAACAAATTTCTCTATATCCAAATTAATAGGCCAGCTGGAAAGTAACCAACAATTAGACTCATGATTCAACTGTTTTATTTTCTCCACAAGTTTTCAATTCACCACAGGAATTGGATGCATGTTTTTATAATAATTTTTCTTGAGTTGAGAAACCATTAAGCAAATATGGAGTACAGCAGCATTGCTGGACCAAAGCTGCAGCTACTAATCTTCATCTCAATATGTGCCAGTGAGTATGATTGATCCTAATTCATTGCACTTTCAAGGGAATCAATTAAATTTACTTGTAGTATCTTTGCAATCACAAATAGCTAGACCATGATAATGCATGTAGGTAATAATATATTGATTACAAATAGTAGATTACCAATATAAATGCTAGGTACTTGAGATTACAGTGCTGTATTCTTTTGGCTACCTCGGCAGAAAACATAGGATTATGTAGGTACCTACGAAAAAACCTAGTTGCTGCAAAATTATCAATGCTGAACTGAATAAACTGTCAGATCCTTCAAAAATTCCCAGCTATAGTGACACAAAAGACTGAGTAAAAAGAATAGTAAAAGGAAAACCTACTTCTAGGCTACTTATTTTATTTCATTTAGCGAGTGAAATATATTTGATACCTAGTGAATGTGTTGCAATGTTTGCATGTGCAAGTTGCAGCTTAGCTAACCAATGGCACGGATTGCAATGTGTGTGTTTGTTGCTAGTTTTGGCTGAGGCTAAGCCAATCCATCCGAAAAATCCAGCGCATGGGAATAAAAAAGTCGTGCTCAACAAAGTACTTTTACCTGATCGGATGATTTCAATTGTGAGTACCTACCTATCGATATTTCTGCTAGCAACCAAGCCGATCGATATTTCTGCTAGCAACACTAGATTTAGAAAATTTGAAATTGGGTCACCTAAGTTTATCAAACCGTTACTTGATCACCGGTGAGCCAAATATTATCACACATATGCTTATCACATGATTACTTGTTGAACAAATGTCTCATTGCTTTTTAACATCTTGGTCATCAAATGTGACATGTTTTCATGTTGATTAAGAGTATCAAGCAAGCATGACAATTGCTTCTTTAATGCTGTTAGCTTGAAAATCCCAACCTGAAGTCAATTTTTTCTGCAGCATTCTCTAGCATTTCATGCAGGATTCTATGATCTCTAGGATTTTCTAGAATTCTCTGGCTAGAAAAGTAGTTACCTAGCTCAATCTATTATGCGTGACAATTGCTTTATTAACTCAGTTTCCAGAAACGGAGTCCAAACTGACAGACCCGGAGCTTAAGGAACTAGCCGTGGGGGTGGAATTCCTAGAGTATCTCGACATTGATCTCGAGAACCAACTATTGCTAGCAGACTTACAAATGTTGTCCAAACTGGAACAGCTGGACTCAGCTCTATTTAGCAATGCGCCAAAAGAAAAAGGACAAAAGGACAAAGAGATCTTAGATTCTCAAATTGGGAAGCTAGGGTTGTCTGCGGCAATAAACCAGGAACGGCGAAACAGAGCGATACACTACAAGGATCGTACTTTGTTGCGAGGACCAAGGGTCATAGAGAACCTTGACAAGGCACCGGACATTGAGGAAGGGGCTATTGAAACTACGCCAGCACCAAAGCCGTCGGCGCAAGCTAAATACCAATCCGGCATGCTCTACTTCTTCTTGACCATAACGCTGCCATCTTTCCTAGGTAAATAGAAACCCTAATCACGCTCTTCTATAGTGTAGCGCAGAATTAAAATACCAGGTACACCTATCTAAACAGGTACCTACTATGACAGGATAAATGTATTGATATATTTTTTATTTATATACCTTGTTATGCAGGTATCTCTGTACTGATTCTCCTGTGCTGCTTCTGCATGAGGACCAATGGGTGGTGTTGTCGACTGTTTGATGAGAGGCACCCCCTTGTCTTCGAAGCAGATAATTCAGGCCACGAACATGCAAATACCTACAAGAAGCTTACCCTAGTGTGAAAGATATGCGCAACTGTGAAATTCAATGGCCTTTATGAATAAATATGTATTTTGTTATTATTTCATTGTTCACAAAAGTTTTACGCTGATCTGTCACAAAACACTGACGCCATTATGACACGCGTTCGTGACGTACATTGTACGAACTGACTTCCATTTGACATTCGCAACCATTATCTATAAGTTCAAATCTTTGGTTCAAATCAAAGATACTGGTATTAGTAGATTTTAGGCGACAAATATGAACAAAGTTTGATATCTCTGCACATGGAAAATATATTGCAAGAGTACCTATCTTCATTCAGGAGGGCGATTGTGTTACTCTGGCGAGTTAGCATCGGCTTTATGAAAGGTAGGACTTCTTCACTTCATTGGCCTAACGCATGAATGATAGGTGATAAAGGTGCTTTACACAAAAATTATATACGCAAACATTGTACAGTCGATATCTTGGAATACAGCAAACTGGGAAATATTTTCCATTTATTCATTAATTCGTCATGCAAACAAGGTATTTTTGTGAAATTCTTGTGATAGCTGATTTTATCAACTCTCAAAAAATGGTATTTAAATTCGGAGGATATTTTACAACTACGTCATGCAAACGTTGCAGAATCAGAACCATTAACACTGGTTCAATTCCTCTAAACAGCTGAGCCACAAAAACAGTCATGGATGTCAAATATCAGTCGAAAAGTTACCATTACAAATTTCTAGTCATGTAATGTAACCAATACCATTCATTGTGAGTCACCCTCTACGGAAAAACTGCCAAACACCACGAAGAATAAAGTCAAAGCCCCCCGACTTTCACACAATGCCGAGTCAAAGCCGATGACTGTAGACCACGATGCATGATGTGAGCGGAGAACATTTTATTCTCAGAGTAATCTGAGTAGACGCTTGAGCCACGGCATGGATTGCGAGACGAGTGTGAAGCCAGTCACCTGCGAGTAGTAACACTTGCCGGTGAAGGAGGGCGGACGGAAGGAGACGCTGACGACGCCTCGCAGGAAGTAAGCTCCGAAGAATTGGTGCTCGAACAGCAGTCCTCCGCCGGAGTCGCCGGGACACACGCTGGTGTTGTGGCCCGTGAAGCCCGCGCAAAACTTGTCGGTTGTCATCAATTGTTGCATGTCTTCGGGCAGCATGTCGAAGCAGGTGTCCGGGTCGACGTAGGGTAGGTGCACGAAGCGTAGGACATCGCTCGGCGTGCCGTCCTCGGTGTAGCCCCAGCCGGTCACCTGAGCATTGCATGGCAACCAATTCAATCGTGACGGCGTCATGATATACCCACAGGGTTGTGATTGCCTTGCTTACTTACAGATCAACGATTTCACGCTGAAAATGTTTATTTGTGTCTCTTTCTTCGCGCTCTACACGCCAAACCACTTGACTGATTATTAGAAATTTTTCAGAATAACTTCGTTTTCTGTAAACTTATTACATGTACATCTTTCAGCACATTTCACTTAAAACTTTTCCTATGTAAATTCGTACCTACCTAGGTATTTAGATATTCAGTTTTTTTCAAATTGAGTTTTCCACTCTAGACGCCAAGCTTTCTACTTAATTTTGACTTAACTTTCCAGATAATACAACCACATCACAAGAAGATTGTGCACAAATTGAATTGTTGTATTGTTAAATACCTCTCATGAGAACGTCGTTTTTACGATGCTTTTTCTCACATGTTTCTAGTTTTTCCCACTAACTCAATCCAGGCACAACCTTGAAGATTGTACAATTAGTTTCATTGATAAAACGATCATCTAAATGGCGATTAAAGTAAAAACGCAGTAAGAACGCAACGGATATGGCGCTTTTTTCACTTTTTTTTAGCTTTTGTGCAGTTTTATGCAAATAAATTAACTTTATTTTCAACTGATGTTGACAAAATTTACAGTGTGCGTTAAACATCTCAAAAAGAAGATACTGTGTTATTTTGAAGCAAATCAATTGCATGTTTTTTCTTCAACTCGAATTTTTCGTTCTAAAATCAGTTTCACGACAAAATCATGATATTTCCAGGTTACTAATGTCATCCAGAAAGCTGCTAAATTAAAGCCGAACATTTTAAATTGATCCTAGAAGCCTCCATGGCTATCATATAAGGCTTTGCGCACACTCAATATAATCGCGTTATCGCGTTAATCGCGTAATATGTACGCTCATCCACAACACGATTATATGAGTGTTCACAAAGCCTAGTAGTAAAAAATTCCGTATCGCGGCGCTGTAAACTCACCACGCCCACTTCCCCGTTGACCAGTTGCCCCTCCCCGCCGCCAGTCTTCCAGTCGAGACAGGCGGGTGCGACGCGCGCGGTGAATTCCACGTCAGCGTCCAACTCAGCCACCGCGATGTCGTGCTGGAAGTTCCGCTTCCGGCCGCGGAACGCGGGGTGCACGTGCAGAGCAGCGACGCCGCGCCGTTGAACCTGCTCGTCGCCCACGCTCCACTTCCGGTAGATCTTGCCCAGCGCCATCTTGTAGTCGGCGGCGGCGAACGCGCGCGAAGTCTGCTCGTTCCAGAAGCAGTGTGCGGCTGTTGGGGGGGGGGGGGGGGGGGGGGGGGCGATGTTAATTGCTGGCAGAGTGTCCTGCATCCTACAGCCTGTTCAGATGTTTGCTGGTGGAGTGTCTTGCATCCTACAGCCTGTTCAGATATTTGCTGGCAGAGATTCCTGCATCCTACAGCCTGGTGAGATGTTTGCTGAAAGTGTCCTGCATCCTACAGCCTGGTGAGATGTTTGCTGGCATAGTGTCCTGCATCCTACAGTCCTGGTGAGATGTTTGCTGGCAGAGTGTCCTGCATCCTACAACCTGGTGAGATGTTTGCTGGCAGAGTGTCCTGCATCCTACAGCCATGGTGAGATGTTTGCTGGCAGAGTGTCCTGCATCCTACAGCCTGATGAGATGTTTGCTGGCAGGGTGTCCTGCATCCTACAGCCTGGTGAGATGTTTTCTGGCAGAGTGTCCTGCATCCTACAGCCTGGTGAGATGTTTTCTGGCAGAGTGTCCTGCATCCTACAGCCTGGTGCAATGTTTGCTGGCAAAGTGTCCTGCATCCTACAGCCTGGTGAGATGTTTGCTGGCAGAGTGTCCTGCATCCTACAGCCATGGTGAGATGTTTACTGGCAGAGTGTTCTGCATCCTACAGCCTGGTGAGATGTTTGCTGGCAGGGTGTCCTGCATCCTACAGCCTGGTGAGATGTTTTCTGGCAGAGTGTCCTGCATCCTACAGCGTGGTGAGATGTTTTCTGGCAGAGTGTCCTGCATCCTACAGCCTGGTGAGATTTTTTCTGGTAGAGATGTCCTGCATCCTACAGCCTGGTGAGATGTTTGCTGGCAGAGTGTCCTGCATCCTACAGCCTGGTGAGATGTTTGCTGGCAGAGTGTCCTGCATCCTACAGCCTGGTGAGATGTTTGCTGGCAGAGTTTCCTGCATCCTACAGCCTGGTGAGATGTTTGCTGGCAGAGTGTCCTGCATCCTACAGCCTGGTGAGATGTTTGCTGGCAGGGTGTCCTGCATCCTACAGCCTGGTGAGATGTTTGCTGGCAGGGTGTCCTGCATCCTACAGCCTGGTGAGATGTTAGGTATCACGTGTGGCTCACCGCTGATGACATGCTTGGCTGTGACCAACGTCCCCCCGCATTGTTGCGTGTAGCTGCCGTTTTTGACCTTGTAAACGCCGGCCGTCCAGGAGGGCGATTGTGTAACTTTCAATAATTACCGATCGATAAGGCTACCGATCGATAAGTCTACCGATTCGGTATCTAGATACCGATCGTCTAACAATGTCGGCAGGGTTATCGATTCGGAAACTTTTATCGACTCGTTAACTCTCGAGTCAATGTTTTTGGAATGAGTATTTGGTTTTTGAACTACGCGCACGCGCACTTTGCTGCTTTGAATAGTTGACAGCACCAAAATTCAAATGTTTTGCAAGTTTTAGGTTAAAACTGAAACTTCATTTATTGGAAAAAAATCAATATCGAAATGAGTTCTTAAAAGAAGGATTCTTCTAGCGGCAAGCAGGCTTAAAAATAATAATTAAACTGGTTGTGCACTACAGTCTTTTAATTCTGCAGCGTAAGATAATAATTTAATTGGCAGTAAACTTGAAATGTACAACACACGTTGCTCAATCACTTCATAATTACACATTACCTATGACTATGACTTAGGATATAAGCCCGTTACAAAACTTCTGGTTGACAACTATGCAGTTATGGATTTGTAAGCATCCAAATATTACAGGAAACAGTTATCGGCTGGTGACGTTTATGGAAGGCCAACGTCACAGGAAAAAATTACGAGTTGTGGAACAAATTAACAGGTCAATTAAACTCTAGCGGCTTGGGACCCACAAAAGATTGCGCTAAATGGCAAAAAGTAGATTTATCTCATTTCCACTAAGTACTTTCAAAATGAAAGAATCAAAATTACTATCGATTCTCTTGATCAAGGAAAAGATGTTCACGTTCCATGTTTGGCGGGCAAATCGCAATATGCTTGTCAATGATTCCCATGACACCAGGAAAATGTTTGCTGCCATGAATCTAGAATAAAGTGCATTGATTGTTAATAATGTAGTTATTAGGTAGGTTCTAAATAATGTCATTGTGGAACAGTGAAATTGCTAGAGGGTAGGTTGAAGCATTAAATTTAACAATGGTTGTAGCCTAGAGAGATGCTTGTCTTTCCTATAGACAAGATACCTACCTAGTAGAATACTAGAAGCATCGAATTTGCTATGATTCCAAATCCAAAGCTATAGTAGCATAGAGTAGGTACCTAGGTATCTATTTTTCACCTAATTCTCATCTCACATCGGTGTAAATTAAATGAAAAAGGTAGGTGCACCATACCTTTGCTTCATGGTTTGAAACTCTAACTCTGTCCTCGGAAACTTTATCCAATCATCTAAAAGATGATTATTAATTGCCATAATAACCTCCTTGATGCAAACAGACACTGATGTTTGGCACATCGCACTGATATAATCGTGTCCATTTCGTCGTTGATAGCTCCCCGAAGCAAAAATAAACCAAAGCGGTGATTTTACCTGGAAAAGAACAATCGAACAGTTAAGTTTTTTCTTGTTGAAGACATGTTTTGTAGATAAAGCAACGGGCAAATGTGCGACAATTGACAAAACAAGATTCAATCCGATGATCTGCCAACTTGCTGGATGACAGCCGGCGACTTACAGCAAGGCCAAGGCCGACAGCTGGCTGGGCGTCAAAGTATTTGCGCGTAAATTCAAAATATTAGATTGTATTTAGAAAAAGGTTAGCTTACCTTTTACATTGCGAAGATGTTCGCCGGCATGGCTGTCACGAGGTCGTACACAGCTATTTTTTCTACCCGGTAAAGATGTATGAAATTATTGTCCGACATTTGAAATGGATCAAATCGATCTCTCAAAAATTCCCTTTCGACTCTCATTTTCCTAACATTGTTTTGTTAGTTTATTAAATCGTATTCAATCGCTAATTATTCGACATGTAGAAGATTTGAAAGGTTATCCGCCATCTTTAAACCATCTACCGATCGGTAAATACATAACGACACCTATTTTTATTTCGTTAAATTTAACGATCGCTAGGCAGGCTATCGATCGATAAAATTTTACACAATCACAGATTTTTTACCGAATCGTTATCTCGTTAGTTACCGATTGTTATCCCTAGATACCGATCGGTTAAAATTTACACAATCGCCCTCCAGGGGTAGGCAACGAAGCTTTCCTCGGTGCCCGAGCCGGCAGTTTTGGGCACTTCTTTGCCGCCCACTATGTTCAGTACCACGGGTGTGCCTCCGATCGATGGATGGAGTACCAGGGGTATCCCACCCACTGATTGGTAGAGGAGAGGTGTCTTTTCAGCCGGTTCGTCGAACACAGATGTTCCTCCATGTATCGAGTCGATTACAGGTGTGCCGCCATGCGACCATGGAACGGCGTCATCTGTATCAGTTGGGCAGGTGTAAAGGTGCAGTTAGGAAACTTGGATAGACCTTGCGATTTCTTAACAATTCCTGATGGTAACTGAATTTTCTCAGAATACCGACAATTTTCTGTTTGCCTTAAATATCTTGGTTACTGTAACGCAAGAAATTTAATTATGAAGTTAATTTAATTAATTTTTGCCGGTTAATATTGAAGTATTGATTGAAGTTTCATTGAAGCAGCAACATTTCAGGAATCTTGTTTGTAAAGGCTGGTTCACAATCAACTTAGCAATAGACATAACTTAAAATAAGCAGTAACTTAAAAAGTTTGACATATGGATCTCCATTATAGACTGTCTACAAAAAACATAAGGACTTAACTCAGACATGACTTAAACATAATGTTTGACCATGTCTAACTTTTAAGTTACTGCTAATTTTAAGTTATGTCTATTGGATTGTGAACCAGCCTTAATGCGTAATGACTAATGCATGCTCGATATATAGTCTCATGCAAGGAAGTGTGTATTTTTTGGCTTCATGATCTCTGAATTTGCATAAGCATGCTGCCGGGAATGTTGTCGCGGAAAGCGTACTTTGAGGGGCCCATGGTCATGTGGTCAGAGTTTTAAAACCTAAAACATGCTACAATCAAGCTAAAGTTTCTAGGACGAATTCTGAGCGCATGCCTGCAGCTGAGAGAAAATTACCTGGAGTGTCGGGATGCAGGACGGACTTAGCGCCGTGTAACCAGGAAACCTTCTGCGTTCGGATAGGAAATTTGATTATAAACAACATCCGTGTCCAAAAACAATGGCTCCTCCTGGTTTCAACAAATCACTGTTATATGGATTCAAATCTCAACCTGATGTGTTTCAATCCTACAGATTTGCTCTGAAAATTCTACATAATTAATGTTGAAAAAGTGTATAGTATTCAACACTGCAATTTCGATACTTTCTCGACCGAAATAGCATTGAAGCTTATTACTTTCTGATGACTCCCGTCTTGTCCTAATCTTAGCTCGTTAGTTTTCAAAAAAACTATTTTACTAATTGTCCTAAAGTTTAGACCGTCGATGAAGCAGGCAGCACAGCGTTTCCAATCTTCAGGAAATGTTTGAGTTTGTTAGCTTTGCATTCAACAACCCACTTAAATAGTTTTTCTCAAAGCTTTGAAGCACGTGGATGTGTTGAGACACCGAATCAATTATACAGAGTCTCCTGAGACGCATGAGAAACGAATTTCGGTGAATACTTAAAATAAATACTTGACCTGTGAATGATAAACTTCCTGCCCTCCAACCTGAAATCAGACATGGATCACGTCACAAAAATATGTTCATCTTGAAATGTCATTGCATCTTTTAGCTGATAGTGAAGACTTGCAAGAGGTGAATGAATTCGTGTCTATCTAATCAAGTGAGCGTGTGGAAATCACTTGAAAGGGATTTCCGGTCCTAATCAATAGTGGCACACATAAATGTGAATTTAATCCCAATTGCAAGTACTCGTTGCATCCTACCGTAGATAATTATTATAAGTAACGAAATATCTTCGTATCCGTACCGGGATTCGAACCCGGGTCTTTGTCTGCCCGGGACACTGCACCTATCCATTATGCTACGAGCATTTGCATTTAGGTCTCAAGTCACGTTAGTCCGTGTCAACGACAACGTATCGATCACGTTGTCGTGATCATCTTCAGGAGCATATTATTGTGGCTGCATCAACAATAAGTTACCATTGCTGCAACGCCGCCCTCGGGACGTTCGATTACATCCGGGAGTGGTTCCACAGAGCCTTCCGCCTCCTGGAACGTTGCAAAATAACAACAAATCACCGACGGACATGACGCTGGCCAAAAAAAAAACTAGCGATCATAAAACTTGAACATTTTGGTATATTAACTATGTTAACCCGTAGCGCGGACACAGTTTTTTGACAAATTATCTTAGTGATGAGCGTCGAGAGCAAAGCGAGGACCGCTTATAGACAATATCCATTTCATAGAAATGCTAACATCTAGATAAAAACTCGTCACAACAATCGATTGGTCCTGTTTTCTTCACGGCTGAAATTTACACCAATATTTAACTATGCGTTGTAAGAGTTAATATTGTAATAATATGATACTGCAAGGGAGGCTGCCCGATGCTGACTCATCGTTGAACAAAACAAATCAATCATCAGCTTTGAGCTGGCTACCGTGCAATACCATAGAATAAGTTAAGGCACATTCACAACCCAACATATTATGCCATTAACTTGAAAGCAAACGTCCAGGTTTGACGTAAGGGAGAACCAAAAAGATGCGATTCATTCTCTCCACAGCCTGCTGGATTTCCATGGTAAGTCAAGTCAAGTGGTGGTGGATTTTTGTTTCAAGTCAGCTGTCAGATTATCCTAAACTAATATTTTCTCTTGAGGCTTCCAACGATCAACGATCAGGTTCATCATCTAATTTTAAAGTAATTAGCGATGCAAACAAGCTTAAAAAAGGCATCAGTTCAGAGGTAATCTGATTGGCGAATTTATAACGGCTACGTCAGTTGTTTTGGACGTGAGAATTTCCATTAAGTTTGCGTTTACGTGAACGGATACTGCTAAGTTGGTTGTGAATGTGGCCTTCAGACTGTAATACCTCGTCCCAGTTCGGTTCTTCGTAGTCGTCGTCACCGCTGGCCAATCTGCTGGCCAATCCGCTGGCCGGCGGCGGCGACGAGTTCACCGCCTGCTGGTTCCGGTCCAGCTGTTGCACAGGCTGCTGACTGTCAACTGTCAGCACGGCGCCTCCGACCGACGCCGACGATGACGCCGACGCCGACGCCGACGTCGCAACGCTGCGCTTTCCGACGCCGTGTCGGTCCGACCCGTTGAAGTGAGCAGTTGTCAGCAAGCCGCATTCTAGAAACAACACAGTTTGCCTTGTTGGAAACAGCGGTTCTCATGGGATCACCGACGTTAAGCAACATTAGCTGTTGGATGGGTGACCACATATGCCCATGATCAGTTCCGTGCGGGAGAGAGGCTGGAGGTTTTGAAGTTAGTACGACAACTTCACTCGCCTTGCTTGTCAACCTCTCGACAGCACGGATTAGTGGAGGAATCCTGTCGTTCGAGTTGTACCGTCCTCTGGAAGGGACGTAAAGCCGGTGGTCCCCTCGGTGCTTTTCGACAGGAGTATAGGCTACGTGCCGGCACCGGGTTTCCCCTCCTCCCTTCTAGGCTAGGTTATGTTCATCATCACCCTTTCATTCACCTACGCCGTGAACCAGTGCCACAGGGCCATTTGTCAAAACAGTGCGTCGTTAAACACTGGTAATCAATCCGCATTATAGGCAGCGATCGGGCAGCTGTCAGGACGGCTTAACAAAGTTCGGCGGGGTTCGGGGACTCACTCGGCTCGACGCTGACTTGGATCTCGTTCGTCGGGTTCCAGGCTTTGTACTGTGAAGGAACCTCGTCGTCGCCGACTTCGCGATCCTCCGCGCTGCATTTCAGATTCTTCGTCCCAAGTTCGTCGCCCACAATGGTTGACAGCTCCTGTCTGTTGGAATCAAGACAAACTACTTCCGATTAACTAGCCTAACCTAGCAGCTAGCAGCGAGCTGAGGGTGAATGTTAACCTAGCAGCTAGCAGCGAGCTGAGGGTGAATGTTAACCTAGCAGCTAGCAGCGAGCTGAGGGTGAATGTTAACCTAGCAGCGAGCAGCGAGCTGAGGGTGAATGTTGACCTACCGCATCACTTGGTTTTCCCACGGCCAGGAGAAGGTGACATTGACGTCTTCGTGGACATCGGAACTCCTGAGCGTGCTGCCGTCGTAGGTCCACATCATCTTGGGCAAGGGGTAGGCGCCCTCCATGACGCACTCGGCGCGTAGGGTTTCGCCCGGCGCCACGGCGGGCTTCACGTCCCAGCTGATTGCCAACTCAGGCTGTAGTTCTGTCGGCGAATAGAGGGTGACCATTGGTTGGCCGAGACAACCACGAGTTGCTACTCATATTATATTGGGGTCAACACTTCTAAGATGTCATTGAAACATGGTTTACCTCTTAGAATACCATGCAATACACCTATTTCGATGAGATTTTATTAATTTTTATCATAACCAGTAGAAGGAGATGGCATACAACATGGTGTGTACCTGGCTTATCTACACTATCTCAAAACAAACCTTCAAATAGTAAATATATACCAATTCCATTCAATCGAAATCCTATCAAAATGACGTCATAATACCCACTCGCTAAAGCCAGGGAGAAATTGGGTTGTGATTTCCCTATCTTCATTTGTTTTTTAGCAGAGCTAATTAATATTTTTTCCAAACTGGTAGTACGTCCAGTGGGTGTCTGACGTCACTTCTATCCGAGTTGAATAGGCTGCCTTTCGTGGCTGGATGTAAAGTTCTCTCTTCGGTTTCCCGCGTCGCTGTCTGTAGTGTCTGACACTGACAACTTACTTGAAACTCTGACGGCGACGGCTCGCACGGCGTGTCTGGCGCCGACCTTGACATGGCACAACACCACCCCGCTGTCCGCCTCGGTGACGTTCAACAAGTTGACTCCGCAGTGACCCTTCTCAAGGCCGCGTCCGTGGTAGTGGTAGTGGCTCGTCTCGCGGGATTCGTGACCCTGTCCACCGGGAAGCAACCACTCACGTTTCTATCCACATCTTGATGCTGCATGCAGCTGGACGATGTCACAAACAAAAATCTTACTGTTCTAATGCAGGAAACTCTGCCGGCAAACATCTCACTGTTCTAATGCAGGAAACTCTGCCAGCAAACATCTCACTGTTCTAATGCAGGAAACTCTGCCAGCAAACATCTCACTGTTCTAATGCAGGAAACTCTGCCAGCAAACATCTCACTGTTCTAATGCAGGAAACTCTGCCAGCAAACATCTTACTGTTCTAATGCAGGAAACTCTGCCAGCAAACGTCTTACTGTTCATGCAGGAAACTCTGCCAGCAAACATCTCACTGTTCCAATGCAGGAAACTCTGCCAGCAAGCATCTTACTGTTCTAATGCTGGACACTCTGCCAGCAAATATCTTACTGTTCTAATGCAGGAAACTCTGCCAGCAAACATCTTACTGTTCTAATGCAGGAAACTCTGCCAGCAAACATCTTACTGTTCTAATGCAGGAAACTCTGCCAGCAAACATCTTACTGTATTACAATGCAGGAAACTCTGCAGGAATAGCGTTGTTGAGCTCAGAATCGTCAGCGTGGGGTGAAGTTAAAGCAGCACAGCCATCTAGGGGGCTTTTTTGCCAGTGTCAACTGACGGCTGAAATACAAAAGAGGATCTTTTCCAGATGACAACTGCATTTGTTCACTTTAACTTCACCCCGGTCCGCCAGGTTCGCCACCAGCGCTTTGTCACCAGATTTCACCGAGAGTTTTGTTGTTTGTAAAAGTAAGATGAATTTGTTGAAACTCGGAGGTTCACCTTTTGGAAGAGCACCCACTTGTTGGAGGACAGTCGGAACGCACAGTGGTTTATTTTCTGTCTCTTTTCCGTGTTGCACAACACGCTGACGTCACTTCCGGGCTCCACAAGTTGGTACTTCCGGTTCACCTTTAGCTTCAGTGGCTGCGAGTCTGTTGGCATCAACGAAATACGCGTCTTGGATGAACTTTACTACTTATTTATGACAGCAGGTAAAAGCACATGGCACTCGCTAAAGCCAGGCAGAGCAATTCGGGTTGTGATTTCCATGTCTTCCTTTGTTATTTAGCAGAGCTAATTAATTTGTTTTTACTACTGGTTATAATTATAACTGGTAGTATGTCTAGTGGGTATCTGACGTCTGAGTGGAATAAGTCAATTCCGGACTTGTAGATATATTTAGTGACTAAATATGCAAAAAGAAATTAGTGCCTAATTCGAAAATACTTAGTTTAGTTTCAACAAGTGAACAAGTGTTCCTAAACAAGTGTTGGTTGAAACGGTCCACGGAAACCAAGTGAAGCCCGAGGACAACTCACTGTCAACGGTGAGCGTGGTGAACTCTTGACGTACGCTGCCCTCTTGCGTCTTGAGCTGGCAACCAACCACGTAGACCCCCGATGCGACCCCCGACAGCCGCAGCCCACACTGTCCCTTGTGTAAACCCCGCCCCGCGTACCTGTGTTAACACAACACTCTCTCTGATGCAGGCATCATGTTATTCATTGATTGCCGGTGTTTAACGACGCACTGTTTTCACAACCCGCGTTATGGCACTGTTCTAACGGTGTCGGTGAATGAAAGGGTGATGATGAACCTAACCTAGCCAAGAAGGGAGGAGGGAAAACCCGGTGCCGGCACGTAGCCCATACGCTGGCACGAAAAGCACCGAGGGGACCACCGGCTTTACATCCCTTCCGAAGGACGGTACAACTCGAACAACAGGATTCCTCCGCTAATCCATGCTGTCGAGAGGTTGATAAGCAAGGCGAGTGAAGTTGTCGTACTAACTTCCAACCGTTCAACCTCTCTCCCGAACAGAACCGATCATGTGAATGATGGTCACCCATCCAACAGCTTGATGTTGCTTAACTTGGGCGATCTCACGGGAACCGGTGTTTCCAACCTGATGGCATGTTCTATATTTGTTGATATGACAATACAGCTTCTCTCAGCATCTGTCCGGTGTAATGAGACAGTGGCAGAGCGTTTCACTGAGCAGTGAGTATACGAGGTTGGCCCTGAGCCGTGCAGACTGTGATACCTCTTGGTGCACGAGGGCTTTGCTTACTTGGCCGTGTAGACCGGCTTGCCTTCGTGCAAGACCACGGACATCGATGACAGGGCGCCGGCGGTGAAGGTCAAGCTCGGTCGGGCGTCGATCTTGAAGGTGCAGTCGCCGAGTGGCTGTGTCGTTCGACACATGATGGTCACCGCTTTGTTCTCTCGGATGTGTGCGCCCTCCGGGCTGATGCTCACCGACCACGAAGACGCCTCTACATTGCGGGGTGCACACTTTTATTAATGTATGAACTGTTTGTTTCCAGAACAACCCGGTCTGATCAGCGCTAGTAGAGCCAACTTCAACTTTCATACCCAAACAACATAACTTAACCTTTATTTCATAATGCATTAGATGATAATTGTAATAACTTGGCTATGCGAACACTCATATAATCGTGTTGTGGATGAGCGTTATACGTATGTTCACAAACAACACGATTATTTTCACCATTTTCAAGAAAAGTACTAAACATACAACAATGAAATTTATACCCAATCATTGAATCTTGGGGGTCAACATTTTTAGAAAGTGTCGTCAAATTATATTCAGATTCTTGGCCTTCTTGGCTTTTTTGAAAAACTGAAAATTTTCGTAAAAACTTAATAAAATAAAATTTACTGGTCCGAAAAGCTTAAAAAATATGGAAGATCTAAGTTCAGAGCAAACGATGTTTCACAGAAATTTTTATCAAAATCGGATTTGGCGTTTGACCTGTATAGAGCGCGAACAAATACACAAAAACAAATCAAAACAAAGAACAAAACAAAAAAAAAACTTTCGGGATTTTTAAGCAGTAAAGTGTAACTGAAAATTTCGCTTCACTCGCTACGCTCGTTACGCTCATCAATAAAGTAGCTAGTAAAATGCTAGAAGCTATGCGAGTGTTAAATAAAACGTTTAGCCACTGTTCTAGTGTTTGATGTTGTGATTTTCAAACACCGCCTTGTGGATTTACTTAGGAGATGCAGACTTGCTGGAGATCAGTATACCATCCAGAAGTCTTTGCTCTGATTATTATATAAACGAAATATCTTCATCGTAGTTGCAAGGAATAACATATTTAATAATGCTTTTAACCCTGGCAAGGGCTGTAGGATGCACGAAATTGCTAAAATAGCGCTGGTGAGATCAGAATCGTCGGCGTGGGGTGAAGTTAAAGAAACAAAGCCATCTAGGTACAAGTTAACACAACGTTACTTACGTCATCTCACGTAATGTCGAGGGGGCTTTGTTTGCCACTGATGCTCAATCTCAAGCGTCAACTGACAGCTGACATATAAAAGAGTGTATTTCCTGCATTCTTGTATCCTACAGCCTGATGAGTTTGCTACTGAAAGCAGAGATGCCTCTCCGTCAGCGTTATTTTGTGAAATATCTCGACGTTTTACCTTTGACTCTGGAGACGAGAAAGAAGAGCAAGCAAGCTGCCAGCAACTGACGCGTCATTGTCTGTTGTTGCCGATGACCGTGCACCCAGCTCGCTTCTACCAGTCGAAACCCAACGAAACCCAAAGAAACGCAACACCCAACACCCAACGCTCAACACTGATCACTGGACTCTGATCACTGAACACTGGACAGCGATACACAAAGCAATGGACCAGCTCGCAAGTGCGGCGCTAGCAACACTCGTTCAACCTTGATCCCAGGGTTCAACCGAAATACGTTCTTAGTTTTAACGAGCTCGCGTGCAAGCAAGATAACAGTTATTAAGATATATTTTTATTCGTCTTATTAACAAGTTGTATAAGATCGGTCCAAGCAGCTAGCAGCATTGCTTGACATGATGGATGGACGTCGATGTGTGGCTTGCATTGCAGGTGGAAGCTGGTCTCGTCTCAGACGGTGCTCAGGTAGTAGATTCCATGCGGTCTGCAAGCAAACACATCGAAGAATACAATTTCTTTGCATGGGGGTTAGGGATAGGTATAAGATTCATAATACAGCCAGCTGGATTTCGATGGTTAGTCGCGTCAAGTGGCGGTGGATTTTTGTTTCAAGTCAGCTGTCAGATTAGCCTAAATTAATATTTTCTCTTGAGGCTTCCAACGATCAACGATCGGACTCATCGTCTACTTTTGAGGTAATTAGTGATGGAAACTGTAATGTCTTGGGAGTAGAAGGAGCAATCATAGAACACAGTAAATGGTTGTAGACACTGACTCGTATTTAATGCTGTTGTAATTCAGTATACTGTACAGTAGCCAGGCTAGTCTAGGGCTGAGTAGCAACTGAAGCTAGTTGCTGCTGACAGGTAACAGGTAAACTCATCTGTAGGTGTGGCGCCCCCTAGCAAACATTACAACTCCCCGACACTTATTTTACATATTATACATCATATTATACCTCATTTAACAATATACCAAATATCTACTTACTGGTAGATTCTTTGTAACTACAACACCATGTATATTGTGATATATTAATACAAAACAATTTACACATCATAAATTTTAGTTGCCTTGCGCACCCTTGCCGGATAACGCCTAATTGGGGACAATGACAAGTCGTCATTCCCTTTTGTTTCTGGTACCTTCACCCTATCCTCACTATCTCCATTATCCTCCAACTTTTCAACTATAACGGCGTTGTTTTCTGCTGCCGTATTATTAGGAATGGGATTATTGATAGTGATTTCAGACACCGTGTGTCTTTCATTTAAATCATCATCTGCATCTACCTCTAAAACATCAGTTACCTTCTCCGGGGTTGAGTTAGCACGCAGGCCTTTATATTCTCTTAACTGATTAATATGGCGTTTGGATCTATTCCCGTTTACATCGACTTCGTATGTCACTGGGCTTAGTATTGTTATTAAGGAGCCTAAAGTCCACTGTTGTTTGCTTCCTTGGTAGTTAGCCACCCACACTGGTTGTTGTGGTGAAAACGAAACGGTTCTCGACCCTGCATAACACTTTTTTTGTTTTTCTTGTTGATCTAGTACAGTATTTCTTTGGCTAGGACGCAAACAATCTAACCGTGTGCGCAACGAGCGTTTCAAGAAAAGCTGTGCTGGACTCTCTTTTGTTGTGCAATGCATCGTGTTGCGATAATGTAACAGGAATCTACTCAGTGTAAGATTAATGTTTGTTCCTGCTCGTATAGCCGTCTTTATTTTACCCTTGAACGTTCGCACGGCATTCTCTGCCAGCCCGTTGGTTGCAGGATGATACGGCGGACTGAATGAGTGTTTGATACCATTCATTTGCGTAAAGTCCTTGAATTCTGCAGATGTGAAGGGGGGACCGTTGTCCGAGACGATATGTACCGGGATTCCAAATTGTGCGAATATCGTGCGTAAATGCACAATTGTGTGTTTTGCTGCCGTGGACGGCACACTGAAAATTTCCAGCCACTTTGAATAGGCATCGACCAGCACCAAATACAATTGTCCCTCAATGGGCCCCAAATAATCCAAATGCACGCGATCGAACGGTTTTACGGGATACTCCCAGACATGTAGTTGACTTTTAGGAGGACGATCGTGTTGCTCCTGACAATGGGTACACTCTGCGGCAATCTGTTCGATATCCGAATCTAGGCCTGGCCACCACAGATAGGCGCGTGCCATTGCCTTCATCTTCACTACCCCCATATGACTCGAGTGAACCTCCCTTAATAGAGAATTCTGTAAGGACTGCGGAATGACTATCCGATAACCCCACATCAAGCAACCTTGTTCCACTGTCAGCTCGGTGCGCTTTTTGTAAAAAGGTTTTATTTCCGCAGACACGTTGCGCTGATCCGTGGGCCAGCCCAACATCATGCATTTCATTACCTCTCGTAAAACAGGATCATTCTGCGTCGCATGTTTCACATTGGCACAATTTATCGGTAAATTACCGCTCTCAACGTAATTTAGGTAGGATATCTCTTGTCCTACAACATCGGTTGGGTCGTCAAGCGGAATGCGTGAGAAAGCATCCGCTACGTTATTCTTTGAAGTGACATAACAAATGTCAAACCGGAAACCCGCTAGGAAAGATGCGTATCTTTGTAAACGACTTGCCGCCATGGGCGGAATTCCCCGTTTCGGCCCAAATATAGTAGTCAACGGTTTATGATCGGTCTCTAATGTGAATTGCCTTCCCCATACATATTGATAGAAATGCTTGACTCCCCAGTAGATGCTTAATGCCTCTTTGTCTAACTGTGAGTAATTTCTCTCGTGCACATTTAGTGTCCTAGACGCATAGGCTATGGGCCTAACCGACTTGTCCGGCATGACATGCGCAATTACCGCTCCTAATCCATATGCACTGGAATCAGTCGTCAACTTAATGGGTTTGTTTGGATCATAATGCGTTAGCACTGTATTCGACCCCAAGATTTTTTTGACCTCGTCAAATGCGTCTCTACACTGCTTGCTGAATTTGAACTCTCTGTTGGCTTCTAACAACCGGTACAATGGTTTTAGCACTGTGGATAGTCTGGGGGCAAATTTAGCGTAATAGATTATCAATCCAAGTACGGAACGCAATTGCGTAACGTTTTCGGGATAAGGTGCCTTTTTAATCGCTGTAACCTTATCAGGATCCTTGTGTAATCCGTCTGCATCTATGACATGCCCCAAGTATTTCACCCGCGATTGGAAAAATGAGCATTTTTGTGATTTAATGCGAAACCCGTGCTCATTTAATCTGCGTAAAACGGTAAGGAGCCTTTCTTTGTGCTCCGTCGGTGTCCCACCGGATACCAATATGTCGTCGAAATACGCGACAACTCCCTCTATTCCTTGCACTGTTTGCTCAATGATTTTCAAGAAGAGGCCCGGCGCGGATGCCACCCCGTACGGGATACGGGTGTACCTAAATAATCCCTTATGGGAATTGATAGTGCACAGTTTCTGGGACTCTTCGTCCAGCTGAATTTGCTGGTATGCATGGGAAAGATCAAGTTTAGTGAAATATTTCCCTTGAGAGACTGACGAAAAAAGCTCATCAATGCGTGGAACGGGATATCTATCAATATCTAGACAGGGATTCAGGGTGAGTTTGTAATCACCACAGATCCGCACACTCCCGTCTGACTTCTCTACAGGAACGATAGGTGTCGCCCAATCCGAGTGTTCGACGGGCACTAAGATTTGGAGTTGTTCCAGGCGTTGCAATTCCTGTTCCACCTTAGCTTTAATGGCGAACGGCAAATGTCTCGCTTTGCAGAACTTAGGCACACTGCCTTCCTTGATATGTAACTTTGCTACACCCTTAGTGTAAGTGCCCAGACCGTCGCTGAAGACGTCTGGAAATTCAGCAATTAATCTGGCAACGTTTTCCTCGACTGCTGAATATTGCATGGGAAACGTAATGTGCAGTTGCTGCATCCAGTGTCTGCCTAACAAAGGGGGTCCTTCCCCAGGTAACACAAACAAGTCTACCGGTTTGACACTGTGCCCTTGATGCGTAGCACTGACATGAATCACGCCTAGGGGTACTATCTCCTGACCTGTGTACGAATGTAACTTTAAATCGGTCGGCAATAGCCTCGCCCCCTTGAAATGACGTTCGAAATATGTGGACGATACAGCGGAAACAACGGACCCTGTGTCTAACTCCATATCCACATCGCGATTGTTGATACCAATTCTAATAAGAATGGGCTTTACATTTGTTCGAGAACCTTTAACAAGGTTGCATGGTACCATGGAGTTCATATGAAACAACTCATCATCCTCATCGGACACATTAGCCGCCCGTTCACAAGCCATGAACTTCTGTGAACCTGAATTGCTTGAACCCTTTTGCCTAGTTTTAACAGATGCCTCCTTTGGTTCATTGGCAAATCTGCATACCTTGCTCAAGTGGCCTATTGCATTACAAGTATGACACACATAGCTTTTAAATCTACAATTAGATCTGGCATGCTTGGGACTACCACATGAATAGCACGAATAACCGCTCGCGCTGCCGCGACCATCTGTAGTGGACGCGCTCTTGGGAGTTCTTCTTCCTGGCGATGTCTTCCGGAACGTGTGGAACGTGCTACGTGCAGACTCCCCAGATGACTTCGTATCTTGCATATGAAGACACGGTTGACGCTCGCCGCTGGTCAATTCTGATGCGTTGCGCCTCGCCGTCTCGATAGCTTTGGCCGACGTCACCACTTCCTCAAGTGTCGGATTGTTCTTTTCGAGTAAACGCTCGCGAATTGCTGCACTACGCAAACCGCACACGAACCTGTCACGTAGAGCGTCCTTTAAATATGTCCCAAACGCGCAGTGTGTTGTTAGACTTTGCAGACGCGCCACGAAGTCCGCAATACTCTCCTGGTCCTTTTGACACGTTTGATGGAATTTATAGCGCTCGGCGACCACGGATGGCGTTGGATGGAAATGCCCTTTCAACAACGTGACTAACTGCGCATAAGTCTTGGAGGACGGCTTATTTGGTTCGCATAACCCGGCCAATAACGTATAAGTTTTTACACCTATTACTGACAACAACGTAAATGCGTATAGATCTTCCGATATTTGGTTTGCCTTGCAGAAGTTTTCAAACCTGTCGTTGTACGAGTTCCACGTTTCGTCTTCTGGCACAAAAGTCTCGCAATGCCCGATTCGACCCGCCATTTTGCGCACACTTGAACACGATACTAACATGGAAGTTAGTTCGCATGGAACTTCCTTGCCTTTTTCCTCGTCGCCAATTGTAATGTCTTGGGAGTAGAAGGAGCAATCATAGAACACAGTAAATGGTTGTAGACACTGACTCGTATTTAATGCTGTTGTAATTCAGTATACTGTACAGTAGCCAGGCTAGTCTAGGGCTGAGTAGCAACTGAAGCTAGTTGCTGCTGACAGGTAACAGGTAAACTCATCTGTAGGTGTGGCGCCCCCTAGCAAACATTACAGAAACAAGCTGAAAAAATGGCGCTGGCTCAGAGGTAAACTGCTTGGCTTATTTATTATGGCTACTTCAGTTGATTTGGAGATGCACTTTTTATTTAAGTTTGCGCTTACGATGTACGGATACGGCTAAGTTGGTTGTGAATGGACCTTAATTTCTGCAGCCTTGCAGCACGGCTACCGAGACTTGAAACTTGACAGCTTGACAGCGTGCATTTTTGACAGCAGTCAACAAAGCAGACTCACGTGTCGCCCAGAGCGTCGCCCATGATTCCGGTGAGGTCGGTGGAACAGGTGGCTGTCTGCGTGTCCTCGAAGGTGTCGCACAAACCGGCCGGGTATTTGTCCCTGTTGTTGATCGAGTCTGCGTACCAGGCGTGGCATCGCGTGTGGCTGCACTGACCTGGGACAAGCACGACACACAGCATCAAGCATCGAGTCCTGCAAGCAGGTGGACTGCTTGCACCACCATTGCTTCCACCATGCAACGAGTATTTGCATTTAGGATTAAATTCACACTAAGGTGGACTGCTTCTTTACAAGCACGAGAAATTCACTAGAAACACATTACAAAGATAGAATAAAAACGCCGTTTTGAAGAAATGTAAGCAACAAAAATCTGTGAAATTCTTGCACAGTCGTCGCTTGATCAGGTTCAACGTTCCTGGAGAGTTCAGTTGAAATAATGAATGCTTTTCCGCTAGAGTAAGCAACGTAATTCGAACAAACTTTTTGTGAGTGGAATTTGCTGAAAATAGCACGGAGTCTTAGTTGAAATTAAACAAAGGCGTTCTGTTGGTTTCATTAAAATCCGTTGGGGCGTTTGGGCTGTAGAGGCGCTAAAAACGAGACAAGGGACTCATAACTGGTTGACACTAGCAAAACGCACTATCGAGTAAAAGTTGAAGAAATCGCACTAACGAAGCATCAAAGCGAAAGGGATGTTGGAATGTTTACCGGTGATGTCTGCCTCGCATCCTGGCTGGGGCGCGATGCCTCGGTTCGGGTAGAAGTCCACGTGACCGATGGGAGTCAGATAGCCCAGACCGCCGCCGTCCGTGTGGATCACGTCCACGAGCTCGGCGTCGCTCGGGTCCAGTCGGTTCTCGTCGGTTTCCGTGTCGAACAACGGCAACGCGGGGTCGAGTCCTGGCAGAGTATTCACGTTGAGTTACTTCCCGGCCTTCCTCCAACCCCTGCATCTCACTTCTGTTCAGCCACACTTTAAAGGAGCCAGGAGCTGGTGTCTAGCACTGAGATGCCAGGAGCTGGTGTCTAGCACTGAGATGCCAGGAGCTGGTGTCTAGCACTGAGATGCCAGGAGCTGGTGTCTAGCACTGAGATGCCAGGAGCTGGTGTCTAGCACTGAGATGCCAGGAGCTGGTGTCTAGCACTGAGATGCCAGGAGCAGGTGTCTAGCACTGAGATGCCAGGAGCTGGTGTCTAGCACTGAGATGCCAGGAGCTGGTGTCTAGCACTGAGATGCCAGGAGCTGGTGTCTAGCACTGAGATGCCAGGAGCTGGTGTCTAGCGCTGAGATGCCAGGAGCTGGCTTCTAGCACTGAGATGCCAGGAGCTGGCTTCAAGCACTGAGATGCCAGGAGCTGGCTTCTAGCACTGAGATGCCAGGAGCTGGCTTCTAGCACTGAGATGCCAGGAGCTGGCTTCTAGCACTGAGATGCCAGGAGCTGGTGTCTAGCACTGAGATGCCAGGAGCTGGTGTCTAGCACTGAGATGCCAGGAGCTGGTGTCTAGCGCTGAGATGCCAGGAGCTGGTGTCTAGCACTGAGATGCCAGGAGCTGGTGTCTAGCACTGAGATGCCAGGAGCTGGTGTCCAGCACTGAGATGCCAGGAGCTGGCTTCTAGCACTGAGATGCCAGGAGCTGGCTTCTAGCACTGAGATGCCAGGAGCTGGTGTCTAGCACTGAGATGCCAGGAGCTGGCGTCTAGCACTGAGATGCCAGGAGCTGGTGTCTAGCACTGAGATGCCAGGAGCTGGCTTCTAGCACTGAGATGCCAGGAGCTGGCTTCTAGCACTGAGATGCCAGGAGCTGGCTTCTAGCACTGAGATGCCAGGAGCTGGTGTCTAGCACTGAGATGCCCGGAGCTGGTGTCTAGCACTGAGATGCCAGGAGCTGGTGTCTAGCACTGAGATGCCAGGAGCTGGCTTCTAGCACTGAGATGCCAGGAGCTGGTGTCTAGCACTGAGATGCCAGGAGCTGGTGTCCAGCACTGAGATGCCAGGAGCTGGCTTCTAGCACTGAGATGCCAGGAGCTGGTGTCTAGCACTGAGATGCCAGGAGCTGGCTTCAAGCACTGAGATGCCAGGAGCTGGCTTCTAGCACTGAGATGCCAGGAGCTGGTGTCTAGCACTGAGATGCCAGGAGCTGGCTTCTAGCACTGAGATGCCAGGAGCTGGCTTCTAGCACTGAGATGCCAGGAGCTGGCTTCTAGCACTGAGATGCCAGGAGCTGGTGTCTAGCACTGAGATGCCCGGAGCTGGTGTCTAGCACTGAGATGCCAGGAGCTGGTGTCTAGCACTGAGATGCCAGGAGCTGGCTTCTAGCACTGAGATGCCAGGAGCTGGTGTCTAGCACTGAGATGCCAGGAGCTGGTGTCTAGCACTGAGATGCCAGGAGCTGGTGTCTAGCACTGAGATGCCACGAGCTGGCTTCTAGCACTGAGATTTAAACGCTGAAACACCTGACATCTTGGTGAGTCCTATACAGACCTGTGATGCGTGCGACCTTGCCGCCGGTGACCCTTGACCCCGCGATGCCGACGACCTGTCCGCCCAGCGAGTGTCCGACCAGCTGGAAGTCTTGGAGGCGTGCGCCGGTCTCGGCTACCAGGAAGTCGATGAGGGACGCCACGTAGCTGACCGGGACAGGATATGACGTCAGATCTTGGACATTGGCTGCTGCTTTTACCCACACTGACCAATGCTATGCAATACGGCCTTTAGCAATGAATGCTATACTATTATCTCACCAGGCTGTAGGATGCAGGAAACTCTGTCGAAATAGCGTTGTTGAGCTCAGGGGCCTTACTTAGTGCCACCCATTTAGCCGTGTTACAGCGGTGTTACGCCGTAGCCCGGTGTTACAGTCGTAGCCCCGATTTAAAGGCGTCGCTTGCCCGTGTTACAGCCGTGTTTGCGGTAACACCGCTAGATACCGGTGTTACAGCCGGGCTACGGCTACATTGTTGTTATTTCCAAGATGGCGTACTATTTGGAGCTGTCACCGAGTATCTCGTGGGAGAAGTCAAATAGAAATGTAGAAGAGTTGCAGATATCAACGATTTTTATCTACGTGCATGGATTAAACTAGATCGACCGACATTCAGTATGTTTTTGGCTACTTCGTGATGATATTGTGTCTTTAAAGTGACAATTACTACGCCATGCATCTGACAGCTAAAGTTTGATTGGAATTTCATTTTCGAAAATTCGAAAATTCGAAAATGAACAAGAAAGTTACACATTTATTGAATGAAGACCTTTCCTGTCAACACAATAGGCTTCTTCAACACTTAGGGGATGAAACTAAACATGCGTGCAGTCAATTACATCGATTTTATTGCCGATTTATAATGAATTCACAATTTAACATTATTTAGCAGCGTTTAAGAACTAATTAGTAACTCTAACATAAACTCCCTCCATTTAGATTTAATCGGTGATCCCATATGGATGGCTGATCCTCCTGGAAGGAAGAGACAGCGATTGTCTGGGTCAGAATTCAGGAAGAAAAGACTAGCTCGCGACGGCATCCGAATCCGAATCGAATCCGAATCCGAATCCGAATCGGCAACAGAATCAATGGTTGTCTAAAAAATTGTATTAATTATTAACGATTATGAACGATCAATAAACCACAAAAAAATTATATCTTGTCTACTATGGTGGGTCGTAAACGATTTTTTCTGTTTTGTTTACAAAAATTGTAAACAGCCCCCCACCCCCCTCCCCCGGGCGGCAAAATTATTCTTGCTTACGCCTGGAAAACCAGTCGGTCCGGCCCTGTGAAGGTGGTTGTAAATGTAATGAAGGGAGGGGGTGACAACTCACCCTCCGACCGGAATGGCGTTCTCCTTGGCGAGGTTGTACCAGGGTCCAACGCAGAGCACGCCCCAGTCGACGCCGATCATGTTGTAGTCGTCTCCGTGAAGCATCCAGCCTGCAAGCAGCGACCCCCGTATTGTTAGCCATCAGCCATTAGCCATCAGCCATCAGCCATCAGCCATCAGCCATTAGCCATCAGCCATCAGCCATCAGCAATCAGCCATCAGCCATCAGCCATCAGCCATCAGCAAGCAGCCATCAGCCATCAGCAAGCAGCCATCAGCCATCAGCCATTAGCCATCAGCCATCAGCCATCAGCAATCAGCCATCAGCCATCAGCCATCAGCCATCAGCCATCAGCCATCAGCCATCAGCCATCAGCCATCAGCCATCAGCCATCAGCCATCAGCCATCAGCCATCAGCCATCAGCCATCAGCCATCAGCCATCAGCCATCAGCCATCAGCCATCAGCCATCAGCCATCAGCCATCAGCCATCAGCCATCAGCCATCAGCCATCAGCCATCAGCCATCAGCCATCAGCCATCAGCCATCAGCCATCAGCCATCAGCCATCAGCCATCAGCCATCAGCAAGCAGCCATCAGCCATCAGCCATCAGCCATCAGCCATCAGCCATCAGCCATCAGCCATCAGCCATCAGCCATCAGCCATCAGCCATCAGCCATCAGCCATCAGCCATCAGCCATCAGCCATCAGCCATCAGCCATCAGCCATCAGCCATCAGCCATCAGCCATCAGCCATCAGCCATCAGCCATCAGCCATCAGCCATCAGCCATTAGCCATCAGATCGATTACTGGTGTTTCACGACGCACTGTTTTGACAACTGGCCCTTTGGCACTGGTCTAACGGCGTCGGTGAATGAAAGGGTGATGATGAACCTAACCTAGCCTAGAAGAGAGGAGGGGAAACCCGGTGCCGGCACGTAGCCTACTCCTGTCGAAAAGCACCGAGGGGACCACGCTTTACGTCCCTTCCGAAGGACGGTACAACTCGAACGACAGGATTCCTCCGCTAATCCATGCTGTCGAGAGGTTGACAAGCAAGGCGAGTGAAGTTGTCGGACTAACTTCAAACCCTTCCAACCTCTCTCCCGAACAGAACTGATCATGTGCATGATGGTCACCCATCCAACAGTGCGATGTTGCTTAACTCCGGTGATCTCACGAGAACCGCTGTTTCCAACATGCCAAACCGTTCGGTCACGGTGTCGCTCTCTGCGGACCCTCCGACCCACCCTCTCTGTTGCCTGACCTGCCGAAGCTGTGGGTAGGGGGTTCGTAGGGTTTCATGGATTGTGTTCCAACAAATCTCGCTACGTCATCGGCAAAGATACGATCTCTCTGCGAAACAATCGCGGCATCTGATTGGTTGTCAGCTGCGACGGAACCCACCCTCTCTGTTCTTCTGTATGACGTCACTGTCGCCGCCGCCGATGAAGCCGTGGATCATGATCTTGGTGGGATTGGCGGGGTTGTAGCCGACGAGGCTGTCGACGTCATCGGCGTAGATGCGCACTCCGCCGCTGGCGTCGTTGTCTCTGTGTTCACACCGAGCAGTCGTCATTATTTAGTCGGGGGTTGGATACAAATACTCCATCACTATAGCCCTAAGCACTCAGAGAAACAAGGCGTCCAATTCCACCCTGTACTGCCCTGTACTGCCCTGTACATACCCTGTACTGCCCTGTACTGCCCTGTACATACCCTGTACTGCCCTGTACTGCCCTGTACATACCCTGTACATACCCTGTACTGCTCTGTACTGCCCTGTACTGCCCTGTAATGCCCTGTACTGTCCTGTACTGCCCTGTAATGCCCTGTACTGTCCTGTACTGCCCTGTAATGCCCTGTACTGTCCTGTACTGTCCTGCACGTCGCACCAATGAACGCACCTGGTGTACAGGGTGAAGGTCACGTTGTCCCTGAGCACGATGTCTGCCTGCGGGCCGGCGGGACGAGCGCCCTGGATAATTGCTAGCTGGGACACTCCTTCGTCGTCCTCCACCATCGTCCACTGCAGCTCGCCGGACTTCCGGATCCGATCGATCCCGGACACTAGGAATGTATAGGACACATCATGGCTTAGCTGGTGCATGAGTCTTGTTCATGAGCATTACGATCGAACGATATTCAAGCGTAATCAGCATAGTTTCATGCAAGCTATCCGAAAAAACAACTTAAACAAGTCGGTTTTTGAGAGAAGTTTTTAATGTACACAATTCAATTAATACACGCTCATCAGGATTAAAGGTTTAACACTTGTGAGAGGTTTATTAGGAATTCATTTCAAATGGTTTGTCTTCTAGAGTGAACGAATGAGAACGAAAAACTAAATATTTTCGTAACAAGTAATTTATATGAAAGATAATAATTTTAATAAGCTGAAAAGTCGACGTTTAAAACAAGGGTTTTTTTACAAGTTTAATTGAAATCGGTCAAGTCGTTTGGCCTGTAGCGCGCAAGCAAATATGATGTTAAAATAAACAAATAAACAAATTAGCGTAATTGACTTCACTTGCCTCGCGCGTTACTTCCATCAATTATTACGATTTTGTTGACATTATTTTAGCTGTAAATGTCAAAGCAGATTGATTTCCAGCTTTGGATCGAGTCTTTACTATATCTCTGCTTATGATTGTTAAGCCTTCTGACAATCAATTAAGTATCATGTTTTAATGAATTGAAGGTGATGATATTTAATACAGATTGACAAGCGTTAGTAAATTCCAGCGAGATACCGCAAGGACCATGACTGATTTCTTTATCTTTTGATCTCAATTCGTAAATAACATCTTTAAAAAACCTTGAACATTTCGCCTATTGGAATACCCACTAATAAAAGCCACTTGAATTGTGATTTCCCTGGCTTCCTTGGTTATAAACAGCAGAGCCAATAATATTTTTTGTGGACCTTTTCAACCAAAGAAGACAGTGAAATCAAAACCCAAGTGGCTTTTCTTTGCGGCATTTGGACGTCATTTTTCTTTGCATGTAGTAATTGGTCTACATGCAATTGCATAAATATTTGTTTTTTGACGCATCAAAAGTTCCCTTTTCATGGACAAATTGTTTTAATTGTGGTATTTAAAGTGCTTAAGTATTTAGACAGCAATCTTGAGCCAGCTTGTGGCTAAACTTAAGAAAGAGTGAGGTTTGATTTCCGACTTGAAAAGATGTAGTTGTGATTGTAGTTATTGTAGGAAAGTGTTAAAAGGTAGCCGGGGAAATGTCTTACCAGAAGCAGCTGCAGCGAGCAGAAGACACAAAAGTGTAACGCGTCCCATTGTTGCTCGATTCAAGCGAAGAACAGCAGTACGCAAGTTGTTCAAACACTCTTTATACCAATTGCTTGCTCAAGGTTAATTGCTCCTGTTGTTTTTATCTGCCAGATGATTAGATTCAACGATTAAACTTATCTCGCCGTTTGATTGATATCGTTGATTTGTTTTCTTATTTGCTTACTTGACTTTCGGGTTTGTTCGTATTTTTTTTTAGCTGATAAAAGATATTCATCCGAAAGATAGGATTGGGATGAATCTATAATTTGCTTATAAAATATGTTTCCTGTTTTTTTTTGCTGCAATGATTACTACTAAGCATTAACACCGTTCGAAGGACGGAATTTTGTAATATTACGCCAGCCATTTAGCTATTTTGCAATTTTTTCTGGCAAGGAATCAAAATTCGCAGTTTTTCGGTATGGTCTAGATTGAAATTTTGGTTTCTAAAAATATATATAAATCTGTGCTACCATTAGGTTAGAATCAACAGAACCGATATCAAGTGAAAAATGATTGGCTTCAAGGTGAAGTAATGCACAAAATATTGAATGGAACGTCCCAGTATTGGCCGAAGTCATCGGTGAAGAGAAACTGCCTCATAGATCCTTCAGGATTGTCACGAACACGTCATTGTCATCCAGGGCAACAAATTAACACCAGTGACCTCAAGCAATTAAAAATTCACACCAATCTCGACGTGTCAAGATGTTTCAATATTTATCTTGGAATGGCAATGATACAGATGTCATTGAAGAACACGCGAAGATCGCCCAAATCAAACAAATTTTAAGTATTTATTGAATCACGTTGATAAGAATTGCATGATAATAATGTTGACGCATTATTTTTAATGTGCTTCACAAGCGAACGAACTTCCCTAATTATAGGATGAGTGATTTACGCGCTATTCCTCATTCGCTAACTCGGGGTTATTTTTCATCCGGGCAAGGTCAGAGATCTGGGTTCAAATCCAGGTACGGATGCATGTCTTGGGATGTATATTTCGTTTAAATAGTAATACATATCTATAGCGTACAGGTAACGAGTATTTGCATTCAGGTTCGATTCAAAACCAAAGTCCCGTTCACAGTAAACTTAGCCCCAGCCGTAAACTTGCTGAAAATTCGCAAGTCCAAAGCAACTGACGTAGCCGCAATAAATTCGCCAATCAGATTGCCTCTGAACCGGCGCCATTTTTTAAGCTTGTTTCCATCGCTAATTACCTCAAAAGTAGACGATGAGCCCGATCGTTGATCGTTGGAAGTCTCAAGAGAAAATATTAGTTTAGGCTAATCTGACAGCTGACTTGAAACAAAAATCCACGGCCACTTGACTCGACTAACCATCGAAATCCAGCAGGCTGCTGAGGGAATCTTATTTTATTGGTCAACTGTGATGTTGATTGTTGACAATAAATTTGACAGCTGGTTGCAAGTTTTTGACAGTAGCTGTGACAGCTAGTGAAAGTCTCGCTTGCAGATGAACGGTCGTGGATAGAAATCGGTGTCGAGCAGCAAGCCGCGCAGGTAGAACGAGTTCGACAGGAACAGCGACAGCGTCGGGTAGCAGAGGTTATCGGTGATGTTCGGTTGAACCGTGGACCACACGTCGAAGCCCGTAGCGTTCAGGCGGTCATCTGCCAAGCATCACCTAGCTGTCATCCAATCTTGACATGTCAAACTCACAGCCAATGCACGGCTAGGTTCGCTTCATGCTTTACTAGGCTAGGGCTTAACCGAACATTTTTATCGCTTTGTTGACGAATTATGCTGATGAATAAAGGCTGGTTCACAATCAACTTAGCAATAGACATAACTTAAAATAAGCAGTAAGTTAAAAGTTTGACATATGGATCTCCATTAGACTGTCTACAACAAACATAAGGACTTAACTTAGACATGACTTAAACATAATGTTTGACCATGTCTAACTTTTAAGTTACTGCTAATTTTAAGTTATGTCTATTGCTAAGTTGATTGTGAACCAGCCTGAGGTTCAAGATTCAAAAGGCTGTGATATAATTGATTTTGTAGCAAAAAAACTGGAAAAGTTGTAAAAATCAATAGAATAACGTATGTTTTCTAGCGAAGTTCTCAACTGACAACAATGAAATTTTTACACATGCATTGTGTTATAAGGTTCAACATTTCTTGAAAGTTTGGTTGAAATATTTCAAATGGTTCGGCCTCTAGATTGAGTAACGTGATTCGAAAAAACTGAGAATTTTCGTAAAAACTGATTTATTTAAAAAGTTGTCAATAGAATGCGCTGAAAAAAGTATGGGTTCTTAGTTGAGAGAAAGCAAAGATTTTCTGAAAATTTCATCAAAATCAAGTTATTCGTTTAACCTGCAGAGCCAAAAAAAATTCCGGATTTTTTCAGCAAAAGCCTCACCGAATATCGAGATGAACTCGTGGTTGGCGAAGTGCTGGTGTCCGCCGTACGAAACAGTCCGACCAATCAACGGCGCGAAGATGTCGAACAGCGCGTCGTACTCGAGTTGAGAGTTGATCACCAGCAAGTAGGCTCCGTCGGCAAAGCAGGTGTCCACAGCATCGGCCCACGTTTGCGATGCGTTGTAGCCGTAGAACTTATAGAAGCCGTAGCCCTGGATCGGTTGGTAGCCTTCTCTGATCCGAGAAACCAACAGTTGGAAGGATTACCAGAGGGAAAAAAGTCTGCCTGCTTTTCACTTTCTGAACACTCGTGTCTTTTTCCTAATCTTAGCTCGATGGTTTTCAGAGAAACTATTTAACATGGGTATTCAATGCTAAGTCCCAAAAACTCAACCTTTTCCCGACTTTTCGCGAAGCTAGCTGCCTGCTTTATCGACGGTCTAGACTCGAGTGCCAAATGCCAACAAATCGAAACAAAAGAACCAACAAAAACATAAGCCTCATAAAAAATTCCCAAAAACCCAAAAAACTAAACCAATTGACCCTGGTTTTCAAAAAACTAAAACCCGAAAAGTCGGGCAAAGTTAGAGTTTTGGGATTTATAGCATTCATTACTCAGTTAAATAGTGTTTCTGAAAATCCGCTTACTTCCTGCTTACTTCATGCTTACTCTACGGATGACGGATGTATACCTTTACGTACCTGTTTGACAGCCCCAATCCTGATCCATCGCATTTGGCATTGATAAAATAGAGCCAGTCATCTGACCAGGTCGGAGAATGCAGAAATTCTCAGTGAAATCAAGTGATGTTAAATTAAAAGTTAAAGTTGTTGGTATTGCTGTGATTATTGCTTTGGAGGGTTTGATATAACCTAGACAAGAAACTAATTATCTTCAGAGAAAATTACGTCGGATACCCACTGGATGTACTGCCAGTTTGGTGAAAATATTAATGAGCTCTGCTAACTAACAAAGGAAGATAGTGCAATCACAACCCAAATTGCTCTCGCTGACTTAAGCGTGTGGGTAGAATTTTGTATGAATGGAACAAGTGCACCGATTCCCTGCTTTTCAACGTTGAAGCAAGTGACTAGTGAACCTACGGCAGATACAGCTGGCAAATGTAAGGCAGGCTTTCCGAGCAGTCGATGGCTTCTAGGCCTACCGAGTCCACCAAACTGCCGCAGCGTGAGCTTGCCGCTCGGTTCGACGACATCCGCCGGTATCCAATCCGATCCAGCGGCTGGTCTGTGAAACAGAGCAGGCCAGGGCATGTCATAATGTCAAAGTCGAGAAAACTTAAACTTTACACAAAGCTTTGCTGCCTGGGCCCCTAGTCACTTACTTTTTCAGTTTATAATTCTGCTGGATTGGGAAAATTCCAGATTTTGTTTCCAAATGAAGTATATGAAAAAAAAGCCAAAATCCACTCACTCCTGCAGAATTAGAAACTAAAAAAAGTTAGCTAAAGTTAGCTTTATCAACGGTCTAAACACAAGTCCCAGATATGACAAAAAATTTAACAAAAGAACCAACAATTTTACCTACGCCTTCTCAAGAAAAAAAAGAGCTCCAAATAAAAAAACCTATAGATACCTATTATTTGACTCTGGTTTCCAAGTAACTAAAAGCCGAAAAATCTCTTTGACTCTGGCTTCTATTTGAGTGCTTGCGAATGGATCGTGTATCACAGTAGGCCATGATTTGAGTGTCAGATGTTGCGTTGTTCTACCATAGACTGGTTCTACCATATTATTATGGTTCTACGAGCTGCCTTAGCTGCAAGCGTAGCTTCATAGCTTATCTAAAAGCAAACAGCTCGATGTTGAAGCAACCTGCCTCGCACGGTGACGAAGTGTCCCTGGATGAACAAATCGTGGAAGCCGACGTGGATCCTGGACGCCAAGTTGTCCTGCATCAGCTGGAAGATCGCTGCAGCTTCAGCCTCCGATCTCGGCATCGCCAACTGGCTTTGCTGCCGCTGACAAAACTGAAACACACCGAATCAACAGCTAAAGCCATGTGTGATGTTTTAAGCTGTGTTTGTTGGAAGTCATTTCCCTGCAAGGCTTCTCTTTATGGATGAAACAAAACATCCATTGCAAAATAGAACTTTTACTTTCATGAAACCATGATATCATAGTATATTATACCCACTAAGAAGCAGTGGCGATTGAGATTTCCCTATCTTCCTTGGTTATAAACTGCAGAGAAAATAATATTTTTTAGGACTTTTTCAACCAAAGAATACGGGGAAATCGATATATTGAATGGGTTTCTGGTATTATTTATTTAACGTGCATTATTGAAAAAAAAATGCTTTTTTGGGGCATTTAACTCGATTTTGCAAATGGTACCATATTAGACCACCGATATTTCGGTCATCTCTGTCTCAAATTTGAACTTTTTAATATCAATGGATACGTAATTGAATAAGCCACAACATTGCTGCTACAACTTTTTTGATATATTCCATATCGCCCTCAATAATTACAATTATATGAAAAACTACCCCTTATCAAGGATGAAACAAAGGGACGCACCGACGCGATTTCGCGCGAATTTCTGTCCAATGTTCAAGGGGGTCAACTGAACATATCCTAAAAAAATTAGCTTGGGTCAAATCGTAGATTGCCAGGACAAATTGATACCAGAAAGCAAATACTTGTAACAGTAATATGATGGATAAGGAAAGAACACCGAACGAGAAACAAGACAAAGATGTTTACCTTATGAGCCTCCGTCCACGTGAGCGATTCGTTGAAAAACTGATATCGCGACATGTTCGGTAGAAAAACTTTACCACTTTTATGTCTTCCCTCCAGAGCCGAAGACAGACAGACGACAGCAACAGCAGCTGTCAAAACTAACACTGACAAGGCCCGCATGGCTGGTTTGATTTTGATTTACAAAGTTAATCAGGTTTACTGCCTTTGCATGAAGCAGATACTGCTATAAAAGTACATAAAAATGAACACAATGATCAACTAAACTCCTCTAAGGTTATCTAACCAATTTGCTTGTAGAATTTAATGCTACCAATTACAAATGTTTTCAATCACATCTTTGTACATAATAGTTCGAATATCGCCACCGAGCTGGCTTTATCTCCTCAACGAACAATTGATATCGGTTATCAGTGATTTCCATGACCAATGGCACTGATTTAGAAGATAATGGAGAACCGGACTGCACGAAAATTACAGCATTTGTACGACATTATATAATATCGATTGTATTTTTACTTGCTAGAAAAGTACTTCAGCACGATATAAGTTGTAGAGTTCAAACTTTTATTTAATCAAAGGTGGAACGCCTTTAAATATTAACTAAACCACTAAGTCTTCATAATATCAAATACCTGAGTAAGTAGGGTCGGCGTTAAATAATGTAATTATTCTGCTCGATACTAAAACAAATCGCAAGAAATCAAGCTCAGATGTCGTCGATTCCATATTTTGAGGTTGAGTTTGAGAGTTGAGCCCGTCGAAATATGGATTAAGTAAAAGATTGTGGTTGATAAACTTGTAAAGTCTATTCAAAGTAAGAAAAACCTTGTCTGCTCAGCGTTTAGTTGTCAATACGATTGACTTGATGCCAGATACATTTACAGGGCCCGAAATACGTCAATTATTAACTGCATTAGTTGATAAGTGTAATAATAAAGTAGCTAGTAAAATGCTAGAAGCTATGCGAGTGTTAAATAAAACGTTTGGCCACTGTTCTAGTGTTTCATGTTGTGATTTTCAAACACCGCCGCGTGGATTTAGTTTCACGAGTTTGTGGAATGTAATGGCGGACATTTTTTGACAATAACCTGATCCTGGATAAACTTGTATCGTGCAAGCAGCTAGAAACTGCAGTTTGGTCGGATCCTGCCCACGTATACTTTTGCTGAGTGTTAGTATCTATCAAAGGCTATTGACGCGCGGAAAGCGTCGATAGGCCGTTGCACGGTGGACGACGCGACCTCCTCGACGGCGTCCTCTCGGAAGCCGGCGTTGTCCACGCTCCACGCCGACTTCGTGACCTTGACCTGTTGCTGGGGGGACCAGCGCGCGCTGGGTCGCAGCAGGTCAATCCAGGGCCTCTGGAATACGTCCCACCATAGAATAATTCTATGGTCCCACACGGGGATCTTACAAAGACAAGCTAAAAACAAAGCTACAGTGTGAATTTAAACCTAAATGCAAATACTCATTGTATGTACAGTAAGTAATGATTATTAATAACGAAATATCAATGCTCTACAGTCATTTGAGACGCTGCCAAATAACATTGTCTTTCCTCGATACTTAATTTGAATTCACACTGTCAATTTCGGTGCCAGCACTATTACAGATCACGCTCGTTAATAACATGCGATGGCTATTTATTATTAGAAAGCAAATAACTGCAGTTATCATCCGGAAAATACAGCCTGGTGAGATGTAGTGTTCTGAGCCCTACAGCCTGGTGACTGGTGAGATACTTGGACGGGCTGTGTTTGCTTTAATTGTCTGGTGATGATGATGATGATGATGATGATTATGATGGTTGTACCTTTCTCCGGATGGTCTGTACGATCTGGTAGACAGCGAAGATCGGGAACGGAGCGAGCGTCGCCAGGCTGATGAGCAGTCCCAGGACGTCGACCCACGGCGGGAAGTCGTAGCTTCCGTACGAAGCGTCAGTGAAGTCTGCCAGCGTGAACGCCAGGACGCCCTAAAGCCCAGCAAAGACTTATGTTTCTCTGCCAAGCTACAAACCGATCGGTTTGGCAACGTTGGAAGCACTGGTTCTCGTGAGATCACCGGAGCTAAGCAACATCGCGGTGTTGGATGGGTGACCATCATGCACATGATCAGTTCTGTTCGGGAGAGAGGTCGGAGGGTTTGAAGTTAGTACGACAACTTCACTCGCCTTGCTTGTCAACCTCTCGACAGCACGGATTAGCGGAGGAATCCTGTCGTTCGAGTTGTACCGTCCTTCAGAAGGGACGTAAAGCCGGTGGTCCCCTCGGTGCTTTTCGACAGGAGTACCTAGGCTAAGTGTTTGTCATTTTTTCTTTTCTTTTTGACTTGCATTAATTCTCTCAAAACCAACTCTTGACTTGCACACTTGATGCAAGGACTTGTCAGACGGAAAATCTGTCCGCTTTTTTAAACTGTTAGAGTCGATGAAACTCTTGGACCTTGGTTCTTGAATTTGAATCTTATTTCAAAGTTTCAATAGACCTATTCCACTCATTGAAAAGTGACGTCAGATACCCACTGGACGCACTACCGGTTTTGGAAAAATGATTAATTATCTCTGCTAAATAACAAAGGAAGACAGGGAAATCACAACTCGAATTGCTCTGCCTGGCTTTAGCGAGTGGGTATCATGACATAATTTTGATTGAATTTTGATTGAATGGAATCGGTGTATTTCAACCAGAGTGTGAGCCATGGTCAGCGTGCGATGGAACGTTGAGTTCGTGTGTTAATTATGACAAGGCTTACCACGAGCGCCATCGGCGAGACGACGACCCAGAGGATCCACCAGAGCCTCGAACCCAGCCTCGGCAGGCGGATGGACATCTCCCTGACGTTGTCTACCAAGATGCCCGCTCCTGGAACGTCGTCACACAGCATCTCACCATCGAGTACTCTTTCATCTATAATGGCATCGTTTCTAAGATATCTAGATATATATATATATATATATGTCCATAAGGGAAAATTCTATGTCAATAAGACAAAATTCATTGCCCATTAGGCAAAATTCTCCAATCCTCGGGAACGACCACCCCTACCCCTACTACCCCTACTACCCCTACCCCTACCGTAAACGTGTGCAGCGAGCACGAGCTCCAGAAGGCCGATGATGAGGATGGCCCAGTAAGCACAGTTCCAGTCGAGCAGCGTGAACAAGAACACGCCCCCCTGGAAGCACATGGGCAGCGCCAGCAGGAAGCAGACTGCGCATGTGCAGCCGGTCACCGCGAAGGTCCACTTTCGCCAGGCCGGCTTCCGGTCCAGGATGGCCGTGTTGATCGCCTCGATGCCGGCGAACTGTTGCAGGAATCACCGATCGGTTTGCCATGTTGGTATCATAGACGTTAAGCAACATCGCGATGTTGGATTGGTGACCATCATGCACATGATCGATTCTGTTCGGGAGAGAGGTCGGAGGGTTTGAAGTTAGTACGACAACTGCATTCGACTTGCCTATCAATCAACCTCTCGACAGCACGGATTAGTGGAGGAATCCTGTTGTTCGAGTTGTACCGTCCTTCGGAAGGGACGTAAAGCCGGTGGTCCCCTCGGTGCTTTTCGACAGGAGTAGGCTACGTGCCGGCACCGGGTTTCCCCTCCTCCCTGCTAGCCATAGGTTAGGTTCATCATCACCCTTTCATTATAGACCAGCGCCACGGTGCCAGTTGTCAAAACAGTGCGTCGTTAAACACCGGCAATCAATCAATCCAAGTAAACAAGTGCTGCAATTATCCGGAAAATATTATCTTTCATATGGACACTGAGAGGTGGCGCTTGAGATTGTTAGAGTGCCGCCTTAAGAACCTGTAACCAAGGCAGCCACCTGTAAGGCAGCCACCCACCTGCGTGCCGATGCCGAGTATGAAGAGCATGAGGAAGAAGAGCGCGGCCCACAGCTGCGGCAGCGGCATCTGCAGCACAGCCTCTGGATACGCGATAAACGCAAGGCCCGGCCCCGACGTGACCACCTCGTCCACTTCAACCCCGAGTTCATGCGCCATGAAGCCCAGGATCGAGAAGATCGCGAAGCCCGCGTAGACCGACGTCAGCGTGATGACCACCCCGATCAACAACGCATCCCTGCGTAGGTCAATCACCCTCAGCTCGCTGCTAGCTGCTAGGTTAACATTCACCCTCAGCTCGCTGCTAGCTGCTAGGTTAACATTCACCCTCAGCTCGCTGCTAGCTGCTAGGTTAACATTCACCCTCAGCTCGCTGCTAGCTGCTAGGTTAACATTCACCCTCAGCTCGCTGCTAGCTGCTAGGTTAACATTCACCCTCAGCTCGCTGCTAGCTGCTAGGTTAACATTCACCCTCAGCTCGCTGCTAGCTGCTAGGTTAACATTCACCCTCAGCTCGCTGCTAGCTGCTAGGTTAACATTCACCCTCAGCTCGCTGCTAGCTGCTAGGTTAACATTCACCCTCAGCTCGCTGCTAGCTGCTAGGTTAACATTCACCCTCAGCTCGCTGCTAGCTGCTAGGTTAACATTCACCCTCAGCTCGCTGCTAGCTGCTAGGTTAACATTCACCCTCAGCTCGCTGCTAGCTGCTAGGTTAACATTCACCCTCAGCTCGCTGCTAGCTGCTAGGTTAACATTCACCCTCAGCTCGCTGCTAGCTGCTAGGTTAACATTCACCCTCAGCTCGCTGCTAGCTGCTAGGTTAACTTTCACCCTCAGCTCGCTGCTAGCTGCTAGGTTAACATTCACCCTCAGCTCGCTGCTAGCTGCTAGGTTAACATTCACCCTCAGCTCGCTGCTAGCTGCTAGGTTAACATTCACCCTCAGCTCGCTGCTCGCTGCTAGGTTAACATTCACCCTCAGCTCGCTGCTAGCTGCTAGGTTAACTTTCACCCTCAGCTCGCTGCTAGCTGCTAGGTTAACATTCACTCTCAGCTCGCTGCTAGCTGCTAGGTTAACATTCACCCTCAGCTCGCTGCTAGCTGCTAGGTCAACATTCACCCTCAGCTCGCTGCTAGCTGCTAGGTTAACATTCACTCTCAGCTCGCTGCTAGCTGCTAGGTTAACATTCACCCTCAGCTCGCTGCTAGCTGCTAGGTTAACATTCACCCTCAGCTCGCTGCTGCTGCTAGGTTAACTTTCACCCTCAGCTCGCTGCTAGCTGCTAGGTTAACATTCACCCTCAGCTCGCTGCTAGCTGCTAGGTTAACATTCACCCTCAGCTCGCTGCTAGCTGCTAGGTTAACATTCACCCTCAGCTCGCTGCTAGCTGCTAGGTTAACATTCACCCTCAGCTCGCTGCTAGCTGCTAGGTTAACATTCACCCTCAGCTCGCTGCTAGCTGCTAGGTTAACATTCACCCTCAGCTCGCTGCTAGCTGCTAGGTTAACATTCACCCTCAGCTCGCTGCTAGCTGCTAGGTTAACATTCACCCTCAGCTCGCTGCTAGCTGCTAGGTTAACATTCACCCTCAGCTCGCTGCTAGCTGCTAGGTTAACATTCACCCTCAGCTCGCTGCTAGCTGCTAAACACCCACCTGTGGCAGTTGTTGTTGAACTTGTTGTACGATGAAAGGGTGACCAAAGAGCCGCAGCCGATTCCCAGTGCGTAGAAAACTTGGCTGGCTGCGTCGCCCCAAACCCTCGCTTCTAGAAGCAGCTCCCAGCGTGGTGTGATATAGAACATGATGCCCTCGTAGGCGCCAGGCAGCGTGACCCCTGGCAAGCATCAGCCGTCATTAATATATCGGTGCTAGCAGCTAGGAGCTAGCAGCTAGAAGCTAGGAGCTAGTAGCCAGTAGCTAGTAGCTAGAAGCTAGTAGCTAGAAGCTAGTAGCTAGTAGCTAGTAGCTTGTAGCTAGAAGCTAGTAGCTAGAAGCTATTAGCTAGTAGCTAGTAGCAAGCATCAAGCAGCGAGCAGCAAGTAGCAAGCAGCCAGCAGCAAGCAGCAAGCAGCAAGCAGCAAGCAGCAAGCAGCAAGCAGCAAGCAGTTAGGAAGGAAATTTCCGGTCTGTGTGTTAAATGATAAAGAAGGTGCTTGTTTTACCTCTGATGAGCAACGCTGTGAGCACGAGGTAGGGGAAGACGGACGTGAAGTAGACTACTTTGCCGATCGTGGCGATTCCCTTGACGACGCAAAGGTAGGCGATGCACCAAGCGAGCAACAGGCAGACCACCTTGAAATGAACACAAGCAACAGGCAGACCACCTTGAAATGAACACAAGCAACAGTTTTACACAGTTTATTAAGAAGATGACATCGAATTCCCAACCGCATCTGACGTATCATGTAAGTAATCAAGCTCAGTTGTTTTTTATATACTGATTACTGGGCCGTGTAAAAGGTCGTCAAATTCTCCATGAAATCCATCGACTGCTTGTACCGTGTTTATATTCAAGACTGCTGCACAACGGTTTGACCAAACATGTGACAGTGTAAAAGGGGCTTAACACGGTCATAGGCGGTTGTATACAAGACTGCTGTACAAGGGTTAGACAAAACATGTGACAGTGTAAAAGGGGTTTAACACGGTCATAGGCGGTTGTATACAAGACTGCTGTACAAGGGTTTGACAAAACATGTGACAGTGTAAAAGGGGTTTAACACGGTCATAGGCGGTTGTATAAAGGACTGCTGTACAAGGGTTTGACCGAACATATGACCATGTACAAGGGGCTTAACACGGTCATAGGCGGTTGTATACAAGACTGCTGTACAAGGGTTAGACAAAACATGTGACAGTGTAAAAGGGGTTTAACACGGTCATAGGCGGTTGTATACAAGACTGCTGTACAAGGGTTTGACAAAACATGTGACAGTGTAAAAGGGGTTTAACACGGTCATAGGCGGTTGTATAAAGGACTGCTGTACAAGGGTTTGACCGAACATATGACCATGTACAAGGGGCTTAACACGGTCATAGGCGGTTGTATACAAGACTGCTGTGCAAGGGTTTGACAAAACATGTGATTTTGTAAAAGTGTCTTGATTGTGGTCTCTGCAGATCAACGTTACCATCTCCCAGCGCAGACTGCCCCAATTCTCCCAGTCGGCCCCCCGGACACCCATCGCCCCGTCACTGAAACGTGAAACGTCGAAACGTTGGTCCGTTGCAGCGAAATGCTGGAAGATCTACAGATACTTGTCAAATTCCAAAAAAACATTTCGTTCAGTTCACGTATATGCAAATTATTTTCATTGAAATATTGATCTATTTATTAAGCCTTCAATGTAAGGCTTGAAATTATCTAACACTCCTTATTGATAATTAATAAGTCAACAAATAATTGAAAAAACCACTTCTACAATAGATCTATTCCACTCAGAGAAAAATGACGTCAGATACCCACTGGACGTACTACCAGTTTGGAAATAAATATTAATTATCTCTGCTAAATAACAAAGGAAGATAGAAAAATCACAACCCTGTACCTCTACCTGGCTTTAGCGAGTGGGTATCATGACGTCATTTTTAAAGAATTTCGATTGAATGGAATAATATGTGTATTAATAAAATTGAACATGTTTTGGCTGAAATTTCTTATTAGTGCGTTTTAACCATTTTTACTCGATAGTGCGTTGAAACCACTTTGACTCGATAGTGCGTTTTTACCAGCCGCCCACGGTATTGCCTACTCGTATGTTTGCTGCCTCTACGCTCATAATCTTCACCCAAAGCGCTTGTGCACAACACCATGTCCACACATCCAAACCCTCACTTGTAGAACTCCTCGGACGCAAGCACCCGGTCCAACAACCGTCTCAGAGGCACGACGCTGCCGTTTGCCGCTTGGCACTCCAACTGGCTGAACACCTGCATTCCTTGCTCCTCGCAGATGTCTTGGACTCGCCGACACGCGCGATCCACGAACGTGGAGAAGGTGGCGCTGTCGGACGCGTTGACCAGCTGCTGGCATCCGGCGTTGGCGAGCTGGCTGTAACATTCTGCATCCAAGTCATAGAATTCATTCCTTGCAGGTATAGTACTATCTTGCTAGGTGTAGGCTATATCTGGCTGTAGCATTCTGCATCCAAATCACAGTCATCGCGTGCATTCCTTGTGCCTTGCTAGGCGTTCAATGCAAACTATAACTTATCCTGGCGTTTTGCAAAGCTGTGCTATCTACTATCTAAATATAAATATTTTTTATGAAAACTAATGTGTTGAGATTAAGAAAGTAATTACATGGCTTCTTGTCAAGACATCCCTATACTTATAGCTCATATAGCTCTTAGACCCACGGCCTTTCAGGCAAAAGTCAATGCCAAAAAACTTTGTCCATAAGTAAAAACACAGACCTAGGTACAAGTTAACACAACGTTACTTACGTCATCTCACGTAATATCGAGGGGGCTTTGTTTGCCACTGATGCTCAATCTCAAGCGTCAACTGACAGCTGACATATAAAAGAGTAGCTTAGCAGGGGTGATAACTGCACTTGTTTACTGAAGCTTCACCCTGATCTGTCAAACTCTCTCCTTACCGATTTCGCCAAGAGTGTTCCACATTGTAGCAGTAAGATATTTGTTTGCGGATGCAAAGAGACGTGTCTGACTCACTGGGGGTGTTGTATTCATGGAAACACGAGCCCCAGGGCAGCTCTGCGCTGAACGACTGGTAGATGTAGAAGAGGGTCCATGCGATGATGATTTGGTAGTAGACGGTGAACATCGAGATTACTACCAGCGTGCAGTAGCCGAGACCTGCAATGCAGAGGAAGGTTCGTCGGTGAGCATAACGAGGTTTAGCTGCTGCTGCTGCTTCTGCTGCTGCTGCTGCTGCTGCTGCTGCTGCTGCTGCTGCTGCTGCTGCTGTTGCTGCTGCTGCTGCTGCTGCTGCTGCTGCTGCTGCTGCTGCTGCTTCTGCTGCTGCTGCTGCTGCTGCTGCTGCTGCTGCTGCTGCTGCTGCTGCTGCTTTTGCTGCTGCTGCTGCTGCTGCTGCTGCTGCTGCTGCTGCTGCTGCTGCTGCCGCTGCTGCTGCTGCTGCTGCTTGCTGCTGCTGCTGCTGCTTGCTGCTGCTGCTGTCGTTGCTCATGTAGTCAATGACAGATACAGAAAAACAGATCCTCACAGGCGTCTTAGTTGCTTTTTGCCGTTTTAACTCGAATAATTCAAAAATTGGCAGGTAGTACCTTAAATTTTAAGATGGCAGTAAGCGTATTCCAAAATCGGTTGCATGATTCAGTAGCCAAAACCATCTTAATTTAAGATGGATGGGTTTAGAGTGTATTACTAATATGCTGACGGTTTTCCATGTTGGAAACACCGGTTCTCGTGAGATCACCGAAGTTAAGCAACATTAGCTGTTGGATGGGTGACCATCAAGCACACGATCAGTTCTCCCAGTTCAGGGCTTCCCCTCCTCCCTTCTAGGCTAGGTTAGGTTCATCAACACCCCTTCATTCACCAACACCATTAGACCAGCGCCATGGGGCCAGTTGTCAAAACCTTGCGCCGTTAAACACTGGAAATCAATCAAGCCTGTACGTTTTTACCATGAAAGATCGGCGCCATCCTCTTGAAGGCCGTGTTGGGTCCGAGTCCCGAGTACTGTCCCACGATGAACTCGAGGAAGAATATGGGCAGTCCCATGGCGAACATCATCAGGATGTAGGGAACCAGGAACGCTCCTGGAAACCAGACACTTGAAAATCAAAATTATAACATGACGGCTATCCATAATACATGGTTGACCATTAAGGCTGGTTCACAATCAACTTAGCAATAGACATAACTTAAAATAAGCAGTAAGTTAAAAGTTTGACATATGGATCTCCATTAGACTGTCTACAACAAACATAAGGACTTAACTTAGACATGACTTAAACATAATGTTTGACCATGTCTAACTTTTAAGTTACTGCTAATTTTAAGTTATGTCTATTGCTAAGTTGATTGTGAACCAGCCTTTAAGGTCTAGCTGCATTTATATAAAATGCAATCAATTACATTTGAAAAAAATGGTGTGATGAATTTATAAGACATGAATAACAATGATTTTCTAGCTAAAATTGTTATATAAAAATTTATATGAAAAATGTCAATGGAATATTATAAGACGACAATATTTTAGGACTTTACTAAAGACCCGATATGTACTGGATCTAAGATTTACTATGTCTTACTCTGTCACATAATGGCAGCTAGATCTGAAATTTCAACATCACATTTAAAACATGTCTGATAGCACACTGCTTTTTTGATTGATTTTTTGATTTTTTTGATTGATTTTTTGATTGATTGATTGACGACTTTTCCAGCACTTGCTAATCTCTAACTCTTTAGCTACTCCAACAAGCATTTGCTTTTCGCAACAATGTATTTTATTTACTTTTGACTTTCAGTATATCATATAAGTTGATCACTCTAAAAACGATCAGTCATACCCCTATTCCATTCAATCAAAATTCCATCAAAATGACGTCATGATACCCACTCGCTAAAGCCAGGCAGAGCAATTCGGGTTGTGATTTCCCTATCTTTGTTATTTAGCAGAGCTAATTTTTTTTTTCCGAACTGGTAGTACGTCCAGAGGGTATCTGACGTCAATTTCTCTGAGTGGAATATTATTGATTGATATCCCATGCAGTGTCCGTCTTAAGCTTGCAGAAAATCAACCCTCCGACTCTGTACGCACCTCCACCATTCCTGTAGACGAGGTAGGGGAATCTCCAGACGTTGCCCAACCCCACGGCGTAGTTGAGACACGACAGGATGAACTCCAGAGGTCGCGCCCAGCCTCCGCGGTCCGGTACCGGCGTACCCACGTGTTGCTCGCCCATTGCTGACACTGGATAAATACACGGATCGTGAGTAGCATGAGTGCATGCGGAGCATGAGTGTAGCATGCTGTGTTTCAAGCCCGTAGCACGCTGTGTTTCAAGCCCGTAGCACGCTGTGTTTCAAGCCAGTAGCACGCTGTGTTTCAAGCCAGTAGCACGCTGTGTTTCAAGCCCGTAACATGCTGTGTTTCAAGCCCGTAGCACGCTGTGTTTCAAGCCCGTAGCACGCTGTGTTTCAAGCCCGTAGCACGCTGTGTTTCAAGCCCGAAGCACGCTGTGTTTCAAGCCCAAAGCACGCTGTGTTTCAAGCCCGTAGCACGCTGTGTTTCAAGCCCGTAGCACGCTGTGTATCAAGCCCGTAGCACGATGTGTTTCAAGCCCGTAGCACGCTGTGTTTCAAGCCAGTAGCACGCTGTGTTTCAAGCCCGTAGCACGCTGTGTTTCAAGCCCGTAACACGCTGTGTTTCAAGCCCGTAGCACGCTGTGTTTCAAGCCCGTAGCACGCTGTGTTTCAAGCCAGTAGCACGCTGTGTTTCATGCCCGTAGCACGCTGTGTTTCAAGCCCGTAACACGCAGTGTTTCAAGCCCGTAGCACGCTGTGTTTCAAGCCCGTAGCACGCTGTGTTTCAAGCCCGTAACATGCTGTGTTTCAAGCCCGTAGCACGCTGTGTTTCAAGCCCGTAGCACGCTGTGTTTCAAGCCCGTAGCACGCTGTGTTTCAAGCCCGTAGCACGCTGTGTTTCAAGCCCGTAGCACGCTGTGTTTCAAGCCGGTAACACGCTGTGTTTCAAGCCCGAAGCACGCTGTGTTTCATGCCCGTAGCACGCTGTGTTTCAAGCCTGTAGCACGCTGTGTTTCAAGCCCGTAGCACGCTGTGTTTCAAGCCCGTATCACGCTGTGTTTCAAGCCCGTAACATGCTGTGTTTCAAGCCCGTAGCACGCTGTGTTTCAACCCGTAGCACGCTGTGTTTCAAGCCCGTAGCACGCTGTGTTTCAAGCCCGTAGCACGCTGTGTTTCAAGCCCGTAGCACGCTGTGTTTCAAGCCCGTAGCACGCTGTGTTTCAAGCCCGTAGCACGCTGTGTTTCAAGCCCGTAGCACGCTGTGTTTCAAGCCCGTAGCATGCTGTGTTTCAAGCCCGTAGCACGCTGTGTTTCAAGCCCGTAGCACGCTGTGTTTCAAGCCCGTAACACGCTGTGTTTCAAGCCCGTAGCACGCTGTGTTTCAAGCCCGTAACACGCTGTGTTTCAAGCCCGTAGCACGCTGTGTTTCAAGCCCGTAGCACGCTGTGTTTCAAGCCCGTAACACGCTGTGTTTCAAGCCCGTAGCACGCTGCGTTTCAAGCCCGTAGCACGCTGTGTTTCAAGCCCGTAACACGCTGTGTTTCAAGCCCGTAGCACGTTGTGTTTCAAGCCCGTAGCACGCTGTGTTTCAAGCCCGTAGCACGCTGTGTTTCAAGCCCGTAGCACGCTGTGTTTCAAGCCCGTAACATGCTGTGTTTCAAGCCCGTAGCACGCTGTGTTTCAAGCCCGTAGCACGCTGTGTTTCAAGCCCGTAGCACGCTGTGTTTCAAGCCCGTAGCACGCTGTGTTTCAAGCCCGTAACACGCTGTGTTTCAAGCCCGAAGCACGCTGTGTTTCAAGCCCGTAGCACGCTGTGTTTCAAGCCTGTAGCACGCTGTGTTTCAAGCCCGTAGCACGCTGTGTTTCAAGCTTGTAGCACGCTGTGTTTCAAACCTGTAGCACGCTGTGTTTCAAGCCTGTAGCACGCTGTGTTTCAAGCCCGTAGCACGCTGTGTTTCAAGCCCGTAGCACGCTGTGTTTCAAGCCCGTAGCACGCTGTGTTTCAAGCCTGTAGCAAGCTGTGTTTCAAGCCCGTAGCACGCTGTGTTTCAAGCCCGTAGCACGCTGTGTTTCAAGCCTGTAGCAAGCTGTGTTTCAAGCCCGTAGCACGCTGTGTTTCAAGCCCGTAGCACGCTGTGTTTCAAGCCCGTAGCATGCTGTGTTTCAAGCCCGTAGCACGCTGTGTTTCAAGCCCGTAGCACGCTGTGTTTCAAGCCCGTAGCACACTGTGTTTAAAGCCCGTAGCACGCTGTGTTTCAAGCCCGTAGCACGCTGTGTTTCAAGCCCGTAACATGCTGTGTTTCAAGCCCGTAGCACGCTGTGTTTCAAGCCCGTAGCACGCTGTGTTTCAAGCCCGTAGCACGCTGTGTTTCAAGCCCGTAGCACGCTGTGTTTCAAGCCCGTAACACGCTGTGTTTCAAGCCCGAAGCACGCTGTGTTTCATGCCCGTAGCACGCTGTGTTTCAAGCCTGTAGCACGCTGTGTTTCAAGCCCGTAGCACGCTGTGTTTCAAGCTTGTAGCACGCTGTGTTTCAAACCTGTAGCACGCTGTGTTTCAAGCCTGTAGCACGCTGTGTTTCAAGCCCGTAGCACGCTGTGTTTCAAGCCCGTAGCACGCTGTGTTTCAAGCCCGTAGCACGCTGTGTTTCAAGCCTGTAGCAAGCTGTGTTTCAAGCCGGTAGCACGCTGTGTTTCAAGCCCGTAGCACGCTGTGTTTCAAGCCTGTAGCAAGCTGTGTTTCAAGCCCGTAGCACGCTGTGTTTCAAGCCCGTAGCACGCTGTGTTTCAAGCCCGTAGCATGCTGTGTTTCAAGCCCGTAGTACGCTGTGTTTCAAGCCCGTAGCACGCTGTGTTTCAAGCCCGTAGCATGCTGTGTTTCAAGCCCGTAGCACGCTGTGTTTCAAGCCCGTAGCACGCTGTGTTTCAAGCCCGTAGCACACTGTGTTTCAAGCCCGTAGCACGCTGTGTTTCAAGCCCGTAACACGCTGTGTTTCAAGCCCGTAGCACGCTGTGTTTCAAGCCCGTAGCACGCTGTGTTTCAAGCCCGTAACACGCTGTGTTTCAAGCCCGTAGCACGCTGCGTTTCAAGCCCGTAGCACGCTGTGTTTCAAGCCCGTAACACGCTGTGTTTCAAGCCCGTAGCACGTTGTGTTTCAAGCCCGTAGCACGCTGTGTTTCAAGCCCGTAGCACGCTGTGTTTCAAGCCCGTAGCACGCTGTGTTTCAAGCCCGTAACATGCTGTGTTTCAAGCCCGTAGCACGCTGTGTTTCAAGCCCGTAGCACGCTGTGTTTCAAGCCCGTAGCACGCTGTGTTTCAAGCCCGTAGCACGCTGTGTTTCAAGCCCGTAACACGCTGTGTTTCAAGCCCGAAGCACGCTGTGTTTCAAGCCCGTAGCACGCTGTGTTTCAAGCCTGTAGCACGCTGTGTTTCAAGCCCGTAGCACGCTGTGTTTCAAGCTTGTAGCACGCTGTGTTTCAAACCTGTAGCACGCTGTGTTTCAAGCCTGTAGCACGCTGTGTTTCAAGCCCGTAGCACGCTGTGTTTCAAGCCCGTAGCACGCTGTGTTTCAAGCCCGTAGCACGCTGTGTTTCAAGCCTGTAGCAAGCTGTGTTTCAAGCCCGTAGCACGCTGTGTTTCAAGCCCGTAGCACGCTGTGTTTCAAGCCTGTAGCAAGCTGTGTTTCAAGCCCGTAGCACGCTGTGTTTCAAGCCCGTAGCACGCTGTGTTTCAAGCCCGTAGCATGCTGTGTTTCAAGCCCGTAGCACGCTGTGTTTCAAGCCCGTAGCACGCTGTGTTTCAAGCCCGTAGCACACTGTGTTTAAAGCCCGTAGCACGCTGTGTTTCAAGCCCGTAGCACGCTGTGTTTCAAGCCCGTAACATGCTGTGTTTCAAGCCCGTAGCACGCTGTGTTTCAAGCCCGTAGCACGCTGTGTTTCAAGCCCGTAGCACGCTGTGTTTCAAGCCCGTAGCACGCTGTGTTTCAAGCCCGTAACACGCTGTGTTTCAAGCCCGAAGCACGCTGTGTTTCAAGCCCGTAGCACGCTGTGTTTCAAGCCTGTAGCACGCTGTGTTTCAAGCCCGTAGCACGCTGTGTTTCAAGCTTGTAGCACGCTGTGTTTCAAACCTGTAGCACGCTGTGTTTCAAGCCTGTAGCACGCTGTGTTTCAAGCCCGTAGCACGCTGTGTTTCAAGCCCGTAGCACGCTGTGTTTCAAGCCCGTAGCACGCTGTGTTTCAAGCCTGTAGCAAGCTGTGTTTCAAGCCCGTAGCACGCTGTGTTTCAAGCCCGTAGCACGCTGTGTTTCAAGCCTGTAGCAAGCTGTGTTTCAAGCCCGTAGCACGCTGTGTTTCAAGCCCGTAGCACGCTGTGTTTCAAGCCCGTAGCATGCTGTGTTTCAAGCCCGTAGCACGCTGTGTTTCAAGCCCGTAGCACGCTGTGTTTCAAGCCCGTAGCACGCTGTGTTTCAAGCCCTTAGCACGCTGTGTTTTTAAGCCCGTAGCACGCTGTGTTTCAAGCCCGTAGCACGCTGTGTTTCAAGCCCGTAGCACGCTGTGTTTCAAGCCCGTAGCACGCTGTGTTTCAAGCCCGTAGCACGCTGTGTTTCAAGCCCGTAGCACGCTGTGTTTCAAGCCCGTAGCACGCTGTGTTTCAAGCCCGTAGCACGCTGTGTTTCAAGCCCGTAGCACGCTGTGTTTCAAGCCCGTAGCACGCTGTGTTTCAAGCCCGTAGCACGCTGTGTTTCAAGCCCGTAGCACGCTGTGTTTCAAGCCCGTAGCACGCTGTGTTTCAAGCCCGTAGCACGATGTGTTTCAAGCCCGTAGCACGCTGTGTTTCAAGCCTGTAGCAAGCTGTGTTTCAAGCCCGTAGCGCTGTGTTTCAAGCCCGTAGCACGCTGTGTTTCCAACTTAATTAACTTAATTAATAACATACTTGTTTACCAACCTGTTGTTCCCGGTGTTTCCGTCGACGATCTGACAGGCAATGTTTACTAATTCATTGCCCGCTAAACCTTGGAATGGAACAATTAGTTGACACCTTGGTCCACTTGACGTAATCTGTGTCGTTATCTCGCCTGAGTTATAGTTTAATCTGGAATTTTATAATCCGGAAGATCATCGATAAAACTAGGCTGGACTTCGACGTGTTTTTCGGTCCTGGTTTATCTTGTGGCACAGAGGCGTGTGCAGCGATACGACACAGGCCGTATATCTAATTGGTTTCAACCGCCATTTGGTTTTTATAAATATTCCTAAATATATATTAGCACTTTCATTTATTACTATTGAAAATTATATGCTTTTCAATTTGTTTGTGAGGGTCCAGGAGGCTTAGTCAACGAGGACAATTCTCACTTGTTCACTTGTTATTTTGACGAATTCTCTCTCTGCAGTCAGACGTCTAATATTTTCATCACTTCTGTGTAATCTCGATCAACGAAGAAATTGTGCGAGTTGATTTCAATTTTTAGCTGTGACTAGGTAGAAAATACAGCCTAGCATGTAAGTAGAAGTAACAATCATTTCAGACTCGGCTCAATGCGACCGTAAGCCATGGATGTGTGGAGTCGGTATAAAGGAAATATTTATTTAATTATTTATTTATTTGTTATTTGCTGCGAACAATTACATAGTAAATGTGTAAGCCTACTATTAAAGAGGAACTTGGATACATTTAAATAATGTTAATCGACCAATGGCCACATTTTACAGCTTTGTGGTATCATAACTATTAACCCTGCACAAGCCTATTATCTGACACCAACATTTCACAGAGATTAAGGTCTTGCGGGGGTGACGACATTTTAGTATTCTGACACATACAACTTAGCTTTCATAAACCTGTATTAATTGTATTTTATTTAGTTGTAAGTTTATGTACATGACTTTCCACGCTGACATGACTGAATTTTTTTTTTATTGCTATGAAATTGTTCTTATTTTTCATTTAAATTATTATTTGCTATTATTATTATTATGCTATATTATTATGCTATGGCTACCAATGTTTCACTTTTTTTTCAGTAGATCAACAAACCAAAAAACAACACTTAAAGGCAATAATATAGTTTGATAATAAAGAAATACACGAGCCATGCTGCATTTACTGGTCTCTCTAGCATTGATATAGCATGCAGAAAATAAGTTCGACATAATAAATCACCGGGCGGCATTCCAAGTTCCGAAACTCTGAAATAAAAAGCCATACTTCTGCCGGGAAGGCATTCGAGGATTGAATCCTGCGCTCGAGACAAGCCCGCTCCAGCTGGTGCTGGGATGTCATCATTGTTAGATGAGGTCATCAGGTCAGCTTGAGGGATATTCCTCGGTATGTTGAAAAACAAATGGAATTTCCATCTTCAGCATCAGCAACACTGGATTGCAATGTGAAATAATCCCAGTTCACGTTGCTCGCTTGCGTGGACACCGCGCGTGCTGCTCTTCGCTGGAGATTCTGCCTTTTGTTGTGCTTCTTTGAAAGATCTTTGAAGAGATTGCCAGGGATACGTCTGTACCATGGGTGCAATACATTCAGGTATGGGTTAGGTTAGGTATGTTGGTATGTAGGCATCTATCAGTGTTGGGCAGTAATTGAGTAAAAGTAATTGAATTACTGTAATGAATTACTTTTTTCAGTAATTTGTAATGTAATGCATTACATTTAAGAGAAGGTAATTTGTAATGTAATTTAATTACATTATTTTAGGTAATGTAATTGAAAAGTTATGAAAATCCCCAATTACTTTGCATTTTGCCTTGCCTAAAATTATTTTTATAACAATGGACGGATTAAGCAACTATTTTTAGCATAATTTAAATTCCCGCTCTCCTATGTGGCGTCTACATGTCACCCAAAGTCCGCTTCCTCCCCAGCACGCACCGGCCGGCCAGCGCCTTGCTGTTGCTGTTTGCCGGGATTTAGTCTCGCGTGCTTTGACGCGGTGAGGCATGTGAAATTTTCTTCCATGCAGTTTGACAAGTGATTAGCTTCAAACATGTCCGATTCATATGTAGGCGATTGCTTAGAACCTACATGATATTGAGGAGGTGGCCCATGTTAAAGAGGCTCCCTTGGCCAGATTACGCGTATTAACTCTGAGATGAGCTTGGGCAAATTTTCTTAACGGGCTTGACGTGAAAACCATTATATTTGGCAGCAATTGACTTACAAAATTAAAAACACGAAACTACTCAAATAACCGAATATTGTTATCTGGGTATTTGATATGCAGAGAAATGCAAAAAAAAAGTAATTGGAAAAGTAATTGAGTATTTTTTGTAAGTAATTAGTAATGTAACGAATTACTTTTGGTTTTAGGTAATTTGTAATGTAATTTAATTATTTTGAGAGTCATGTAATTGGTAATGTAATTAAATTACTTTTCAAAAGTAATTGACCCAACACTGGCATCTATGTATATGTAGCCGTCAGATAATCGTGTCATGCTCTCAAAATCCACTTTAGTTTTAAACGAATGATGTATTTTTCTTGTGAACTATAAGATTTATAAGTAAACACTTTTAGATAAGATAGAAAATTAGCGAAATCTAGGAAGATTGTAATGTACACCTAATTGAACACTCTCGCTTACCTAATTCACATGTAGTGGACATCAACTTTTTTTTTCGCAGCATGCATGGATATTCATTTCGCATCATTGAATATTCACCATTATAGACAAACATTATACTAACATTTTACCTAAAATTTAAATCATCAGAAAGCTCCACACAACAAAATCATTATTAGTGACACATGGTTAATGACTTTGAATTGATCGCTAAATTAGTTGGGTTATAAGTCCGAGATGACACCGGTCTATGATGAACAAGATGACTATTGTCGTACCTTCGAAGGAAGTAGTTATCAAAGGGCGTATATCATCATTGAATCAATAACACAGGCTGCGAGTGGCATTGGACTTCACAAATAATACATGTTACATAATTATATACAAACACTGGCTTTATTTTTGTGAACGGTAGATAAGGTTAACCGATGATTAGCAAACCCTTCAAGATAAGATAGAAAATGTGCTAAAACTACTTTGATGGTAGGACAGATAATACTTTTAATGATGTTGTTCATTGCTAGTTAGTTGACGTTGATGTCCCAGCTGACGACTTGATATAGAAATCAGCCATCAGCCATCAGCCATCAGCAATCAGCCATCAGCAATTGGAATCAAATCTCCGATCAGATTCCCAACGGAGCAGCGATGTAAACGCGCTTCCATCGCTGGCTCGGCTTTCCGTGCTTCTTGTAGGTGAGCAGATTCTTTCCCTCGGTCGCTTTGCCCCCCTTCACATCTAACACCTTGCCGTTGCCGCTCAAGATTGTCGAGTCCTCGTCGAAAGTCCATTGTTGGTTGGCGTTGCCGTGAGCCTTGAACAGCACCAGGTTGCCCGTCTTGCCGCTGACGTCGATCACAGACCTACAAGGAAGACACACAGAAGACTTTGTTTAGTAAAGATCTGTGAGATCACCGAAGTTAAGCAACATGGGTGACCATCATGCACATAATCAGTTCTGTTCGGGAGAGAGGTCGGAGGGTTTGAAGTTAGTACGACAACTTCACTCGCCTTGCTTGTCAACCTCTTGACAGCACGGATTAGCGGAGGAATCCTGTCGTTCGAGTTGTACCGTCCTTCGGAAGGGACGTAAAGCCGGTGGTCCCCTCGGTGCTTTTCGACAGGAGTATAGGCTACGTGCCGGCACCGGGTTTCCCCTCCTCCCTTCTAAGCTAGGTTAGGTTCATCATCACCCTTTCATTATAGACCAGTGCCATAGGGCCAGTTGTCGAAACAATGCGTCGTTAAACGCCAGTAATCAATCAATCACGACGAAGCTATTGCTTGTAGACTTACCCGTTGAGCTGGCTGTGGATGAGTCCGTTCTGGTAGCGCCAGTGCTGGTTGTTTTGCGCCAAGTATCGAAACAACACGATCTCCGTGTTGTCCGCTTCCTTCGCTTCCTTCACGTCCAGCACCAGCCCCGAGTCGATGTTCTGGATGTAGAATGTCATGTTTGTTGGACGAAGCTGAAACAGCGAGGGTCACGTCCAACATCTAGCCATGGCCAACATCTCACCAGCATGTATCGATGAATAACGCTCTCCGCACGGCAATGTCTCTCAAAGATACTCTTACTGTGTGAATTTCATCCTAAATACAAATACTACTCGTTGAATGACGGTAGACCAAGATTTTAAGTAACGAAATGTTATACTCTTTTATAAGCTGTCAGTTGTGCTGCTTTAACTTCACCCCACGCTGACGGTTCATGAGCTCAACGACGCTATTTCCTGCAGAGTTTCCTGCATTCTACAGCCTGGTGAGATCTTTTCGAACTGTCAAAACCACTGATAATACATCTTAACTGTCCAAAGTGAAGAGAGATATAAGAAAATAATGACCTCAGGCTAGTTCCGCGTTTATCCACAAAGCATTAATAAATTTGATATACGAAATATGTTAACAATGAAATCGTTTGCCTGGCTTGTCAGTAAATAATTAAATCAAATGCCACAAACTCCGAATTGGACCCTGATAAGAAAATAACTCCGTCAACTTACGTTAACGTCTGTACGAGATGCCTAGATATATTTTGTTAACAGAGCGTCAAGCAATGAACATGCTACTAACAACGTGTCGCAGTGTTTGCGTTGCTTACCTGTGCTGCGATGTTCGGTTGTTGGGAATCGATGACTGTTTGATGCTGAGAGGCGATGCTGGGCTTATATCAGTCAGCGAGCAAGGGTGTGATTCCTTTGATGGTGTCATGAGACCTGTCATGGCTGTCACACACCTGTCATGGCGGACGTACACAGAGGCTGGCCGATACAGTGGTGGATTGACTGCACCAAGAGGCAATGACAAGTGACTTTACTCATGACGTAACTCTCATGTATTAACTTATACCATTTTATTTAAAACTTGTAGACGTACAAATCTGTTTCAAAGATAAAATACATATTTTTATATTTGTGGTCATGGCGGGCAATATAAATAAAATTGATATGTTAGTCCTATATGGAGCCAATATACTCTTTTCATTCAGGGGAACCATTCAGGGGAAAATGCCTGCTGCTTGTGATTTCCCTGTCTTCCTTGGTAAAATAAGCAGAGTCTATACACCGATTCCATTCAGCAACGTGACGCGGTCAGACACCCGCTAAGAAAAGCCAGTTGGCTTGTGATTTCCCTGTCTTCCTTGGTTGAATAAGCAGAGGCGATACACCGATTCCATTCAAGCAACGTGACGCGGTCAGACACCCGCTAAGAAAAGCCAGTTGGCTTGTGATTTCCCTGTCTTCCTTGGTTAAATAAGCAGAGTCAATACACCGATTCCATTCAAGCAACGTGACGCGGTCAGACACCCGCTAAGAAAAGCCAGTTGCCTTGTGATTTCCCTGTCTTCCTTGGTTGAATAAGCAGAGTCAATACACCGATTCCATTCAAGCAACGTGACGCGGTCAGACACCCGCTAAGAAAAGCCAGTTGCCTTGTGATTTCCCTGTCTTCCTTGGTTGAATAAGCAGAGTCAATACACCGATTCCATTCAAGCAACGTGACGCGGTCAGACACCCGCTAAGAAAAGCCAGTTGGCTTGTGATTTCCCCGTCTTCCTTGGTTGAATAAGCAGAGTCAATACACTGATTCCATTCAAGCAACGTGACGCGGTCAGACACCCGCTAAGAAAAGCCAGTTGGCTTGTGATTTCCCTGTCTTCCTTGGTTGAATAAGCAGAGGCGATACACCGATTCCATTCAAGCAACGTGACGCGGTCAGACACCCGCTAAGAAAAGCCAGTTGGCTTGTGATTTCCCTGTCTTCCTTGGTTAAATAAGCAGAGTCAATACACCGATTCCATTCAAGCAACGTGACGTGGTCAGACACAGTATGCTAAGAAAAGCCAGTTGGCTTGTGATTTCCCTGTCTTCCTTGGTTGAATAAGTAGAGTCAATACACCGATTCCATTCAAGCAACGTGACGTGGTCAGACACAGTATGCTAAGAAAAGCCAGTTGGCTTGTGATTTCCCTGTCTTCCTTGGTTGAATAAGCAGAGTCAATACACCGATTCCATTCAAGCAACGTGACGTGGTCAGACACAGTATGCTAAGAAAAGCCAGTTGGCTTGTGATTTCCCTGTCTTCCTTGGTTGAATAAGTAGAGTCAATACACCGATTCCATTCAAGCAACGTGACGCGGTCAGACACCCGCTAAGAAAAGCCAGTTGCCTTGTGATTTCCCTGTCTTCCTTGGTTGAATAAGCAGAGTCAATACACCGATTCCATTCAAGCAACGTGACGCGGTCAGACACCCGCTAAGAAAAGCCAGTTGGCTTGTGATTTCCCTGTCTTCCTTGGTTGAATAAGCAGAGTCAATACACCGATTCCATTCAAGCAACGTGACTTGGTCAGACACCCGCTAAGAAAAGCCAGTTGGCTTGTGATTTCCCCGTCTTCCTTGGTTGAATAAGCAGAGTCAATACACTGATTCCATTCAAGCAACGTGACGCGGTCAGACACCCGCTAAGAAAAGCCAGTTGGCTTGTGATTTCCCTGTCTTCCTTGGTTGAATAAGCAGAGTCAATACACTGATTCCATTCAAGCAACGTGACGCGGTCAGACACCCGCTAAGAAAAGCCAGTTGGCTTGCGATTTCCCTGTCTTCCTTGGTTGAATAAGTAGAGTCAATACACCGATTCCATTTAAGCAACGTGACGCGGTCAGACACCCGCTAAGAAAAGCCAGTTGGCTTGCGATTTCCCTGTCTTCCTTGGTTGAATAAGCAGAGTCAATACACCGATTCCATTCAAGCAACGTGACGCGGTCAGACACCCGCTAAGAAAAGCCAGTTGGCTTGCGATTTCCCTGTCTTCCTTGGTTGAATAAGTAGAGTCAATACACCGATTCCATTTAAGCAACGTGACGCGGTCAGACACCCGCTAAGAAAAGCCAGTTGGCTTGTGATTTCCCTGTCTTCCTTCGTTAAATAAGCAGAGTCAATAATATTTCTTGTGACATTTTAACCAAAGAAGACCGAGAAATCAAAAGCCAACTGGTTCTCCTTAGCGGCTATTTGGCTTCATATTTCTTTGAAAATCATATATCTATTGGCAAAGTTTATGCTGGCAGCAAATAATTCATTATTTTAGCTAACCAGTTTCCCCTCAGCATCAAGCAGCATCGCTATCATATTTTTCTGTTGGATAAAAGACAGTTACTGAGACTTGCCCAGAGATCAAGGGATGGGACAGAAGGTATACGCCACTGGTGCATTCAGATAGCGTTTATTTGTAAACCAGGTATTGATCTTTCGTGCGTCAATAGCTCTTATCAGCTTGCAGGCCCTCGAACTATCGATAACAGGAACGAGGTGATGATTAATTTTACCTTCACGAAGAGCTTAGCAACCCAACAATTAGGTGGATGGGTTTTATTTTTAGTCGATGCTATTACAATCTACGATATTATCATGCATGGTGAACATGAAGTAGAAACATTTTGACGTATAGTAATTAGAGTAGAGAAGGTAGATGTGATAGTGAATCTTTGAAAAGGAACCCTAACCATTTTCGTGGTTTTATTAAGATTTCTATAAAAGATTATTGTGAAAGCTAGATATCCCTAGAAAATGATGTTTTGTGTGTGGCGATCCAGGATGCTGTCAACGAGGACCATCGCTACATTGTTGTTCACTTGTTTTTCGTCAATCAAGGAAGTAAATCGAGATTTCGAAGAATTTTCTATCTGCAATCAGCATGTCTAATATTTCCATCACTTTTGTGTAATCTCGATGAACGACATTAAAGTCGTTGTCCCTCGTAACATTAGTAAGCCTGACGATCACGGTTATTCAACAAGTACATCGATTTAATCTCCTTGAGTACTGTTTTCTGTAATCAATGCTAACCTTGTGCCTGTGACTCAAAGATGATTTTGGTGAAGTTTTGATGCTATCTTTGTTTTCCCTGAACTTAGACCCTGTGAAATCACGACTAGACTTCCTTCACCGGACGCTCTGCTGCACTCGTTTCCGGTGAATGTCTCGTGGCTTTGCCAACAATCGTAATATAGACTTGTCAAAATTTTGCCCAAAAAAAATTGAAAAACTCACTTGATTTTCATAAAATTTTGGGTGCCTTAGAAATGAACATAGCCTTTTTTTCAAACTTAAGTCAAAATCTCGTAAAGGATTTTTATTTTGTTTCAATTTTTCGGAAATTTTCCGGTTGATTTTCCTACAAATTTTAGATTTTCTTTATCTCACTGTTTTGTGTTCACATATTTAATTTACCTTATTCATTTTTAACTGTTTGCTTAGAAGTTTTTTTTTACACACTTCCGATGTTCAACAAATTTTATGTTAAAAGACAGGACTGACCCCGCATTGCCGAGTACAAAAAGACAAACAATTTTATTTTATTTTCCATTTTGTAACCTGAGGTTAGATTGCGACGAAACTCCAAAAACACATTACTACTAACAACTGCTACCTACAATTAAAATTTCATCAAAATCCAACGTTAATCATTTGTTATTACAACATTTTATCTTTTTTCACACTTTAAAATCTTAATATCTTTTGTAAATTCAATATCTTACTAAAAGTCCACAGCATATAAGAGATAGCTATTCACTGGGGCTATCCTATTTCATTTGGTTCTATAGTCACATATCAACAGAACTTCCTCTATTTCCTACTTTATTAGAGCCCATGCTAATGGACATGGCCGAAATCACGACTAGAATTCCTTCACCGGGCGCACTCGTTCTACCTACGTCCATCGCCCGGTATATCCGACCAGCCTCGGTAACATTCGCAGCCCCGTAATACCAATGCTATTTCACTCATGCCACAAATACTCAAAGCTGTCATTTTTGCAGATGATGGGGAAATATTAGTGCTATTTAAAAAGTGGTGCCAAATTATTATTTGATGGCCGCTACCACGCCAGTAGCGCCAAGCAAGCAGGGATTTGGTGGCTACTCGGTGTAACGAGCAGTAAACTGTCAGGCGGCTTAGGTGACGTACATTCGGCTTAGTTGCTGACAATTGTTCACTCGTTAACTATCTAATAACCCTTCGTGGCTCGCAAATTAGGAACAATACACAGTAATCATGTTTTCGAAAGCGTCTGGGGACGAGCAGTCCTACCCTACTCTAGATTTAAGTGGCAAACTAATCATAAAGGTACGTCTAATGCAATCTGACGCAGCCATCTAACCTCAAAACGTATTAATTGGATTACTTATTAATTTCAACGTGACGTGAGACACGTCAATAGAATGGATATTATGTAGGACTTGGTTATTTTCATGTCTAACTGGTTTTTCTTCCAAATAGGCCCAGTTGGACGACGATATTCGCCGAATCCCGATCCACAACGAAGCCATCACCTATGACGAACTCGTGCTGATGATGCAGCGAGTGTTTCGCGGGAAATTGTCCAGCTCGGACGAGATAACGATCAAGTACAAGGACGAGGATAATGACCTGATAACGATCTTTGACAGCTCGGACTTGACGTTTGCCGTGCAATACAGTCGCATCCTGAAGCTGCAGATTCTGGTCGGCGGCCGGAAGAAGCTGACGATCGAGCCGCCGCAAGTGAAGAAGATCAGGCGAGAGTTGCAGAAAGTGCGCGACCAAGTCAACTCGCTGCTCGATTCGCTGCAGACGATAGAAGTGTCCGGGGAAGTCAACGGTGAGGATTGGCGTTTGTCGGTTGAATTGAACCTAGTTGCTTGACTAACACGGATGACACACTTTCTTGATGTCTGCTAGCCACTATCGGCCCTCACGGAAATTCTCTGAGGTCAATTGCCTAGTGAATCAACTAACTTTTATTTAGTTGTTTGCTTAGTTGAAAGTTATGTGAGATGACTAGCTGATAATGTCCCTGCAACTGTAAATTCCATCCCTATGACTAACATTTAATTTTCCATTGCATTTGATTGCTGAACTTTAAGGAGAATGACTTATTATGAGACTTTTTCAATTGTAAATTTGTTCTGTTTATTGCTGTTTAACTTGGGCGATGGTAATCCGAATAATTAATAATCTCTGGTGACTAAATTGCAGTGAAATGAACCAATGCTTTAGCCATTGGCCATTAGCCGGTATTGCAACTTCTCTGTACGAAACCCTTGTCCCTAGGGCCCCTATTCACTAACATTTTAATTTTCCAATTCTTTAGAATGAGAAACTGAAAAGCTTAGTGAATAGGTTCCTAATTTGAAGTGCTTCCGAAATCCAGTTTTAAAACAAAAATTTCAATTTCCATTGTTAAAAAACAGTTTAACTTGAGTTTTGGTCTCCATGGAGGTAGAAACAGGACATTGATTTGAATGAAAATTGAAGACACCGAAACTAGTGACTCAAATAAACTCAAATCAAAGGAGAATATTTACCTAGGAAACTCCATAAACTTGAAATACATTCAATCAAAATTCTATCATAATAATGTCATGATACCCACTCGCTAAAGCCAGGTAGAGCAATTTGGGTAGCTACTTATATTTTTTTCCAAACGGTTAGTATGTCCAGTGGGTATCTAACGTCATTGTTCTTGGAGTGGAATAGGTCTATTATCTTCTCTTGATTGTGTTGTGGTTCATCGTAGTGAAACTGAATAACATTTATGATGACTAAGATTCAGTGAAACCCACCATTGCTCACGCTTTATCTAGCCGGGGGTGCGATTTTGTAACTTTTACCGCAGTGAAATGACGTGGAGATCTCCATTTCTGTCAACGTTTTCAACGGAACTAATGAACACCCTATCCGAGAAGACGAGTGACTTCTCTAACGAATCGTTTACAAAATCACACACCTGGCCTTGCAAGAAATCTTTCTGCGAGCATTCCCCTCAGATGCTGTGAGACGCTGTGATGCAACGAATCAACATCCACGGCAGAAGAGGCGCCCAAAGTGACGGAATCTCCGGGCGGACGGCAGATCGAAGCAGACGTCTCCGCCGCTAACCCAGCCTGTTTGCAGATGTCCGTCGGGAGCGTCCCGAACGTCGGGAATCGGGCAGAGGCAGCGAACGCAAGCGGCGGTGGCAGGAGCCGCCGAAGACGGAGCCTCCGTGGCGACGGAGCCAGCAGAGAGGTCAGCACCGTCTTGTTTCAGGCCGGAGAATCGGAGCGCGTCGACTTGTTTGCCGTTGCTAGGAGGTCGCGACTTGTTGCTCTCGCGCGCGGTTTCTAAGAACGATGCACGCTCGGAGAGGAAATAAATCTAATAGAATGCCGGCCGTCCATAATACATGGTCGACCATCAAGGTCTAGCTTTGCTTACTACCTACCATCAATATAAAACACAATTATTTAAATTTGAAAATAAATTAGTTTTAACGGTATAAAACATGATATAAGGGATAAACCACGCGCTTTCAGTCCTACAATCATTTATTAGTTGTCGGGTTTTTAGTACATTAAGCAACAAGTTAAACTTTTATTATTTTCACCCTAGTTTCTTCAAATTTTCAATGGGACGGGGCAAAAGGCATAGACAACATTTCCTACCTTCCTTCACCTGGCTTCTTGATTCCAACTAACATTGCCGAGACCCACTAGCGGTGAGTATCAAGACGTTCCTTGCTTTTCCGGAATAAAATTCACCTGCAAATCTAGAGTTGATGCTTGGTTGCATGTCTCAAAGCTTTCCATTCATCACCTGCTCTTTCTTTGACATTTTGAAGTCATTGGCTTAACTTTGTAGCTCAACCTTTTCTTATATCACTAAAAGCGTAGTTGCCTCTGAATTCAAAACTTTCATTCTATTCTAATAGACCTATTCCACTCATAGAAAAGTGACGTCAGATACCCACTGGACGTGCCACCAGTTAAGAAATAAATATTAATAATCTCTGCTAAATAACAAAGGAAGACAGGGAAATCACAACCCGAATTGCTCTGCCTGGCTTTAGCGAGTGGGTATCATGATGTCATTTAGATAGAATTTTGATTGAATGGAATCGGTGTATTACAATTTCAAACAATAGCTCATCTTAACTAACATTCCCAAGAGGTAATTCTTAACCTAAAAAAAGTCCCAGCTCTGTAACCAATTAAAAAGAATCCCAGTACGGATACAAACTCTAGAATTGATATTCCGTTATTAAGAATCAATAAACATCAATTTGTGCATGCATTTTTGCAGCAAGACTCAAATCTTGTGAAACTGAGGCCAGTATTTGTGAGAGTAGTGCATCTTTCTTAACCGGCAAGAGAGCGAGTCTAGACTTCCTGGTTGGCCATCTTTGTGTTCGCCGCCACCGACCAATGGGCTTGCTTAGCTGACGTTGTTTCCGCGTGTCTGTTGCTAGGGGGCGGATCCAAGGAGCGTTGCCCGGCAACCAACAATCACAACTCCAAGGAGTTCGACCCGCTTGAGAAGAACGACGACGACGACGACAAGCCCGTTGCCAGGGACAACGCACCCGAACATACGGATGGCCGTGAGTTGAAGCACACGGGTTGTGCTGCGATTGTTTTCAGAATAAATATTTTACTGGGTAATGAATGCTTAGTGCCAAAACTCAAACTCAAAGGAAATCTGCGTCATTTATTTCGCCATCAATTGGAGGCCGATCAAACTATCGTTGACGCTGTCCGGTTTCTTTGTCCGATGCAACGTTAGGGCAACAAGTTTGTTGTGAACGCTCTTATGTGCGTGAGTACAAATATTTTATGTTAATGTCTCAGTCAACGGCATGAGTTTGTTGTGAATGGGCCTTGAGTTTCATTGTAGATAGCTTGAAATTCCGCCGTTGAATTTGTATGACGCTGTAATTTACATGGTGCTATTGATGCTGTGAAGATTAGACTGTTGTCTGATGCCCTGTAGCTCCACCAGCTCCACTAACTGCCTTTAGCTTAACATCACTTGAACTCGGAGTTAATAAACTGGTAAAACTGGACCTAAGGCATGTACCAAAGTGGAGGACTGTTGATTTACGCCGTTGCATCTGTTGTAGCCGCCGGCAACGGACAGTCGGACGCCGGCGTCGGCAACGTTGGCGCACCTGAAGTCCTCCGCCAAAACCCCAGCCCGGCCGCGCTGCCCCAGCAGCAGGTGTACCAACCCCAGCCGCAGCCTCAGCCGCAGCCTCAGCAGCAGCCGCAGCAGCAGCAGCCGCAGCAGGTGTACCAACAGCAGCAGCAGATGGAGCAGCAGAGTCCGTCCCCGCAGCATCAGCAGCAGGTGTACCAACCTCAGTCGCGATTCGGTGAGTTTCCCCGTCGTTACAGCGGGTCTACCAACCCGCAGCTGCAGCTATGTTCCCGTTGAGATATCGCGGACAGGTGGAGTGGGAAGTAGAGCAGCAGTGTGATTCTGTTAATACACCTATTCCGTGCAATCAAAATCTTATCAAAACGACCCCCTAGCAACAAGCTCGTGGAAACAACGTCAGCGAGGTTAGCCCATTGGTCGGTGGCGGCGAACACAGGGCCATCCAGGAAGTCTAGACTCGCTCTCTTGCCGGTTCAGAAAGATGCACTACTCACACAAATACTGGCCTCAGTTTCACAAGATTTGAGTCTTGCTGCAAACATTTCTTGGTTAAAGAGCTGGGACTTGATGTTATCAGGCTTAGCTATTGTTTGATATTGTAAAACACCTATTCCATTCAATTAAAGTCTTTAAAAATGATGTCATGATACCCACTCGCTAAAGCCAGGCAGAGCAATTCAGGTTGTGATTTCCCTATCTTTCTTTGTTATTTAGCAGAGCTAATTAATATATTTTTCCAAACTGGTAGTACATCCGGTGGGTATTTTACTGAAGGTAGGTGTATTCTTGATGAAATGGTAGGGACTCAATGTGGGTTTATTGGAATTCGACAATGTTAAATTTCTTAAATCTAATGTTCATTCAACAAATTCCGTAGGTATTGCTATTTAGAAAATGATAATTTGTAAGTTTGCTGAGAATTGCAAGGCAGTGCTGTGACTTTCAGGCAGTGCATAGATTGAAAATGGCCGAATTGCAGTGTGAAGCAGTTGGTTGGGATTCTGATCTAGAGTTTGTGCTTGAGATGGAGAAGCTCAGAATAATTAGTGATCCTAGTGACAAGGGCTAGGTATATTAAAGTGATGTTTGCAAAATAGTGTTTCGCAAGATATCCGTGCATTTGGGTGACAAATCTGGTATTTAACCTACTCTAACCTTGCTTCTAACCACAGCTGATAATTTTGTCATTGAATTTTTCTTGTACATCATTTCTTGTTCTTGTACAGAACAAGGAATCTTCCTTGTGTTTTTCTATAGAAGCTGACAATTACTGATGATTAGGTACCCACAAGCTAAAAAGGAGAATAAATGCATTAGTTCTAGTTAACAAAGAGCTCTAATCCCTCCTTGAACAGTTGAAGAGATGATGAGAAGTATGCAAGGAAGTTTTAAGAACAGATTAGATTGCTAGTTGCAATGGTAGGGACTCAGAAACAAAACACGAACATGTCCTACCTCTGATTGAAAAGTTAAGTAAATGCCAAGCATACCTTGAGATAGCTTAAATGCCACATCACGATCTCCCATCTTACCAGGCTGTGGAAAAATCAGGCGACAGCCCAATTGATAAAGAAAACCTGCAAAGATACTCTTTTATGTGTCAACTGTCAGTTTACACTGACACTGGGTTCAGAGACAATCCAACTGGCTTATTTCTTACACTGCTAAGTCAGTTGTTTTAGACAATGGAATAAAGTTAGCACGTGTGTGAACATTTAATGCTGGGTTGCTTGTGATGGCGCCTGTAACCTGTGTCTATCATCAAAGAGTTAGAAACTGTTTTCTCAACAAAGAGCTGCCCTGTCTTCAGAAAAACTGGGGTGTTGATTGCTAAGCTAACAAACTCAAACTTTTTCTGACGATTCGCGAAGATGTGCTGCCTGCTCGAGTTCAGGCCGTTGATAAAGCAGGCAGAAAAGCTTTGCGAAACATTGGGAACAGATTGAGTTTGTTAGCTTAGCATTCAAGAGTTTCTTTGAAAACTAACGTGGTAAGATTAGGACAAGACACAAGCATTGAGAAGGTAATAATCTGACCTGCGTTTGTTGTTGCAGGCATCCCGCCAGCGGGGTACCCGGGACCGGGACCGGTGGTGGCGGGAGGAATGTACGGAGGGGCGGTGGCGGGGGTGGCGCCGCCGGGGGTGGTGACCCCCACCATGGCGCTCCCACCCCAACAGCAGCAGCAGCAGCAAGCCTACCCCATGCAGTTCAACAACCCCTACCAGCAGCCACAGCCTGCGTGAGTTACAGCCCTCTGCCTGGCTTGCCCTTCACCCTGCCTGGGCTTTTAACTGGTTTAGATATTTTACTGGTCTGGACATTTAACAAGTCTGGACATTTAAAAAGTCAGGACACTTTCCCATTCAGGATGTCCACCTGGTCTGGACTTATAACCAGTCTGGACATTAATCTGGTCTGGGCTTTTAACAAGTCTGGACACTTTCCCTTCCGGGCTGTTCATTCGGTCTGGACATTTATGTGGTCTGGGCTTTTAAAAAGTCTGGACATTTATCTGGTCTTGACATCATTTAACCGGCCTGGGCATTTAGCCGGTCTGGACATTTACTGAAAGCGATGTAAAGCACTGAGCCGTGGACTCGGTGACCTGATTTGCTAGAGAACTTTTCCGAGAAGCTTGCAGTTGTGAATTGTGATGCTTTGTCTCCTCACGAGCTTCCTATTGAAGTATCTCACTATTTACCTGGTGAAGAAAGAAGTAGAACTACTGTTCCATGGGATGGATTATGGATGGACGGATGGATTACCGAATTCCCCGCTTACGTTGCGTTTGTCGTTGCGAAGCCGTCTGCAGCTTAGGTTGATAACCGGCCAATTTCTAGCTCATTGACGTACCGTGTCTCAAAGACTTGCTCCTTTCTCCACGCTCCTCACTACCCATTCAAAGAAACGTAGTGACGAACAAATCCACCTACTTGCGACGGCTCTCTGTGTGACGCTGCGATTGTTTTCCGCGCAGGTACATCACGGGCGTTGTTGCGCAGAAGCCCCCCCCCTCCCCCGTTTCCCAGCCGCAAGGCTACCAACCCGACTATCAACAACAACAGCAGCAACAACAGCAACAGCAGCAAGGGAACTTTGGTCCGCCCAGGTTCCAGGGGGTACCAACTGCGCAACAGCAAGGGATCGCTAATCCGTACAGCAAAGGCAACCTGTATCGACCACCCTACTAACTGGACAACGCGGCCTAGTAACCAACTTGACAACGCGACATTAGCTAACGTTCACCATCATCAACCGGCTGCATCGCAATGATACATCGCGTTCCGGGTTTTACTGCTGTGAAGGAATCTGTGTAGACCGACTTGGAGCGCCGTCGAAGAATACGTATTGAGTGTCCTTCCTTTGGATTGCCAAGCTGCGAATTCGATGCGGAGATTTTCGGAGCGTTGTGTGTCGCGTCGGCAGCCCGTTCGTCGTGCAGACGTCGACTCTGTGCGCAAAGCAACACAACGCTGCAATCCGTCGTGTGCATCGCCAGTCCGTCGCGTCGGCAGCCCGTTCGTCGTGCAGACGTCGACTCTGTGCCACGCAAAGCAACACAAAGCTGTGCAATCCGTCGTGTGCATCGCCAGTCCGTCGCGTCGGCAGCCCGTTCGTCGTGCAGACGTCGACTGTGCGCAAAGCAACGGACATGCTGGCAATCTATTGTGTGGACAGCCAGGGAATTATTAGATGACAACTTCTACATTCTTTGTTTTTACTGTTTGAATGATTTCTATCGTGATTTATTTTCAGTGATCAGATTCAAGTTAGTAGATTTGATTTCGGGGTAGATTTATATTTAATTTATTACAATGTTCAGCATTGAAAATGACTAATTCTTCTTCTAGGTTTGCATAAAACTCGAATTTTTTCAACAGATGCCTGATATTTTAAAGGTCTGATGAAAAAAATAGTTGATTTTTCCATTATTTGGGGAAAAAAAAGGTGTTAGTCATAAGAATTATTTTATAATGTGTACACCTTTGTGGAATGATAATGTATTGGTCGAATGTCCTGAAGGAAATATACTTAGTGGAGGATTGGCTAGCAAAAGGATCAAAATAGACACTTTTTGATCCAGCAATGGGAACAAACAAATGATTTAGGTACTACGTTACGGACTCCTTAGGGGCTGCCGATTGAATTTCTTCAACTGAGATGGAGTTTTACATATTTTGTAAGCTAGATTACCTACCTGGCTTTGTGTATAGTAACCTGGCTTTTCTAGTTTGGGTCTGGTTAGCTTAAAATTCCTTTGTTTTATTGATTGAAATTCTAGATCTATGTATGCATTTGAAACAATAATCAGTCAACTGTTTGACTCGGATTATTAACCATCGTCCATCATAGAGTTGAAAGTTTCATGAAGTCACAATAACTAAACTGAAGATTAAGATTAACGTTCCCAACATTATGATACTGTTGAAAGAAGTAATTTAATTTAATGCTTAAATCTCAGTTATCACTCAGTTGATTTTAAAATATGTTCTGAAAAGACATTAGTATACAAACTATGTTTTTAATAATGCTAGGTTTCGTACGCTTTATAGTTTTTTGGATGTAACGTATGCTTGGTAAAGCACCGTACTATGTGTACATAAGACCTGAGAAATCACACTTCTAAATGCAGGGACTTAGACGGAAGGATCGGAATTCGGAACACACCTCTAAGAAACACGGGTTTCGTGCATTAAGTAATGTAACTTTATTGACAAAATTAATACTTGTTTCAATCATTTTTCTACGTCTAGCCTAATCACAACTCTACCGCCTAAAGTATATAAATAAATTACAGCTAAAATAAATAAATAAAATATGGTAATCATCAATACTCCAATGTTTTAATATTCGCAAATGGAAGGCGCGTTGTGAAGCTTGTTCGGAACGCGTCTTCTCTCGCGGTGAACTTCAAAACGTAGTGAGTATTCTTCTCATTCTTTTCGCTGAGCTCGTGCCCAGCTGAGTTTATAGACGGTTAATAAATACCTGATTATTGCTAAAAGACTCGTTACTCTGTCTTGCCTCACAAATCCTCGAACGAGATCCGCCATTCCCGATCGTTGTTATTATCATTATTATTATTATTAGGTACCTGCTGTGAGATTGTGAAGTGACTCGATTTGATTCAATGTCTGTTCTGTCTACGGAAAGAGAGCTCGTGAATATTATGACTAAAATAAACTAGAAACAGAATCAGACAGCGCTCGGTCTTGCGACTGTTCGCAAGCAGACACTGCACACCTAATCATCTACCTTAGCGATTCCAAGGACAGACACGCCTGTCTCTTGTTTTGTTTTGTTGTTTAAGCAGCTGTTATCGACTAAGCAAAAATAAGTTAAGTCTTTATACTTCCGCGAAGAAGTCGTTTGAATTCAAACCAAATATCGCACTGTTACGATATTGGAAACTCTGCCCAAATAGCGTTGTTGAAAAAACCTGAATCGTCAGTGAAGTTAAAGCTGCATAGCCATCTTGGTAAAACTCAAAACAACGTTACTTTCGCCATCTCACGTAATATCGAGGGGGCTTTGTTTGCCACTGATGCTCAATCTCAAGCGTCAACTGACAGCTGACATATTAAAGAGCATCTTTTCCAACATTGTAAACAGTAAGATATTCGGCGAAACCTCATCGTTCGACAAAAGCAAGCGTCGACTACGTCATCCTCTCCTCGCGTTCCACCTTCTCCGTCGCCGCCCGCTCCGTCGTGTAGATCGGCTTGAACCCTCCGAACAACTCAGGCTTGAAGTTCTCGAAGTCGAACACCGTCTTCTCTACGCCCTCCGCTCCCTCCTTCCGGTCAGCCCCGGCCCCCGCCTCACCCCCGCCCACAACACCGCCCCCACCCACCACGTTCCACCCCTGACTGACGGGCGCCGCGTCCACGTTGGTGCTCGCCATGAACGGCGCCTGGAACCCCTCGTTTACGACGTTGTGATCTCCGCGCTGTGGCAGCTTCTCAGCGTGCACCGTCCCCGGCCGGCCAGCCTGCGGTATCGTGTGCATCACTGCCGACAGCGTGAACTCCGACCCCTCCGAACCGACCACCGCCTCGTGGCTCGGCCGCACCGTCTTCAGCGTCACCGAAATGGGCTCCTCCTTCTTCGTGACGATCCGCGGCTCCGAGTTCCCTGACAGCAGCGACCAGAGGCTGTCGGCCACCGTTATCGGCTTGTCCTTGCCCGGCGCCGACTTGGTGGCGAACGGCAGGTAGTCTTGCAGATAAGGCACGCCAACGGGCCCGTTGTACACTTCGGCCTCGATGCGACGGTCGATCGAAGTCTCCGCCACCTCCGTGTTGCCTTCTTCGTTCTCCGCGTGCTCCCTGCGTTCTTCGGGCTCCACCAGCGCGTAGGGAAACTCGTTCTTCGAGGGCGGCCTCGCCGTGGGCAGACGGACGACGGGCAACGTTCCTCGATCCTTGGCCGGCGTCAGCAGCGGCTCGCGCAGCGCCGACGGCGGCACCGGCGGCTGGGACCCGCGCACACCGACGACCACCTCGCGGTCTCCGTCCATCGCCGCCCCTGACGCCGCCTTGCTCGGATAGACGACGAACACACCTGGCCGCCGCTGCTGAGGCTGCTGCTGCTGCTGCTGCTGTTGCTGCTGTTGCTGCTGCTGCTGTTGCTGCTGTTGCTGCTGCTTCATCATCTGCAGCGTGGTGGGCGTCTCGATATGTGCGCGTCGGTGCACGAACGGTCTCCGCGGCGGGGAGGCGTGGAACGTGTCGTGGCGGTCCATGGCTGCTGACGACGACATCGGAGGCTGGAGGCGTTCTAAGGGTCGCTCCAGCAGCGGCGCGCGGAAGTGGCCGATGCGTTGGCGCTCGTTGGCGTTGGGACGGAACTGCGGCAGGATGTTGGGTAGGGTCGAGGCGCCGTGTCGACGGTTGGGGGGCGGGCGGTGGGCCGGGGGACGGTCCCAGCGGCCGGGCGCGGGGGGCTGGAGGTCTTGCGCGGGCGGTGACATCGGTGGGATGCTGCCTTCCGGGGTCTCGCGGAGCGGCGGGTTGGGAACCTCGCCGGGTTCGCGCGTCAAGTCGGGCGAAGGTCGCGCGCTCGAGATCTGTGGGCGAACGGAGAGGCAGCGGTGCTTTATTACTTGTACTCATCTTAGCACGCCAGTGGCTTGCAAAGATCTGCTTTCTGAAGATATTTTTGTGCGTCGGTCACAAAAAGTATTTGAACTAAGTTTGTGGATAAACTACGCCGTCTCGGAAAGCAGTGCTCAAATAATTGATGTGGTTTCCGGTTTTGTGGTTTATTCGAGGAGTCATAGGAAATTGTTGGTTCTTTTGCTCGGTTTTCTTTCATATCTAGGTCAGACCCGAGTGTATGGACAATTCAAGTCAATTTTGTTAAAAATGAAAAAACTGTGAGGAGGTTATATTATATAGAAGCAGGGTGGAATCTTGAACTAAAAATGTAAGTAAAATGGGAACGGAAAACTGGGAATTTCCTGACTTTTCACATATCATCGACACACAAGGTTCCAGTATTTTCCCAATCTTGGCTCGTTTAGTTTCCAGGAAAACTATTTAACTATAGTTCAGACTTGAGACTTGGGAATTTAGTTTAGACCATTGATAAAGCAGGCAGCACGGCTTAGCGAAACGTCAGGAAAATTCTGAGTTTGCACTAGCAAAACACCTATTCCATTCAATCAAAATTCTATCAAAAAGACGTCATGATACCCACTCGCTAAAGCCAGGTAGAGCGATTTGGGTTTGGATTTCCCTATCGTCCTTTGTTATTTATCAGAGCTAATTAATATTTTTTTCCAAACTGGTAATACGTCCAGTGGGTATCTGACGTCACTTATCTCTTAGTGGAATAGGTCTATTAGCATTCAATAACCTGGCTAAGTATAAATTTATCCAAAAAGTGACTTTTTTGAAAAACACGTGCAGCCCGCTCGAGCCGACCTTCGTACAGCCACTCGCCACGACTTCAACTCACCTCTGGCCTGGCCTGTTGCTCCGCCGGCGCCGGCACCTTGCCCACGTGCACGACGCCCACGCTGCTCCCCACGCCCTTCACACCGCCCTCGTGCAGCGACACCCCTATCGGCACGTCGAACGTCTGCTCGTCGTCCGGAGCGACCACGCGTAGCGGCACCGGATACGCGGCCTGTTCTCGGACAGGGAATCCGTTGTCTCGGACGGGGAATCCGTTGTCTCGGATGGGGAATTTGTTGTCCGGGCGGCTGGGGAAGGGTCTTGTGCCGACACCTTGTGCGGCTACAACGTTATCAGGGCGGACGGGCAGGACTGAGCCGCGCACGAGCGCGTTCTGAGCCCCGGTGGCTCCAGGTGGTCGTTGAGAGCCGGGGACACGGATCGTTTCCTCGGCAACGCTGTCGCTCACTTGGATCGCACTCGACGACGATGAGGGGAACTTGACGTGCGATGATACCTGGAACATGGAGGTTGAAGTTCGGATTTCTACTAGGTGACACGTTTTCAACTGTACTGATTTGCGCGAGCTAGGCTGTAGGATGCAGGACACTCTGTCAGCTAACATCTTACTGTTCTAATGCAAGCCATTCTGCCAGCAAACATCTTACTGCTATAATGCAGGACACTTTGCCAGCAAACATCTTACTGTTCTAATGCAAGCCATTCTGCCAGCAAACATCTTACTGCTATAATGCAGGACACTTTGCCAGCAAATATCTTACTGTTCTAATGCAGGAAACTCTGCCAGCAAACATCTCACTGTTCTAATGCAGGAAACTCTGCCAGCAAACATCTTACTGTTCTAATGCAGGAAACTCTGTCAGCAAACATCTTACTGTTCTAATGCAGGAAACTCTGCCAGCAAACATCTTATACTATCTTACATATCTTACAATTGTGAGTTGAAGCAAGCATCTCCTAACATCCAACCAACATCCCTGCAGTGGAATTCTGTTAATCGGTGACATGCAGATTCATTTGCCATTATGTTGGTAATCGTATAATGACTACTAGCGCTGTGCGGACCGGGTTATAGTCGAATTAAACAGACTAAACCCTCCCAGCAATCGGTCTGTCTCCACTAAGAACTCACCTGGAACGACTGTGAATTCCACGGCTCGGCCGGCTCCTTGAGGAACTCTGCCGGCTTCGCCCTGGGCGGTTCCGCCCCCGCGACCTTGAAGAAGTCCGGGTGCACCGGCGCGTTGGGGTACGCCCACCTGTTGGGCGTCTCCTGGGGGATGGGCTTGACGGGCTGTCGCGTCACCAGCTGGTCGCCCGGACCGTAGATCGGGCGGAACGGCTCTTCGGAGAACACGCCGTACGGACTCTGTTTGACCGCCTGGTTCTGTCCGGTGGTCGCAGAGTTTGGTCCGTTGGGTACTGCGTTATTTCCATTATTTCCGTTGCTTACAGCGTTCTGTCCATTATTTCCGTTGTTGAACGCGTTCTGTCCATTCTGTCCGTTGTTGACAGCATTATTTCCATTATTTCCGTTGTTGGCCAAGTTCTGTCCGTTGTTTCCGTTGTTTACAGAGTTCTGTCCATTCTGTCCGTTGTTGACCACTTTCTGTCCGTTGCCTTGCTCGTTGTGTCCATGAAATCCGTTGTTAAACACCTGGTTCGGATGCTGCGGCCCTCCACCGTTAGTAAACACCTGCTGCGTGGTGGCCGACTCGCCGACAAACACGTTCTGCGTCGTCCTCACGACGTCCACCTTGTTGGTCGTCGGTTCTTGCGGCTTGCCGGCGGTCACGCTGTAGACAATCGCCGGAATTGTAGACGTCTCCGCGTAGACGATGTTTCCCTGTTGCTTGACGGGGACCACCGCCTCCTCGTACTCGTAGTCGTACGTCTCCTTGGCAACGTCGGTCGCCTCCTCATTTGCCAAGTAGCTACCGTCGGTTGTGGTCTTCTTCGTGTAGAAATCATCCCGCGGCCTTAGTGTCGTTGTCTTGGAGATCTTGTCGCCGTATCCCAGCGGCTTGGTCGTCGTGGTAACGCCTCTGTTAGTGGTTGCCACGCCTTTGGGCGTCGTAGCAACCACCGTGGTCGTCGTGGCGACCACGGGGCGCGCACGCGTGGTGTAGTACAGCGGCCGGTTGGTCGACGCCGGCGGTGCGTACGGCTTGTGATTGGTCTGTTTCTCGCCCGCCGTGCCTTGCACTTTGGTGTTGGCGTACGAACTCGAGATGAGCGGGTAGTCGATGTACTTGTGGTTCTGATGGTCGGCTACCTTGTTGAAGTCGTTGTAGTTCAGCGGCAGACTGTTGAACGGGTTGTGTTTGTCGTGGCCGGGGCTGCTGAGGATCTTGCCGTCCTTGCGGTCGATGCCGTCGCTGTCCTCGTAGAAGTAGTCTGCATCGTCGGCGGCGGCGGGACGGGCGTCGAAGTCGACGTCGCCGGTCACCGGGTGCTTGTCCAGGTAGAAGGGTTGCCCGTTGTTGACGGCGTTGATGCCGTGACGGGCGAAGGTCAGCGGCAGCGCGGTGGGCGCGTGGGCCGCCATCGTTACTTCCGGCGTCGTCGAGACGACGACGATCGGGGAGAACGTCTCCTCGGCGGTGGCGATCGCTTCGCTGTACTTCGTCTCCGCGGGCTTGACGGCTTCGAAGCGGACCACCTCGATTTTGTCTGTTTTCTGATTGGCCAGCTTTTCGCTGTCGACGTTCACATTGGCCAGCTTTTCGCCGTCGGCGTTCCCATTGGCTATTGTCTTGCCGCCATCGTTCCCATTGGTCAGCTTTTCGTCGCCAACGTTTTCATTGGCCGGGATCTTGTCACCAAGGTTTCCATTGGTTGGTGTCTGGCTCCCAACGTTCCCATTGGCTACTGTCTTCCCGCCAAGGTTTCCATTGGCTACTGTCTTCCCGCCAAGGTTCCCATTGGCCGGCGTCTCACTGCCAAGGTACCCGTACTGGCCGCTTGACTCGTGATACTCGGCCGAGCTCTGCGTGTCTCTGAAGATGTTGGGCGATGGCTGGTGTTGCTTCGTATGCTGCTGCTGCTGCTGCTGCTGCTGCTGCTGCTGCTGCTGCTGCTGCTGCTTCGGCTGTTGCGGCGGCACAAGTCCAATGGAGAAGTCCACGTACTCGTTGGAGTCTGTGATCAACTCGTCGTCCTTGTGTCCTTCGGGACGCTGCGTGCTGACGAAGTCTTCGTACTGAACGGGCACCGGATCGTCCCGGTAGTTGTAATGGCCGTTCTCTCCGCGGTAGACATCTTGATGCTCTACAGGAACCTCTTTGTCTTGCTCTTCCGCGTCGCCAGGTTGGTATCTTGAGGGTTGATGATGGTAGTTTGCATCTTGTTGCTTCACGGGGACAACCTTGTCTTGGTCTTCCGCGTCGCCAGGTTGGTATCTTGAGGGTTGATGATGGTAGTTTGCATCTTGTTGCTTCACGGGGACAACCTTGTCTTGGTCTTCCGTGTCGCCAGGTTGGTATCTTGAGGGTTGATGTTGGTACCCGTGCGTAGGACCGTTGGAAATGCGGTCGATGTCATGCCCGCTGCTGTCGGACGTTGTCGGCTTGTGTTCGGACGTGGTCGGGTTCTGTTCGGCGAGGTACGGCCGCTCGTCGTACTTGGTAGCCGAGTCGTTGAGCACTTCCTCGAGCAGCGAGAAGAAACTCATCGAGTCGTCGTCCTCCGGTTCGTCCGTCGTCACCTTGGCCGGGGCGGCGGCGGCCAAGGTCAGGGTCAGCGCCAAGGACAGCGCCAGGGCGACGCGCATGGCGGCGCTGGAACACATGGGGAGCGTTGGCGTTAGACCGACAGCATCGTATGTCATGATCATGGTTGCTGGTGTTACTGCAAGTCTAACGGTGTCGGTGAAGGGATGGGTGATGATGAACCTGACCTAGCATTGAATGTAGTTTCTGCAGAGTGTTCCACCTGGATTTAGCGAGTGGGTATCATTTTGATTGAATTTCGATTCATTCGTTGCATTTAAGCTAAGATAATAATGATTCGAATGGTAAAATATGGATGATATATGGATGGATATATGGATGATAAAATGTTTGGATATATGGCGATATTCATTCTACATCCTACACTTGATAAACCTATGTACAGTGTACACAATTGGACATACTGGACAAGAATATTTTTCGTTATAGTTTTGAATTTGATTGAGATCATTGCGACGTCCTTAAAAGCTTCAGATTTTTATCTCCAATCTATAAAATCTGGTATGTATTAGTGAGAGAGTTAACATAGAAAAAAACGTCACTTCTGCAAAGAGTTATGAGAATCGTCTCCCGAGGATTCTACCTGAGAAGCGATAGAAAGGGAAGGACCAAGCCCTATCTCCTAACCCCAATAAAGTGTTAATGACTCTATAATGACTACAGCATGAAGGATTGCTGTTACTGCATTAACTCCAGTGTCTGCCTCTGCTAATGGTTGATGTCGTCATGTCATCGGCTCAAAGGCTAAATCCAACACCCGGAAATATGCCTGCGAGACCACCGAGCTCCCGGCAATCAGAGCAAGCATCCCTTAAGTCCGGCTTAGGGGAGGCTGAGGGTTAAATCACTACAGCATACAGCATTCCTCGTTTGAAGGAATGCCATGGACTAGCAAGAAGTTACAATGGAGCGTGGCATCATATTGTACCTGTGCCATAGTCATTGATGAGTGTTTACCAGTGTTAAACGGCGCACTGTTTTGACAGCTGGCCCTATGGCGCTGGTCAAACGGCGTCGGTGAATGAAAGGGTGATTATGAACCTAGCCTATGGCTAGAAGGGAGGAGGGGAAACCCGGTGCCGGCACTTAGCCTTCTCCTGTCGAAAAGCACCGAGGGGACCACCGGCTTTACGTTCCTTCCGAAGGACGGTGCAACTCGAACAACAGGATTCCTCCGCTAATCTGTGCTGTCGAGAGGCTAGCCATCTTAGCGGTTGGTGGACCACCACGAACTTGTAGCTAACTTTTCTAAACCTTCTTCGTGCCAAACAGCTACCTGCCTGGCAGAGTGCCTCTGATTCGACGTGATTTTTTTAGCTTGTTTCCATTGATAATTTCTTCTAAATCTGATGATTATGAATTCTATATTATGAATTAAAAGCTTTACTACTGTGGCGTCTTCTAATTCTACGGAATCGGGTCAGTTGTGCTTCTGTTTGAGAGAGAGAGAAAATCAATTTCATATCATGACGGCGATCCATAATACATGGTTGACCATTAAGGTCTAGCTTACTAAAATCAATGTAAATTGCAATTATTATTGCAATTATTATTACAATACTTCATTTGGAAAGAACAGCCTAAATCAACCCAATTCCACAGATTTATCATTTAGAAACTGTAAAAGTTATGAGTATTCTCAGCTTGGCTTCGTTAATCTTTTTTTATGCAGAGCCATCTATGGTCTGTAGATCTTTTCGGGTAAGAGCCAAGCAGCTAGCTTTAGCACACCACCGCCAGGCTATCAACAGACCCTGCCACGATCCAACAGCATCCGATGGGGCAGTGAAGAGAATAGTGTAGTATCTGTTTCGGTATTTCGACAATATTCTGTCTGGTTTTTAGCGCAGCATCATCAGCGTAAAGTATCTTTACAGCAGTGATTGCGAAGGTAAAGCGATGATCCGAGCTCCGTATCCTAGCAACATGCCGTGTCAAAACTTGAGGTTATAGAAATTTACACTCATCATTGTTTCTGACATTCAAATGAAGAATTTTGAATGATTAATTATTTGCTATTGCGCTGCGATAGTTTAATAACCAGTAAATAATGTAATTAATTAATGGTAAAATGAGCAGGCAATTATGTTGTTTACTTTTCCTCTGCCTCCTTGAACCAATGAATTTGAAATACTTAGAAATAATATCTAGAACAGAACCTGTCAAATTATACAAGGTCTTCCTATACAATAGAATTTTGACTGAAATCGGTTGGAAATGGTATCTCTTCTACCGCATTTATAATTAAACAGCTGCGCTAAGAAGTAGTAGGCCGTAGGCCCTAATACAGAAACTGGTAACGATAACAAGGTGTATAGTGATTGGACGAGGAAATATTTCTCAGAGCGGCTGTATTTCGCATTATGGGCGTAAGCTTGAGTAAGCATATATTATTTACCAACACACTTACCTACACTTTGTTTGCACTATGCGCATATGTTTGCGCTATGCGCATAGGTTTGCGCTATGCGCATAGGTTTGCGCTATGCGCACATGCCTGTGCCCTATGGGCACCAAGGTTGAGCGAAGCTCAACCTTGTTTGACAAACGTCAACGCATCGCAACGCTCGGCTTATTCTTATAACACCTATTCTCATACTGCCTACGATACCTGCGACCCTTATTTTTCTTACAACGCCTACAGCCCCTCTCGCTGTATCTCGCGGTCAGATTTTTTCTCATAACACCTATTCTTACAACACCTACGAGGCCTCGTGGTCACGTGGAGCCGAATATTTCCGAACTCGAATCAGTTTCGAATTAGTGATAGATAATGCCGGTAAGGAGCCATGCCGGTGTTGATTGAGACAAGTGTTTGTTGGATTAAAAGGAATTAATAACACGGAATAAAGGAAATCAGTTAATGTATCAAATCAAATAGGAATGCCTTTAATTGTATTCAAATGTATATTCATGGAAATGTCAAACTTAAACGTACCTATTTATATATTTATACTTGTAAATTGATGGTTAAAATTGAAAAACAAACAAGCAAGCTGAATCTAATTGTTTTAAGACGCATCTCTTGTTACCTAACCTTATTTCCTGTATTTATTTCCAGTTTGGAAATTAGTTTTTTTGAGAAGAAAGGCTCCTCCACCGTCGGCCGCTTGCGAGTTCGGAAATATTCGGCTCCACGTGAACACGGGCCCTTGTAGGTGTTGTAAGAATAGGTGAAATCTGACCGCGAGATACAGCGAGAGGGGCTGTAGGTGTTGTAAGAAAAATAAGGGTCGCAGGTATCGTAGGCAGTATGAGAATAGGTGTTATAAGAATAAGCCGCAACGCTCCACTTTAAAACCTTCGGCTTTCGGGTGAGATATTGTCAGGGTTGACACCCTGTTCAACAACTTATCCTTTTTCTTATTTCTTATTCTTGTGGTAACGAACGAAATTAGAAACCGAAGATGTTGGTGGATTTCGGGGTATTTCTAATTAATTATCCTTAAAAATGCAAATTATTTTTGCAACTCACAATTATTTCAGTTTGCTTCAAATCGACTTTAAAGTCCCAGGGTATTTATGAACGGGTTGTTTCAACCTCTCTACAATCTCTCGATCCTGCTCGCTTGTGGTGAGCTTCACGTGGTGTCACCGAAGAATATTTTCAGAGATGATGTTCTGACCTTGATTGAGGTGTCTAACTGCGAATCACTTCCTAGAAATTACTTTTTCGCTAGTTTTAGGGTGTTTCCAATAACAGGATCTTTCAATTGGGCGTCGTGATATGCGATGCTACGAATATACCAATTATATTCACTAAGAAGGAGTCAATAATGTTATGTTCAAACTGCTATCGTGCAAAATTTCGAATGTATTTTGGATTCGTGCCAAAGCTTATAACATCATACGTCGTGTGCCGCTAGCTGGATTATTTATTGCCCATTAACCCAAACCCGCGAATTAAATTTATGCAATAAATCGCGTATCTTTCCGTAGAGTGCGTGTATTGGTGAAGTAATAGCTGTAGCTTTTAGCTTGGCTGGAAGCAAGCAAGCAAGCAAGCAAGCAAGCAAGCAAGCAAGCAAGCAAGCAAGCAAGCAAGCAAGCAAGCAAGCAAGCAAGCAAGCAAGCAAGCAAGCAAGCAAGCATGCAGGCAAGCAAGCAAGCAAGCAAGCAAGCAAGCAAGCAAGCAAGCAAGCAAGCAAGCAAGCAAGCAAGCAAGCAAGCAAGCAAGCAAGCAAGCAAGCAAGCAAGCAAGCAAGCAAGCAAGCAAGCAAGCAAGCAAGCAAGCAAGCAAGCAAGCAAGCAAGCAAGCAAGCAAGCAAGCAAGCAAGCAAGCAAGCAAGCAAGCAAGCAAGCAAGCAAGCAAGCAAGCAAGCAAGCAAGCAAGCAAGCAAGCAAGCAAGCAAGCAAGCAAGCAAGCAAGCAAGCAAGCAAGCAGCAAGCAGCAAGCAAGCAAGCAAGCAAGCTAGCAAGCAAGCAAGCAAGCAAGCAAGCAAGCAAGCAAGCAAGCAAGCAAGCAAGCAAGCAAGCAAGCAAGCAAGCAAGCAAGCAAGCTAGCAAGCAAGCTAGCAAGCAAGCAAGCAAGCAAGCAAGCAAGCAAGCAAGCAAGCAGCAAGCAAGCAGCAAGCAAGCAAGCAAGCAAGCAAGCAAGCAAGCAAGCAAGCAAGCAAGCAAGCAAGCAAGCAAGCAAGCAAGCAAGCAGCAAGCAGCAAGCAAGCAAGCAAGCAAGCTAGCAAGCAAGCTAGCAAGCAAGCAAGCAAGCAAGCAAGCAAGCAAGCAAGCAAGCAGCAAGCAAGCAGCAAGCAAGCAAGCAAGCAAGCAAGCAAGCAAGCAAGCAAGCAAGCAAGCAAGCAAGCAAGCAAGCAAGCAAGCAAGCAAGCAAGCAAGCAAGCAAGCAAGCAAGCAAGCAGCAAGCAAGCAAGCAAGCAAGCAAGCAAGCAAGCAAGCAAGCAAGCAAGCCACACAGCAGCAGCAGGCAGAAAGCAGCAACATTAGCAACAGATAGCATGGCCACCTTCCACCATCGATCCACAGGGCAGTGCTTGGTGTCAAGGTCACAACGGTGAATCTCTGCAAGCCGGTGACCGTCCAGAGGTCGTCGGCCTTCGATTATCGCGTCAACGATTGCCCGTCCCTTCGTGCGACCGAGTGACGCGCTCGCCAACTTTCGCTCGCTAAAGATTTCGATTCGGGAGCCGCTCGTCTGTATTCTGACATCACTCTTCGTTTCGAGAAGCGTCGGGATCTTTCGCTTGAAAATGCCACCAGTTTTTAGGGAATTTCGACTGTGAATTTGTTTTTTTCCCAGCATGTGACGTATTAAACGTCAGAATGCGTCCTTTGTCAGCTGTTGAGGAGATAATATCTAAGATCTTGCGCTGGTATAAAATGGTTCAACTGCTTCTGAGATAATTTCTGTGACTGTTCATGGTCTACTTTGTTAAACGCATTTTTCCCCTATGGGAAATAAAATTTCAAATTACTCCTGTCTTTTGCTAATCTTGGCGCGTTAAAGTTTTCAAAAAAAAACTATTTTAACTGGGATATTGAATGCTATAAGTATCAAATTTAACTCGAGTTTAGACGCTTGATGAAGCAGGCAGCACGGCTTCATCCGAAACATCGGGAAATGTTGTGAGTGTGAGACTCAGCACTCAATACCCAGTTTTTCTGAAAATATTTCAAATTATTTTCTTTCTCTTCCACTAAATTCGCGCCACATTAAAAAGGCCTTGCTGAAACCATGATCATGCCAGCATCTAGCATCCAGCATCCACGCGGCTGTGTACAGCCCGAGACACGCACTTGTTTTTCCGCGCCTCTCAACCTCAAATCTCCGCGCGAATTCTTGGTAAACACGATTTACCCTGATGAAGGTGTAACACGTGAAGATGAAGATAGCAAAATAATCAAGATATTGTGAAGCGAGCTCCGGGCTTGCACGTTGTTCTACATTCTGACACGGCAAGTAATTACACACGCGTCTTCACTACCACGTGGGTCTCGCCTCGTATCGAGCTCCACCCACGGCGATTCCAACAGAACGAGGCGCCACCAAGAATGTTTACCAGCAGCAGCAGCAGCAGCAGCGGCAGCACACGGCGGCATGCGATGCGCCCGATTCTATCCTTGCAGTTGCATCAAACACAACATCTTGTTTGTAAAACTAGTGCATTGCTCGCAAGCATCATTGCATCACGTGGTAATGTTGGTTCAAGAAAAGGGTGTTACGATGGGTGTTACAATGGACATACAATCAGGAGAAACGTTGATTTCACGATGTGTTTATGTTGGTTCAGGAGGGCGATTTTGTAAAAATTTCGTGAGAGAAGTCTTTTCGATGAGAGTGTTCATTCGTACCATTGAAAAAATTGACAAAAATGTAGATCTCTTATCATTTCTCCGTGATAAGAGTTACAAAAACAGGGTGTAACGATCAACGTTACGATGCACGTTACGTGGTCAGGAGCAAGGTTGAGTTCATTGAGTGATGCAGCGTGACTCGCCCAGCGTGCATCGGCGATGGAATGCCACGCGCATGCTTATAATCATAATAATAATAATAAAATACATAATAATACATAATTCATAATACTGAAATGGTGAATCTCACAATAACCCGACAATTATTACAGTGTCAGATCTACGATCTTCCGCCTAAACTTATTCTATAGCCTAAATCTATGAATGTTGTAATTTTTTTTGAGACCTAAAATAAACAACTTGCAAGATTCCTGAAAGCTCGTATACTTTTGTTTTTATACAAAGTTTGGTAATTTATCTTATAGAATAGGGCCTGGCCTAATACAAAAAAGGTGTTGCCACGTAAAGCTGTAGAATGTTTAGGTACATGGCAATCCTCCGCTAAGATAGCACCTCAGGTGAAAGAATGCCAATAAAATTCACACATCTCCGAATCCGAATTGTACAGGATTTCCTTCGCCAACCCGGATGGCATTTCGCTGTTGACTTGATCTGTTTGAACGCATTTTTCATCTCGACAAACGCTTCCTCCCATTGTCTCACTGATGGATGAGATCACGACGGCTAGAAATGTGTCGGATCCACATTCCATTCCGACAAATATGACGTGGGAGTCACTACATGGCGATGCTAGTGACACACTTTGCTTCACTTGGCATAACGGCAATCCTCACGCTAACACCTCGGCGCTTTGCGTCGCTTAGACCATTTAAGACAACCATTGATGACACATATTTTCGCTAACATCATCGACAATTTACTGTTTCTCTTTCTTGTCGCATTCACCGCGGACTTGGCCGTCACTTCGCGCTGATTGTATTCACCTCCCTTCTTGCAGTGTAAACAGTTTTACTAATTGAACGTCCCAGCCGTCCGCCTCGCAGCCAGCGTGCTACGCGCTTCAACGTCCCACCGAACGCGTCGCACGTTCCCAGCCGTCCGCCTCGCACCCAGCGTGCTACGCGCTTCAACGTCCCACCGAACGCGTCGCACGTTCCCAGCCGTCCGCCTCGCACCCAGCGTGCTACGCGCTTCAACGTCCCAACGAACGCGTCGCACGTTCCCAGCCGTCCGCCTCGCACCCAGCGTGCTACGCGCTTCAACGTCCCGCCGAACGGGTCGCACGTTCCCAGCCGTCCGCCTCGCACCCAGCGTGCTACGCGCTTCAACGTCCCACCGAACGCGTCGCACGTTCCCAGACGTCCGCCTCGCACACAGCGTGCAACGCGCTTCAACGTCCCACCGAACGCGTCGCACGTTCCCAGCCGTCCGCCTCGCAGCCAGCGTGCTACGCGCTTCAACGTCCCGCCGAACGGGTCGCACGTTCCCAGCCGTCCGCCTCGCACCCAGCGTGCTACGCGCTTCAACGTCCCACCGAACGCGTCGCACGTTCCCAGCCGTCCGCCTCGCAGCCAGCGTGCTACGCGCTTCAACGTCCCGCCGAACGGGTCGCACGTTCCCAGCCGTCCGCCTCGCACCCAGCGTGCTACGCGCTTCAACGTCCCACCGAACGCGTCGCACGTTCCCAGCCGTCCGCCTCGCACCCAGCGTGCTACGCGCTTCAACGTCCCACCGAACGCGTCGCACGTTCCCAGCCGTCCGCCTCGCAGCCAGCGTGCTACGCGCTTCAACGTCCCACCGAACGCGTCGCACGTTCCCAGCCGTCCGCCTAGCACCCAGCGTGCTACGCGCTTCAACGTCCCACCGAACGCGTCGCACGTTCCCAGCCGTCCGCCTCGCAGCCAGCGTGCTACGTGCTTCAACGTCCCACCGAACGCGTCGCACGTTCCCAGCCGTCCGCCTCGCAGCCAGCGTGCTACGTGCTTCAACGTCCCACCGAACGCGTCGCACGTTCCCAGCCGTCCGCCTCGCACCCAGCGTGCTACGCGCTTCAACGTCCCACCGAACGCGTCGCACGTTCCCAGCCGTCCGCCTCGCAGCCAGCGTGCTACGTGCTTCAACGTCCCACCGAACGCGTCGCACGTTCCCAGCCGTCCGCCTCGCAGCCAGCGTGCTAAGATATTTTATCGAATTGCATTTTTTTTTTAGATGCTCAAAGCTTATGAAAGTAAAAATGTAGAACAATTCTCAGTGTAATGGTTTGTGAATGCCATTGCGTGCATTGTGTTTTGCGGTGCGACCGTTACGCTTCGTACCTCAATAGCGTCGGCTGGCCCAAATCCCAGCTGAATGAATTAGTGAATTAACTGTATGGACGCTGGAAGGTCATGTGTGCAGACCACGTAGGGCTAACTGAAACGGTTTTAATAAATACACTTGCAACAACAACAACATCACATGCAGAGTGGGCCACTTGTGTTGTTTTCTGTAAAGCTTATAACTGGACGCTGGTATTTTTACAAATATTATGCTTCCGTATCAGCGATAGTAATTCTCATAGTGTTTTTCAATTTTGTAATTCAGTTCGTGCAAGCAATATTTATTGTCAATTACATCCCGGCCACAGCAGCAGAAACTTTTTTATTGCACGGTATATTAGTTAAAACACGGAATTTATTGCAAGAAGCAATTCACAAATCGGGGACTGCATATTGAGAACGAATCCATAGCTGTTTATGAATGTATTACTTGAATTCCTCGGTGTTTACGACCTACACAATGCTGTGTTTGATCTTGCGTTCGCTGCAGATCTAGCATTCGACGCTGTTCAATGTTTGATTGCATCAATGCGTTGTCATAATCAAACTCCCAACTATCCAAGCAAGCGTGACAAATTTCAGAAGCAAACATAACGGAGTCCGGCAGCAATCCTCCGACCCGAACTAATTCCATCTACCACTTACCTCGTGAACAATCGTCGTACACGTCATTCGGCAAGCTCGCTTGTGATTGCCGACGCTAAACATTATCATTAGCTGGACTTATAAAATGTTGCCCTATTTTTTGTTGAGCAGAACGCTAAGAACCCTAGACACGGCCTGGCAAGCAGCAGGCAAGCAGCGTGCATCTCCTATCTAACATCATACTACCACCGTGTGATATTCAAGCCAGCTCTGTGTGGGTTATTGGCACAAATGCTTTGCTACGCTGCGTGGCCATCCAAGCAGCAACCCAGCAACTTGGACACGGTGTTTTACACACACCAGCGCCTCGATTCTCAGCTCGGAGATACATTTTTACAAATTTGCCCTAGAATATGCTGCGGTGTTTCTGAGAAGTGAGACCGATAAAAACTGGTGTTCGTTGGATTGATGGGCCGCGGTGGATTTTTGCTCGGTTGGTGAAATGTTTTTTTTTGCGAGGTGCGAAACGTGACGCCCACTAGTGATGGAGGTAAAAAAGTTTTGGTCGAGCGTGGATTGAACCGTTACAGGCATTCGAGTCTTCACTTCGGGAGGTTGACTCATGATATGCTTCATCTACAGAATGCCCAAGTGCGTATTTTATTATTTAACACAAATTATCAATTCCTGAATAGCTGTGCGCGTACCGTGATTTGAACATGCACGAGTAGTATTTGTATTTAGGTACAAACCAACACTAATACAAGCGTAGCGTATTCCATTCAATCAAAAGTATATCACAATGACGTCATGATACCCACTCGCTAAAGCCAGGTTGAGCAATTCTGGTTGTGATTTCCCTATCTTCCTTTGTTACTTAGCAAAGCTAAATAATATTTTTTCCAAATGGTAGTACGTGTCCAGTGGGTATCTGAGGTAATTTTTTCTTTGAATGGAATAAAGGCTTAGCCCCGCCTGGGTTCCAAAGCCCGGTGCGGATACAAATTTTGGAATGGATACCGATTATTTGCATTTATCTTCAAATCTTCGAAAGTATCTGCTGTTGATGCATGTTCACGCAGTGAAATAGGCACCATGGAATAATTTGATGTAAGAATATTTCACTAGAGTTGCGATTGATAAATTCTCAATATTTGTATATTGCCTGATCTGTGCATGTTTTCTCCATTGCCATAATTCCAACCTATTTTTTAACTGAGTGTAATAAAGCAGACGTCGCGCCTGATGCCTCCGGGTAGTTTTGCTTCCAACCATATTCTCAATAGGAACCATGAAGTCAATTGATTGATTGATTATTGGTGCTTAACGACGCACTGTTTTGACAACTGGCCCTTTGGCACTGGTCTAATGGCGTCGGTGAATGAAATGGTGATGATGAACCTAACTTAGTCTAGAAGGGAGGAGGGGAAACCCGGTGCCGGCACGTAGCCTACTCCTGTCGAAAAGCACCAAGGGGACCACCGGCTTTACGTCCCTTCCGAAGGACGGTACAACTCGAACAACAGGATTCCTCCACTAATCCGTGCTGTCGAGAGGTTGATTAGCAAGGCGAGTAAAGTTGTTGTACTAACTTCAAACCCTCCAACCTCTCTCCCGAACAGAACTGACCATTTGCATGATGGTCACCCATCAAACACCTGACTCAGCGCGATGTTGCTTAACTTCGGTGATCTCACGAGAACCGGTGTTTCCAACGTTGCCAAACCGTTCGGTACCATGAAGTCAAGTCAGTGATTTTTTGACAGAAATCACACATCACTGCGCAGACGCGGACAGAACCCATCTCCTATCAGCTCTACATTATCACGTTTTGCTGGTTGGCTGATGGCAAACCGTGTAATCATAGGTGTTGTCAGATGAAGCTACTCATAGGTGTACTCAACTGTACTTGCACTGTACCTGTACAATTGTGTGTATAGCTAATTGTTGAAATAACTATTTAGAACTATTTATCTAGAAGATTATTGCACTAAAACTAAATTTGAGATTTATAAATGCTCAGTATGTATTTTGTGTGAACTTGTGAATGTTGCACGTTACATATCGTCACGTATTCGTATGCGATTCGTTACACACAGCAACCTGTAACCTGTCTACCGGGACTTGATTTTTTTCCGACAGTTTTATCTGTTAATATTAAAAGGTTGATCGCGAGGCTGTTTCGAAAGCAACGCAGTGAGCATGAGCCCGCCTCCTGCCCGAAAGTTGATGGCTAACATATTGATTGATTGATTGCCGGCGATATGAGAAGATTGCCATCCTTGGTGTTATCAACACTTGATTGACGCACTTGCAGGTCGAGTGCGTATACACTTGAAATCTTCAACCTTTAAGTGGAGTCACAATGTTTCAGTCCGTCGTGTCCAATCTTATCTGGCAGAAGCTCCTCTTCTCAACTACGTCACGCTGTGCAATCCCAAAAGTACAGCCGATTCGAGCTAAGAACAGAATATCGGACTATATCTCAAACACATTGAGCTGCTGCTGCTGCTGCTGCTGCTGCTGCTGCTGCTGCTGCTGCTGCTGCTGCTGCTGCTGCTGCTGCTGCTGCTGCTGCTGCTGCTGCTGCTGCTGCTGCTGCTGCTGCTGCTGCTGCTGCTGCTGCTGCTGCTGCTGCTGCTGCTGCTGCTGCTGCTGCTGCTGCTGCTGCTGCTGCTGCTGCTGCTGCTGCTGCTGCTGCTGCTGCTGCTGCTGCTGCTGCTGCTGCTGCTGCTGCTGCTGCTGCTGCTGCTGCTGCTGCTGCTGCTGCTGCTGCTGCTGCTGCTGCTGCTGCTGCTGCTGCTGCTGCTGCTGCTGCTGCTGCTGCTGCTGCTGCTGCTGCTGCTGCTGCTGCTGCTGCTGCTGCTGCTGCTGCTGCTGCTGCTGCTGCTGCTGCTGCTGCTGCTGCTGCTGCTGCTGCTGCTGCTGCTGCTGCTGCTGCTGCTGCTGCTGCTGCTGCTGCTGCTGCTGCTGCTGCTGCTGCTGCTGCTGCTGCTGCTGCTGCTGCTGCTGCTGCTGCTGCTGCTGCTGCTGCTGCTGCTGCTGCTGCTGCTGCTGCTGCTGCTGCTGCTGCTGCTGCTGCTGCTGCTGCTGCTGCTGCTGCTGCTGCTGCTGCTGCTGCTGCTGCTGCTGCTGCTGCTGCTGCTGCTGCTGCTGCTGCTGCTGCTGCTGCTGCTGCTGCTGCTGCTGCTGCTGCTGCTGCTGCTGCTGCTGCTGCTGCTGGACCGAGCTAGGCAGCGCTAGGCTGGACTAACGGCAGATCCACGTCAGCCTTGAACCCGCCCCGGAAGGCCGTGTCTTCAGATGCAGCCAGGGCCAAGGCTGGTCGGCACAGAGACTTCACTCAAAGCAAACCCGGGGTCTTTCACCGTTGCCGGGGTTAAGCAACACGGACAACCGACTTTCATGTGGATGTTAAGTTTATTTGAGTTTTTGGGCTCCATGGAGATAGAAACAGGACTGTGAATGAACATAGAAGGCGGTGAATCTATAGTGGCGCTATGCTGCAATAACTGAAACTCGATCATCCCCAAGATCCCTCTAATACACCTATTCCATTCAATCAAAATTCTATCAAAATGACGTCATGAGACCCACTCGCTAAAGCCAGGCAGAGCAATTCGGGTTGTGATTTCCCGGTCTTCCTTTGTTATTTAGCAGCCAAGATTATTAATATTTTTACACACTGGTAGCACGTCCAGTGGGTATCTGACGTCACTTGTCTCGTCTCTTGTCTAACGATCAAAATAATTGTTGTCAATCATTCAGTGATGGACCCATACGTCCAAAAGTTCGTAAAATAAACAGGTTTAAGTGTCTTAAATGTCGATATTTTGGCCAAAACCAGCAAAACTGAATTCATCAGATAGCCCAAATATTTTGTCATTATCGCCATTTTTCTTTGTCTTTTTCTTGCCAAACACGATCCTGCAAGTGTTTCACAAGTCTGCACCTTGACCTAACCTGGCAATGACACTTCGATAACAACACGAGATTAACAGGTGTCAGATCCATGGCACGTTATTAGGTAATCCGAGATTACCGAAAAGTACGATCGATACATTGGAACATGTTATGATAGATAACATTTATAATCGTCGTTTAATGTAGAAATAATCGGGCGATAGCGTTCCAGCGATAGCGTGGATTACCGCTCATCCTAATCAGTAACTAGGCTATGCTAACACTCACATAATCGTGTTGGGGATGAGCGTTTAATATGTACGCTCACCCTCAACGCGATTATATTGCGTGTGCGCATAGCCTAGAGGCTTATGTGATCAATTTAAAATGTTCGGCGATAATTTAGGTTTCTCGATGACATTCGTTGCCTGAAATTATCATAATGAAATTATCTCAATACTTCAAAACGTAAAAATCGATTAAAAGAAAAGCCATTGAATTGATAAAATTCTTAAGACTCATGTCTTTTCCTAATCTTAGCACGTAAGTTTTCAGAAAAACTATTTAACTGGGTTATTGAATGCTAAGTCCCAAAACTCAAACTTTTCCCGACGTTTCGCGAAGCTATGCTGCCTGCTTTATAGTTTTAAAACAGAAAGATAGAATAGAAAAGATAGTAGAAGACGTTGAGATAGAAGAAAGGGAGGAATTAGATAAGCAGGTTGGAAATAGTTGGTCAGGAAGACTTAGGGACAGACTCAAATAGTTTTTTCGGGTTTAAGTTTATAGAAAAGCAGGGTCTTTGATTTGGTTTTTGGGTTTTTTGGGGATTTTTTAGGAGGCTTAGGTTATTTTTGGTTCTTTTCTTTTGTTTTTGGGATTTGGCACTCGAGTTTAGACCCTTGATAAAGCAGGCAGCATAGCTTCGCGAAACGTCGGGAAAAGTTTGAGTTTTGGGACTTAGCATTCAATAACCCAGTTAAATAGTTTTTCTGGAAAGCCATTGAATTGATTTGCTTGGAAATAACACCGTGTCTTCTTTTTAAGATATCTAATGCACACTGTAAAGCGCCAGGCTCGACACGCTCGTCAAATACCGATTCCAAGCAATGCGTTCCACGGCGGTCCAAGCCGCGGTCCTAAACTTGCAGACAGGAAGTCGTCGGTCCGACTGATAATAGCGTAACCCAGTTCGTTCCCTCATAACCCTATCCGCCTACCTGACTGCCTACCTGACTGGCTAGACAATAGCAACACAGGGAACACGGTACGCTGTATCACGGACATTATGCAGGCTCGTTACGATCATAGCTATGCAATGGGACCGACTTGCTATTATAACACGCAATCTGCCATGAACTTGATACAAGCTGGCCTGCTGGCTTACTGACTAGCGTAATCGCTGCACTGGACAAGCCCTAGTGTGTTTTTATTGTCAATTATGCAGGTATCTTTATCAAATTTTACCAAAATAAATACAGTATTATTAATTTTAGTTTAAAATAATTCTAGCGGATTGTTGATGCGGGCTAGTGTGATGTTAGTGTTGCTTTGAACCTGTAGCTGCTATCTGACTTTCTTGACATCTCGTGTCTTTTCCTATCCTATAGCAAGTCCGTTTCCATCCTGAAATATCACGACTTTTTCAAGCTCATTAGCAAGCAATTATCAGGCAACCCGAGGAATGTCCTCAATACACCAATTCCATTCAATCAAAACTCTATCAAAATGACGTCATGATACCCACTCGCTAAAGCCAGGTAGAGCAATTCGGGTTGTGATTTCCCTATCTTCCTTTGTTATTTAGCAGAGCTAATTAATTTTTTTTCCAAAATTTTAGCAGGTCAGGGTATCTGATGTCATTTTTCTCCGAGTGGAATATGTATGCAAGCTAAACCGAAAAAATAACTCAAGGAATGTCTCCAATAGCCGTCTTTATGATCGACTTAAGACGGTCATTGATACGAGAGAACCCGTAATCACAAGGTATCAATTATTTCCAACAACAACTTGCCCATCGAAGTGAGGAAAAAAACCACGCAGCCAGCGCTAATGACAGCCAAGGCCCAAGAACACAAAACCCCCCCGGGGCTACGAAAACCCCAAAAAAAACACTCGAAAGCATCGAAAGCGTCGCTAGCGCGTTGAACTCACCGAGCGGCTGCGACGCCCAGAATTCGGCGCACGCTGCCCGAAAAACACACACGACACGGCACACTCTATGAAATGTACTTCACCCACCTCGCGGTTAACACTGCTAATACTCAGAGTCTTTCAAGCTTTCCGGAAGAAGTACTTTTAACACAACGCCAGGAAATCAGCGCGTGTTTCAAGCTGTGACAGGGCGCCTCTTAGGTGTGTCCGTGTGTCCGTCCGAAGAGGTCCTCCTCTGCTCGTCTCGTGAACCCGTTTGTCTGAGAATCGAGCTGCTGCTGCTGCGATGGGTGTCGCTTTTCGATGGCTATCAAGAACATTACGGTACTTCCGAGACTTTGATAGAGCTACGCGTGGTGGGGGACTTCGATCGTGTGAGGAATGACCCACTTCCTTGGCTGCTAGAGGTGCTGCTGCTGCTGCCGCTGCTGCTGCTGCTGCTGCTGCTGCTGCTGCTGCTGCTGCTGCTGCTGCTGTTTCTAGACTTTTAAGAACGTCTGCAAAGCAAGAACGACCAAGTGGCGTACAGGCCGATGATTGTGGTGAGAGATAATCGGATTGGTTTTATGTCGAGCTGAGTTGGTGCTTGCATGCGGCGAGCCGTGGTGATACTCTGCTCGAATTTTAATTGGTCGACGGGGAATGTCGCAATGGGAGAGTGGTTTACTGGGTAGCTGGCTGTCATGGTGACGCGCACCGAAAGACAGGTTAGTCCTGAACACTACGCGTCTGAGAATGCAGAAAAACGGACCGGATTCAACGACAATTAAGAATCGAAAGCGCTTTGATGTGTCATGTGCATCATTATCAGTGGATGAAGCTGAAGAGATTTTACATTGATTCGTGTTCGTCGATGCATTTTCATGCTTGACTTGGCTTCTTCATTGGTCTGTCAACTTGGCTACACGGAGGTTGAGCAACATTGGCGCCGAGTCGCGCGTTGGATGGGTGACCGTATCGTTGCTGGGAGACAGGGTGACGGCCAGGGTCAAGCATTTGCTGCAGACATACTACAATTGCCGCCGACCTCAAAACAATAACAACAACAACCGAACGGTTTGGCAAGTCAGAAACACCGGCTCTCGTGAAATCACCGAAGTTAAGCAACATCGCGCTGTTGGATGGGTGACCATCATGCACACGATCAGTTCTGTTCGGGACAGAGGTTGGAGGGTTTGAAGTTATGTACAGCAACTTCACTTGCCTTGCTTGTCAACCTCTCGACAGCACGGATTAGCGGAGGAATCCAGTCGTTCGAGTTGTATCGTCCTTCGGAAGGGACGTAAAGCCGGTGGTCCCCTCGGTGCTTTTTTAGGCTACGTGCTGGCACCGGGTTTCCCTTCCTCCCTTCTAGGCTAGGTTAGGTTCATCATCACCCTTTCATTCACCGACGCCGTTAGACCAGCGCCATAGGGCCAGCTGTCAAAACAGTGCGTCGTTAAACACTAGTAATCACTCAACAATAACTATCTTACAAGTACAATATGATGCCACGCTCCATTGTAACTTCTTGCTAGTCCATGGCATTCCTTCAAACGAGGAATGCTGTATGCTGTAGTGATTTAACCCTCAGCCTCCCCTAAGCCGGACTTAAGGGATGCTTGCTCTGATTGCCGGCAGCTCGTTGGTCTCGCAGGCTACTTCCGGGTGTTGGATTTAGCCTTTGAGCCGATGACATGACGACATCAACCATTAGCAGAGGCAGACACTGGAGTTAATGCAGTAACAGCAATCCTTCATGCTGTAGTCATTATAGAGCCATTAACACTTTATTGGGGTTAGGAGATAGGGCTTGGTCCTTCCCTTTCTATCGCTTCTCAGGTAGAATCTCGGGAGACGATTCTCATAACTCTTTGCAGAAGTGACGTTTTTTATTTTAACTCTCTCACGAATACATACCAATTTTTATAGGTTGGAGATAAGAATCTGAAACTTGTAAGAACATCGCAATGATTTGAATCAAAAAATAAATTAAAAAAACTTTAGTGTCAAATTTTAGGAATGTATGTCCAATAGTGTACACTGTACATAGGTCATCAAGTGTGGGATGTAGAATGAATATCGCCATATATCCATACATTTTTCATCCATTATATCCATACTATCATCCATATTTTACCATTCATATCATTATTATCTATGCATAAATGCAACAAGAAAATTCACCTATTCCATTCAATCAAAATGATATGTCAAAATGACGTCATGATACCCACTCGCTAAAGCCAGGCAGAGCAATTCGAGTTGTGATTTCCCCATCTTCCTTTGTTATTTAGCAGAGCTAATTAAAACTTTTTCTCCGAACTGGTAGTACGTCAAGTGGGTATCTGACGTCACTTTTCTCTGAGTGGAATAGGTCTATTATCAAGAGTACAGCAACGAGATGCATTGAGGTTCGAGGCAACGATAATGAAGACTCCATTGTAGATAGCCTAGTGGATGACTCGACAACCTATTCCGAAGCGTGGTCAATGAATTGAGGTAGGCATCTTCGCTGCAACTTCCTAGTTTCTAAGATAACTCAGAGCTGGTATCCTGAAATGAATCATCCGTCTCTATCTCGGCTAGCTCTCTGATGTTAGCTACTAAAAGCAGGTAGGGTTCTGTTTATGTTCACCAAGCGATAATTTTACTTTCATATCTTATGAATGAATCAGTCAGTCATCAAGACGATACCAAGAAGTAAAAGTTACGAGTCATCAAGTGTGGTGCATTTTTAGGTGCAGTCATTATTAAGTAGGGCGGCCGGAATACGAAAATGATTGTGTTTTATAGTTTTTTGTGGTTTTATATACCTTCAGCTGTGTATAGAAGGAAATAATTGACTTAGTGCATCTGATTGGTAATAATGCATGTAATTACCGTATGAAATATAATTTTTTGGCTGTGTGTTTTATTTTATCGAGCGTTATCTATATAAACCAGTTTGACGGACTAGTTTATTTGTTCACTCACCGATAGCGCTATGCTGGTGCTCGATGCAGTTCTAATGCTGTTTGCTAAGCGCGAGGTTGCTTCAAGCAGAAATCATTCAATCGAAATTCTATCAAAAAGACATCATGATACCCACTCGCTAAAGCCAGGCAGAGCAACCCGGGTTTTGATTTCCCTATCTTCCTTTGTTATTTAGCAGAGATAATGATTATTTCTTTCCAAACTGGTACGTCCAGTGGGTATCTGACGTCACTTTTACACGAGATATTCCCGAAAGAGAGCGAAAAACTACGACTTCAGAGCGAGGTGTTTCTATCAGAATTTAATTAAATTTCGAGCAGCTGAAATCAAATATTATTGCATCTGACTCGATTATCGTAGGAATATGTACAGATATTTATACCCGAGTGATACTGATAAGTGTGTAAAAGTGTCGTGTGCAAGTAACTTGGCGTTTTACTTCACTATTTGCATTTTTATTTGCTTATGGCTTTTGAGAAATATATGGGAGGCCTTAGGTGATTAAATAGACATATAAAAGTAATTATATACCTACTAGGGTATTTACCTACGAGTTGTATGCCATACCAAATCTCGACTCAGTAAGCACATTTTTTTTATTTAGGTACTTCAGAAGAGACACTGTATATAGACAAACAATCGTGTTAAAAATAGGTACTTATTTATGTCACACACCTAAAATGTCATTTTTTTATATCGTACGATATGATTAATTGATTAAAGCTGATAATATGCCACGGATTACCAAAAAAAGAGCCACCTATCGATCAGTTAACATCGGTATCGTTATCTCTCGCGAAATCCTAGTGCCATTGGCTACTATAAATAATATTTAAACGTTTGTTGGCATAATTTCAGCAGTCAGTAGCTAATCAGCAAGATGTTCTTCTGGCAGACAGCTGTCCTGGTCCTGTTGGCGGCAGGGGCAGCGATCGGCAAGCCTCAGACACAGCAGCAGGGTGAGTCTACCAAGTTCATTGCACTCCACCCTTGCCGCTAGCGTTGGTCGCTCCTGTAACCTCAGCGGTGGTCGCTGTAACTCTATTGCGTACCTATTAGCAGTGGTTAATTTGGGCGTAAGCCCACGTAAGCCCGGCTTACCCACCTCTTTTTCGAGGGTAAGCCGGCTTACGCACCTCTTATTGTATTTTCCAGGCGGCTATCATTGATTTCAGGCAATCAGGTTAAAAAATAATAAAAATAACCGATTTTTGTATCTTTATTGTGTCAGACAAATCTTTTTAATCTTTTAAATTTTCTGCAGTAAGCAGTAAACTCTGTCTGCTTGAGCTGTAACGTTAGCTTGACTTTCAGCGTATATTCGTAGATTCTCTTCAATATCTAGTGCTTGCTCATATCGACGACTCTCTTATCGCGCCGCTACCCTTTGCGGTGCAGCGCCGACAAAGCAATGCGACAGAATGAAGTAAATAAATACTAGGTATTGAGTGGATTGTTTCTTGTTATTGAATGAGATATTTACAGGGCATTTATAATTTTGCACTGGCATAGACAAAGTCAGGTATCATAAATAAAAAAACGCGCAGTCCAGCTCGGCCATTCAGCTAGAACACACCTACAGCACAGGTTCATAATCGCACTGTCAATATTTTTGATAACCATGCCGCTAGGAAAGTGTGCAAGTGGGGGTAGCGACCCAGGGTCAGGTCCGCCACTAAATAAATCAAAAAATACTTCATTTTTTACACCAAAGCCTAAATCCTAGTTCTTGGAAAATTAGTTGGCTTTTTAAATTTACGAGGGCTTACTCTCCTATTTTTTTACAAATTAACCACTGCCTATTAGCTAACATCTCACCAGGCTGCAGAATGCAGGACACTTTCTGCGAAATCGGGCCGAACCTGTCGAAAAAGTAAACAATCGCCGTTATCACTGCTGCAAAGATACTATTTGATATGTCAACTATCAGTTAGATTCGGCATCAGTGGCAATTGGCAAACAATGTTATAAAAGATGTCGGATATGTAATGTTGCTTTAATTCCTATTTTGACAGTTTCCTGCATTTTGTGAGGTATTTGCTTGTCAATTTTGGGATGTTTTATATGATTGCCATTTAGATAAACTTGCACTTGATGGACTGCCCATCCATGCGTGCTCGGATTCGAAGATTGCTTTCAGCTGGTTTCGGTGCATTTCATAGCTGTTCGTGTCAGCTGTTGGTTCATGTTACAGACTGCCAACAAATAGCTGTGTGTGTTTTTGCTATTATTGTTTTCATTGCTTTCATTTTTATTGGCATTAGTTTGAGTCAATCTAGAGAATTAGTTGGTAATGTTAATTGCCTGCATGCAATCGGATTTATTTGGGGAAGGGAATTCAACCAGAAAGTCTTAATTTTCAATGGTGATTAATATAATTTCTCTTAGTCCTTGTCTGTTGTCTGTCTTATGTCTGTTCCCTGTGTCATGTGGATATTGTATCGAGCTGCAAGCAGGTTCTCTTTAAAACCTGGACGTTTGTGTTCGTTTCAGATGGCGACTCCAAGATGCACCCCTACGCTCATCACGGCAATACCCCAAGGTTCTCTCCCGAAGAACTCAGTAAGAGACTCGAACTTGTATACATCTCGTCACACAGGACACATTACATCTCAGCATGGGAGCTCACTCTCAAGCCGTTAGCCAACTGGGCTAACTTCAAATATCAGTGCGACTACCTACCATAATGTTATTTCAAAATATTCTCATGGGTCATTCTAATAGATATTCCATTAGGAACAGAACATTCCAGAGTTACTACTCCCTGAAGACTCATGTCTCTTTCTAATCTTACATCAGTTTTCATAACAATTATTTAACTGGATATTGAATGCTTTAAGTCCTAAAATCAAACTTTTCAAATGTTTCGAGTTTAGACCCTCGATGAAACATGCAGCACAGCTTCGTGAAACTTCAGGATAAGTTTGAGTTGGGGACTTGGCATTAAATGTAAAATAGTTTTTCTGAAAACTTAGAAGAGTCTTTGTATTTATTTTGAGTCGACACTAATTCTAGAATCATTTTGGCAAACATCACACTCAGTGGAAATAAATTGCCTCTATCAATAGACCTATTCCAGTCAGAGAAAAATGATGTCAGATACCCACTGGAAATACCACCAGGTTGCAAAAGCATATCAATGAGCTCTGCTAAATAACAAAGGGAGATATGGAAATCACAACCCGAATTGCTCTGCCTGGCTTTAGCGAATGGGTATCATGACGTCATTTTGATAGAGTTTTGATTGAATGGAATACGTGTATTGAATTCAAGAGTAATTATAAGACTCTCTTTTTTACAGATTAGTGTATGGGCTGGTTACGTGTATATGATACCGAACGGTTTGGCATGTTGGAAACACCGGTTCTCGTGAGATCACCGAAGTTAAGCAACATCGCGCTGAGTCAGGTGTTTGATGGGTGACCATCATGCACACGGTCAGTTCTGTTCGGGAGAGGGGTTGGAGGGTTTGAAGTTAGTACAACAACTTTACTCGCCTTGCTTATCAACCTCTCGACAGCACGGATTAGCGGAGGAATCCTGTCGTTCGAGTTGCACCGTCCTTCGGAAGGGACGTAAAGCCGGTGGTCCCCTTGGTACTTTTCGACAGGAGTAGGCTACGTGCCGGTACCGGGTTTCCCCTCCTCCCTTCTAGACTAGGTTAGGTTCATCATCACCCTCATCATCACCATTTCATTCACCGACGCCATGAGACCAGTGCCAAAGGGCCAGTTGTCAAAACAGTGCGTCGTTAAGCACCAATAATCAATCAATCAGTGTATATGATGGGAACAACAGCTGTATCCCATCTTTTTGATTGAATGGAATAGGTGTATAATTGATGAATCCAAGAATTCATTTTAAGCAAACATGAATGGAAGCCCCATTCATAGCTCGAATCCCTATAAAAAGCTTGAAGTCCGATTCGAAGCTCTAAGCCCTATGCAAAGCTCTAAGCCTTATTCAACGCTTGAAGCGTGTTTGCTGCCGGTGCCTGACTAGGTGTATCATCCTGGTAATGATACTAGGCTATGCGAACACTCATATAATCGTGTTGTGGATGAGCGTAATACTTACGTTCACCCACAACACGATTATATTGCGTGTGCGCATAGCCTAGAGGCTTTTATGTCAATTTAAAATGTTCGGCGTTAATTTAGCAGCTTTCTCAATGACATATTGAATATTTCAAAACTTAAAAATCGATTTATAGAAAAAATGATCAATTGATTTGCTTGAAATTAACACAGTATCTTCTTTGTACGATTTATAATGAGCACAGTAAATTTTGTTAAGATCGGCTGAAGATAAAGTTGCTAAAGTTGCAAAAAACTGCAAAAACGCTAAAAAAGCATCATAAAAGCGCCATTTTCAAAAAAGCGCTGAACTTACAACAATGAAATTTGTACACAAACATTAAATCGTGGGGTTTAACATATCTGGAAAGTTTCGTCAAATTATATTCAGATCCTTGGCCTCTAGAGTGGAAAACGTGTTTTGGAAAAACTGAAAAATTTCGTAAAAACTTAATAACTTAAACTTTACTCGTCCGAATTGCTTCAAAAACGTGGCAGATCTAAGTTCAGAGAAAACGAAGGTTCACAGAAATTTTCATCAAAATCCGTTTTGGCGTTTGGCCTGTAGAGCGCGAACAAACACACAAAAAAACAAAAACAAAAAAAAAAAACAAACAAAAAAAAAAACAATCCGGATTTTGTTAGCAGTAATGTGTAATTGAAGATTTCGCTTCACTCGCTACGCTCGTTACGCTCATCAATTAAGCAAGTACGAATGCCAGCTCAAAGCATGTTTCCTGCAACCAGCACCCGGTTTCTGGATCGACGGCGCGCAGAGCTCGCTGCGCGCCCGCCTCGAGGTGGAGCCCGTGAAGACGCAGGCGAAGAACGTGGTGTTCTTCATCGGCGACGGCATGTCCATCCCCACGCTGGTCGCTTCGAGGATCTACCAGGGACAGCTGGCCGGGATGGACGGGGAGGAGCAGACGCTCAGCTTCGAGAAGTTCCCCTACATCGGGCTGTCGCGCGTAATACACTCTCTCTACTGCTCTGTTCTTTCTGCTTGCTTATTGTCTGATTGCTTGCGCTCAGAATCCGTAAACTAATATTATCACTGTGGTTCAGTGTGGTTTCATCACTTTCTTACATGTCTTTTGAAATACCTATTTCTGTATATTTATCTAAATGTGTTATTGGTTTGCGCTCAGAATCCCTAAGCTAGAATTCTATAATCTCGCATTAAGATATTTTCTCCACTGGTGAATTCTCATCTGCTCCATACTCTCTGCTCACTAATTAGTGTATGTTTCTGAATATAAGTAACGAAATATCAATTCCAAATTTGTATATGCAGGTACCGGGATTTCAACCAGGATCTTTGCCTTCCCGGGACACTGCACTTAACCATTATGCTACACGGACAACCAACTGACGAAATGATATTAAGTTTATTTGAGTTGTTGGGCTCCATGGAGATAGAAGCAGGACTAAGGACTATGAATGAACGTAGAAGGCGGTGAATCTAGTGACGCTATGCTGCAATCACACACCAACAACTCGCCTAACCCCGATTATAACGTGGCTCCATGGAGATAGAAACAGGACTATGAATGAACATAGAAGGTGGTGAATCTAGTGACGCTATGCTGCAATCACACGCCAACAACTTGACTAACCCCGATTATAACGTGGCTCCATGGAGATAGAAACAGGACTATGAATGAACATAGAAGGCGGTGAATCTAGTGACGCTATGCTGCAATCACACACCAACAACTCGACTAACCCCGATTATAACGTGGCTCCATGGAGATAGAAACAGGACTATGAATGAACATAGAAGGCGGTGAATCTAGTGACGCTATGCTGCAATCACACACCAACAACTCGACTAACCCCGATTATAACGTGGCTCCATGGAGATAGAAACAGGGCTATGAATGAACATAGAAGGCGGTGAATCTAGTGACGCTATGCTGCAATCACTCGCCAACAACTAGACTAACCCCGATTATAACGTGGCTCCATGGAGATAGAAACAGGACTGTGAATGAACATAGAAGGCGGTGAATCTAGTGACGCTATGCTGCAATCACACGCCAACAACTCGGCTAACCCCGATCGTGACGATTATGACTGGGCTTGCGTTAACACGGTGTTTCTCCGTCCGGCGCAGACGTACTGCGTGGACTCGCAAGTGGCGGACTCTGCGTGCAGCGCGACTGCGTACTTCACCGGGGTCAAGGCCAACGACGCGACCATCGGGGTCAGCGCCACCGTCACCCACGACGACTGTGCAGCCTCCAACGTGGCAGCCAATCGCGTCGACGGGCTGGTCACATGGGCGCAGGTAACCCAACCGGAGTTGTCTCCGTCGGTGGTTCTTTGTTCGTTTACTCTTTTTTCTTACGAGGTCAAGTACGGGTTTCTCCGCTCTTCGGCTTAACCTCTGGGGTTTTCCACTGTACCGGGTTGAATTCAAAATTGTGTAAAAACCGACCTTCCACATTTTTTTTTGGCAGCAAACAGATCAAACGCACAAAAATTTAAAAATACAAGGTTCCCAGAAGAATTTTTCTAGCTTTCTTTTGGGTCGTGTCTAATTTTACATGGTCTAATTTTAAAGACATTAAACCTGATTAAGATATTGAATGTGTATATAGTTATATACACATTCAATATTTTAATCGGGCTTCACGTCTTTATAAATTAGAGAATGGGTAATCGGAGTTTGGGCCAAATATAGGCCACAGAATCACAATTGTTATCAGCAAAGTTAATTCACACTGACTTTACGCAATAGCTTAAGGAACACATTAGCATTTCTTATTTCACAGCTAAACGCAAAATTTAATGTATAATCGTCACCACCAGCTCACCGCTTTTGAGATCCTTAAAAACGAATTTTGGGGTTTTTAATCACCGCGAATGAAGAATGAGTATTGTGTGTACTGTTTTGTTGGAACGTGCATGCACACAATATGTCGAACGGTTTGGCAACGTTGGAAACACCGGTTCTCGTGAGATCTCCGAATAAGCAACATCGCACTGAGTCAGGTATTTGAAGGGTGACCATCATGCACACGATCAGTTCTGTTCGGGAGAGAGGTCGGAGGGTTTGAAGTTAGTACGACAACTTCACTCGCCTTGCTTGTCAACCTCTCGACAGCACGGATTAGTGGAGGAATCCTGTCGTTCGAGTTGTACCGTCCTTCGGAAGGGACGTAAAGCCGGTGGTCCCCTCGGTGCTTTTCGACAGGAGTAGGCTGCGTGCCGGCACCGGGTTTCCCCATGGTATAAGTATAGTTGTCTTGACAAGGTATGCCATTGCGCATGGTCCCCCCTCCACTCAGCCGCCGCGTGACGTCAGCTGGTGAGCAGATCGCTGGCCGAGCCGAGCCGTACATGCTGGAATGGCCCATGTGCTATTGCCTACACGTGCGTTTGGGTGTCAAACTCCTGATTTATCCTTACCAAGGAATTAATTTACCGTGCATGAACTATTGTTCATTCGAATATTTCTCTTTTATAGGCGTATTTCGTAGAAATTTAAGAAATAATCGCAATGGATCAGTTTCCGTTCTGTTCTGGCTTGCTTTGCGTCTTGGAAAGAGGCTAATATTTGGTGATATTATTACATTTACTTTGTTGACGCACTAGTCTAGCTTACTATTGGTTTCTAGTAGTAGACAAGTTTAGTTTTTTAAAGAAATAAAGAACAATAATATCAGAATGTCAGAGCACAACAAAACAATGTGTAGTTATGCTCTAGTCACAGTTGGACATTTGACGTGTTATATGGTCATGGTTATATTATATGTGCAGTGTATGGCTGTAAGATCGAATCCACGAAACGCAGTACCGAAGTAAATATATCGTTTTTAAGATTTCCAATCAAAGAAGCCGAAGTGTGCGAAGCATGGGTAGCTTTCTGCAGGCGAGATGATAAATTTAATTGTCAGTACGCGACAATATGCACGGAACAATTTGACTCGGGCTGTTTTCGGTGGGATTTGCGACATCGGCTACTAAATTACTCCCAAAAAAAGTCGCGAAATGTGGCCCCGGGGTCAGTTCCCACGCTAAAAGGCCCCAAAGTTCAATCAAGCATGGACACGGAATACTCCCGATCTGAAAGGCGATTGAGAGGCGAGAAGAGGGTTGTCAGAAAGCGTGCACATGAGATGATTGCATCGTCTGCTAATTCTTAAGCGCAGTAGTATTTTGATACAGTGACTTGTATTTACATAAATCTTTACCTAAAAGCAGTAATTCTCGCCACGAAGAAGAGAAAAGAGTGAAGTTAGCTAGAAAAATGAAGAAAACTGTAGAGTTATTCAATCAACAAATACTATGCCCTTGGATGTGTCTCAATTATTGCTTATTTTCGTAATATTTCGTGTTTTGTGTTAACTAACACATCAGTATTCAGTTTAATATAATGGCATGTTCTGTAAATTAAACCCCATCAGACAATACTTAGTATGTAGGTACCTTCACAAGCATATGTTATTGTCGTTAATGTTAATAATAAGTTTTTCATGGAGCTTATAAACAAACAACCTGCATGCGTTTATGTTTTATTGTGATTATTTATCTAACAGTCCTTATTTTATTTAGGTGGCTTCTGCCACAGCTAATTTAATATTGTTACTCCACGCATTGTCAGTCATTTCAATTGTTTTCGAACTCTTCTGCGAAAGAAACACTCCAATAACTAATAATTCCTCGCCAATCTCAATGCGTTTGCCCGCCGAGCGGCTCGTTCTCCTCACCAGCTGACGTCATGCGCGAGGCGGACGCAAACGCGTCCACCGGAGTGCTATACCTTGTCAACCTAATACTTATACCATGGGGTTTCCCCTCCTCTCTTCTAGCCATAGGTTAGGTTCATCATCACTCTTTCATTCACTGACGCCATTAGACCAGTGCCACAGGGCCAGGTGTCAAAACAGTGCCTCGTTAAACACCGATAATCAATCAATCAACGTCGATATAAACCGTGTAAGTAACGGTTCGCCACCAGGCGGTGGGCAAGCGCACGGGCATCGTGACGACAACGCGCGTGACGCACGCCTCCCCCGCGGGCGGCTACGCACACGTGGCCAACCGGGACTGGGAGAGCGACGCCGGCGTGCTGGGATCCGGCCAATCTCCCGCCGAATGTCCCGACATCGCCAAGCAGCTCGTCTCCGCGCAGCCAGGCAGCAGCATCAACGTCAGTACCTCGTTTTACAACAGTGGTGGCATGTTTTGCAAACGAATTTTCTCATTTTCTGGAAAACTTTCAGTGAAATATTGTTTAAATATCTTCTAAACATGTCTTACATCATATGACCACATCTAAGAAAAATTTTACCAAAAAAAAACAAGAAAAAACCTGTATGGATCGACGTTAATTTCCGGCTGGTTCCCGGGCAACAGGTTGTGCTGGGCGGCGGTCGCCGGGAGTTCCGTCCGGTGACCTTCACTGACGAGGAGGGATCTCGAGGCACAAGATTGGACGGGGTGGACCTGGTACAGACCTGGCTGGACGGCAAGGCAGCGGCAGGGCAGGAAGCCAGGTGGGTCATCGACACTCTTGTGTAGGTGCCTTCTCGATGGCATTTGTTACCTGCAAATATCATGATTTAGCCGTCATGAAATTATTTGAATATTCCAAAACGGAAAAATCGATTAGAAGAAAAACCATTCAATCGATTTGCTTCAAAATAAGACAGTGTCTTCCTTTAGAGGTGTTTAACGCACACTGTAAATTTTGTAACCATCGGCTGAAGATAAAGTTGCTTTAGTTGCAAAAAACTGCAAAAGCGCATAAAAAGCGTCATAAAAGCGGTATTTTCAAGAAAAGTACAGAACATTAGTCAGTAAAATTTTTACACAAACATCAAATCGTGAGAGTCAACACATCTAGAAAGTATCGTCGAATTATATTCATATGCTTGGCTTCCAGAGTGAGAAACGTGATGTTGAAAAACTGAACATTTTCGTAAAAATTAATTTATTAGAAAAGTTGCGGATGAAATGAGCTGAAACAAGCGCAGGGTCTAAGTTGAGAGAAAACAAAGATATTTTGAAAATTTCATCAAAATCCGTCAAGTCATTTGGCCTAGAGCGCGAACAGACAGGAACACAAAAAAAAAACCTAAAAAACATCCAGGAATTTTGTGTAATTGCGTGCGTGCGCGATTGCAGCTACGTGTGGAACAAGGAACAGCTGCAGGCCGTCGACCCCGGCTCCACCGAGTTCCTGCTCGGCCTCTTCGAAGCCAGCCACACGCAATACAACCTCGACGCAAATCTCGACACCGAGCCCACCCTGGCCGAGATGGTGGAGGCTGCCATCGGCATCTTGCAGCAAGGAACGGAAGGCTTCTTCCTCTTCGTTGAAGGTACGAAACTCTGGTCATGAGCACCAGTTCTCGTGAGATCACCGAAGTTAAGCAACATCACACTGCAGGATGTGTGACCATCATGCACACGATCAGTTCTGTTCAGGAGAGAGGTTGGAGGGTTTGAAGTTAGTACGAAAACTTCACTCGCCTTGCTTGTCAACCTCTCGACAGCATGGATTAGTGGAGGAATCCTGTTTTTCGAGTTGCACCGTCCTTCGGAAGGGACGTAAAGCCGGTGGTCCCCTCGGTGCTTTTCGACAGGAGTAGGCTACGTGCCGGCACCGGGTTTCCCCTCCTCCCTTCTAGCCATAGGTTAGGTTCATCATCACCCTTTCATTCACCGACGCCGTTAGACCAGCGCCATAGGGCCAGTTGTCAAAACAGTGCGTCGTGAAACACCAGTAATCAATCTGATGGCTGATGGCTAATGATACGGGATAGACAACGGTCTCAGGGGACTTTACACGATTGGTCCGATTACAGAGTTTGCCTTTTTGAATATTAAATCATTGATTTCAAAGTGACTTTTACTACATTCGAGTTGTGTGCTTTCCACGTGTAAGAAAACCGATCTCGATAGCCTTCCACCGCCGAGTAGTACAGGTAGTAGTACACCATAGAGGCTTACGGAAACCCACTCGACCGAGCGATCTGTCACGTGGTCAGAGCCAGTCGGAGCTCTCCGAGCTGCAGACGTTTTCGAACGCAAACTTGACAGTCGACCGCGAAAATTGAGCATGGTGATTGCAGGTTATAGAGGCTGATTCAGATTTTAGAAGTAGTAGCAGTGTCATCTCTTTATTTACTAGAATTTCGTATGAAATTGAGTAATTTATCTTAACTGGCTCATCTTTGGTGATTAGTGTTCAGTAATCAGTGTTCGCGTTACAATATTGGTAAAGAAAAAACGACAATTCAAATTACCCGCCTGTTCGTAAAAACAAAACTCGCGTCCCAGCCTGAAAGATGGGGCGCGAGTTGAGCGCTCTGATCGCTCCAGACTAGGTTTTCGGAAGCAAAAGAGCGTCGATCGGATCACTCCGAGCTGGTTTCCGAACGCTGGAGAGCGGTCGGAGTAGGTTTTCGTAAGCCTCTCATGTAACCTGGCGACGTGTTGTGAGGGCAGGCGGCCGCATCGACCACGCTCACCACGACACGCAGGCGCACAAGGCTCTGGACGAGACGGTGCAGATGGCGGCTGCGGTGGACCGCGTGCTGGCTCTAACCTCCGCCGCCGACACTCTGGTGGTGGTCACCTCCGACCACGCGCACACCATGAGTCTCAGCGGGTATCCGGCGCGCGGCTCGGACATCTTCTCCGGCAACGGCGTCGGCTCGGACAACCTGCCGTACTCCACGCTGTCCTACGCCAACGGCCCCGGATACAAGACACCCAGCGGCGGGGATCGATACGACATCACCCCAGACGATCTTTGTGAGTGCACCTCATCTTTGTATTCATACCCTCAGCTCGCTGCTAGCTGCTAGGTTAGCTTCATCACCAGCCTGGCATTCACCCTCAGCTCGCTGCTAGCTGCTAGGTTAGCTTCATCACCAGCCTGGCATTCACCCTCAGCTCGCTGCCAAGAGTGAACGGAGGTCGGTGGAGAAGGTTATTGTTTGTTGTCTTTCAGCGGGCAAGAACTACCGCTTCCCGTCGCTGGTGCCTTTGGACAGTGAGACCCACGGCGGGGACGACGTAGCAGTGTTTGCGACGGGTCCCTGGGCCCATCTGTTCACCGGATCGTTCGAGCAGAACTACATCCCGCACGCAATCGCGTACGCTGCCTGCATCGGCAACGGCGCCCAGTTCTGTGATGCCCCCGCCAAGAACGGTGGCAGTCGCTAGGGTTGAAAACCCTTGCATGTAAATCACTTGCTTTTACAACGCACATTGATTTTATAACGGTTGCAGTTTACAAGAGTCACACAAAAAAATTAGGAATGAAAACTGTCGGTAGCTTTTTTTTTTTTTTGTGATTTCACTGGCAATTGTTTGTAATAAAATTAAAGTTTGTGATAATATAATGATAACATAGTAAGCTTTGCTATTTTTGCTACCTTTCTTTGTTTCACTATCACTAATTCATATCCTATTTGCCAAAAATCTGTTTTGAAGCTCTAACTATATCCGCTTTCTCCACCTGTTTCTTTCAACAGATTGTGTCAAACATATAATATGTCCTTCACATATGGGCTGAAATAAGAATCCTCACTTGGCTAAGATTTCATTTCGACCAGCAACTAGCTTCAACACATATGAAGGACCCACTGGGGAAGCTGCTGAAACAAGAGCCATAAGAACAAGCCCACAGGACACAACGCGGGGGTATGCGAAAAATCCCTCTAATCCTTATCCTCGGTTAAATGAGCAAGTTCATCATGAACACTGACAACTCAAAGAGAGGTATTGTTCGAGCTCTTGGTCCACTAAGCACGATCAAGTCAACTGACAAATCCTACCTTGCATTGTGATTTGTGACTGAGCTTTTTTACAGATCCAATCCTATCCGAGTTCAAACCCGAGTGGCGTCTTCACGTTTTGTCCAAAGACTTACAGCTGGCTGTTTCTTGTTACTAGATGCAAGTTGCTTTACAAAGAATCCATGGCCGAGACAGCGACAGAGGCGATAATAACTTTAACAATAGTGTGATCTTTTACAGGCATCATGTTCATTCATAAAATAGGTACGACAATACAAAGAAAATAATCTCAACATCAGAGTAGTCCAGTGGAGAGCACACATGGAGCGCAGCCAGTTGATCAAATGTAGCGTGCATTAATTGCGATTTAGTCTGTACTTTCATAGAAGCAAAGCTTGTCAAAAAAATCCAAGTGGAAACTGCAACTACACGCTTGTGACGCAAATGTAATTGCGTTGTGATTTTCTTGACTAGTTACCATACTTCTAGTACCTACTTCTAGATGAGAGTTGAGTACGAAACAAATGCCTCGTCACCATCATCTGCTGTGTGGTCGAGTGCACAGCATCGCTGTCTCCCACCAAGAAGGCCGGGGTTCGATTCCCGATGCTGGCGTGGCTTTTTGTCCAACAATCTTTGGCTGGAACTTCTTCGTTGGACGATGCTTGCTAGTTCTACGTCACGAAGAGCCAAGCTGAGACACCTGGCAGCCAGAGAACAACTGAGACGTTCAATTTATTACAGCCTCTGGTTCAACACAATGAATGGGAAGGAATTATAAAAAATCGAGGAGCCAACAACAGCGTGGTCCAGTGGATAGCACGCTGGCTTTCGAATGAGAGCTCGGTGCGACTCGTGTTCGATCCCAGCAGCATGCGTAGCTTTTTGGCAATGTCTGGCACTGTCAAAATACAGAGAACACACTGTACAACAGTGAAGTATAGGACTTGGTCGTCTGAAATGTCAGAAACACAAGTCAATCGCCTAAAAAAAGCACACCAGCTTACCATGTGCAATGTGTAGGGAGAATTCGAGGCAATCGAACATCGACAGCGTGGTGCGTTGGATAGCCCACTTGCCTCGTAATCTAGCGACGCGGGTTCGATTCCCGGAGCATCCAGCTTTTTGGAACTCTAAGTTCATTGTAAAATTGTTCACATGTATCGTGCAAAGCCAAGAAGTAGTAGTAAGGTGTTGTAGAAAAATAAAAAAATATACTAAGTCACAGATTTGTTCAATTTTGTCTACCAGATGGCGCTGTCTACCAAATTTGTGCACACTCGAGGCTGTTTGGAGCTAACATTTTGGCCAAGCTGAGTGCATTTGCTTAGGGTGCTAGGGTGGGACGTTTAATGTTCCGCACAAATTCAAAACGAGGGAGCGAAGCGACCGAGATTTGTATTTTTGCTACTATCTTTAATAATATTCGCCTGAATTAAATGCAAAAATCTCGCCCGGCTCCTGAGTCAGGATTCGAACCCGGTATCTTTGGGTTACCAGTCTCTCACCTTAACCACTCGGCTGTTGAGACATGATACATTCAATCCGATTTTTAGGGATATGAATTACGAGTGGTTTGTTTACCTTTTGTACTTATTAAAATTTCGCGAGGATGGCGTACCTCCGCCACCCCAATTCATGAGCAAAGCTCAAAAGCCACTCGGATTTGAACGCATCATCTTTGCGTTATGAACCAAGCGACTTACCCACTCGGCCATTCGAGGGATATGATTATGGCTGATATTTTTCAATACATATATTATTTTAAAGAACTTTACAATGGTAAAAAAAGTCAGAAGCTACAGGGCTCGAACCAGGCTCATACACATTTTAAGCATAGAACGTAGCGACTTAACCAACGAGCCATTACGCCAGATGAAGACCAGTGTGATAAAGTTCCTTGTCGGAAATGAAGCTAAAAATAAAATCGCACGTGACTAAAATGGGTCTCCAATTTATCCCCCCCCCCCCCCCCTGCGGGTACTTGCACGTGATCTGCATGCTAACACTGAGCCATTTAGCCATATGAGATGAATGGCATGATTTTTCATACAGCATTGGGCGTCTGGTCTACCCGGCACCTCCACCTTGACAGCAACAGGCCGCTAGGTGTTACGGGGTGAAGACAGCCGGATGTTTCTTGCAGCAAGTGTACTGCTTCCGGAGAAGGCGACAGTGATGTCCAGATGTCAACGTCTCTTCGATTGATCTAGAAGAAATTCTTTGGGAATAGATTCCTTAAAATTGATTGGTGGAAGTGCCAGGAAATCTGTCAACTTTATTTTTTCCTAGGGTTTCGTGAAGTCACATTTAATCACGTTGTGGATGAGTGTTATTTGAATGATGCTGATTGAACAATCTCCAAGGATAATCCATCCATAAGTCCATAAGTTGATCCAGAATTGATTTTGTTGGAAAAACTCCAGGAACACAAGGCATTTAAATAATATGTTTTGGAATGTATCCAAGTAGCTTCGTTTGAAGCTTTCATTGAAGTTGATAGGAGAATGTGAATTGTAGTGTTTATAGGAGTAGGAATCTGAATGATATATTGATATATATGGCATATTTATATAATTAAACCACAAACCTAGGGTTAAACTGCAAACAGCAATAAAAACAAGTACAATTTGATCGTTATTAGACAATACTTTTATTCCCATAGAAGATTCATGGTGAAAGAGAATCATTGACGAATGAAATTAAGAAAAAATATTTCCAAAAAATTGGGACGATAAAGATGAACACCTTTAAGCAAAGTTGAAATATTTTTAAATATAATACATTATTGTAAAATAGCAACCGCAAATCATTGTCGACAATTAAAAATGCACGTAACGTTTCGAAACACTCTACTGTGTTTTGATTTCCAGTATGGACGGGCGGTTGTAATCCACCGCCCGGACTATGAAAGTACGTGGTTATAACAGTTGGCCGGAGCGTGGTTCATCGCAACAACCACGTAATACATGCCAACCAAACAAACAGAAGCAGAACAGAAGCAAACCTATGGGCTCCTTTTATCGTCGTCTCATAAGTGTCAAAATTTACATCTACCTAGCTAATACAATATTGGTTTCCTGTTGAAAATTACATACATTCCAAAAAATTCAAACTTCTTGGATTTCATACAAATCAAAGAAACAACTTGACAGAGTTTAGACACCATTTTGTGCTAGTGTTTCCCTGCTTGTAATATTGCACAGTCCCTAATACAGAGCTCGGGTGTCTACAAGATCTCGTTAACTCGAGCAGGGGGGGTTTTTAACAGCGAGGAGTGAACGTAACACAGCGTTGACAACGAAGAACTCGCAACGGGAGAGTTAGAGAGGAGATTAGAGAGACGTCGACCGCAGACCACGTCGACGTTTCCACAAACAGAGAACCATCGATACATCGTAGCAGCTCCGAAATTCAAAGAGAGCTTTCGAGAATAAAGAGACTAATCTTGGATATTTAAGCAGAAAGGAGTTTCAAGTTGACTTTCTCAACGGAGAGAGGAGAGATTCTCCTGAAAAAAGTTAATACGTTTTACGTTTTTCGAACGATTCATACTTCTAATGACGGGAAAAGAATGATTTTGTTAAGATAATCACCGAATGGAGGCAAATTTTAGACACGTGGGGATCTGACGTCGACCTCAAGAATCGCATGCATATCTCATCTTGGCTGCACACAGAACAACCACATCCATTGCATTATTAGATAAACATCAAAATTGGATTCCATACTCTACCAATCGAAAGAAATAGTCACGTAGCCGACAAGTTATCCTGAAGTGAGCTTATTCTTAAAAGAATTGAAATGCGGCTAACGTTTCGACCAGCGGCTTCCGCTGCGTCTCAAGCGATAAAAACCAACGGAAACTTGACAGCCGCCACTGAAATCACGCACGAGCCTCCTGAGCTCCGTGCGTCAAACTGACGAAAAGGCATGGTTTCATACGATATACATATTCATATACCAATATTATTAATCAATGTTATTATTAATTATTATTATTTAGCAAGTTACGATAAATATTAAATCACCTATACGTTATCAGTAGACGTCTTGAACGACGTCCAAGCGCTTTTTGTTGTTGTTGTTGTTGTTGATCCAACGAAGAAGATTTCCTCTCACGGATTATATCAATATTCCAACATTTTTACTCCGATAAAAAAAAGAACGACGAGGGTTTGTTTTGCAACGTTTGCCCTGCCGATAGACTATCAAAACACGTAAGTACTGCGAGATTTCCCGCGCTTTTAAACACGACGTTCTTCCACGCCGCGTAAGAAACAGCTCGATATTCAGATACAAGTAGGTAGAGAGGTTAGCATATTGTAAGTGTAACGATTTACGTCTTTTTTGAAACTTCTAAGATCGATTATTTATTAATTCATTAATTTTCTGACAGTTAGGCCTCTCGCTTGTCCCTCACAGAGAAACAGGCGAATACATTTAGGAAAAAACTGGGCTCTTTTTTTCTCGGATTTCGGGGAACGGGTTTATTTTTTTTGTCGCTTTTTCTTTAGGGGAAGGTTTCAACACTTAATAACAGCGTGCGCTCTCTCCAATCGAGCGCACGCATCTCCAGATATTATCTTTGATAAATATAATATATGAAAGAGATGAATATGAATTTTTTAAGTTATATTATTATTAAATAGTTTCCAAGGTTTAAATAAGTAACGCTTACTTAGAGGGCAATCACATTTAGTACAGAAGCTGTATTGAAAAGTAGTCGTACTTTCGGCCACGGCTCAGAGTTGGAGCTTGAAGAAGCCGTACCGACTTTTAGCCTTCAAGAGAGCTCGACGCTAATATCAAACGGGCAGCGCCGGCAACTGCCTCCGCTCACCGGGACAAACCCACCGCAGCGGCCGAGAGGTCAACGCTCTCGACCATCCGACAGACAAATAGAAAAACTGATGATAAAACTGTAAAAAAACACAACGGATTCGAAGCGACGCGAGGGTCGCTTGCTAAAAAACGAAAAGCACGTCCGGTAGAAATAAAATGCACGACGTCGGTGTCGTAAGACGTGAAGAGAGGGTGCGGTCGGAACCGACCGGCCAAGGGGCGTGGCTTGTCACGCAAGGGGCGTGGCTTGTCGCGCGGACGCGGAGCCTACTTGTGCGCGAAGCCGAACGGCTGCGAGCCGGCCACGGCCGAGCGGTGGAAGTGCACGTTCTGCCACTTGTTGTCGCGCTTGTGCCAGACGCGGGTCTCCTCCGATTGCGCCGTGTGCGCCTGGCCTTGTCTGGAAACGCGGCGCAAACAAAGTCGTTAATCGTCTTGCGCAGTAGGCCTGTTCCATCGTCGGCGTGCGGTGAAGTTAAAGCAGCACAGCCATCAACAAGTTAACACAACGTTACTTACGTCATCTCACGTAATATCGAGGGGGCTTTGTTTGCCACTGATGCTCAATCTCAAGCGTCAACTCACAGCTGACATATTAAAGAGTATCTTTTCCGGATGATAACTGCACTTGATTACTTTAACTTTAGCCGATTTCACTGAGAATTTCCTGCATCTTACTTCCAAGATAACTAAGAAGAAGTGTTAATTGAGCTAATTTGCACGGCAATGGCCAACGACAAATACTGTGATGTTAAATACACCTATTCCATTCTATCAAAATTCTATCAAAATAACGTCATGATACCCACTCGCTAAAGCCAGGTAGAGCAATTCGGGTGTGATTTCCTTATCTTCCTTTGTTATTTAGCAGAGATAATTCCTAAATGGTAGTAGTACGTCCAGAGGGTATCTGACGTCAAAAATATGTTTAAATATTACTTTCTTAAGACTCGTTTCTTTTCCTAATCTTAGCAGGTTAGTTTTCAGAACAACTATTTAACTGGGTATTGAATGCCACGTCTCAAACCCAAACTTAAAAATATGTTAAGAGAAAGTTAGCAGGGGAAGTAAGGGAGGTACGTAATGAGTAAGGGAGGTACGTAATGTGAATTTAATCCTAAATGAAAATACTCTTTGCATGTACGGTACACAATGATTATCATTTAAAACTATATATATCCATTGCGAAATTTGTATCCGTGCCGGGATTCAAATCCGGATCTTTGCCTGTCCACGGCACTGCACTTATCCATTATGCTACACGGACAATATCGTCAAGATTCGGATTCGAATCCCGGCACGGATACAAATGATTGGAATTGATATTTTGTTACTAATATAATCAAGAAAAATACGTACTTGTCCATGAACTGTGTTAGCCGTATGTAGGCAATGCAGGCAGCGTCGTCCCCGAGCAGATGAACGTGAGGGTTCAGAATCGTGATGTTCACCGCCTTGCAGTTCTTGCCCAGCACTGGAACACGCCGTTATCAGTCAGCCACAGTCGACATTCATGTGTTTTTAGGTTAAGACACTTCCTGATCAGCTCGTGGCAAACAGGCACACGTCAACGTTTCAATATTCTTTCACCGGGTTGTTGAATGCTTAGCTAACAAACTGATGCTTTTACCCACGTTTCGCAAAGCTGTGCTGCCTCTTTATTAACGGTCTAAACTTGCGCAATATTGTGGCCATTCATCTTTAACTGTATAATTATATGCTAAGAAAGAATAAATTATTTGAAAATGATATGAATGATTAGTAACAAATAGAACCAAGAGAACCAACAATAGCATAAGCCTCATAAAAAAAAAAAACCATTTGATGACTGCTTTTCAAAAAACTAAATGCAATCAAACTAATTGACCCTGTCCCTATCCTGATCAACTTTTAATATTTTTTTATTTAATATTTGACATTTGAATATTATTTTCTTTTCCCAATTACCCAAATTTAAGTAATTGTAAGTTCCAGATATGAAAAAATATCAAAGAAAAGAATCAACATGAACATAAGCTTCCTCAAAACAACCCACAAAAATGCAAACAATTGTGAACTGGTTTTGTTTTGATTCTGACAGACAGGCTGAAGGTGAGTACTCTACCATTGTCAAAGTAGAACTTGTGAAAGTCCATTCCTTCTACGAGATTTCCCAACGCTTCAGGCTCGAAGGCAGTTAGATGGGGGTCGCAGATTTTCCTGCAAACAAGCAAATTAGTTGAGATGTCGTGTTGAAGTGGCCGAAGACAGAACGGAGGGAGAGGCTTGAAGAGAAACGTGACTCACGTGTAGTTTTCATATTCCCCTGCGTTGATCGCTTCGATCAGCTGCTCCGTCATCCGAATTATCTCCTGCTTGCGAGCTGGCGAACAAGAAATACAATCAGGGACAGACATGCACACAACTTCACACTATCAATAGACTATCAGGTCATCAATTTATTTCAAGTACTGACATGAAAATAATGAATCCAGATTTTTTAATCTTCAAAATTTAATCATTTTCTAAAATTAAATCTCGAGCAACTGAAGGTTTTTGAAGGTAATTGTGAACTGGCAGCTATTGGCCTGTTGAAACTGATATGAAACATAGTGTTTACATAACGGACGCTGCAAAGCTCTGTAGGGCACGCCATTAGCTCAAGTCAACGTTGATTCTACCACTGCACCACCAAGTCCCTTCCTCGGAACCAAGTCCCTTCCTCGGAGATCAAACATGGCATACGCATCTCACAAGCGCTCGGCAATATAACAACTCGATATCTACAAACCGTCTTCTGTTAACGTTACAGCTTGCTACTTCCTTCTAACGAGTATTACTTTCAAGTTCCTTCGTATTCACAATATCTACATCTGTGTGGCAGGAAACTAGCTTACGGTCATTTTTATCTGTCTACGACGCGCGTTATCACCCAGGACAACACACCTATTCCACTCTATCAAAATGATGTCATGATATCCACTCGCTAAAGCCAGGTGAGCAATTCGGGTTGTGATTTCCCTGTCTTCATTTGTTATTTAGCAGAGTTAATTAATATTTTTTCCCTAACTGGCAGTACATCCAGTGGGTATCTGATGTCACTTGTCTCCGAGTGGAATAGGTCTATCTATGACATTAAAAACTTGTTAAAATGTGAGTTATTAACACATTGTAAGGTGACAACACTGGCGACGATCTTGGCAAGTAATCATCTTGCCCCGACTGCGATCAAGTAATGTACACGTTCCTCCGGCAAGAATCAACAGCAAACACATCATCCATGGCGTCAGCTCCGAGCAATCAAGCGTCGCACAAGATCGGCTTACCTGATCCGTACGAGCCGGTAGATAGCTGAGAACAAGTTGTCTTGTTGGGGCAGATTATTCGAATCTCTATAAAGTTAGAGAGACGAGGCGAGAGTAAATTCCATGTCAATCAATGCGGCAAACACGGGGCAGATGGCGGCTGCAGAGTTCGATGCATGGAAACACGCGCCATTTCCGTTCCCGACGACACTAGTTTACGCACCAAGCAGGGATGAAACGCGTTTGCAGAACACACCGATTCCATTCAGGGAACTATTTCTTGTCATATACCCACTGAGAAAAGCCAGTTGGATTGAGATTTCCCTATCTGCTTCCATCCTTGGTTGAAATGCAGGGCCAAAATTTTTTTCGTGAACCTTTTTCACCAAAGGAGACATGGGCCTTGAAACCCAAGTGGCTTTTCTTAGCGGCTATCAGACAACATGTTTCTGCGAATGAAATCGGTCTGTTAACATCGTGAAAAGCAAGCAGGAAACGCGATAGAAAGAATGAGACCCCTATCGAACAGTTGCGACTGGGTCATCATCGGGCGTTAGTTCCTGGTTTCCTTCGCGCGTTCCGTGCATCGAGTTCTTTAGCCGACAGAATGCGGCATGCGCTGGTTCCATACTCACCGCCCAGCGGCCCCGAGGGCCTTCCATCGCAACTAGCCAAGGCCCAAGGCGGGCCAACAAAGTACAAGAAAACGTAGCGAAACTCTCGACAAGCAGCGGGTGGGTGCCAGCCACATTCCAAGCCGACGATGCTCGCTATCGAATGCCGTCCATCGAAACAACGGTCCTACCTTTCTAAGTATCTATCTAACCTACAAGCAGCAGCTACCGATAACGAAGCCCACGGGTTATATTTGCTCGGGTTAAGCCTCCGGTTATTCCAAGCCGACGATGCTCGCTATCGAATGCCGTCCATCGAAACAACGGTCCTACCTTTCTAAGTATCTATCTAACCTACAAGCAGCAGCTACCGATAACGAAGCCCACGGGTTATATTTGCTCGGGTTAAGCCTCCGGTTATTCCAAGCCGACGATGCTCGCTATCGAATGCCGTCCATCGAAACAACGGTCCTACCTTTCTAAGTATCTATCTAACCTACAAGCAGCAGCTACCGATAACGAAGCCCACGGGTTATATTTGCTCGGGTTAAGCCTCCGGTTATTCCAAGCCGACGATGCGCGCTATCGAATGCCGTCCATCGAAACAACGGTCCTACCTTTCTAAGTATCTATCTAACCTACAAGCAGCAGCTACCGATAACGAAGCCCACGGGTTATATTTGCTCGGGTTAAGCCTCCGGTTATTCCAAGCCGACGATGCTCGCTATCGAATGCCGTCCATCGAAACAACGGTCCTACCTTTCTAAGTATCTATTTAACCTACAAGCAGCAGCTACCGATAACGAAGCCCACGGGTTATATTTGCTCGGGTTAAGCCTCCGGTTATTCCAAGCCGACGATGCTCGCTATCGAATGCCGTCCATCGAAACAACGGTCCTACCTTTCTAAGTATCTATTTAACCTACAAGCAGCAGCTACCGATAACGAAGCCCATGGGTTATATTTGCTCGGGTTAAGCCTCCGGTTATTCCAAGCCGACGATGCTCGCTATCGAATGCCGTCCATCGAAACAACGGTCCTACCTTTCTAAGTATCTATTTAACCTACAAGCAGCAGCTACCGATAACGAAGCCCACGGGTTATATTTGCTCGGGTTAAGCCTCCGGTTATTCCAAGCCGACGATGCTCGCTATCGAATGCCGTCCATCGAAACAACGGTCCTACCTTTCTAAGTATCTATTTAACCTACAAGCAGCAGCTACCGATAACGAAGCCCACGGGTTATATTTGCTCGGGTTAAGCCTCCGGTTATTCCAAGCCGACGATGCTCCCTATCGAATGCCGTCCATCGAAACAACGGTCCTACCTTTCTAAGTATCTATTTAACCTACAAGCAGCAGCTACCGATAACGAAGCCCACGGGTTATATTTGCTCGGGTTAAGCCTCCGGTTATTCCAAGCCGACGATGCTCGCTATCGAATGCCGTCCATCGAAACAACGGTCCTACCTTTCCAAGTGTCTATCTAACCTACAAGCAGCAGCTACCGATAACGAAGCCCACGGGTTATATTTGTAAGCCTCTGGTCCGGTTATTCCAAGCCGTTGATGATCGCTATCGAATGCCGTCCATCGAAACAAGGGCTTTGTCAGTACCACGGCTCTACCTTCCTAAGTGTCTATTTAACCTATCAGGGTAGACATACAAGCAGCAGCTACTGACAACAGACAGATCATACTTGCTCGGGTTAAGCCTCGCGTTATTCCAAGGTCTCACCGGTTCTAAAATTCATAGGTAAAATCTTGGCTGAATCTAGAGGCGATAAATAGATAAAATACGTAGAAACAAATGCAGAGATTTGGAACTGCACGAATGTAGTCTCAGCTAGGACTAATAACTTAATGCTGTTAGAATTGTCGTCGGAAAAGCAGAGAGATAAGTGAGGACCGAGATGTTTTGCTCACGCGCCTAACACGCACAAATGGGGCGTCGTGTTGGTTGCATTTCTCTCCGAATTCTCAGGGAGATGAGATTTAAACCAGGCATCAAAATATGGCTAACATACTATTTAGTACGTAATACATTCAATACCGAACGGTTTGGCATGTTGGAAACACCGGTTCTCGTGAGATCACCGAAGTTAAGCAACATCGCGCTGAGCCAGGTGTTTTATGGGTGACCATCATGCACATGATCAGTTCTGTTCGGGAGAGAGGTCGGAGGGTTTGAAGTTAGTACGACAACTTAACTCGCCTTGCTTATCAACCTCTCGACAGCACGGATTGGTGGAGGAATCCTGTTGTTCGAGTTGTACCGTCCTTCGGAAGGGACGTAAAGGCAGTGGTCCCCTCGGTGCTTTTCGACAGGAGTAGGCTACGTGCCGGTACCGGGTTTCCCCTCCTCCCTTCTAGGCTAGGTTAGGTTCATCATCACCCTCATCATCACCATTTCATTCACCGACGCCATTAGACCAGTGCCAAAGGGCCAGTTGTCAAAACAGTGCGTCGTTAAGCACCAATAATCAATCAATCAATTCAATCATAACAACGTCATGATACGCACTCGCTAAAGCCAGGCAGAGAACACGGGTTGTGATTTCCCTATCTTCATTTGTTATTACGCAGAGGTAATAATATATACTTTTTTAAACTGGTTGAACATCCTGTGGGTATCCGATGTCAATTTTCTTTGAGTGGAATCCGTCCCTTCTTGGAGAGGAAATGATATTTAAGCCCAGCGTTGAGATATAGCTAACGTAGTAATTAGTAATTAGTAATGTTAATTGTAAGTAATGTCCACCAAAAGAAAACCCATTGTATGAGACAAACCCAGAAAAGTGTTAGCAAAGCGAATTAATTAAGGTTAGCCCCGTTAGTCAAGCGAAATTTCCGTCTGAAATACACCTATTCCATTCAATCGAAATTCCATCAAAATGACGTCATGATACCCACTCGCTAAAGCCAGGTCGAGCAATTCGGGTTGTGATTTCCCTATCTTCCTGCGTTATTTAGCAGAGCTTATTGACATTTTTTTCACGCAAACACGCAGCATGTCCAGTGGGTATCTGAAGTTATTTTTTCTTTGAGTGGAATATGTGTATTGAGCCAAGCCATTTCGGAATCAGTTATTTAGCCGATTAGTTCCCAGGAAGGCTGTTTGGCGGAGACTTACCGTTGAAGTCTGAATCGTTTGAAACGCGGCAGCGAGACCTAACGACGGGCACCTCCAGGCTTAGCGTTGGACAGTCTAGCGTCGAGCGAGGCAAATGGAGAGAAAAAAAATGTCACGACATGCAAAACAACAACCAAAACCGCGGAAAACAAAACACGGAAACCAGCGTCTCGTAACCGGCTGCCGGAGAGAAATCAACACAAATGATAAAAAATGAAACCGATGTTGAAAACAGGATGAGCTGAACCAAAAAAACGCTTCAGAGCACTCAAAACAACTCTATCGGTAGATTAGCGCACTCAAAACAACTCTATCGGTAGATTAGCGCACTCTAAACAACTCTTTCGGTAGATTAGCGCACTCAAAACAACTCTATCGGTAGATTAGCGCACTCAAAACAACTCTATCGGTAGATTAGCGCACTCAAAACAACTCATTCGGTAGATTAGCGCACTCTAAACAACTCTTTCGGTAGATTAGCGCACTCAAAACAACTCTATCGGTAGATTAGCGCACTCAAAACAACTCTTTCGGTAGATTAGCGCACTCAAAACAACTCTATCGGTAGATTAGCGCACTCAAAACAACTCTATCGGTAGATTAGCGCACTCAAAACAACTCATTCGGTAGATTAGCGCACTCAAAACAACTCTTTCGGTAGATTAGCGCACTCAAAACAACTCTTTCGGTAGATTAGCGCACTCAAAACAACTCTTTCGGTAGATTAGCGCACTCAAAACAACTCCATCACTAGATTAGTTAACTCGAAACCACGGCAATGCATCCCGGTTAGCATTCGAAACGAACAAAACCACGGCGGTGAGGCAAGCAAGCCGTCTGACCTTGAACTCCTTGCAGGAGCGCCTGACCCAGACTGAGCGTGACGCTCTTGTTTCCGCCGGCAACGCTGCCCGAAGGGGAGGAGCCAAACAAGGCCTTGAGCGCTGGCACGGGAGGGGAGAGGGGAGCCGGCGCCACCGGCGCTGCTGAAGCTTCGCAAGCCGGTGCCGGCGCCGGCGCCGCCGCCGGCGCCGCCACCTTCTCTGTTCACACGGCAACCAATAGGGCGTTAACGCAGGTGTCGGCTTTTTATCCGATCGACTTGTTCAAGAGTTGAGTCCACTTTTGGTCAAAATGAGTCAGAGCTGTGTAGTCATTCTTAAATAATGTCTGTCAATGTGTGAAAAGTCAGGAAAGTCCCAATACACCTACTATTCCATTCAGTCAAGATTCTATCAAAATGACGTCATGATAGCCACTCGCTAAAGCCAGGCAGAGCAATTCGGGTTATGATCTCCCTATATTCATTTGTTATTTAGCAGAGCTAATTAAGATATTTTTTCCAAACTGGTAGTACGTCCAGTGGGTATCTGACGTCACTTGTCTCAGAGTGGAATAGGTCTATTCCTCTGTTCCCATTTTACAAGCATTTATGGTTCAACATTTCAACCTGCTTGTAAATAACTTCCTTGCAGTTTTTGTCATACTCATATCCTTGGTGTTCAACAAACTGGACTTGACTTGTTATTGTAATTCGTCATCAACAGATGTGGGCTTGTTACGAGGCAAGGCTGGGTTTCACAGAACGTGACGTAGAACGTGAACGCCAGGCACATGACACTGCTGAGTAAACACATTACAGTGATCTGTTTGGTTAATAAAGTGATTTGATAGAAAGTGTTGCTGTTTCTCAGCACTTTCAAACCATTCTATCGGCTAATTACTAACCAGCAAGATTTTGCAACCAAAACATTGTTTTTCTAAAAGTTTTATGTAACACTTGTGTAGAATTGTTTGTTAAGCAACAATAGCAGAAAGTCAACCCGGTACCAGTTGAGAGAAGCAAGATCCTGGTCTTGATTTCCGATCGGTACAGGGTTTTCGGCTTCATCTGAATCGTTGCGGACAGAGTTAAGCCAAAGTTGTGGCCGAGTTGTTAGCAAAGTCCGTGCAAAGGACAGATGAAGTTTTAGAGTGGAAGCAAATTACACCGCGAGACATCGGTTGTGGAAACAAAATATCCACACACTTTCAATTGGATGGATGGATTCTAATGAGCGATTAGTTTCAGTAGCTCAATGGCAGAGCAAAGATTTCCACTTCCTTTCATTACTAACTGCTGTAAGTAGACAATTAACCTTGGTGTTCGTCGACCAAGTTACTTGACGTCGTTCGTTAGCTGCTGGCTTAGTAACTAATGAGTACGTGAATGATCCAAGAATGGCAAGAAATGAAATTAGATTCAGTTTAGATAAATTAGAAGCAGCAAGAAGTCAGACGATATTTAAATTAGAGTAGAATTGGTTTAGTTCGAAGCAAAGATACAGGCAGATTTAAGAGAGTATTTATTTATATAGACTTGTGGAAGTGTTTTCGTGAAAGAAACCAAGAAATCAAGAAATCAAGTAGGTTGCATGCGTAGAGAAATGTACAGAGCAAGATACAGAGCAAGATACAGAGAAAGACAGAGAGAGAGAAGAGCAAGGAACATGATGATGATGAGCGATGGACAGAAAAGATACGGGCAAGTTGACGGCAGAACGCGGCGAGATGTTATTCCGACGCTTGCGTAGCTTTCTGCCGGCTTGGCATGCGACTGGCTCCTCCACGGTTCAACAAAGTAACGATGTGGCGAGATTTTAATCGACTGCTTCCAGTGATTTAGCTACGTGAGTTCAGCAATTGGGAGTCGTGTGAGATTTCGGCAGACAAAGCATGCGCTTGTTTAGTAATCTGAAGGGCATTGTTTGCGATCAAATTTTCTTTCCAAAAAGCACAAGGCTTTGCAATCTGCTGGCTTCTGTTTTAGGGTAAAATATTGTGCAAAACTAGGAAATCTTTCATTTGTATGAACCAGTTGTAGCTAACTGTGTAATATTGAGTAATGATATTTTGCATTCATTGAAACTATCTATCAAGGATTCTTCCCTGTGGTGTTTCATGAGCCCGTATTCAAATACATTGCAAAAAATGTACGTCCATTCTGGTGAGGTCTAATTTTATAAACAAATCAAACACAAATCAATGTGCTGTTGTGAAAAATGTGGCAGTGCAAGAACTTTTCACCAAGTCACCAAGTCATTCCAAATAAACTTGAATCCAGCATTTTGATCTTTAAATATATTTAAAATATTTGTACAAAATGTATATACATTTTATCGTCGATGAATCGGTGTTTGATATCATAGCAAAGTCAGCAGATTGCAAAACAAACTACAAAATCAATGTTAACAAATTTGAAAACTTTCTGGTCTGAATGAATAAATATTAGTGAGATAAAAGGTATTAGTAAAATATGTCGATAAAAGTTTTGATATAAGTAAGAAAATGTTAAGAGCAATTAGAAAGAGGCACGCCTGTGAAATATATTTAAGTTTCCTTGTCCTGAACTTTTCCTTGCTGTGTTTTTAAGAGTAGTTTAGTTTTTTACCTTCGGGCTCTTTGGCAATAACAGTCGAGCTTCTGTCAACGCCTGCCTTTTTTTCCTCTGCGCGATCGGAACAACCCCAGAACAGACGGATTATCCGATAGACAAATAAACACAAACAAAATAAACCATAAACATAATTACAAACACTTTCAACAGACGGGCTTGGCATTAATGCAACGGGAACGACAGATATTTACAGGTCACAGCTTCTTAGATGCAAAATCATCGGTTCACGACAAATACAACGATAACTTGTCCAAGAATTGTACTGGATGGAAGCTATTACAAACAATAGAAATTTATTAATTACAGAACGTTACATTCAAAGAAATGTGGCGCCAAATAGCCGCTAAGAAAAGCCACTTGGCCTTTGATTTCCCTGTTTTCTTTGGTTGAAAACGTCCGCAAAAAATATTATTGGCTCTGCATTTTAACCAAAGAAGACAGGGAAATCTCGATCCAACTGTTCCTTAGAGGGTGTGTGACATCATAGTTCCCTGAACGGAAAAGGTTTATTATGCCATCGCCCATCATCTAGGCTAACAAATAGTTAAACAAGTATATTTAAAATAAATCTAGCCAATACACCTATTCCATTCAATCAAAATTCATTCAAAATGCCATCATGATACCCACTCGCTAAAGCCAGGTAGAGCGCTTCATGAGGTGATTTCTCTATCTTTGTTTCTTAGCAGAGCTAATAATTTTTTTTCCAAACTGGTTGTATATCCAGTGGGTATCTGACGTCATATGGCACTGAGTGGAATAGGTCTATTGCACTTTGTTGGGTATTGAGTTAAACTCAGTTTAGCCAAAGGTTGTTCTTGAACTATAACTCGGTTTCATGTCTGTGATGAACAAACGGCAACGTAATAACGAGACAGTGAAACAGTTGACAAATTAACAACTAACAACCATTGGCTGAGAACAGCGGAGAAAGGACAAGTTATAGCTATCTTTGAGGGAACCAACGTTTGCAAGCACAACGTGAATATAGATTAGACAACATTGGTTTCAACCTTTAGGAAGTTTTGTAAGCCATAATTAAGAATGAATTTGAGAATGTTTGCCATTGCAAATGTGTCTACAAAGTTGTCAAATGTATAAACCTGTCCTGCCGGTTAGGAATGTACAGTCAAGGACACTTTGAAATAAGAAACCGGAAAGCTTGTCTGTCTGAGGCATGGGCAAGTTACGTAAAGCGTGATGCGTTCTTGGGCTCTGATCAATTTCAGTAAATGCGGATGCAGTTTCCGTTGGGATGACAAACTTTCTGGTTTCTAACGACAAGGTCCAGGTTTTGCCGTGAGGTTCGAGCAAAGCTCTTTCCGCTTTAGAAAACATCGAGAAGGTTCTGGGTGGTTACAGAAAGGTCGACTAGATTTACAGAAACGGGAACGACATGATAGAATGCAGAAGAGGATAAATTCAACTAAGAAATCAATGTACATCAGGATCTGAATGATTCCCGACGCAACCATCGTCACTATCCGCTTGTAAATCAAATGTTTCTTGCATTTCGAGACCGAGAAATAAGTGGATTGATCGGACGGTTGCGTTTGGAAATCTTGCTGGGGTCGGCAAATCATGGTGTTTGGTCACAGAATCCATAACACCAGCTTACTCATGCAGGAAACTTACAAAAAATTACAAAAAAAAAAATTTATTGTGTTCAAAAAAAACTTCTGGTGATATTTATACTAGAGTTAGTTAGCGGCAAGTGATTATCCGAGAAAATCAACTCGTTTAACAGCGAATGGAGTACGTAATTTACGGTGCGCCAAAGTTTACCGTGAGTGAATTGTGACGCTAGCAGACAGCAACAACGTTTTACGTAGAAATCAACAGCGATTCGTTACCATGGCGCCGGCAGATGGACTGATCCAACGACTGAATCACGCACGGACGGCAAGAAAATCTACGTCGCTCAAAACACCAGCCGCTTGCAAACATCTCTTTGAGTCACAACGTGGGAAACTCTCGGCAAAAATCCGGCGACAAAGTTACGATATCATCCGGAGAAGATGCTCTTTTATATGTCAGCTGTCAGTTGACGCTTGAGATCGAGCATCAGTGGCAAACAAAGCCCCCTCGATATTACGTGAGATGACGTAAGTAACGTTGTGTTAACTTGTACCTAGATGGCTGTGCTGCTTTAACTTCACCCCACGCTCACCATTCTGAGCTCAACAACACTATTTTGGCAGTTTCCTGCATCCTACAGCCTGGTGAGATGTTTGCTGGCAGAGTGTCCTGCATCCTACAGCCTAGTGAGATGTTTGCTGGCAGAGTGTCCTGCATCCTACAGCCTGGTGAGATGTTTGCTGGCAGAGTGTCCTGCATCCTACAGCCTGGTGAGATGTTTGCATGAGATGTTTGCTTGCAGAGTGTCCTGCATCCTACAGCCTGGTGAGATGTTTGCTTGCAGAGTGTCCTGCATCCTACAGCCTGGTGAGATGTTTGCTGGCAGAGTGTCCTGCATCCTACAGCCTGGTGAGATGTTTGCTGGCAGAGTGTCCTGCATCCTACAGCCTGGTGAGATGTTTGCTTGCAGTGTGTCCTGCATCCTACAGCCTGGTGAGATGTTTGCTGGCAGAGTGTCCTGCATCCTACAGCCTGGTGAGATGTTTGCTTGCAGAGTGTCCTGCATCCTACAGCCTGGTGAGATGTTTGCTGGCAGAGTGTCCTGCATCCTACAGCCTGGTGAGATGTTTGCTGGCAGAGTGTCCTGCATCCTACAGCCTGGTGAGATGTTTGCTTGCAGAGTGTCCTGCATCCTACAGCCTGGTGAGATGTTTGCTTGCAGAGTGTCCTGCATCCTACAGCCTGGTGAGATGTTTGAGGCAATTGTTGAAGAAACGGCAGAGTTTCCCATGTTGTGAGGGTGAGATGTTTGCGGCTTGAACCAAACAAGCGACGTTTCTACCCTGTTCTATCGGCTCGATGCAGTCGATGCAGTGGGCAACTCTAGGCTCTACCTTCAGCGGTGGCCGTGCTGGCAGCTTCCTACGGCTAGTTCTAATCGGACGAGTCCGACTCTCGTGTTATGGATTTGTGAGCAATCCGTTCCGCAAAAAAAACAAAACAACTTTGGTGGCGTCGTCGAAAGAGAGAGCATGCAACGACTCTGTGACCGGGGAGAAAGATCTCAAGTTTTCTTCTAAATGGGAACTTGTACTGGTTGGGTGGGAATTTTGAGATGATGACAGTTTGTTTTCTCAAAAGGTTGGCCAAAAGGGAAATTTGGCAAACAAGAAGTCAGTAAAACAAAAAAATATATATTAAGATGAAAGACATTGTTGTTTCTCCCAAACTTCAGGTGAATTGTGAACAATTTCTTGAAAATGTGCCCATCTCAGTTGCATCTCAGAAGAATGAGAATATTCTTTCCGAGTGATTGATGATGTAAGCAACCAATCGGGTAGCTGCAAAGATCTTGTCTGCAGAAAACCGTGTTTTTTGCTAACGTCTGTCAGAGTGGTACAACTTCGAGAGATTTCAGTCGAGCCAAGGACCAAGGTACAAAGACTGGATTGTCAAACGGCCAAACAAGAAGTTATCAGACTAAACGTACATGCTATCCCAACCTAGTCTTGCTCAAAGGTATCCCAACCTAGCCTTGCTGAAAGGATCCCAACCTAGCCTTGCTGAAAGGATCCCAACCTAGCCTTGCTCGAAGGTATCCCAACCTAACCTTGCTCGAAGGTATCCCAACCTAACCTTGCTCGAAGGTATCCCAACCTAACCTTGCTTGAAGGTATCCCAACCTAGCCTTGCTGAAAGGATCCCAACCTAGCAGTTTCCTGTAAGGTATCCCAACCTAGCCTTGCTGGAAGGTATCCCAACCTAGCCTTGCTGAAAGGTATCCCAACCTAGCCTTGCTGAAAGGTATCCCAACCTAGCCTTGGTGAAAGGTATCCCAACCTAGCCTTGCTCAAAGGTATCCCAACCTAGCCTTGCTGAAAGGTATCCCAACCTAGCCTTGGTGAAAGGTATCCCAACCTAGCCTTGCTCGAAGGTATCCCAACCTAGCCTCGCTTGAAGGTATCCCAACCTAGCCTTGCTGAAAGGTATCCCAACCTAGCCTTGCTGAAAGGTATCCCAACCTAGCCTTGCTGAAAGGTATCCCAACCTAGCCTTGCTGAAAGGTATCCCAACCTAGCCTTGCTCGAAGGTATCCCAACCTAGCCTTGCTCGAAGGTATCCCAACCTAGCCTCGCTTGAAGGTATCCCAACCTAGCCTTGCTGGAAGGTATCCCAACCTAGCCTTGCTCGAAGGTATCCCAACCTAGCCTGGCTCGAAGGTATCCCAACCTAGCCTTGCCCGAAGGTATCCCAACCTAGCCTTGCTGAAAGGTATCCCAACCTAGCCTTGCTCGAAGGTATCCCAACCTAGCCTTGCTCGAAGGTATCCCAACCTAGCCTTGCTCGAAGGTATCTCAACCTAGCCTTGCTGAAAGGTATCCCAACCTAGCCTTGCTGAAAGGTATCCCAACCTAGCCTTGCTCGAAGGTGACCTAACCTAGCCTTGCTCCAAGGTATCCGAACCTAGCCTTGCTGAAAGGTATCCCAACCTAGCCTTGCCCGAAGGTATCCGAACCTAGCCTTGCTGAAAGGTATCCCAACCTAGCCTTGCTCGAAGGTATCCCAACCTAGCCTTGCTGAAAGGTATCCCAACCTAGCCTTGCTGAAAGGTATCCCAACCTAGCCTTGCTCGAAGGTATTCCAACCTAGCAGCTTGCTGGAAGGCATCCCAACCTAGCCTTGCTTGAAGGTATATCCTAACCTAGCCTTGCTCGGAGGTATCCCAACCTAGCAGCTTGCTCGAAGGTATCCCAACCTAGCAGCTTGCTGGAAGACTAGACAGCCCAAGCTGTGTATCTTTTTAAACAATGGAAGCTAGCGTGATGTCTGCGCCAATTGACAATCCAGGCTGGCGAGGCCGAGACACCCGTGGACAAGTTCACCTGAAGCCGGGAGTTTTGTCGACGGAGGCGTTACCTTTGACGTCATCGTCTTCGATGGTGGTGCTGCTGTCGGTGGACTCCTTCACCTGGGAGCCATCGCTCTTCTTGGTGATGATGCTGCGACCTGCGGGGGAAGCAGGCATCAGTCTGTCGCTGTTGCTGCTGTCGCTACGGCAGGCAAGCGCAGCCATCACGGACAAGCAGGGCATCGAATGCGGAAGGAAAGTTCAGAAAAGTCAAGAAGTGGTGTGAGTTTTGTAGTTAATGTAAAGAGGGTTGCTCTCTGAATCGAAAATGTAGAATGTGGTGCAAATTGAGCCGATTAAGGAGAAAAATGACGTCGCTAAGAAAGTCCGGGCGGGTTTTGATTTTCCCGTCTTCATTGGTTGAAAAGGTCCACAATAATATTATTGGCTCTGCATCTTAGCCAAGGAAGACGTGGAAATCTTGATCTGACGGTTTCTTAGCGGGTTTGTGACGCCTTGGTTCTCTGAATGGATGGCGGGGGCCAAGATAAAGTTGTTTATGTAACGAGGAACAGCAAACCATCAAGCTAACGAGTGAAGGCACGAGGCCAACGCAAGCTACACGCGACGCGACGCAAGCAAACGGAGAGTTCGGGACGCCGGGTGAGTTTCAACACAGAAGCTTCTAGCTAGACGTCCCAAAAAACTAACACAATTTCTACTAATTTGAAAATCGGATTTCGACAAGTTGTTAAACTAAGCTACAGTTAAGTAAAATTTTATGTGTTTTTACTTTTATATATTTTATGATAGATCTCGAGTCTTTATTGATTGCGGGCATCGAAAGTAGATAGTTTGGGATTAAGAGCTAACAAATTAACGTGTAAATGTGTCGGCATGCGCCTACAACAAACAAACAAACAAACAAACGGAACAAACAAACAGACACCGAGCACGGAGAAATCTACGCCGGCTTCCCAACCAGGAAACTCGGTCACTGTCGACGGAATTAGAAAAACTACCGCCGTACCAAAACAAGGAACGAATTTCAGAAGAGATGCAAGTATTCAGGACTTCTGTTCTATTCGCTAGTACGATAACTGTTTACGTGATTCAAATAGTTCGCCCATCGAACTAAACTACAAATATCTTTTTGCAGAAGATATTTATAATGCGGTAACCTGTTAAGTTGTAGAATCGGGTATCAAATTTCTGACTGGGTCCTTCTTTTCCAAGAACAAATACTTAGCTGGATGTAGCCAGCTGACTGGTTACGACGGTGAGAACAGTTAGAGATCCGATATCATCTCGGGGATGGCATTCGATAGAACGCAGCTGGATCGTTTCAAGAGACAGTGTGTTTCCGGTTGAGAAGTCGTTGCCGGGGCAAAACCGTCTGCTTGGCCGTTGAATCGCAGGCTCTCAGCTCGGAGCTAAGTTACCGACAAAGTTCTAGCGGGAATAATAGATATCTTGCACATTTATTTTATTATTCTTGAAAAAAGCAGTTGAGAAAGATATGTGTGGTACTTTAGGATAGTTAACTGCATCTAGAATTGAATGAATATACCAAAAATTAGCCTGCTTTTCTCTAAGATCGTGATACAAATCGTTGAAACTCGTCCCGGCTGAAATGAGTGAATGAAAATCAAGCGCGTTCAACGGCCTAAGCTAACGTTTCGATCGCTGCCAGCCGCACGAGGATCGCAATCGTTGTTACGGACATTGAGACTGTCATCTTGGGACAAGCCCGCCACGCTAACAGCGTTCGAGAGGCCAAGCAGAGCAAACGCAAACACACAAGGACACAGGACACCCAAGGCAGATGAATCGCTCATCTTTCTTACCACTCTCTGAGGCAATGTGGCAACGGCGGGACCACAGCGAAAGAGTTCAAAAAGAAAAAACACAAGACCAAACACATTAAAAATCACTACAAGAAAATAATAGGTGATCGGTGGAGAGATTCGTTTGCTAACGAGAGTTTTGCAAGAGGTGGATTCGCTACTGGTGGCGGAAAATCGTGGGCTTCTTTGTCGCGTGCATCGATTGGGAACGATTTCGTGGCTCGCGTTGGATGGAAACGTGATGTGACGGCCAACGAAGATACTCACAATCGATGCACATCCGACCGCCTTTCTCTAATTCTAATCGAAAAGACGATCGCAAAAAGTCATCTATAGTATTTTTCACAACTAAACCATCTCGTTTTCATGCCGACTAATTTTTGCTAGACGCGTTCGTCGACGGGCTAATTAATTTACAATCTCTGTCCTGCTCTGTCGACCAGACGTCTCCTCGGCTAGAACAGACGCAAAGTTCGGTTAAAAAGACAATTCCATTTGATCGATAAATTGATAATTAACAACACAAGATTGTAAATTAACTAGGATCAACAAAGTGAGCAGCCAATGATGTAAGCGTATTGCGAGCCAAAGCGGATCTAGAGCTACGATTCAAACGATTCAAGCTTCATCGACTTCACCGGCAACGGAGCTAGATTCTTCCGCCGTCAAGACAGTTTCAAAGATGCAGATCACATGAAAAATACTATAGTTTTTTTGCTAATCAAACTGTTCATTCGGCATTCAGAGAGGCAAGTCTAAGAGAAATGTGTCTTGTATCTTGCGGCTAGCCGCGACTAGAGATGTGATGGAAACCGTGGACGGCCATCGGAACCGAAATGACAATCGGCTTCGAGAATCATTCGGTTCCGTTGGGATCGCACGGCGGCAAAAAAGTAAAAGTAAATATAAATTCCAGGAGGGTTTGTGCATCGAGTGCGACACAATCTGCGTTCTTGGCCGACAAGTCGAAATATACGTGAGTAGAGAATTTCGGAAAGATGGAGTAAAATTCTAGAGCTAAGAGAGAAAAAGAGAAAGAGGGTGATGAACACATTGAGGCTGCGTTGTCGTTAGCAAGAGATCGAAAAGTGCATGCGTTTTCGCAGACAAAACTACGAGATTTTGGAAAAAAGATTGCCGTGGCGTAATGTTTACCTTCGCTAAATCTAAAAGGGACTGTTATTACGTACATGTTAGTTAAATGTTAGCATAGATAATATCCTTTAGACGCCTACATTTAGTATATATTTAGAGCTTAGCCGTTTCGATATGTTGGATTAGTTTTAACTTGCGTGATCTGAGAACGAGAGTGCATTTGGTCCACCTTGTATCAGATCGCAATGCAAAGCAACTTTGCAGAGCAACATTTCGCGCTCTTCAATCGCCAAGATGCCCGCTCGTTTGCAAATCCCTCAAAGTTTCACATCGGTAAATCCCCCTAGACTTTAATTAGCACATATCCATTGCCGTCATGCAGTTTATATCGATCGAGCATTGAGTTTAACCTCCCGACCAATTGCAATCAATGAAATCCATTGCTGGCATGTATTCAACCAATTCCAATCAATTGCTGACATGTATCAACCAATGAAATTGATTGTTGGCATTTATTCAACCAATGAAATCAATTGATGCCATGTATCAACCAATGAAATCAATTGATGCCACGTATTCAACCAATTCCAATCAATTGATGCCACGTATTCAACCAATTCCAATCAATTGATGCCACGCATTCAACCAATTCCAATCAATTGATGCCACGTATTCAACCAATTCCAATCGATTTCTGGCATGTATTCACCCAATGAAATCGATCGATGTCAAGTATTAAACCAATGCCATGGACGGAGACATGTTCCATTGAAATCTGCAAGATTAACGCACTCGAAGGCGCATGAATGCGTGCAGTCATCAGAGGAACGCGTCGTTAGCGGAATCAAAAGTTTGCCGCTGTTGGTCAAGTAGTGCTACTTTTATCTGCACAGCAGAGCCCAAGATCTCTAGAGTCTGAGGGGGTGGGGGGAGGTTCAGGGATCGGAGAAACAAAACAAGGAGTTGATAGCGATGTGGGGGGAACGGAGGGGCGGTTTCGAGGCATGAATATGCTCGACGATTGGATCGGTAGAGTCCGTTTCAGATGACCTTCGTCGAGTGAATTTATCACTGTAGAATCGCAGAGTGTTTCTTCGCAGTTAAATTAGCCGTGGTCCGTGATTTTAATGTAAGATACTGATAAAGATTAACGGTTGTTTTGACTGTGTTAGGAGTAGAAACAGCCTGCGATTCGTCGTTTGGGCATGGGATGGTTGGTAGATGTCGAATGACAGTTCTCATTTGCGTGATGGATGGAATGATGAACGTTCTTTGGAAGCTATTTCCGAGGTTGAAAAGATCTAGTGAAACTAGGCTGAGACTAGAGTAATGTTGTCGGGTTGAAACCACGTATCTAGGCTATCGAGGTAAACGGTGACGGCTAAAGACTAGTTTACTTGCCGGTGGTTTAATTGTGCCCATGCGCTTTTCTCTGTTACTTGCCGGTCGTAATGCTTTAAGTCAAAGAGTTTTTATCTTGCCTTAGGAAACAAGCCATCGAGAAGATTCGTCAACAGAAAATCATAACTTAAGACACTATTAAATTATCACTAGGTTTCTACGGTAATCAAGTATTTACAATTACTGTGGGAACACCGAAGATTGCGTCACGAGTGAAATTTAGGATATTTTCGAGTAGTTCTTCGGATTGCTAACGAAATGAGCCATCAAACACCGCTGGAGAAACTATTTCTTTAGTGTCTCTAAGAGTCTGACAGCTCACAAACAGAAATCCAAAAGTCCAAACATGAAAATTCCTCAAAAATCACCGCGAACGCAACGCAAACCAAAGCTCGAACGCAGAATCGCCAGGATAAAGTGTCTGCCAGCGCCGATCGCACGGCCAATACACCTATTCCGTTCAATCAAAATTCTATCAAAGTGACGTCATGATACCCACTCGCTAAAGCCAGGCAGAGCAATTCAGGTTGTGATTTCCCTATCTTCCTTTGTTATTTAGCAGAGCTAATTAACAATTTTCTTCCAAACTGGCAGTACGTCCAGCGGGTATCTGACGTCATTGTTCTCCGAGTGGAATAGGCAAGACAGTTTCTCCGTGCGAGTCCGGCGTCTGCGGTGTCGACACAAACACGACTAGCCGATTACGAGACGCTACGTCATCCACTACCGAGGTCACAGACACCAAGATGCATCTCCGGGCACCGAATGGAGGGGGGTGGGGGGGGGGGGGGGGGGGGGCGTGGCTACGCTAAGCCTACAGGTCGGGGCCCGTTGCAACCGGAACACCGATCGCTGCCGCGCCCACCGTTCATCGCTTGCCGCAGGCACGCTCACGGCACATGTTTTACGTCGCAGACAAATTGGCCTACGATTCTTTCGGGCGACTTTACGATGGACTAAACTTTGCTCCAATTTGGTGTGAGTTTATCTGCCGACAATCAACTGAGACCTTGACTCATTTTCAAGACAAATTTACTACAGAGATGCAATTTTTTGTATGTTTTTACTTTTGCTGTTCATCTCCTACGAATAAAATTAACAATAAGAACTCCTTGCCTTCCCTTGCCTTGCCTATCCTTGCTTTGTCTATTAATTGCCTTGCCTTGCCTATTATTGCCTTGCCCTGTCTATTCTATCATATCCTTCCCTTGCCTTGCCTATCCCTGCCCTGTTTACCCTATCCTATCCTTGCCCCGTTTACCCTATCCTATCCTTGCCCTGTTTACTCTATCCTATCCCTGCCCTGTTTACTCTATCCTATCCCTGCCCTGTTTACTCTATCCTATCCCTGCCCTGTTTACTCTATCCTATCCCTGCCCTGTTTACTCTATCCTATCCCTGCCCTGTTTACTCTATCCTATCCCTGCCCTGTTTACCCTATCCTATCCTTGCCCTGTTTACTCTATCCTATCCTTGTGCCCAATGGTAACTGAAGCCAACAAATGAGCGGTGGTGGCGGCTTGCCGAAAGGGGGGGTAGCGGGAACTAGGGCTGGCTAACAAATGAGAACTAGAACACCGAGTGATAAGGTGATGGTCGATGCTGCCGTGTTTTGCGGGTGAAACTTGTCCCGGCGGACGGAAGGCCATTCACAGATCGCGTCCACGCTTCAATTCAAAGCTACCGTCGCCAAAAGCCATCAGAAGCACTTAAAGCCACTCCGCGTGTGATTTCTCTCTTTATTTTCTGATATTAACCAATGTTAAGTGTTCAACATTGACTGCATATCTTAAGACGGACGATATCACAAGTTCCCTGGCTGTTTTTAGCACGCATCTGACGTCACGAGAAGATTAAAAATTGGAGCAGATGTTTGGAGCTGCACTGATAAACGAAGGCAGGTTGAAAAAGATACACGAGAGCAATGAATGGTAAGAGTCGATCTGAAGGATGGAGTCCGACGTCAGATCTGATCGCTGAATGGCATTCCCCGTGTGGGACACGTTGTGTGGGTGTAGGTTGCGATAAGGTTGAGGTTAGGTTGGGGTTAGGTTAGGTTCTGTACAAAGGCAGGGTCAACGTATGTACAAGGGCGTGTGAAGGATCTCAGAGGGAAGCATCGTCTTTAAGTCTCAGTTGTCACAGTTCACACGACAAACAAACGATTGGAAGAAAATCCACCCGCTGATGAAGTTGTTATGAAATTCGGAAGATAGTTTCTCCTCAGGCGATGGTAAACTAGAATATTTTAATTTGCAAGAATAGTCACGTCTTGCATCTAAATATGCAAAGGTATTGTTAGATTTTTCATTTGGTTCTGTTGTAAAATCATTGTAAAAATGTGACACAAGGCACAAATTTCTTGAAACATTGAAAAAGAGAAGAACTAAATTGTTTATATAGAGATATTTTTTAACTGGCATTTGAAAGTCAGTAGCTGTTATTGCAAGTGAATTTTGAAAGCACATTTTGTGCTTGTTTTTAGGAAAACTATTTAACTGGGTTATTGAATGCAAGAAAACTTGTCGAGAAAACCTGTGGTGAAAGTGGCGTGAATTTTACAAAGCTCCACCCTCTAAGCTATCACATTTTGGACGGCCGAATACAGAAAATCACGGCCAACGATTGACACCGGCAGCAAGAAAGTATACAAGTTAATATTACTTGTATTTGTTATTAGAAAGACAAAGTATCTACCATAATAAAAAATTTTCACTGTCCTTTTGCTCAATGAGTCAGGTTGGCTATATCAATATGTCAAATAGTACACAAAAGTATAAAATTGTCATACCTCCATCAATCTATAGTATTTACAGTCAGGTTGAACTTGCTAAACACTATCCCTATATTAGCAAGTCGTTAGTTTGTCCGTCCAAGTCTCCCAGCAGGGTGGTGGTAGGGGCGGAAGGGTAAGGGCAGCGAAACAAGGGCGCGGACACAGAGGTAGGGGATGAAGGCGGGGGCTTGTAGAGGCTAGTGGGCTCTGCCGTACTCACTGTGCGCGACATACTTACTGGAAAAGTTCCGGGTTGCTAGCATCGTTGTGAGGATCGCACCCTACCAACAAATAAAACATCATGTTCGGGGGCGGACCGCGGCTCGTCTGCTTGCGCGCCCTAAACCGTCCCTACAGTCCGGCTCTTCCGTTGCGTGTGGCCTTCCACGCGCCTCAGATTCGTCTCTGCCATTTGGATTGCGGCGAAATCACAGCTACCTTCGTGATTCCCCGCAAACGCGATCGTCCGTCGGAGATTTTTATTGGGTACTCGATTTTTATTCGTATTATCGTCAACCTGACCAGAGATTCTAGCCCTAATTGTTGGCAAGAAGCAAGCAACCAAGCTAGCAAGCTGGCTAGCAAGCAAGCAAGCAAGCAAGCAAGCAAGCAAGCAAGCAAGCAAGCAAGCAAGCAAGCAAGTAAGCAAGCAAGCAAGCAAGCAAGCAAGCAAGCAAGCAAGCAAGCAAGCAAGCAAGCAAGCAAGCAAGCAAGCAAGCAAGCAAGCAAGCAAGCAAGCAAGCAAGCAAGCAAGCAAGCAAGCAAGCAAGCAAGCAAGCAAGCAAGCAAGCAAGCAAGCTGCTAAATCCTCGCTTATCTTCGGTTGCAAGTGTCGTTCCACGGGCTTCGGATCAATAAAACAGTGAGGAAATTACGGCTACGTTCGTGATTCCCGGCTAACCACCGGAGATTTGAAATAGTTACTCTATTTTTATTTGTATTATCGTCAACCTGACCAGAGGTTCTAGCCAGACGTGTCATTTGTTATTCGCGTTTGCTTGACCGTATCTATCTTCCCGATCGAATTACCGAGTGAAAAACACATGTTTCTTTGATTTCTGTCTGTTACAACTTTAACAGAAAATTTATAATAGGTACAACTGTAACCTGCAAAGCACTAAATCCGAGACTCTAAAGCTCTTCAAAGCTTTGTACTTTCCAATCATCTTCCCGGTTTCGATTCTCCATGGTTTCGCGATCGGATATTGAGATAGCAAAGTGTAAAGTGTAAGGTAAGGTGTAAAACTAGCAGCGAGGCCCCTGCAGAGAATGACACCGCGTTGCTAAGGTCGAGTGAAGCCGTGACAGTGACAGCGATGAAAGTCTAGTCGAACGCGATTGGTTCGTTAGTCCGTCGTTGCGTCGATTCGTCGATTTGTCGATCCGCAGTCCACCCACAACCATGAATTCACTAGTTATTATGACAGTTTTTTTTTGTTTGGTGGCATACAATACAACAGATGAACGCTACCCGCTTGTCTAACCTTGTCTAACCTTGTCTAGCCTAGCTGGGTCCACCCTGGCCCCATATCCACTAACGTTTTAACTTTCTAACTCTGCAGAATCGAGAAAATTTAGGCATTTGTTTCCATTGGAAGTATAGGGAACAAAAGCCATAATTTCGATTCTGCAGAGTTAGAAAATGAAAATGTTAGTGAATACGAGTCCTGGACCACAGATCGGATCACGCCCCTTATTCACCGACACCTGCGTCTTCGAACTCGGCGGAATTGGGAAAAGATTTGCCGTTTGTTCCTGACGGAAGAATACCTTCCGAGGAAACAGAAGCCGGAAATCCACCCGATTGAGCAGGATCAGAAACTGACAGAGTTGGTGGAGAAGGGCGTTGGGCGGAGGTTGTTAATTAGCGGAGATTTCAGTCCGTTGTTTGCGTCGCGCGAGACCGGCCGGGGAGACTCACGGTGCGCGAGAATATCACTCCGACGCCAGACTTTGCTTGATTAACGTTTGTGTCTTTTCTTTTTTGAATTTTGATATTCGTTTCCTATCCTTCCAATCGAAACAAAACCCGAAATTATCCCAAAACGTTGTGCAAAATTCTAAAAAGTTAGTGAATAGGGGCTGCCTGCTTGACACTGAGTTACGTTGCCTCGTTCTGCGTGATTTCTGGCGCGCGTGATTCCCCGTCGGTTTCGCGGCGGCGTTTCAACGCGAGATGCCGACCTCCGGCCGTCGTCCAATCGCACGGCCAGACGTCCGGTCGCGTTGGACAAAACCCGACTCACCACCAGGCCGTTGTGAGGGTCGCACGGCTTGGACACCGACGCCGGCGTGTCGCAGGCGTTCGTTCAACAGACTTAACGCTACCACTTGGAGAAAGACAAACAGCAAACTCGGGGCGGCCGGGCCACAGATCGGCCCAACGCGCTTTCACACGCTCTCCGTTTCCTGATCTCCGTTTCCTGCTCTCCATTTCCTAGCTTTCCATTTCCCAGCTTTCCTTGTCCAGTTATCCGTTCCCTGCTTTCGTCTTGGAAGCATTGGCCAGGTGGCAAAGAAGCGGCCAGTTTTAACAAGAAGTAAACCGGTTTAAAAGCGCGACGCTATTTTGCGAGAATGCCGAGTCTTCGAAGTTGTCCCGGACTTGGCGGGAATTATGAACGCAAGCCGTTACGAATTTAATTCTTCAATATCTTCACTATTGTCAAGACACTCGCTCAAATCGGAGTTGATTTTGTGAAATCCCTCGTAGATCAACAATCCGTCGCTAAAATTTTCGGTTGTGAAACTAATTCAGTAGAAATCTGTTATGAGCTGTTGTAAATATGATTCAATTAAAAATAAAATTCAATTAGCTCATGGAAACAGATAAATGACTTCGGGGAAAGCGTTTGAAAGTTCAACCAACCTAACAGTTACAGGGAAACTGTTTTAAAGTTTAAACAAAATATTATACGCTAGGTTTAACTCCCAGTTCCCGCTGTATTTCACGACATTTCGACAGCAAGAGCCGCCACAGATAACCTGACCTCTCACACTGACGATACCTGGCCCCCGATTCACAAACTTCTTCATCCCACAATTCTGCAAAGTTGGGAAAATTTTGGCTATTTTTTTCAAAAGCTGAACAAAAGCTGAAAAAAAAGCAGAAATCCACTCAATTGTGCAGCATTAGAAACTGTTAAAGTTAGAGAATCAGGGCCCTGACAGGAAGAGATTTCAAGTTCGATAACAATAGTGAAAGTTTGAAACTATTTACTAAGTGTCTGTAGGAGAGCAAGATATCGGCGAGAGCAACGTGAAAGCGACGTGAAAGCGCGACGGGCGATCTGCCCGGCCGGCCGACCACCTAGCGCTAAGACACGGGTACCTTTGTGCTGCCGCCGCCGCCATCCCCCGCCCACGTACCTTCAGTTTACGTCTCGCGTTGAACTTCTTCAGGCAGTCGACAGTCTCCTGCCGGTGGACCACCGACGCCACGCGCTCACGTTGCTGGAAACAGGCCGGGAAACAACGGCAACGATTAACAACAACACTAGCTGGAAACAAGCCACAACGGCGACGATTAACAACAAACACGTTCACTCTCTTTGCATGGGTGGGATCCATTCTTTACTATCAACTACACGTTAACAACGTGAGTTAGTTTTGAGCGCTGTTTTGGGCATGTGGGCTCGATATTTTACTTCAACGTCCAGGTTAACATAAGAAAGAGTTGAAAACTCGTTCACAAATAACTAAGTGGCACACAAATTTTATTAGAATGTGCATCGTCCAAAACAGCTGACTGAAATCTTCCTGGTTGACCCGGGATTCGAACCTCGAGCCATGTTCAACGCCGGTCAAATTCTGCCGACCTTCGTTTGTGAATCTTTCAGGAAAGCAGTTATTCTTCTTTATTCTTCTTCTTTCTATACTTCTAAAGCAGTTATTTGTCTAATAAACCGGCTCCATTTCGGGAATGACGACGTCATTTAGGCCCGCTAAGAAAAGGCTGTTGTATTGAGATTTTTGTGTATTCCCCGGTTAAACTGCAGAGCAAGCCAATAATATTTTTTGCAGACCTTTTAAACCAAAGAAGACATTGAAATCAAAAGCCGCAAGGCTTTTCTTAGCGGCTATGTGACTGTGTTTTGAAACAAGTGTAGATCTCAAGCGATGATAATCCGCGGCTGCTACACAGAGGAAGGTGGAGTGTTTGACGGACAGAGCGTGCTTCGAGTGGCATCGCTCGGGCCGGCAGAGCAAGGCAGGGGGAAGACGTACGCAGATCCAGGGGTGCTTGAGTGCTTCCGACGAGGTGATCCGCTTCGACGGGTTCACCGTCAGCATCTGGTTGATCAGGTTCTTCGCCTCCGGCGTCACCGTGTCCCACTCGGGCGACGGGTACTGGAAACAGGCGCGCAAAGTCAGGTTAAAGGCCGGACGGACGGCTTCGTACGGCACGGTGTGAGGTCAACGGCAAAACAAAATACTATCAAAATGACGTCATGATACCCACTTGCTAAAGCCAGGAAAAGCAATTCGGGTTGTGATTTCCCTGTCTTCCTTTTGTTATTTAGCAGAGCTAATTAATATTTTTTTCCAAACTGGTAGTACGTCCAGTGGGTATCTGACGTCATTTTTCTCTGAGTGGAATAGGTGTATCCTGGGATAGAAGTTGAGGACAATGCTGGTGTACTGCATGTCAGCAGCTGGCATGGGACCTCTAGCCCGGGCTATCGTGTTTCCTCAATCAAGATCATTATCATTTAATTGCTGATACATATTTGATTATTTTATCTATCAGCTTAATGTTTTCCACATGCTGCTCTTATAAATTATTTGTAGTCAAGCGAGTCTAGAGTATCCTATTTATAGTCTATATTATACAGTCAATAGAGCAGTGTCTGTTGGTAAACGTTTCCATCGTGGTTTCACTGGAGATTTGTTTTGCATCCTGTTGTTATTAGCACTGATTGGACCGGGTGAAACAGAGCGTGAGGTTAGCGGCCAAGGAACTTACGTCGTAAGCGCCTGCGTTGATTTGTGCGCTAGGTTAGAGAGCAAGGAAGGAACTTACGTCGTAAGCGCCTGCTATGATTTTGCGCTAGGTTAGAGGGCGAGGAACTTACGTCGTAAGCGCCTGCTTTGATTTGTGCGTAGAGTCGATGCTGGTCCTCGTCCCAGAATGGCGGGTAGCCGACTAATAATATGTATAATATCACTCCTGCGGGAAGACAAGCACACAGAACGTCACGTTTCAGATCAAACCACCACAACATTCAGAACTACACTAGGTATTAAGTTCTTGAAACACATTTTATTCACTTATCAGTAATAAAATTGAACCCCCGCCGCAAAGAACACGTTTATTTGGCAGAAAATCTGCAACTTTTTTTAAGAAAACCTAATCTCCTAAAATCAAGTTTTTCATTGATCAGGAAAACAAGCAAAATACTTGTTTGTGGGAAAGTTTCATAAATCAGATTATATTCTCTTTAAATGGACGTATAAAGCTAGCATATAAATCAGAGTTAGTTAAAAGCAGCATGTTTTAACAAATGGGTTGCTTGTTCCCCAACTTGCCATGAAAATTTTGAATTTACTGGCGTTGTTTGCGTTTGTCAGGCTGATGAACCCAGGATTCCCGTCTGAACATGAAGCAAATATTTATATTTGTCGTTTGATTTCATCAAGAAGTTCCTAGATTGTAGATCCCGGTGAGATGTTGGGGACAGGGTTAAGCCGACGGGCCGTTATTGGCCCTCAAAGTGACAACGCAGTGGCCATCAACGCAATTCCCCGTCCCTCATCACCATCGTCCTCGCCGCGCAACAAACAAGCCGATTTAAGAATGCATTGACGGAATTCCTATGTAAACTCTGCCCTTATTCTCTCAATGAATTCCATGGCGGCGAGAACGACCGACGCTGAAACAGCGTTTTCTTACAGATATTTTCTAATTCTCGACGTTTTCCATAACAACCTAATGTATATTTTATATGTTTATTTTATATGTTCCCAGAAAATAAATCACTATTATTATCACTCATATAATAATTATTAAACCACGCATCCATCCTCGTTCGGCGGGAAAAACACTCACCGCAAGCCCAAATGTCGACGGGCTTCCCGTACGGTTCTTTTTTTAACACTTCTGGAGAAAGGTAGCCTGGGGTGCCGGCGAAACCTGCAACAAACAGCACGAGTCAGTACCCTCTCAACGCCCGTCCTCGTAATGTCATTATCTTCGCACGCTAGTTTCCAGAACAAAATAGTTAACTGGGCGTTGAACGCTAAGCAAAAAAAGTTTGAAAAGTTTGAAAAGTTGACTCAGCCTTCAATAACTGGTTAAAAAGTTTTTTTTCTGAAAACAGCACAAGTCATTTGCAGTTCCCAGTGTAGTGAAATCGGGACAGTTTCGCATCTGAAACAGGATTAGCAATGTGTTGCCATCTAGAGATAACAAGATCCTTGGCTAAGCCATCGAGTTTGAAGGCTGGTAGAGGCTGAGCGCTAACGGCAAGCAGTCGGCTTGTCGCTATCGATGTCCGTCAGGAGCGCTGTAGTAGAAGTGATATGAATCGAGCCGGCACGAAAACACAGCCGTTTCTAATTCTGCGGAGTTGGCTGAATTTTGCACAATACACCTATTCCATTCAATCAAAATTCTACCAAAATGACGTCATGATACCCACTCACTAAAGCCATGGCAGAGCAATTCGGGTTATGATTTCCCTATCTTCCTTTGTTATTTAGCAGAGATTATTAATATTTATTTACAAACTGGTAGTACGTCCAGTGGGTATCCGCCGTAATTTTTCTCTGAGTGGAATAGGTCTATTAGACAGCACAAGTTAGTGAATTGGGGGCCTGTAGGGCGATTCTGTAACTTTTATCACGGTGAGATGATATGACATGAGAACGTTCATTTTTTCCATTAAAAACATTGACAACGATGTAGATACCATCTGGCGGTGACAACGTTATGCAGTCCAAGCGTTGTAAATAGTAGCAGGTGTGCAGCGTTCACTCACCGAACCATGCTTGCTGCTCGCCCTGCACTTCTATCGCCAGGCCGAAGTCTGCCAGCTTCACCGCCGCGCCTTTTAGTTTACTCGCTAATAGTAGGTTCTCCGGCTGAAACAGAGGCGGGGACGTCAGGCAAGTCGCGTTCCTTCTCAAAGCTTTTCACGCTGGTCACGCTCCAATAGTAGCCATCGCTTTTGCAATTTCATCTTGATACAGTTTCACGGTTTGTTTTGGGCGGGAGGGTCGTGGTGTGTGACTTATTCAATGTGCCTAACGAGGGATTTAACTGATATCGTACAAAGTCTGAAAGCAAACCATGTTTCATTGTTCCTGTCTGATGGAATCACTGATAGGTGAGTAAATTCTAGGAAACATTCCAGCCCTTGTTCTTAGAACTGCTTGAAAGTTCTCGAGTCTTATCTATCGGCAAGTTTTATTCGGCTAAGCTGTTGACGTTTACAAGAATAACATAGAGAAAGTTTTTGAAGACAATAATTGAAAAGTAGAAACGTGGATCAGCTGAAATGTATTTCTGAAACGAACACTTGTGTCCTATAATTTGTTTACTAAAGGGATATCGGTCTGATGCTTTATCCTGCTAACGAAGAGTGTGGTTCATTACGATGCATCGCATCCCTAGTTATCTACGGTTATAAATCAAGAAATCTTGATCAATAAATCAATAAATCATTAAAAAACAGAGAAAACCGATCAGCTTTGCTTCTACTTCTAAGCTGATCTTATTAGCTAGACGTAGAAACCCTACGTTCGATTAAACTAGAGACCGCTTGATAGAAACCTTATAGCGGCTACTTTATGAACACCTATAACTTCAACAAATGCTTAGGATTTGAACACACGCCACTTTAGAGACTAGTTTAATATTTTAGTTATGTTGGTCTGACAGATGCACGATGCAGATGCTGTGGTTAAGTCTATCCGGTAACATAACACCTCTAGTTTTGTTTGCAAAGATCTCACAGCGTTCAGAACAGGACGGCACCGGCGAAACGTTGCAACTTTTCCAATCAACCGTCTTTCAAAGAAGCACACACGCACACAAGAAGCCAGGTTGCTTCTGAAAGAGTCGCAGGTCGAAACGCCTCGTTACCGTCCATTCATCGCGCTGTGAAGCGATTCTATGCGAGCTAGATCTTGGCTCGGAGACGGCAAGATTAGATTCATGAACAAAACAGGAGAGAGAAGAGAAGAGAGGCGAGATTGAGACAGAGAGAGATAGAAAGGTGTCAGGGGGAAGGGGGGAGGGGGTTCTTTTGATAGACAATTGTTCCTCGTGAAATATGCACTAGTCGGTAAGATACTTTCTGATGATCTGTGCGATGGGATGTTTGTTGTCCAGGGCTTTGAAAGTGCGGGGCGACTTACAGAGAAGAAGCGAAATTAAAACCACGTACAGCCAGGGAATCTTTAAGGCATGCAGCATTCTAGAGTGGAAAAAATATTTAAATAAAATTCTAATGAGTACTAAATTTATGTACATCACAATGTAAGCTATGTATGTTACCAACGTAAGCTTATAGGAAACTACAACTTAATATTAACGATAATCTTACTGACGAAAAATATACAAATTTACAAAACAAACAATATACTACTAATAACACACTTATTACACCTATTCTGTCCAATCAATATTCTATCAAAGTGACGTCGTGATGCCCACTCGCTAAAGCCAGGCAGAGCAATTCGGGTTGTGATTTCCCTGTCTTCCTTTGTTATTTACCAGAGATAAATAATATTTTTTCCAAACTGGTAGCACGTCCAGTGGGTATCCGATGTCACTTGTCTCTTAATAAGCTAAATTTCATTAAGATTTCACACCGGGAGTTACGTGAAAGCAAACGCAAGTAAACTCGGTTTGAAGACAGCATTCCAAGACAAACACACAAGAGCCAAGAGCAAATCACAGGAAACAAACAAGAGTTTCCAGTTGTCTATCAAAGCAGATGAGTTAGAAGAATGACAAACGAAAACGAGAAGTCGAGAAAATAATCTTTCCAGAGAAAGATAGAAAGAGATCGAATAAAGAAACAAAGAGAGAAAAATTTGTCCTTACTTTTAGATCCCTATGAACGATTCCTTGCTAAAAAGTAGAGGAAGATAGGAAGAGCGTATCACGAAGCAGCTGGGACAAGCTCCTAGCAACAGGCCTTGTTAAACCCTCAACAATCACTCGACAAAAGCACACTGGGACCTACATGCCGATGCTCGTTGCATGTACGTTACATATTCAGTTACCAAATATCCATTGCGAAATTTGTATCCGTGCCGGGATTCGAATCCGGGTCTTTGCTTGTCCGGGGCACTACACTTATCCATTATGCTACACGGAAAACCAACTGTGGAATTGATATTAAGTTTATTTGAGTTGTTGGGATCCATGGAGATAGAAACAGGACTGTGAATGAACATAGAAGGTGGTGAATCTAGTGACGCTACGCTGCAATCACACACCAACAACTCGACTAACCCCGATTATAACGTGGCTCCATGGAGATAGAAACAGGACTATGAATGAACATAGAAGGTGGTGAATCTAGTGACGCTACGCTGCAATCACACACCAACAACTCGACTAACCCCGATTATGAAGTAGCTCCAATGGAGATAGAAACAAGACTATGAATGAACATAGAAGTATCTAGTGACGCTATGCTGCAATCACACGCCAACAACTCGACTAACCCCGATTATAACGTGGCTCCATGGAGATAGAAACAGGACTATGAATGAACATAGAAGGCGGTGAATCTAGTGACGCTTTGCTGCAATCACACACCAACAACTCAACTAACCCCGATTATAACGTGGCTCCATGGAGATAGAAACAGGACTATGAATGAACATAGAAGACGCTGAATCTAGTGACGCTTTGCTGCAATCACACGCCAACAACTCGACTAACCCCGATTATAACGTGGCTCCATGGAGATAGAAACAGGACTATGAATGAACATAGAAGACGCTGAATCTAGTGACGCTTTGCTGCAATCACACGCCAACAACTCGACTAACCCCGATTATAACGTGGCTCCATGGAGATAGAAACAGGACTATGAATGAACATAGAAGACGCTGAATCTAGTGACGCTTTGCTGCAATCACACGCCAACAACTCGACTAACCCCGATTATGACGTGGCTCCATGGAGATAGAAACAGGACTATGAATGAACATAGAAGACGCTGAATCTAGTGACGCTTTGCTGCAATCACACGCCAACAACTCGACTAACCCCGATTATGACGTGGCTCCATGGAGATAGAGACTGGACTGTGTACGGATACAAATTCGTTAATCGATATTTTGTTACTGATAATAAACGTATGTACGTTCAACGTAGCAAACAAGCGGCCAACAACTTGACGCTTGATGAGCAGAAAGCGTTCGGGAACCGATTCATCAAACGAGACTGATTTCGTTGTTTCCACCAGAGCTAGAGATTTCACGGGACGGCCATTTGAGTGATTGGGCCGCAAGTATCGTCTTTGACACTGCAGGCAGACATTGAGACTTGGATTAAGGTACCTAGATGGGCTCTAGAGATGCTAGAACTGGGCAATAAATGGGCCCCAATGGCCATTGAAAGCTTTCTAAGCAACAATCTGACACCTGAAACTAGCTTTAAACATAAACACTCAAGTATAGAAAGTAGGCTTTGTGTGAATTTAAACCTAAATGCAAATACTTGTTGCATTGATAAGCTCCGGGTACAAATCGCGGTACGGATCCAGATTTCGGAATTGATTTATCGTTATTAACAAGACTTTAGGCTCTTTCAGATTTAACGTCTCTCGTTTCGCACAAGGATCAAAGATCAAACGGCCATTCAGCAAGAAGTTACTCTGCGAGAGACGACGGAGCGACATTTCGAGATGATGAAATTGAAGCGGCGAAACTCCGGCAGCCGGTAACCGCACTTACTTTGAGGTCCCTGTGCACGATGCCGTTGGTGTGACAGTGGTTGACCGACTCCAGGATCTGCTGGATGCAATGCGACGCGTCCGCCTCCGAGTAGAACTCCCTGGCGACGATGTCTTCGAAGAGCTCCCCGCCGGTTACGCTGGAATCAGGCACAAGCCGTCAACGCCGACCTCCGCTCTCACAGCGGCTTGTTATCTTTCTAACCGTCTGTCAACACTTGATTATTGGTAACAAAATGTCAATCCCAAAATGTGTGTCCGTGCCGGGATTCGGATCCGGGTCTTTGCCTGTCCGGGGCACCGCACTTATCCATTATGCTACACGGACAACCAACTGTGGAATTGATATTAAGTTGATTTGAGTTGTCAGGCTCCATGGAGATAGAAACATGACAATGAATGAACATAGAAGGTGGTGAATCTAGTGACGCTATGCTGCAATCACACACCAACAACTCGACTAACCCCGATTATAACGTGGCTCCGTGGAGATATAAACAGGACTATGAATGAACATAGAAGGTGGTGAATCTAGTGACGCTATGCTGCAATCACACACCAACAACTCGACTAACACCGATTATAACGTGGCTCCATGGAGATAGAAACAGGACTATGAATGAACATAGAAGGCGGTGAATCTAGTGACGCTATGCTGCAATCACACACCAACAACTCGACTAACACCGATTATAACGTGGCTCCATGGAGATAGAAACAGGACTATGAATGAACATAGAAGGCGGTGAATCTAGTGACGCTATGCTGCAATCACACGCCAACAACTCGGCTAACCCCGATTATAACGTGGCTCCATGGAGATAGAAACAGGACTATGAATGAACATAGAAGGCGATGAATCTAGTGACGCTATGCTGCAATCACACGCCAACAACTCGGCTAACCCCGATCGTGACGTTGGCTACGCTTGTATTAGTATGAGTCTGTTGACACTATTTCTAGGCTTCTTGTTGGCAGTGGCCTTGATAGTAACACATTAACGGATCGTTAAGAAATTAACAAGCCACTGAAATACAAGGCATTAGTCGGACAGTCAGGTTGACATCGATATCAACGTCAGGGAGTGATGAATTGAATAATCGTGGCAGGAGTCAGTTTTAAGATGCCAATTGATGTGCTCACGACTTTGTGGACGTTGAAGACAAATCAACAATTCATGCTGGAAATCATGTTCTTTTTAACAATCTGATTCACTAATATTCACTTTATGCTTGGTGCTTTAAAGACATGTAGCGCAAATAGACCTATTCCACTCAGAGAAAAATGACATCAGATAAATATTAATAAGCTCTGCTAAATAACAAAGGAAGATAGGGAATTCACAACCCGAATTGCTCTGCCTGGCTTTAGCGAGTGGGTATCATGACATCACTTTGATAGAATGTTGATTGAATGGAATAGATGTATTTGTATTACTTCACAGTGTGATGACAGCTTGACAAGCCTGTGTGCTATTGCGCACCTGGCCGCTTCGATTCGATTGCAATTAATGAAATCAATACACTAAACATGGAATGGACACCTTGGCACGTAAGCAAGTACCTAATTTTTTTAAATTGCAAGTTGTGCAAGGTTTAGTAAAGTATAGCTATGTTTCAGCCCAACTCACAGATCGAAGACAAGGTAGTGAAAGTGTTCCTCCTGTATGCTGTCATGAAGGCGAACTGGAACAGAGAAAAGAGAAATGGTTTTAAAAATCAGAAATATGAAAAAGGTTATTTTCATCAGACATAAGTCACCAGCGTTGAAATTGGACCGACGGGAGGGAATTTCACATTTCTCCTAATTGGGCTCGTCGATACGGCTTCCAGATGAAATAAATAAATTGGATCCTTTCAAAGGTTACTTCATGGACGGCACGGCTGAAAGGAAATTGCTTTCGGATATTCGTCGGGCTTCATCTGAAAGGGAATTGAGTGCTGATTGGAATGATTCAGGTGCCGTTGAATTCAAGGAAACAGAAATAGATCTTTTATTGGTTGAAGGCCCAGTTTGTCAGTTTGTCAGTGTCAGTAACATCAGATACCCACTGGACGTGCTACCAGTTTGGAAAAAAATATCAATTAGTCCTGCTAAATAACAAAGGAAGACAGGGAAATCACAGCCCAAATTGCTCTGCCTGGCTTTAGCGAGTGGGTGTCATGATGTCATTTTGATTGAATTTTGATTGAATGAAATCGGTGTATTAACAAACTGCAGAAATACTGGGTCTAAGTGTATTACTTAATGACAATAATTTAAGCAATTTAGTTAAATCCATGATTTAATAAGTTTTCATCAAACATTCTCTTTTTGTTTGTCTTTATTTGAAAGAAAGTAAGGGAAGAATAGAAGTAAAATATATTAAATGACGGGGTTTTGCCCATCCAGAGTCGTATAAAAGACACGAAATTCAGAGAATCTTAAAAAGCAATAAACTCTTCTCAAACTCCCCCCCCCTGGACTTCTGACATCGAGTTTTGAGCAGAATTATTGCATCCCGCTTTCCTTGCTGGGCTCTGCGATGGATCTCATCAATTATTAACATTCTGAAAGAACGGCAACGGCAAAGGCTGGCGTCTCGATGCTGCAGAAGTGGAGACCAACAAACACTGGCCTTGTCGGAATATCCAGGGAAATTTTGCACAAAGTCAGGTGGCAAAACATGTGTTATGAGATTTCATTCTACGGGAACAGGATTCTTTTCCAATACACCTATTCCAATCAACCAAAATTCTATCGAAATGACGTCATGATATCCACTTGATAAAGCCAGGCAGAGCAATTCGTGCTGTGATTTCCCCATCTTCCTTTGATATTTAGCGGAGATAATTAATATTTTTATCTAAACTACAGTAGGTACCTACATCCAGTAGGTATCTGACGTCACTTGCCTCCCAGTGAAATTGGTATATTTAATAGCTCTGTTCAAAGAGGACAAATGCCTATTTCTTATTAGAAACGTAATATCTATTCCAAAACTGTGTAGGTACCGGGATTGAAACCTGGATCTTCCACCTAGTAACGAATAAGAGCACGGACCCTGGAATAGTGTGTTTTATTTCTCTGAGGAGCAAAGGTGTGTTGAAACCTGCACTTGCTGCATTCAACGCAAGCAGCTAAGGGAGCAGACCGATCGATCCTGGCCTCGTTTCATCCCGTGCATTGCGCGGCGAATCATTGATGGAAACGGTTGTGTCGGTTTGTTGTGCATCGCAAGACTAGCGTCACCTCACCGAGTTCAAAGCCTAGACGGCGGATCCTACTTCTGTAACGCAATTGGCTGATCGTTGCTGCCGTGCTGTCACTTTGCTATCTCACGGCATTCAATTTTCATTCTGTAACTTACTTGTAGTAAGCCAGAGTGGTTCTTAGCCATGATTTGTAGAAATGCAAGTGTTCGGTTTAGCTCTGTTCTAACGTTGTAGCAGTCCTAAAAAGGACCTTGTCGATTGTCGAAATTTCGCCCACGATGGCGTGGACATCTTCAGGACTGCGACAACAGTCCTTTTACAACAGTGTTTTAACAGAGCAAAAACAAACACTTGTATTCTTACTTGTAGTACTTATAAATACTAATCACTGTATTTCTTTGTATTTTTTAACTAATTATAACTTACTTGATTAAGTCAAACCATAGTGTAACTTGTTCTAACTCCAACAAAACCAAGAGACTGTCAAAACAATTAAATAAAGAAGGTCAAAGGAATAAAAATGATACCTTTGGGATCCTACGTATTTTCCCATTTACAGTTAACATAGAAAATTCAATTTCCAGCCAAGTGAATTTCTCGACTGTTGTGTCCCAGTTAGTTCTGGTTAAGGGAGCGAGGTAATTCCCTGAAGTCGGCGAGGTTTCAAGCGCCCATAATTCCAAAATCCCGATAAAGTTCACATTCCACCCCATCCCCTGCTACTGTAACCTAACCTACCTACCCACCCTACCCACCCCAACAACCCTACACCCTTACAACTGCTCCCTTTATTAATATAATGCCTCCATCCAATCAAACCTGACCTACATGTTTCACTCTATCCCATTCCACCACCGATGTGCAAAGAGAATCACAGGTACAAGACATTTATAATTCTATCCCAACACAAATAACTGTGATTGGCAAAAGCTCTGCTTGGACAAACTGAACGAACGGTTTGCCATGTTGGAAACACCGGTTCTCGTGATATCACCCAAGTTAAGCAACATCGCGCTGTTGGATGGGTGACCATCATGGACATGATCAGTTCTGTTCGGGAGAGATGTTGGAGGGTTTGAATTTAGTACGTCAACTTCACTCGCCTTGCTTGTCAACCTCTCGACAGCACGGATTAGCGGAGGAATCCTGTCGTTCGAGTTGTACCGTCCTTCGGAAGGGACGTAAAGCCGGTGGTCCCCTCGGTGCTTTTCGACAGGAGTAGGCTACGTGCCGGCACCAGGTTTCCCCTCCTCCCTTCTAGGCTAGGTTAGGTTCATCATCACCCTTTCATTCACCGACGCCATTAGACCAGCGCCACAGGGCCAGTTGTGAAAGCAGTGCGTCGTTAAACACCAATAGGTAAACAATCAATCGAGCAGACTGGAAAGAAGACATAAGCTCAATGCTTAGATAATGGAGCTGACTTGCTAAGTGAGCCTGAGCCATTTGATTACCTCCAAGTTTAAGGGCCGGTTTTTCAGTGGTCCGTTAAGAAATTAACGGTCTGTTAACCCTTGCAGCGGCCAATCAGAGGCCATAACAGGCCGTTAACGGATCGTTAACTTCTTAACAGACCACTGAAAAACCTGCCCTAAGTGTTATTTCAGCTAAATATATCCACTAAGGTAGACGCGAGCAATGAGCAGTGAGAAACTTGGCAGAAACCGCACCACCAAACGTCAAAAGTCCAAAATGCGGACGAAAGCAAAAGCGCCGCTGAATTCAAAATTCAAACGGGCAAAAAAAAAGCTCGCCACCGCCACTGCACGCCGCTCGAGCATTGCGCATGCGTACGCGACGGGCATCGATCGCATCACGCGCCGGGACAGCCGATCGACGAGGCTGCACGAGGCTGCACGAGGCACGAGGCACGAGCTGAGAGTAGCGCGGGTGTTCGCACAGCGACGCATAGCCGTTAAGAGACCCGAGTTCGCTGGCCGGGGGGGGGGGGGGGGGGGGGGTGGGAAGGGGGGAGGGTTTAGGGGGGGGGACCGGTGAATTATTACCGCGGTCGAAACGGACTCGGGTCGCAGCGACGCCGACGCCGACGCCGACGCCGGGGTGAAATTCCGGTTTGCGGCACGGCAAGGATTGGCTTTAAGCCCCGGCATGGTTTTTTGTGGTGAAAGTAAATATCTTATTATTCTAATGCAGGAAACTCTGTAAAAATAACGTTGTTGGGCCTGGCGGCTTGGTTAGAAATGAAAGAACCCATAGCCATCTATAGGTATAACTAAACGTCATATCACGTAATATCGAGGGGGCTTTGTGTGCCACTGATGCTCAATCTCAAGCGTCAACTGACAGCTGACATATAAAAGAGTATCTTTTCCTGATGATAACTGCACTTGTTTACTGTAACTTCACACCGGTCCGCCAGGTTCGTCACCAGCGCTTTGTCGCGTTCGGATAACAAATAGGAACAAGTAGGAAATAATCCGTCTTGATGACCTAGAAATGTAGACGAGTAAAGGCTTTTTGTTGAGAGATGTCCCTTTAACTGTACACCCCTAGGTCATCATGAAAACGTATTCACTTCCACCCACACACTCTGCAGCTAATTAACGGCGTTCATTAGAAAGGCAATTCAATCAATCGCATTCACAGAGACTCTTTGACTGGCGAACAATTTGCTAATTAGCTAATTAAATAGATGCACGCCGACAGCCGACGTCCCCCCCGAAGCACAATCAATTATTCGTGACGCCATCACAACTCTTGTCAGGTTTTCCGTCGAGAACGTTTTAGATATTATAGTTTCTGTCGAAAGCCGAAGGTGGCGCTGATGTCTACTTCATTATCGTTTGTGTCCACTCCTTGCCGTTATGCAGCCGTACAAACACATGGAGTAAGCCATGATTTTCGCAAGGTCACCACATTATTAAAAGCATGCCCTAATCTTTGCGCATCAGTTTTCAGAAAAAAGGTATTTAAACAGGTTATTAAATGCCAGACTGGCAAACTGAAGCTTTTCCCGACGTTTAGCATAGCTGTGCTGCCTGCTTTAACAAGTAAGCCCTGCTGCCTGCTTTAACAAGTAAGCCCTGCTGCCTGCTTTAACAAGTAAGCCCTGCTGCCTGCTTGTTCAAGTAAGCCCTGCTGCCTGCTTTTTCAAGTAAGCCCTGCTGCCTGCTTTAACAAGTAAGCCCTGCTGCCTGCTTGTTCAAGTAAGCCCTGCTGCCTGCTTGTTCAAGTAAACCCTGCTGCCTGCTTTAACAAGTAAGCCCTGCTGCCTGCTTGTTCAAGTAAGCCCTGCTGCCTGCTTGTTCAAGTAAGCCCTGCTGCCTGCTTTAACAAGTAAGCCATGCTGCCTGCTTTATCAACGATCTCAACTCAAATGTAACCCGATTAAAAGGCGTGATGGACCGTGTCTGTGACGGCATTTTTTCCAGGAAAATGTAGTTATAACCTCGATTAAAAGCCGGGCAATTCCGGCTCAAGCCACGGTCAGACACCCATGTTGTTGTGACACGACGGTCCAGCCCCGCCGCTATTCACACGATACACAAATAGAAAGCACGGTCCACTGACCGCACACAATACACTGCGTACCCCTTTGTTTCCAAAGAAAGTCAGCTTTTATGCATAGGTGGCGCTGACATCGAGTTCGTTGTTGTTCGCTAACACTTCTTGCCGTTGATGATGTACTTGTACACTTGTATGCCATGTCCAACTCGTGTCCGGCAATTTTTAAACCACCTCGATGTGTGCGGGCTGGATTAAATATTCGATTAATTAAATACAAATGAGAATATTGGATTAATATTCGACGCAAGTAACGCTCAACTATAAATTTTAATTAACAGCGAATTACCTAAATTTTCTCGATATACCAGGTTGTAGAAGTTGTCTGGTCTGAGGTTTTAATGTGTTTTCAACGATGTTTGACCGTGAAAATGGGCCAAAATGTTTAGGCGACTTGTGTAACTTTGCTATTATAAATAGGTAACTTAATGATTTTCACACATCAGATGATCACACTAGCAAATATGAGCATACAAATTATTCCCTGTCCCATTTCCCATGTCCCATCTCGTCGCCCCCATCTCCCTGAAGACGGATCTCTAAGCTAATGGCTTCAAAACGACTTAGAGCAGCACTTCGCTTAGCGACAAATAGAATTACACGCAACACTCAACGGAATCCGAGCGATATCGTAAAGCGCCTGCGTAATTCGGTTATGCAAATCGGGCGGCGTCGAGGTCTCATCGACCCCCGATGTGTGGGGAAGGGCATGGTGGAGAGGGGGGAGGGGGGACAGCACTCGAGTTGCTGTGTCTATAGACACCAACTACTTATACACGTGTTCCGCATCGGACAGGAAGCAGGGATGAAGGGCCCTTGTCTCGCACCGATCTTAGATTGAACCCCGAAGATTAGATGCACGGTTCTATACCCCATCCAGGATAAGGTCACGCTCAAAACATGGCCGCCATTTGCATCCCACCAAGTCATGAAACTAAATCCAGGCGGCGGTGTTTGAAAATCACAACATCAAACACTAGAACAGTGGCTAAACGTTTTATTTAACACTCGCTTAGCTTCTAGCATTTTACTAGCTACTTTATTATTACACTTATCAACTAATGCAGTTAGAAATTAAGGTAAATCGGTGAGTGAAAATTTATTTCGCATCATGTTGGTGTTAATGTTGACCACTAGCGCTGAGCGGATGGAGTTTTGGTTATAATAAACAGAGTATAGACAAGACAAGTATTCTGTGCTAGACAGGAACAATGTAGTAGAGTCCTCGGCTTTCAGCGATCGAATATCGAAGCCATGTGATTGGTTGAACGTTTCGAGGAACTTGATTAAGTCTCGTCTTCGCTTGTTATCAGACGAAGTGTGGGGATGTTTGCCGTGGTTTCTTGACGCTCGCTACGCTTGCCCTTGCTAAGCGCTAAGCACGTGACTTGCTTTCCATGACGCCATCTTGATTTAGTTTCCTAAGCCATCGTGATTCAGTTTGTAAAGTCACTTGGATGTGTTTAATAAGCCACTTGGATGTGTTTAATGAGACACTTGAATGTGAGAACTTGACAGACAGTAGCTGGTGCTAATTATTCACTTGGCGGTGATTTTGATTGTGAATTAAACTTAGTAACATTTTTACCGTCAGAATTTTGCACATGGTTTCAAAACGAGAGAATAATGAAGTTAGCAAGAGCGAGCCGTTGGCATGGCAACGTGCAAGCAAATTGGATCTTCGCAGCGAAATTAGATTCGTCGGGCAGGCGACGGATTGAACGAAAAGAAGCGAGACATTACGGGAAAAGTAGCGTAGAGAAACCAGACAGCCAGAGAGTGGCCGACTCAGCGCGTGGACGCCATGTTGTACACAAGACTGACTGTCAAGCTGTGCAGCCATGACAGCCACTCTCTCCCAATCGTTACCTCTCGAAATAAACCAGGAGGGCTGAATTGAAATTTAATTAAAAGCCATAAAATGTATTTGATTGTAAAATACCCCGCATTACAAATTACACGCCATACAAAAGGTATATTAATATTAAACTTCCGTTAATGACTTTCTCGGGAACACGGGGTAGCTTGGCCACAGATCGAATTAAAACTTTTCTCCGAGCGCGGTGTTTTCCAGGGCACAAGCTTCCGACCAATCAGACGGCCTGGACGAATGCCGGCAAGTTTGTTTAACACCGCCTACTGAAATCCGATCGACAAGTTTTAATGAGGTCTGATGATCAACATGGCGGTGGGATGCGTCCACCCGGCCGTGGCGAGCCTGCTAATTAGGTCAAGCCACCGACTGTTTCGTCCAACGAACCCTGAACCACCCTACAGTCCGTCCACGGTAAGGTCACGCTCAAAACATGGCTGCCATTTACATTCCACCAACTTATAAAACTAAATCCACAAGGCGGTGTTTGAAAATCACAACATCAAACACTAGAACAGTGGCTAAACGTTTTATTTAACACTCGCATAGCTTCTAGCATTTTACTAGCTACTTTATTATTACACTTATCAACTAATGCAGCTAGAAATAAAGGTAAATCGGTGAGTGCAAATTTATTTCGCATCGTGTTGGTGCCAGTGCTGACTACTAGCGCTGAGCGGACCGGGTTGTTGTTATATTAAAGAGAGTATACCACCGGAGCGCCTGCCACCCCCTAGTCTCTATGATATTAAACCCCCAGCTCGCGTCGCCGTGCTGTCGGCGCCTTATTATCATTTTAATATCCATTAAAACTTTCAGTCCATCCCTGCCTCGGTTGCTTGGATAATCAGGTTAGCTCTGCTACTTTATTACATCTGAAAACGTGGCAGCAAAAATCTGCTAGCTCCTAGCTGCTAGCTACGAGCTACGAGCTGCTAGCTACGAGCTACGAGCTACGAGCTACGAGCTACGAGCTACGAGCTACGAGCTGCTAGCTCCTAGCTGCTAGCTGCTAGCTACGAGCTGCTAGCTCCTAGCTGCTAGCTACGAGCTACGAGCTGCTAGCTGCTAGCTACGAGCTACGAGCTACGAGCTACGAGCTACGAGCTCCTAGCTACGAGCTGCTTGCTACGAGCTCCTAGCTCCTAGCTACGAGCTACGATCTATGAGCTGCTAGCTACGAGCTACGAGCTACGAGCTACGAGCTACGAGCTACGAGCTGCGAGCTACGAGCTACGAGCGACGGGCTACGAGCTACGAGCTACGAGCTACAAGCTACGAGCTACGATCTACGAGCTACGAGCTACGAGCTGCGAGCTACGAGCTACGAGCTACGAGCTACGAGCTACGAGCTACGAGCTGCGAGCTACGAGCTACGAGCTACGAGCTACGAGCTACGAGCTACGAGCTACGAGCTACGAGCTACGAGCTACGAGCTACGAGCTACGATCTACGAGCTACGAGCTACGAGCTACGAGCTACGAGCTACGAGCTACGAGCTACGAGCTACGAGCTACGAGCTACGATCTACGAGCTACGAGCTACGATCTACGAGCTTGACCATTTTAACAATAAATCTCATCCGTTCTTTAATTTCTCCCACTCAGCTCTAGACACATTTCATTCGTCGAATTGGAAAGTTATTACTCGGCATTATAACACACCTATTCAATTCATTCAAAATTCAATCAAAATGACGTCATGATACCCACTCGCTTAAGCCAGGCAGAGTAATTACGGTTGTGATTTCCCTGTCTCCCTTTGTTATTTAGCAGAGCTAATTATTTTGTTTTCCAAACTGGTAGTACGTCCAGTGGGTATCTGACGTCCCTTTTCTCTGAGTGAGACAGGTCTATTCCAGCTGCAGGCAACGTGACCCGCCTCCCATCGAGTTCGGTGGAGTTCGGTGGAGTTCGGTCAACATCGGGACGTGCTGAGACAGTCCCAACAGCGGCTCAGCTTGTTTACCCCGGGACCACCACGAGGGTGTTGTTTGAAATCATCTAGAATCTAGTTCTAGATCATCCATCCATGGCCGCCAACGCAAATACACCCATCAATAAATACACGATTTCAGCATGGAGGTAGAGATGAGATTTGACAGGTCCATCATTTCTGTTACTATGATGAGTAACTCTTGCTTAGACCGTTGACAAAGCAGGCAGCACAGCTTTGCGAAACGTCGGGAATAGTTTGAGTTTTGGGACCTAGCATTCAACAACGCGGTAAAATAGTTTATCTAAAAGCTAAAGAGTTAGGAATAGGAATAGACCCGAGTGTTAAGAAAGTTAAGTTGAGAAATCGGTGTTACTGGTGGAAGCTTACACCAGTAGGCAATTGATGATGGGATAGCTGAGCAGGAAAAATGTGCGTCCGAACCGGGATATGAACCCAGGACCTTCCGCTTGCCGGGCGGTTGCTCTGACCACTGAGCTATCCGGCCACACAAGATTTCTGCCTTCGCTGGGTGAGGAAAGGGGAAGAAGTGACTCGTAATGCTACGAGTTCTACACAGGCAGTCGATCACGCCGAGTTCGCTAGGTATCAATAAGACAAGTGACGATTTGTCACTGCAACAATGTGTTCGTACCGGGAGTCGAACCCGGTATTGCTTCAGCCCGGCAACTGTGAAAAACCCGGGTTCGAATCCCGCCACGGACACAATAGACCTGTTCCACTCGGAGAAAAGTGTCGTCAGATACCCACTGGACGAACTACCAGTTTTGATAAAAAAAATAATAGTTATCTCTGTTAAATAACAAAGGGAGATAGGGAAATCACAATCCGAATTGATCTACCTGGCTTTAGCGAGTGGGTATCATGACGTCATTTTTATAGAATTTTGATTAAATGGAATAGGTGTGTTATTGAAATGGATAGGTATTTCCTCAATTCCTCGAAATAATCAATGTTGTTGGCTGTCTTTTATGGGGGAGAAATATTAATTTCTAATGAAGATATAGTCAGTGCTATATAAAATATAGCCAGCAGAAATCCAATACGAAAAAACGATGCATTATGCAGATTGCTGTTATAACAACAATTTAAATGTAATGGTCGAGTCAATAAAATTACCTTCATCAAATATTTAGAAGTTCAATCAATTCTGATCGGATGTCGCGGGCACGAAATGCTCGCCAAGTAGCTCGATGTTCAAGCTAGATATCTTTGGCTATTTCAGCTATAAAGCTATGTAGCTGCTCTATAGCTGTCCATGAGTTGAAACTTTTAGCTATTTGCAAATTGCCCGGTAGGAAGGCAGCTCCAAGTATTGGTATGCATCGCGTGATGCCTACCACCCGTTATTACAGGGAAAAGCTAATAATTTATTAATACATTAAGAAAAAAAATACAATTTATAAATAAGGAGGTTGGGTGGATGAAGGCAGACAAATATTAACATGTAGACTTTAAGGCGCCTTGATCGTCACACGTTTCGGAGTCGCCAAATACGGAAACATTGCATTTTGTTTTTAACATAATTGACAGCTATTCCACTCAGAGAAAAATGGCATCAGATACCCACTGGACGTACTACCAGTTTGGAGAGAAATATTAACTAGCTCTGCTAAATAACAAAGGAAGGCGGGGAAATCACAAAACGAATTGCTCTACCTGGCTTTAGCGAGTGGGTATTATGACGTCGTTTTGATAGAATTTTGATTGAATTGAGTAGGTGTATTGTAGATAATGCATTGATCGTGAAAAAGCTGTGGGTGTTGCTTTCAATAACTACGTGCATGTTTTAAATATTAAATTTGTCAAGCAAATACAGATAGCTCAACTTCATAAAAATATGTCATCATGTTAAAATGTATGCAAACAAATTAACGCCAATCTAGGCACCTTAGGGAAACCGCGCAAAAAGACGGGTCGATTTTTTTCTTGCTTTGCATTTCATCGTTTAAAACAACCGGAAGTAGATATAAAACACGGCCGGGGGGGGGGGGGGGCTGAAAAGCGGACGCGAGTTTTCCATTGTCGCCGTGCGTATCGGGAAAGCGTCTGTCGTTTGTTCCAATTTCCCAGCGCCACGTGCTGCGTGAAAACCGTGGCGAGCTTTCAACGAGGCCGGGCTTTCCGTTCGACGCGATTTTCTTTTGCTTTTTGTGTTTGCAGAGAAAGGAATATTTGGGTCAGAGCGACTCGAATTTCCGCGCGCGGTTCGCCTCTCATTTTCCGATCCAGCCGAGTGCTTGGCGAGTGGAAAAGCGGGAAATTATCCCGGTTTGCTCAGCGCTAGCAGTCAGCACAACACCGGCACGATGCGAAAGTAATTTGGATTTTAAATCTCGATAGAAGCACTAAGGACCAGTAGCGTACTCCTGTCGAAAAGCACCGAGGGGACCACCGGCTTTACGTTCCTGTACAACTCGAACAACAGGATTCCTCCGCTACTCCGTGCTGTCGAGAGGTTGACAAGCAAGGCGAGTGAAGATGTCGTACTAACTTCAAACCCACCAACCTCTCTCCCAAACAGAACTGATCATGTGCATGATGGTCAACGATCCAACAGTGCAATGTTGCTTAACTTCAGTGATCTCACGAGAACCGGTGTTTTCAACGTTGACAAACCGTCCGGTCCTGCTTCTGAGATGATGAGAGTGACGGCCATGAGATGCAGCAAGCATCGAGCTCCCTTGGGACCGAGGCTAGGTAAGAAAGCGACGGGTAAATCCATCCAATCAGCGCGACTTCATTTCGCTGCCGTCTCGAGATATCATTTCCGCCCACGCGAAGAAAAGCCAACTTTTCCGAGAGCTCCGAGTCGGAAAATGGAAACACAATATAGGATTGATTTTTGTGAGATGTCTTTGTACATTTTATATGAAATCTTATTGCATTTATAACTTTGTTGAGCTCAGAATCGTCGGTGTGGGGTGAAGTTAAAGCAGCTCACAGCCATCTAGGTACAAGTTAACACAACGTTACTTACGTCATCTCACGTAATATCGAGGGGGCTTTGTTTGCCACTGATGCTCAATCTCAAGCGTCAACTGACAGCTGACATATGAGATGTTAACTTTTGCAGACAGCCACTCTCTGTACCTCATGGACTCTCTTAGAATCCAACTCAGCGTCAACTGACAGCTGACATATAAAAGAGTTTCTTTTGCTGCATAGCTGCACTTGTTTACTAATTTCACCCCGGTCCGCCAGGTTCGTCACCAGCGCTGCAGGCAACCAACTGTGGCATTTAAATTAATTTTGACTGTCGTTTGTCCGAGTATCATCACTGGATAAAGCTCCTCCATCTGAAAGATCTGGGTTCAAATCCCAGAACCGATACTAATTTTGGAATGACAATTTCGTAATACTAGGTAAACGATTAGTAGAGCCTACACTCGTTGCAGGATGAGCAAGCCGTAATCTCTGTGAGGAAATCCAAACGGAAAACATTTGACAATCATATTGTTGAAAACGGTGCTTTCATGATCATGTATATTTTTTTATTTAAGTCATTTTTTTTTCTGATTAGCAAAATACTTCATGTACGAATCTGAAACTTAGGCAATTCGTTTAACTTGTTATTATATATATTCAATCCAAATTTGGTGCGGATCGGTTAATTAGTTACGAAGCTAGTACCAAAAAACTGAAAAATTAACGGGTTTTTGCTCATAAAAACAAAATGGCTCACCAGATTTTGCTCAAAAACCATACAGCACCTCGCTGAGTCACCACGAACGTTTTTGCCAAATTTCGTAACGATCTGTGACCTTTAAGTAGGGCTGCTCGTTTTTGTTACAAACAAAAAAAAAAACAAAAATCCAAATGCTTTTTTTTCCCCTATGTTGTGAAATTGAAGGATTTCGCTCGCTTCGCTCGCTCATCCAAACATAAGCACAAGCTTTTACCCGTTTGACTGTAAGGTAACCGAAAAAGAAATCAATAAATAATTAAAAAATAAATAAAAAATAAAGTAATTTAGTTGGGAATGTAACTCTGAATGGCAATCCCATGTAACACAGCTTGCAGCCGTCATGTTTGGCAGGCGTCTCGAACGCGGCAAGTGCAATCATTGCTGTAATTGGAGTTGTTCATTAACGCGGCGCACTGTTAATTTCCTCGCGCGCCGATCGATTCGTTCAATTCAATCTGCAGACGCGACGGTCGGAGGAACGGAATTCAGCATCGCAACGCGTCTACACTGTGTCCCGCGTCCACTTGTCGCTGAAGACTTGTCGCATCTCAAGACGCTGAAGGTGTGTACCGGCTTGAACGTTGAATGTTTCATGCTGCTACCGTGGATTGAGAAGAAGAAGCCTTTTATAATATCTTATATCTTCTTATCTTATATAATATCTTATATCTTCTTTTCTTATATAATATCTTATATCTTCTTATCTAAAATAATAGCTTAATATCTATAATATCTATAATATCATTTAATAACTCCTATCTTATATCTTAAAAGCTTTATGATATGCTTCTACCTAGGTACTTCACATTTTTTTTTTCTTTTTTTCGAGAATATGAACTTATATATATATAGGTATACAATATCATTGTAGTTAATGTTATGAAGTACGTCTTAAATTCGGCTAAAATAAGCTTTTTAAAATAAAGAGAAAATAGATAAATAGATAGAACTAGAACTATAATTATAATTAGCACTACCCAAGAAATATACAGTGGATATCAACTTCTGTATTAACAAGCCAACATTGTTGGCAAGCCAGAGTTCCTAACATTTGGCACAAAACGTATATTTACATAGTAAATCTCGATTGAATTATAAGTAATGAAATATCAATTCCTAATTTTGCATCCATGCCGGGATTTGAACCCGGATCTTTGCCTGTCTACCGTACATGCAAAGAGTATTTTCATTTTGGAATAAATTCACACGAATCTAAAATGAGGTTTTGTAGGGACTTTCTTGAAAGTTTCAGATTTCTACCTCGACCCATTGAATCTGGTGAGGTTAAAAGCGTACGCGCTGGGTCATTCTGTGAATTCCTGTGCTGGATGCAACATGATTCGATCAGAGCACGCTAAAGTTGCCTAACAGGCCGCTGGCAACGCGCGGCGAGACACAGCGTAGTTGTCCAGCTCGACAGCAAACGAACGTTTTACTGATCAGACGAGGAAATTGAACATCCGTCGCTGTCGCTAACTGTCAGGCAAAGCGTCAGGTGAAGCTCCGTACCGTTCGTGACATTTACATCGGTTTTATGCATACTGAATTAAGCTAGTCTGGCACCTATTGTAACATTAGATATTTCATAATGTTTCATGTTTTGCATAGGCATGAAATTCGTCACTTAGAGGGAAGAAAAAAAGTGTTTCACGTTTGAAAAATTATCGAGACTTGTCCAAGACTTACGAGCGTATCGAAGAAATAGCGGAAATAACGCAGATAAACACTAGGGCATGTAATGACCTGTTACACTATAACCATTAAACTATTATACTCTCGATAATTACCTATTGTGTGATATGTTGGCAACTCCCCACCCTTCTCTATACCAAAGCCATGCAATTGCTTAGATTGTGGTGTTTAAAGTCTCCAGATTTCTGGTAAAGCACGATCTTCGTGCGATATACCTTGCAAAGCGGACGGCTGGGAACGTGCGACGCGTTCGGTGGGACGTTGAAGCACGTAGCACGCTGGCTGCGAGGCGGACGGCCGGGAACGTGCGACGCGTTCGGTGGGACGTTGAAGCGCGTAGCACGCTGGCTGCGAGGCGGACGGCTGGGAACGTGCGACGCGTTCGGTGGGACGTTGAAGCGCGTAGCACGCTGGGTGCGAGGCGGACGGCTGGGAACGTGCGACGCGTTCGGTGGGACGTTGAAGCGCGTAGCACGCTGGGTGCGAGGCGGACGGCCGGGAACGTGCGACGCGTTCGGTGGGACGTTGAAGCGCGTAGCACGCTGGGTGCGAGGCGGACGGCTGGGAACGTGCGACGCGTTCGGTGGGACGTTGAAGCGCGTAGCACGCTGGGTGCGAGGCGGACGGCCGGGAACGTGCGACGCGTTCGGTGGGACGTTGAAGCGCGTAGCACGCTGGCTGCGAGGCGGACGGCTGGGAACGTGCGACGCGTTCGGTGGGACGTTGAAGCGCGTAGCACGCTGGGTGCGAGGCGGACGGCTGGGAACGTGCGACGCGTTCGGTGGGACGTTGAAGCGCGTAGCACGCTGGGTGCGAGGCGGACGGCCGGGAACGTGCGACGCGTTCGGTGGGACGTTGAAGCGCGTAGCACGCTGGCTGCGAGGCGGACGGCTGGGAACGTGCGACGCGTTCGGTGGGACGTTGAAGCGCGTAGCACGCTGGCTGCGAGGCGGACGGCTGGGAACGTGCGACGCGTTCGGTGGGACGTTGAAGCGCGTAGCACGCTGGGTGCGAGGCGGACGGCTGGGAACGTGCGACGCGTTCGGTGGGACGTTGAAGCGCGTAGCACGCTGGGTGCGAGGCGGACGGCTGGGAACGTGCGACGCGTTCGGTGGGACGTTGAAGCGCGTAGCACGCTGGGTGCGAGGCGGACGGCCGGGAACGTGCGACGCGTTCGGTGGGACGTTGAAGCGCGTAGCACGCTGGGTGCGAGGCGGACGGCTGGGAACGTGCGACGCGTTCGGTGGGATGTTGAAGCGCGTAGCACGCTGGCTGCGAGGCGGACGGCTGGGAACGTGCGACGCGTTCGGTGGGACGTTGAAGCGCGTAGCACGCTGGGTGCGAGGCGGACGGTTGGGAACGTTGTTTGCGAATTCCAATTCCGTGAGAGCCGTGGTTATTGACGATTGGTAGTAAATATTTCACGTATTTCCCGAGAACGCTACGCGAGACGGCCAGTCCCCTAGGGTCTCGAAGTAAAAAGCGATAAAACGCAGAAAATGCATCGGTCAAAAGGAAACAAGAAACTATGCGCGGCACAAACGGAATATTTGATCAGTTTCTCGGAACAAAGAGGCCACTTTGTTCCGGGGAAGAACTCCCTGTTTGCAAGACGGACATGAAGATCTCTGTCCTCGTTCCTTTGATCAACGCGTCACGTGCCCTCGGTCGACGGGTCGGCGAGCGAATTGGAATCTTGCAAATCCACGCGCCATCCGCTCTCCGAAAGATTTGCATCTTATTGCCATCTTATTGCCATCTAGCGTTGGAGCGTCAGACATGAAATTCAATTTAAAAACGAATATCGTTCTTTGAATGTGCGATTCTGTGTCCACGATGATTTGGTAATAAGGAAGTCGATATCTGCATGTCCTATACGAGCTGCTAGCTACGAGCTACGAGCTACGAGCTTCGAGCTACGAGCTACGAGCTACGAGCTGCATAGCTACGAGCTTCGAGCTACGAGCTACGAGCTACGAGCTACGAGCTTCGAGCTACGAGCTACGAGCTGCATAGCTACGAGCTACGAGCTACGAGCTACGAGCTACGAGCTACTAGCTACTATAGCTACGAGCTGTTAGCTACGAGCTACGAGCTACGAGCTACGAGCTACGTGCTGCTAGCTACGAGCTGTTAGCTACGAGCTACGAGCTACGTGCTGCTAGCTACGAGCTGTTAGCTACGAGCTACGAGCTACGAGCTACGAGCTACGAGCTGCTAGCTACGAGCTGTTAGCTACGAGCTACGAGCTACGAGCTACGAGCTACGAGCTACAAGCTACGAGCTACGAGCTACGAGCTACGAGCTACGAGCTACGAGCTACAAGCTACGAGCTACGAGCTACGAGCTACGAGCTACGAGCTACGAGCTACGAGCTACGAGCTACGACAAACGAGCTTCGTCCAATATATCGTGACCCCGAGTCCTCCAGATAGAAAATATTAGAAGAGATGAACCATTCACAACCTGAGGGCCCAGCAGCAGCTAACTTAAAACCTAATCGTCTTGTGAGACTTTCAAGCCGCTCTACCATTCATTGTAACTAGGACGTACTGTGAATGCTGTATTAGCATTTTTTGAATTGCACTCTCTCGATTTTGTCACAGGGATGTCGCTTCATCCTTAAATACTGCCACAAAGATGCCATTAGGACAACAGAAACTGGACCAAGTTGTAAATAATTTTCTGACTCATTAAAGGACATCCCCACGACATCCTGAGGATATCAGTAAGTGATGTGCAAGAACACACCTTAAATGATGTCAAAATGATGTCGCCAGGATATCACTATCATTAATGATGCGTTTGGGAAGTCTTAAAGATATCATTGTGTCGTCTGGGGTGTGGAGCAATGACACCCTTCCAGCATTATAGAGATCTCCGCAGATGATTTAAATTGTCCGGCTTTGGACCCAAGATTCTCCGTCGAAAGCTCTATCTGCAATATTTTCGTTTTATCTCCAGTTGGAGCCCGATCTCCCCAAGAAATAATCTGAATCGCCGAGTTGAAAACACTCACCGATATTTGGGTGTTGAAGCTTCCTGCAGATACGCGCTTCACGCTCCAACTTTTGGAAATCTGAAACAAGAAAAGAAGAGGAGATTTAGGACATGTCTTGCGACCGCTGGCAGCTTCAATCTCTGGAGCTGAACTCGATCTCGGGTCGAGCTCATCCTAGTTACCAACTGAAACTCTTGGTGTTAATACTTCTTGGACATTGTGACAGCCATAACTGAAATACAGTCTATTTAGTTTAACAACAACCCGGTCCGCTCAGCGCTAGTAGTCAACATTAACACCAACATGACGCGAAAGTAATTAGCAGTCACCGATTTACCTTAATTTCTAGCTGCATTAGTTGATAAGTGTAATAATAAAGTAGCTAGTAAAATGCTAGAAGCTATGCGAGTGTTAAATAAAACGTTTAGCCGCTGTTCTAGTGTTTGATGTTGTGATTTTCAAACACCGCCGCGTGGATTTAGTTTCATGGGGTGGCGGCCATGTTTTGAGCGTGACCAAATCCTAGATGGACTTTAGTGTTGGACTACGATGGACTACGGTGGATGGACTATGTTTACTTGATTTAATCGAAGCCGCGCCGGATCAGGGAATCTAACAATGGATCCAAAATCAACATTTCCAATGCGACATCTTTGTCGTCTCTCCACCACAAGTATAATCTCGAAATACAGAAACGCTGAAGAAATGTTTTGTGACTTACGCCGCTACGAAACATTATCAAATGTCAGCGTTCAAACGGAAATTTGTGGTCGGATCTTCGATTCGACCGGAACGAGCACTGAATTATCGAAACATTCCGTGTGTGAAACATCAAGATCCTTTAAAAGACAATGCTTTGTGGACGATGGGGACAAATCAACAATTAATCCCAGAATGCATGTTCTTTTTATCGATCCGATTCAGTAGAATTCATTACCTGCTCGGTGCTTGAAATACATGGTTGCCAATAGAAATATTCCACTCAGAGACAAGTGACGTCAGATACCCACTGGACGTACTACCAGTTTAGAAAAAATATTAACTAGCTCTGGCAACTAACAAAGGAAGACAGGGAAATCACAACCCGAATTGCTCTGCCTGGCTTTAGCGAGTAGGTATCATGACGTCATTTTGATTGAATTTTGATTGAATGGAATAGATGTATTATTTATCTGTCAGTTATGTAGGGTTTTATGTATATATGTTTAAAGGTTACTTATAATAAAGTATGTCTGGAGTATAGGGGCTAATATCGAGTGTATATGAGCCTAATTTACCAGCGAGGAGCTCGGCACTGATCAATAGTGAATTAGGGTGAGTGTTCCACGTTTTCTCTACAGACAAGTACAAACACAAGCTGCATTATTAATTTGACATGGGGTCACGGAAGGTGGGGGTGGGGGGAGGCAGGCAGGGACAATTTCAACCCCTCTAGAAAATACAGCTCGGGGAGACAATGACATTTCACTGACATTTATCAGACCCTTGCTTGGAGTTACTAACGCTAAATGTTCATCGCTATTTTTCGGATATATCCGAAAAATAGTATATTTTAAGGCCACGTTTTTTGAATGAATGAATTTTGAATTATTTATTTATTCATTTTCAGTAAATTCACAATATACAATATTCATAAATGGTTTATAAACAAGATGAGTCAAGATGAGTCGGCTGTGTAGTCGTCTTTAAAAAAGGAATGTCCATCGATGTGTAAAAAGTCAGGAATGTACCAATAGACATATTCAACGCAAAGAAAAGTGACGTCAGATACCCACTGGACGTACTACCAGTTTGGAAGAAAATATTAATTAGCTCTGCTAAATAACAAAGGAAGACAGGGAAATCACAACCCGAATTTCTCTGTCTGGCTTTAGCGAGTGGGTATCACGACGTCCTATTGAATGAATTTTGATTGAATGAAAAAGGTCTATTGCTCTGTTCCCTTTTCACAAGCTTTTCCAGTTCAACATTTCAACCTGATGCTACAGATAAGTTCCCCACAGTTTTTATCATTTCCTCAACCTTTCCAAAAATGGACTCGACTGTTTTTTACACTGAGCTCTTCAAGGGAAACTCAGCTTTAATTATTCTAATTGTTAATTATTTAAATAATCGTGACAAGATAAGAAAATTAGCATTTTGTAAAATAAATATTCGAGATGTTGTCACAACAATGCGTCACCTTACAGTGAAGGTATTGATCGAACCCCTAATTTACATTCTAATTTTCCGAGGGCCAGTTTTACCGTTTAAACCGTTAGTTTTACCAATACACCAATTCCATTCAGTCAAAATTCTATCAAAATGACGTCATGATACCCACTCGCTAAAGCCAGGCAGAGCAATTCGGGTTGTGATTTCCCTATCTTCCTTTGTTATTTAGCAGAGCTAATAAATATTTCTTTCCAAACTGGTAGTACGTCCAGTGGGTATTTGAAGTCAATTTTTTGTGAGTGGAATATGATATATTGCTCTACCTGGCTTAAGCGAGTGGTCATTTTGATAGAATTTTTATTGAATGTAATAGGTGTATTTTAAGGAACGGACCCAAGTCCGGGATGTATAAGCGTTCCACCCACTCGACCCCCTATCCTGATGAAGCAGCCACTTGACTGATTGACCCTAGGGAGCAGGGACAGCACAGAACATCACGTGACCAGCACTCAAGACCACGCGACCATTGGCTGGTCAAGAGGGAAAAGTTTCAATGCTGCTTCTACAATTTCAGTGGACAGTTTTAATATCTCAAATATCAAGACTGTATTCGACTGAACGATTTACCATGTTGGAAACACCGGTTCTCGTGAGATCACCCAAGTTAAGTAGCATCGCACTGTTGGATGGGTGACCATCATGCACACGATCAGTTCTGTTCGGGACAGAGGTTGGTGGGTTTGAAGTTAGTACAACAACTTCACTCGCCTTGCTTGTCAACCTCTCGACAGCACGGATTAGCGGAGGAATCCTGTTGTTCGAGTTGTACCGTCCTTCGGAAGGGACGTAAAGCCGCGGTGGTCCCCTCGGTGCTTTTCGACAGGAGTAGGCTACGTGCCGGCGCCGGGTTTCCCCTCCTCCCTTCTAGGCTAGGTTAGGTTCATCATCACCATTTCATTCACCGACGCCGTTAGACCAGTGCATAGAGCCAGTTGTCAAAACAGTGCGTCGTTAAACACCAGAAATCAATCGAGGCTGTATTTGAATTGGTTTTGGTCCAAGCGGAGAGCTGCAGTTACGCATAGAAAATAGCTGTTCTGTAAAAGCGAGCCGTTGACAGATATCAACATCAACATCAACATCAACATCAACATCAACATGAGCCGAGTTCGTGCCCTCATTGCAATATAGATTGCGAAACGCGAAGCAGATTACAGCGTTGGAAGATCTGACAGGGAAAACCTCTCAGGATGGGAAACCAATTTTCATTAAGAGCCAGGGCCAAGAAGATTATACGAACTACGTCTCGTGGACTTCATAAAAACCATAATATAATCAAGGAAACATTTTTTAAATTGAAAGTTGACGAAGTTTTAAAATTTATTATCTCGATTTTTTTCCGGTTGGTTTACTGTGGCTATAACAGCAAGTTTCTGTATCTCAAGGGTTGACAGACTACAGGCTAGGATCGCCAGCCAGCTTGTTTGGCCCGCGTCGAACAGCAGGGAGTCTAGCAAACAGCAAGTTTCTGTATCTCAAGGGTTGACAGACTACAGGCTAGGATCGCCAGCCAGCTTGTTTGGCCCGCGTCGAACAGCAGGGAGTCTAGCAAACAGCAAGGCTCTGTATCTCAAGGGTTGACAGACTACAGGCTAGGATCGCCAGCCAGCTTGTTTGGCCCGCGTCGAGCAGCTGGGAGTCTAGCAAACAGCAAGGCTCTGTATCTCAAGGGTTGACAGACTACAGGCTAGGATCGCCAGCCAGCTTGTTTGGCCCGCGTCGAACAGCAGGGAGTCTAGCAAACAGCAAGGCTCTGTATCTCAAGGGTTGACAGACTACAGGCTAGGATCGCCAGCCAGCTTGTTTGACCCGCGTCGAACAGCAGGGAGTCTAGCAAACAGCAAGGCTCTGTATCTCAAGGGTTGACAGACTAAAGGCTAGGATCGCCAGCCAGCTTGTTTGGCCCGCGTCGAACAGCAGGGAGTCTAGCAAACAGCAAGGCTCTGTATCTCAAGGGTTGACAGACTACAGGCTAGGATCGCCAGCCAGCTTGTTTGGCCCGCGTCGAACAGCAGGGAGTCTAGCAAACATCAAGGCTCTGTATCTCAAGGGTTGACAGACTACAGGCTAGGATCGCCAGCCAGCTTGTTTGCCCCGCGTCGAACAGCAGGGAGTCTAGCAAACAGCAAGGCTCTGTATCTCAAGGGTTGACAGACTACAGGCTAGGATCGCCAGCCAGCTTGTTTGGCCCGCGTCGAACAGCAGGGAGTCTAGCAAACAGCAAGGCTCTGTATCTCAAGGGTTGACAGACCACAGGCTAGGATCGCCAGCCAGCTTGTTTGCCCCGCGTCGAACAGCAGGGAGTCTAGCAAACAGCAAGGCTCTGTATCTCAATGGTTGACAGACTACAGGCTAGTATCGCCAGCCAGCTTGTTTGGCCCGCGTGGAAACTTGGCGGAAAATCGCCTTTCCTCGATGGAAATGCGGCTAATTTCCGAACCGCGGACGGAAGACTTTTCCGAGAAAACTGTCACAACTTTCAGAGTTCCCTCCCCCGCCGAGTAGGTAATCTTCTTATCGTTGACTGAGCCGCCGCTAGACTCCAACAGCAGCACTGGGCTTCCTTCACTCGACGTCTAAGAGGATCAACTCCCCACCCCCGAAAGTACACCCCGTAAATTCCACCCCCCCCCCCCCCCCCCCTCTAGTCCACCCCCTAACGCCGCGGGTGGCGAGGTGGGAGACTTCCGCTAGTCAAGAGTTTACCGTGGTTAAGCAACATCCAACCAGGCCGCGCACTGGATGGGTGACCGTGTTAACGAGGTCCGTCTCAAAGTTACATTTAGAACTCGGTGAATCTGGGTGCAGGTGCACTAAATAAGGGATGGAAAATTGTTAAGCTTGTCTAGAATATCTGGAAAATTGAAGAAATGTTAGTCCAGTAGGTAATTGTATTAGAAAACTAGCTTCCATTCCAAAACAAAGAATGGATAATTAAATAATTATTCAAGTGAGTTTTAACTTTATTCATGTAAGAATTCGGCAAGGTTGTTCCGTTTCTAATAACAAATACGTAGCGTGCCGCATCGGATAATTGCTGCTTGGGTAGGAATCAACGCCAAGTTTTAATAAACCTATTCCATTCAATCAGAATTCTATCAAAATGACGTCATGATACCCACTCGCTAAAGCCAGGCAGAGCAATTCAGGTTGTGATTTCCCTGTCTTCCTTTGTTATTTAGCAGAGATAATTAATATTTATTTCCAAACTGGTAGTACGTCCAGTGGGTATCTGACGTCATTTTACTCTGAGTGGAATAGGTATGTCGCGTCGTCGGCGAGTAACGTTACCTCGTAGCGTAAATACACTTTTTTTGATGCAATAAGCAATACAATTTGAGTGAAGCTTGAAGCGATTTATAGAAAAGTAAAAATTACTAAAAACACGTCTTGTCAGATCGTCGCTGGAAGTGGAAGTCTCGAAAAACAAAGTATCTCACAACAATCCAATCTCCTTCCCTCCCCTATCGGGTACTTGGATGTTTCTTGCCCACGGGGAAGTGTATCACCACAGGTTTATTGTATTTATTTCTTGCAGGTCTCACATGGACTTGCCTAAAGAGACAATTAGCCTATAGGCAAGTAGCAACAAGGAGCAAGAACATACTAAATGCATCAATAGTAAACCAAAAACAACACAGATATCAAACATAGCACCTCCTGCCTGTGGGCTCTATCGCCCTACCCTGTTCCCCATAATGTAAGGCTGTATGTGAACCACAGGGATATAGAGCTATACTTTTTATAGAGCTACATGTATATAAAGCTACGTCTGCTCTATCGCTAGCCGGGATACAAAGGGCCAGCTTAGTAACCTGTCACTCAACCCCCCCCCCCCCCCCTTCTGACGCCCCCGACGCCCCCGACGCCCACGTCGCTGTATCAAGTTCAACAGGTCTCCGGATCCAATAAGAGCATATCGAGGAAATGTTTTTCCAGCGGGCACAAAAAACACACGCCGCCGTCGCAAGGGGAAACGCGATATCGTACGCTGAGGGATGCCTTCCTGGCATGACTTTGTCATAAGTTAAGCAGCATCGCGCTGTTGGATGGGTGACCATCATGTTAATGATCAGTTCTGTTTGGGAGAGAGGTCGGAGGGTTTGAAGTTTGTATGACAACTTCACACGCGTTGCTTGTCAACCTCTCGACAGCACGGATTAGCGGAGGAATCCTGTTGTTCGAGTTGTACCGTCCTTCGGAAGGGACGTAAAGCCGGTGGTCCCCTCGGCGCTTTTCGACAGGAGTAGGCTATGTGCCGGCACCGGGTTTCCCCTCCTCCCTTCTAGGCTAGGTTAGGTTCATCATCACACTTTCATTCACCGACGCCGTTAGACCAGTGCCGTAGGACCAGTTGTCAAAACAGTGCGTCGTTAAACACCGACAACCAATCTGATGGTTTTCAGAAAAACTATTTAACTGGGTAATTGAATGCTAAGTCCCAAAACTCAAACTATTTGAGTTGAATGCTAATTGAATGCTAAGTCCCAAAACTCAAACTATTTGAGTTTTGGGACTTAGCATTCAATTACCCAGTTAAATAGTTTTTCTGAAAACTAACGTGTTAAGATTAGGAAAAGACATGAGTCTTAAGAATTTTATAATCTGATGGTTGACGGTTTTGTTTCGCTCTAGAGGCCAAACGCCTCAACCGATTTTGATGAAATTTTGCGGATATTTTTGTTTTCTCTCAACTTGGACCCTGTACCAGTTTCAACAAATTCCATTGACAACTGATATTTATAAATCAGTTTTTACGAAAAGTTCGAGTTTTTAGAAACCTCGTTTCTCACTCATAGAAGCCGAACTCTTTGATAAATTTCAACTAAACTTTTCAGACATGTTGAACCTTATGACTCAACGACAACACGACTTTAACTTCTTGTGAAAACAGTATTTTTTTCTCGTTTTCTTCACTAACTCAATGCAACCCGTGTCGAAAATCACAACATCAAACACTAGAACAGTGGCTAAACGTTTTATTTAACACTCGCATAGCTTCTAGCATTTTACTAGCTACTTTATTATTACACTTATCAACTAATGCAGTTAGAAATTAAGGTAAATCGGTGACTGAAAATTTATTTCGCATAATGTCGGTGTTAATGGTGCAGACTACTAGAGCTGAGCTGGACACAGGCTCGTTAAAATCGAAAAGGTCCGTAAATTTGCTATAACCATGGCTACTGCCATTGAGATGCCTAGATACTGTGTTAACAGACCGTTAAATAATTAACAAGACGCTGTAAAACTGGAGCTAAGAAAAGTATATATCCGATTGTCACTGGTTTTTATAAAATTCATCTTGGGAATGTATTTAGTTCGGTATTAAATTTAATTTCTAATAGAATTTGCGAGTATTTGTCTGTGTCAAGGTCGTAGATATGTAAGAGCAGCGATCGGGGCGTTTCACGGGCTTGAAGACAATCTACCCCGCAGTGCACGTTCCCTTGAGTCAGAATCACTGATCCTGAACCCAGCATCCATATCTTACTGTTCTAATGCAGGAAACTCTGCCAGCAAATATCTTACTGTTCTAATGCAGGAAACTCTGCCAGCAAACATCTTACTGTTCTAATGCAGGAAACTCTGCCAGGAAACATCTTACTTTTCTTATGCAGGAAACTCTGCCAGCAAACATCTTACTGTTCTAATGCAGGAAACTCTGCCAGCAAACATCTTACTGTTCTAATGCAGGAAACTCTGCCAGCAAACATCTTACTGTTCTAATGCAGGAAACTCTGCCAGCAAACATCTTACTGTTCTAATGCAGGAAACTCTGCCAGGAAACATCTTACTTTTCTTATGCAGGAAACTCTGCCAGCAAACATCTTACTGTTCTAATGCAGGAAACTCTGCCAGCAAACATCTTACTGTTCTAATGCAGGAAACTCTGCCAGCAAACATCTAACTGTTCTAATGCAGGAAACTCTGCCAGCAAATATCTTACTGTTCTAATGCAGGAAACTCTGCCAGCAAACATCTTACTGTTCTAATGCAGGAAACTCTGCCAGCAAATATCATTGTTATGCTCAGAATCGTCAGCGTGGGGTGAAGTTAATGCAGCACAGCCATCTAGGTCAGTGGCGTAGCCAGCACGGGGGCAGGGGGGGCGACCGCCCCGGGCGCCGCCCGGCCCCGAGCGCTGGGCGCCCCTATTTTTATTTATTTAAAATTACAATAAAACCCACTCTGAACCCAGACACCTGTAAACTATATGAAATTTCTGAAAAATTTACGACATATTGCGTCTAATTGGGGCGCCCCTAAGGACCCTGATTTTAAAAAATTAAAAGACAATTAGGGGCGCTGATTTCAACCAAAGAAGGTATACAATTTAGTGGAACCACCTGTCCATACATGCTTAAAAGGGCTGGTGGCATGCTGGGAAATGAGAGATTTTTGATTATTGAAAAACATTTTTAAGTTTTTGAACTGAAAAACGCAGAAGTACTCTGAAAATTGCGTCTAAATAGTTTCAGCCGTTTGGACGGTCCAGCGCGGAAAAACGGACAGAAAAACAAAAAAAAAAAACATGATTGACTCTTTTTAGGATTGAGTGGAAATTGAAAGTATTCGCTTCACTCGCTACGCTCATCCAATTATATAATATATATATATATATATTATTATACGCTCATCCAACAACGCGTCCACA